>JARQOD010000004.1:454439182-454470941 GCA_033576555.1 Oophaga sylvatica | reverse complement strand
TTTTAAGTGTCTATTTCTGTTAATATTCATGATTATGGCTTACAGCCAATGAAAACCCAAAAATCATTATCTCAGTAAATTAGAATACTTTATAACACCAGCTTGAAAAAATAATTTTAAAATCTGAAATGTTGGCTTACTGAAATGTTCAGTAAATGCACTCAATGCTTGGTCGGGCTCCTTTTGCATCAATTACTGCATCAATGCAGCATGGCATGGAGGCAATCAGCCTGTGGCACTGCTGAGGTGTTATGGAAGCCCAGGTTGCTTTGATTGCAGCCTTCAGCTCGCCTGCGTTGTTGGGTCTGGTGTTTCTCATCTTCCTCTTGACAAGATTCTCTATGGGGTTAAGATCAGGTGAGTTTGCTGGCCAATCAAGCATAGTGATACTGTTGTTTTTAAAACAGGTGTTTGTACTTTTGGCAGTGTGGACAGGTGATCGCATCCATGCCATGCCATTGATACAGTAATTGATGGAAAAGGAGCCCCGACCAAGTATTGAGTGCATTTACTGACCACACATTTCAGTAGGCCAACATTTTAAATTTTAAAAACATTTTTTCAAGCTGGTTTTATAAAGTATTATAATTTACTAAGATAATGACTTTTGGTTTTTCATTGGCTGTAACCCATAATCATCAACATTAACAGATATAAATACTTGCAATAGATCACTCTTTTTGTAATGACTCTATATAATGCATGTTTCACTTTTTGTATTGAAGAACTGAAAAAAAATTAACTTTTTGATGATATTCTAATTCTGTGAGCTACAGACAAAACTGTTTAAATCAAGATCCAGCACTCAGTAAAGTAAATGACACATCGCTGGAATCAGGGTCTCTGCTCTTGCATCATGCTGTTCTCAGATAGGGTAGCAAAAACCTGGTGACAGATTCCCTTTCAAATAAAAAAAAGAATGAACATATGTTGTATTGTAGTGCGTGACAGGTAAAACTAATAAAAAATTATAATATCTGCTCTATATGGTGAATGCCAAAAAAATATAGAGATTCCAGAATTGCTGTTTTTGGCCACTTTAACGCCCATAAAATGCAACCAAAAGAGATTATAAAGTTGTATGAACCCCAAAATGGTGCCAATAAAAACTGCAGCTTGAATTGCAAAAAATGACATCTTCACCTATGAAATCCTTTATTGGATTAACATGGGAGCACAAACAAAAAATTAGCTTCAGAATTATGAATCTTCATTGACTCACATCATTTGTCTGGTATTTTTGTGTGCTGCGTACAGATTCTCACTAAAGACAGAGTTCATAGACTTTCTAAGGAATCTGTCTTCTGTCTTGGAGGAAAGCCACCCGCGGTATTCGGCAAGGGATAGCCGTCGATGCAGTTCAGTTCCTCTGGGGCCAATGGTAATGCAGCAGAGATGTTTTCGCTCCCCACAGGTGGAGAGGGGCCCCAGGGCACATATAGCAGGCTGTGAGGGAAGGAGGACATCAGTTTGCAGGGCTGAGGATTGGAGGAATAACTGACGGACACAAATGATGTTGTTTTCTTTACCTTTTACTGAGCAGTGCAGGTACAGTCCAGGGCTAATGTTACAGATGGCTCTGGAGCCGGTCAGCCTGGAAGCAATTTGGGAATTTGCTTAGTCAGGTGGGTTGTGATGTCTCCTTTCTAGCGCTATTCTCTGGGATACTTGCTGGTGTAAACTCTATTTAAGTCCCTCTTTCTGTCTGATGCTTAGATAGAACTCCCCTCGCTTGACAGGCAGCTTGAGCCTGTTTCAGGGGTCGCTCCTGTCTGGCATCTCCGGCTCACATGTGCTGCTGTGTCATCGAGTATCAGTTGGGGCAGAGGACCTGCGGTCTCCTGCCCTCCGAATTCTGCTGCCGGGGCTTTAGTACCCATACAGCCATGGGTTCCGATGCCCGGTCACTAGCACCTAAGCCTGTGGTGAGCTCAGATAGAGCTACTATCCCCAGCTCCTCTCCTCACGTCCTCTCTCAACCTTGTTCAGTCTCTAACTCCCATTAACTTCCTCCTCCCGACCAGAGAGAGCAGCTACCCTGAAGTCGGGTTTAGAGCTCCCCCCTGCTGGCCTGGAGCAGGAAATGTGTTGAATGCTGGAACTACCTGGTAAGGGAATTCCTTCTTTGCTTCCAGGCATGACATCACTCCCCCTGGAGGAAGGCAAGGCCATTGTGGCAACCGGACTCCTGGGGTGCCACATTCCCCCCTAGTACAATTCAGTACTCCAGTATGGAGGAAACACAAAAGAAATAAAACATAACTTTTTACAAGATTTTGACAACATATATATAAATTCGTCGAAGTCCAGAATTGGGGGGTCCTTTTCACCCTACAAAGTACAATATGAGTAAACCTATCTCAAACCCCTAACGTGAGCTCTGGGCGTGACTACAGGGCATTAGTGGTCATCAGGTTGGACTACTTCTTTGGTCACGCCAGACGGTTTTTGTTCTGTAGTCACCGGTGCCAACTATTTACAATCATTGTACTGGTCATATGAGTCCAGTGACCCAATCGTCCAAATAATCAAGAAAACAAGAGTGAACAAAAGTTCATACAGTAAGTTTCTGTAGTTTCATATACTTAATAGTTGCAGTTGTAAACATTTTTAACTTATTTACAGTACTAATACAGTGGCATTTTAGTCCTTATACCGACCTGAGACCTGACCTTTAGTACTATGAGAAGATCTATGCAGTACAGGTATTGACAGTGACCTTACCGGATTCACTATGCTTGCTACCACTGGTGTAGTGCATTCTCTATTGGCTGCGCTACTGGTGACTCTAGGTAGCACAGGTATACCTGATTTTCTACGACTACTACTGCTCACTGTGGGCATGACAGATTCACCGTTGGTTTTCAGGTTGGTCTTGAGTCACATTGCTTTCTGGCACTACTAGTTGGGGAAAGGTCAAGACGGGCACTACTATGGCCTGATTCACTCTTGTCCAATTTGAAGGGAACTCGCCGAGTACAGTGCTGATCTTTTTTTCTTCTTTTACTGGTTGAAGAATGTTCTTATCTCCAATCTTTTCCTTCAGTTGGTCAGGGCATGGTTTCAGATGATCTCTTGATACTGTCGCAGAGTTTTCTCCTCCATCTTTGCTGATGAGGCACACCTTGGTGTTATCAAAGTCTGAAGGCATGACAGTGTATGGTTCAGCCTCCCACTGGTCATCAAGTTTATGAAGTCTTCTCTTTCTTTTGAGTACCTGTTCTCCAGATGACAGGGGAACTGCAGGGGTATGCTGATTGTAGTTTCTTTCCTGCTTCTGTCTTGCTTGGGACAAACTCTTCTCTACATACAGTCAGGGCCAGAAATATTTGGACAGTGACACAATTTTTGCGAGTTGGGCTCTGCATGCCACCACATTGGATTTGAAATGAAACCTCTACAACAGAATTCAAGTGCAGATTGTAACGTTTAATTTGAAGGGTTGAACAAAAATATGTGTTAAAAAATGTAGGAATTGTACACATTTCTTTACAAACACTCCACATTTTAGGAGGTCAAAAGTAATTGGACAAATAAACATAACCCAAACAAAATATTTTTATTTTCAATATTTTGTGGCGAATCCTTTGGAGGCAATCACTGCCTTAAGTCTGGAACCCATGGACATCACCAAACGCTGGGTTTCCTCCTTCTTAATGATTTGCCAGGCCTTTACAGCCGCAGCCTTCAGGTCTTGCTTGTTTGTGGCTCTTTCCCTCTTAAGTCTGGATTTCAGCAAGTGAAATGCATGCTCAATTGGGTTAAGATCTGGTGATTGACTTGGCCATTGAAGAATGTTCCACTTTTTTGCACTCATGAACTCCTGTGTAGCTTTGGCTGTATGCTTGGGGTCATTATCCATCTGTACTATGAAGCGCCGTCCAATCAAGTTTGCAGGATTTGGCTGAATCTGGGCTGAAAGTATATCCCGGTACACTTCAGAATTCATCCGGGCTACTCTTGTCTGCTGTTATGTCATCAATAAACACAAGTGACCCAGTGCCATTGAAAGCCATGCATGGCCATGCCATCACGTTGCCTCCACCATGTTTTACAGAGGATGTGGTGTGCCTTGGATCATGTGCCGTTCCCTTTCTTCTCCAAACTTTTGGCTTCCCATCATTCTGGTACAGGTTGATCTTTGTCTCATCTGTCCATAGAATACTTTTCCAGAACTGAGCTGGCTTCTGGAGGTGTTTTTCAGCAAATTTAACTCTGGCCTGTCTATTTTTGGAATTGATGAATGGTTTGCATCTAGATGTGAACCCTTTGTATTTACTTTCATGGAGTCTTCTCTTTACTGTTGACTTAGAGACAGATACACCTACTTCACTGAGAGTGTTCTGGACTTCAGTTGATGTTGTGAACGGGTTCTTCTTCACCAAAGAAAGTATGCGGCGATCATCCACCACTGTTGTCTTCCGTGGGCTCCCAGGTCTTTTTGGATTGATGAGTTCACCAGTGCTTTCTTTCTTTCTCAGGATGTACCAAATTGTAGATTTTGCCACTCCTAATGTTGTAGCAATTTCTTGGATGGGTTTTTTTCTGTTCTTGCAGCTTAAGGATGGCTTGTTTCACCTGCATGGAGAGCTCCTGTGACCGCATGTTTCCTTCACAGCTAAACCTTCCAAATGCAAACACCACACCTCAAATCAACTCCAGCGCTTTCATCTGCTTAATTGAGAATGACATAACAAAGGGATTGCCCACACCTGTCCATGAAATAGCCTTGGAGTCAATTGTCCAATTACTTTTGGTCCCTTTAAAAACAGGGTGGCACATGTTAAGGAGCTGAAACTCCTAAACCCTTCATCCAATTTTAATGTGGATACCCTCAAATGAAAGCTGAAAGTCTGAACTTTAACTGCATCTGATTTGTTTTGTTTCAAATTCATTGTGGTAATGTCTAGAACCAAAATTAGATAAATGTTGTCTCTGTCCAAATATATATGGACCTAACTGTATTCTTGCACTTTGCAGTACTGCTGCTGCCGCTCTGTATCCCAATCTACATCTGGTGATGCTACTTCAGATGTTAAGACTCTCATGTCCAAGTCAATGGGTAACTTGCCAGGTCTTGCTCTCATCAATTAGGCTTGAGTACAGTTAGTGGAGTTTACAGGGATATGACTGTAGAGATCTACCAGATCTGGCAACTTCTCTGGCCACAGGTTTCTCTCTTCCAGGGGTAAGGTCTTCAATAGGTCAATTACCACTTGGTTAATTTTCTCACACATGCCATTTGTCTGTGGATGGTATGGCATCATCCTGATTTTCTTGCTGCCGTACAGGTTACAGAACTCCTGGAACACTTCTGCTTCGAAATCTGGGCCTTGGTCGATAAGCACTCGTTCAAGGTAACCGTGCGGTCGACAAAAGTGTTCTTGAAACGTTTTGGCTACCATCTTTGCTGTTTGGTCCTAGACAGGCACGGCTACCAGGAGCTTTGAGTAAAAGTCCACTATGGTGAGGGTGTAGGCATTGCCTGAATGGCTTGGGGTCAGCTTCATGTGTTCCAAGACTACTAGTTCAAGCGGCTGTTTGGTGATAATTGGCTGTAACGGGACTCGCTGGCTGTTATCGTCCTTCCTGCACAGGTTGTATGGTCCACACTCTCGGCACCAATCTTTAATGGCCTTCCTCATTCCAACCCAGTGGAATATCTCGCGAAGTAGGACCTCCTACTTCTTCCATTCAAAGTGTCCTGCTCCATCGTGGTACTCTTCCAGGACCATTGGCGCGTCCCGCTTCGGAAGTACCACCTGCCAGACCAGTTTGTGAGTTCTGGAGTTGACACTCCTCCTACACAGCTTTACCTCATAGATGAATAGCCTTCCCTTTTCCTTCCACAACTGTTGGGTCTCTTGTGGAGCTTCTGGACCAGGGCGCGAGTCAGCTTGCATCAGTAACTCCTTTACCAGGCAGACTGCCAGATCGCTATTCTGCGTCTCCACCCACTGATGGTGGAGCAACGGATTCAACGTGGCTTCCTGCTTAACATAGCGCTTGTCCCTGGGAACACTGGGCTGCTCCGGGGTGATGGAAGGCTGGTAACTCGAGTTCTTCTGCTCTCTTCCTGGTCCTCTTCCCCATCTGGTAAATTGGGCATTCTGGACAGCGCATCAGCATTGGCGTTCTTATGCCCCACCCGGTACTTGATGGTAAACTCGTAGTTGGACAGACCGGCCATCCATCGCTGATCCAGCGCACCTAGCTTTGTGGTTTCCAGGTGAGTCAGCGGATTGTTGTCCGAAGCCAGGTAGTGTTTGAATCGCTCGGTCACAGCCCAGACTATGGCAAAAAACTCCAGTTTAAAGGAGCTGTAGTTTTTTTAGGTTTTTTTTTCAGTGGGTCGAAGCTTCTGGCTGGCGTAGGTGATTACTTTCTCTGCCTTTCTGCACTTGGGACAGCACTGCTCCCAATCCCACGTTGCTGGCATTGGTATACAGTATAGATGGTTGGTCATAGTCTGGGTAGGGCAGGACTTCATCTCCCATAAGAGCCAACTTCAACTGGGTGAAGGATCTTTCTGGTTCGTCATTCCAGTCAAACGTAGGACTCTTCTTCCTGGCCATCTTAGGCTGGCCCACGAGAAGGTTTTACAGGGGTGCGGCTATTTCAGTGAAGCCCTTGATGAACCTTTGGTAGTAGCCTACCAACCCGAGGAACTTACGTATTTCATGAATGTTGCTGGGCCTCTGCCAGACCCAGATAACAGTGACTTTGTCGGTGTCCAGTGCCACGCCTTCAGCGCTCACTATGTGGCCTAGGTACTGCACCTTGAGCTTCAGAGGGAGACATTTGGACGGCTTTACTTTCAGACCAAAGTTAGACAGGGCCTCAAACACCTCGGCCAGGTGCTTCAAATGGTCTTCATAAGTCTTGGAGAAGACAATGACGTCATCCAGGTACAACAGAACTGTCTTGAAGTTCTTGTGTCCGAGGCAACACTCCATCAACCTCTGGAACGTCCCTGGTGCATTGAAAAGCCCAAACGACATGTAGTTGAACTCTAAGAGGCCCATTGGTGTCATGAAGGCTGTCTTCTCTTTGTCTGCGTCTGCCACGGGAACCTGCCAGTACCCACTGCTGAGATCTAAGGTAGAGAAATAGTTAGCGGTTCTCAAGTGCAGCTACTGATTCCTCAATCCTAGGTAAAGTATAGGCGTCCTTGTGGGTAATGCCTGTAGTCAACACACATCCTCATTGTACCATATTTCTTTCTAGCGAGGACTAGCGGAGCTGCCCAGGGGCTACAACTGTCTCTAATCACCCCAGCCTCCTTCATCTTCAGTAACATACTCTTGGCACATTGATAGTGAGCTGGGGGTACAGGCCGGTACCTCTCTTTAATGGGCGGATGATTTCCAGTGGGGATATGATGTTGGACCCCTTTTACCTGCCCAAAGTCTAAAGGGTGTTTGCTGAATACCTGTTCATACTCTTGAACCACCCGGTACACCCAATTCTTTTAATGTGAAGGGGTGGAGTCAATGCCTATGTGCAGCTTCTGACACTAATCATCTAGCTGTTCTGCAGAGCCAATGTCCTCAGCCTGGTCGGACAAGACCAAGATTTCCACTGTCTGGATTGCGTTCTGATTTACAGTGAACAGCTTAGCAACGGTGGCATACCGGGGTAGTTTGACCTCCTGCTCCCCATATTTTAAGATGCGTACAGGGACCCTCCCCTTGCGGACATCGACTACCCCTCTGTCAGGACAATGGGCCTACTATCAGAGTACTCTAGTTCTACCAGGGCCTGGTAATCTTTACCCCTAAGGCCTATGGCTGCCCAACACCAAATTAACATTTCACTCCTTGGGAGGTACTGCAATAGGGAATGGATCACTCACTCTGACACTGCCGACTTCTCCACCAGACAGCTCTACCTGTTGTCTTTGCATCAGGGCCTTGATCTCCTTTTGCAGGACCAATTGCTCACTGGAACCAGCAGTTTCGGCTACCTGTTGCAACAAAATAATAACCTCGGCAAGACAATTTTCTATCACATTAGTACCTAAGGTCATTATTGGGTTACATTCTCGTCGATCAATGTCTGCAATTATGAGACCTTGGGCTTTTAATTCTACTTGCCCCACCTTAATGGTTACCTCCTTATACCCCACTTGTGGCAAAGACTGGCCACTACTGGTGACTACTGTCAGCTCATTATCTGGGCCGCGAGTAATATCAGTGTCAGCCCAGTACCGTTTGTAAAGAATATATGGCATAGTCGTCACCTGAGAGCCGGTGTCCAGTAAAGCGTTCATTGGGATGCCGCTAATCACGACTGGAAGGACTGGTCGTCCTCCGACGTACTTGGCTCGCTAGCTTTGTCATCCTATTGCTGGGGGTTGGCCCTCTTGCCCCAGGGGTTGTTCGTTTAAATTGCAGAATCTTGCAATGTGCCCCGCTTTGCAGCAGTGGCGGGAAATGGGTCATCTATCCTGGTCTTAGCGATCGTTGTCTCTCCCTCTGGTCGGTGGGATCCTCTTCCGCCATCGCCATGGGGCATCATCTGGACTAGAAGCCAACTGGATCTTCTCCTTCGGGTGCACTTACATGGACTGCACAGTTTTGGCTAGTGCAGCCACATTTTTGGTCAGCTCCTGGACCTGAAGACGTAGTTCTGCAGATGGATCATTATCCAGAGTCTGTGCATCGGCCTCAACGGGAGTCTGAGGGAAGGATGCCACCTCCTGGTGGTATATAATTGCTGGGCGCCTAGGGTGCACTGGGCGGCTGACATTTGGTTCGTGCAGCACCTGGAAAGCCCTATCTTTAAAGTCTGCAAAGTTCAGGTCAGGGTTTTGTAGGGCCATGATGCGCAGTTGTGTTCTGTGGGTGCTGGACAGGAGTCCCTCAATAAATTACTCTTTTAACAATCTGTCTCCATCCTGCACGCTGTCGGGGTCAGCCTGCTTTATGGCCTGCAGTGCCTCCTGAAGATTAAGGGCATAGTCCCGTATACTGTACTGCACCCTTTGTTTGCACCCAAAGAATCTAATTTTTATTTCTGCTGCAGTGCGGGTGTCAAAAGTGCCCTTCAGCTTAGCCAGAATTTGCTTAATAGTCTCTTTATCAGTGTCCTGCCAGGACTTTACTTCTCTTTGGGCTGCACCAGTTAACTGTCCAATGAGAATTCTGACTTTTTGGCTTTCAAAAAGGGGATACATGTCAAACAAACTACACAGTCTCTCCTTGAAATCGCCCAGGGTATGCGACTCCCCTGAGTATTGCGGTAACCAGGCCGCTCTTGGTATGTACGGCATTGATAGGGGCATTATGGTGTATGCGGCGGCGTTCGCCAGATCTTGCTGTGCTCTGGAGGCTGCAGCTGCCGGATTCTGCTGTCGACTGAATCTTGCGGCACTATGGGGCTGCGGCTGAGTCTGCCGCTAGATCTCCAGCTGCGCTGGACATTCTTTCCCCCCTAGTGAATGTTAGCCAAGCTCTGTGGTCCCGCTGGCTTACCAGTCTGCTACTCTGTCGGCGAGACGAACTTTGCGCTCCAGGATTCCAGGCCTCAGCTCCCTGTTTTCTGCCAGCTGATGTCCGAGCGTGTGCAGCACTTTTTTTTCGCACTCTCTCTCAGGCTCTGCCCATGATGGCGCACCCTCTATGCTTCCCACGCACTGTGTGGCACTGTAGTGGCAGCAATTCACCCAGTTTTAACTAAGTCTTCGGCACACAGTACCCGGCAATACCGGGCTACACTATTCTGTTCGTGACGCCAGCTTGCAACACCCACTAGGACCGTGGGACACTCGGGACAGGTCTGACAGTACTTAAAGGGGATTGTCACAGTAGCGGTGACCCGGTCCATGGCCCTGGACATGCAAATGGTGGTCATGAGGGGTAGTTTTTAAGGGAAAGTTTCGTGACGCCACCCGCGATATTTGGCAAGGGATAGCCGATGCTGCAGTTCAGTTCCTCTGGGGCCAATGGTAATGCAGCAGAGATGTTATCGCTCCCCATGGGTGGAGTGGGGCCCCAGGGCAGATATGGCAGGCTGTGAGGGAAGGAGGACATTGGGATGCAGGGCTGAGGATTGGAGGAATAACTGACGGACACAAAGGCTGCTGTTTCCTTTACCTTTTACTGAGCAATGCAGGTACAGTCCAGGGCTCAGTTTACAGATGGTTTTGGAGCCGGTCAGCCTGGAAGCAATTTGGGAATTTCCTTAGTCAGGTTGGCTGTGAGGCCTCCTTTCTAGCGCTATTCTCTAAGGTACTTGCTGGTGTAAACTCTATTCAAGTCCCTCTTTCTGTCTGATGCTTAGTTAGAACTCCACTCGCATGACAGGCAGCTTGAGCCTGTTTCAGGGGTCGCTCCTGTCTGGCATCTCCGGTTCACACGTGCTGCTGTGTCATCGAGTATCAGTTGGGGCAGAGGACCTGCGGTCTCCTGCCCTCCGGATTCTGCTGCCGGGGCTTTAGTACGCACACAGCCTCGGGCTCCAGTGCCCGGTCACTGGTGCTCAAGCCAGTGGTGAGCTCAGATAGAGCTTCTATCCCCAGTTCCTCTCCACATGTCCTCCCTTAACCTTGTTCAGGCTCTAACTCCCACTAACTTCCCCCTCCCAACCAAAGAGAGCAGCTCCCCTGAAGTCGGTTTTAGAGCACCCACTGCTGGCCTGGAGCAGGAACTATGTTGAATCCTGGAACTATCTGGTAAGGGAATTCCTTCTTTGCTTCTTGGCATGACATCACTCCCCCCGGGAGGGATGCAAGGCCATTGTGGCAACCGGACCCCTAGGGTGCCACATTTGTATGACCTGAATTGGAAAAGAAGCAGCAATTAACCTGAAAGTGTATAGAAGACCATAGATCACATATGACAAGGATAAAACAGGTGTTCATCATGAACACATATACTGTAGGCTATATTCACACACCTATATGTGCAGTCAGATCTTTATCCATATATTGTTTGCCCAAAATTGACTTATATCACTGTACATTAAAAAACTAATGTTTCTGCATTTTTCAGCTTTTGGTAAAATTGTTAGATGCCACTTTGCCATCAAAATGGGGATGGCCAAATTGCCTCTGCTTCATTCCTCCTGTTATCCAGGGAAAAGCCCCTCTAAACTTAGTGGTCCTACAGAGCACACCAATCGGCTTTTTGGCTAAAAACTGGGCATCACTCTTACAATAAATCTATGGTCTGGAACCTACTAATTTTAAGTAGTATTTCACTTAAGTCTTATTTACTTTTACTGACTCAAGACTATTTAACAAGGTAGTAATCCCTGCAGAGAATTAGGCATGATACAATTGGAGAAAATTGATAAAGAAGGTAGATTGAAGTCAAATCTTTATTCACAATATGCTTTCTTGTGCCTTAAGGTACTGCCACACTAAGCAATCCCGCTAGCGATCTCGTTAGCGTTGCATACTAATGAGATCGCTAGCGGGATTGTTTCTATATCGCTAAATGCTGCCGCATTTAGCGATATAGTTAACGACGCTATCGCCGTTAGCGATCTTCTTAACGACTTTAGCGGTACAAAAGTACCGCTAAATCGCTAAGAAAAGGTGCCACACAGCGATTAGATACTTACCAGCGGAGCGCCAGCGATGAAATAGGGTCCGAACGATTCCAGCGACGAGCGAGATCACAGCAGGAACTTGTCGCTGGAAGCTGCGCACTGAACAATATCGCTAACGGATCGCTAAATAGTGACGTTTTTTAGCGATCCCGTTAGCGATATTGTTTAGTGTGGCATACCCTTTAAAGTCAAAACCTAATTAAGCTATGGTGGCAATTTCATCACAAAACTGTATCTCCAACTATGTCATAATTTGCCTTGACCCAGAAATTAAGAAAGGTTCAATTTATCCAATGCCTTGCAATGAGGCACTGAGGAGGGCGACATATTAAGCTCTTTAATTGTGTTAAAAATTGTTGGCTGAGATATGTGCTGTCTCAGTTCTGGATTTGTCCTCCTATGATGAATGTAATGTAGACCATGAGCAGAGAATTTCACAGTGGGGAGCAGTCAGTGTGAACTCCAAGCTAGAAAACACATTCAAACAGAGGGATGAAGGAGGCTGCAGGTATTCAATTAAATTCTGCCTTCTATTATCTTTGCTATATAAAGTGCAATGTTCAGCATTTTTTGACAACTGATTTAATGCAGCCTGAAAGAAAAAAAAAGGAAAATGGGACATGTATACATTGTCTCATGCACTTATAAATGTACTTTTACAAACATTCAAGGTTCAGCAGTTTAATTAGTATATAGATGGCTTGATAAATAGATATATAGGTGCCTGCGGGGGCCCGAGGTTACTTTCATAAGTAGACAGAAATATCATTACTGGCACTTGATAGGTGTGGGGACTCCTTAGAGTAGACTATGATACCATAGTAGAGATACTGTCCATGCCTAGTTGCCACCATTCCCAAATTTTACCATGTTCATTATGTCATGTGGAATGGCTCCCAGAGCCTTAGAGGAGCCTGGTCTGTCGAAGAGGAGTCAGCAGAAAAGACAAGCAAGTAATAAAAGGGAAGGGATCTGGCATCTTAATTTTAGTATCTGAGCTCTGGTATGGAGTATAGTCTGAGGCAAGGGTGGACATATTATTGGTGCAACCTGTGCAGTTGCACAGGGGCCCATGAGTTAAATCGGGCCATTACCACCTCCAAAGCAGGTGGAATTGTGCATTATGATGAACTATTGGATTGCACCCATCTGTCTGTGTCTGCCAGTTGTCTGAAGTATGAATATTCAAGTTTATATTATGGGCTTGGGGTTTGAATATTGAGGTTTGTATAATGGGGTCTAAATATTGGAGTCTGGCTGGGGTCCCACATATGACTGATGTCAGTGTCTCATACAGTAGCTGTCTGCTTTTCTATATTGACAACTAATATTGACATCTGATTATGGTTCCAGGTTGGACATTTTGGGTTTTCTTTATTGTACCAGAAGG
Organism: Oophaga sylvatica; assembly: GCA_033576555.1. Classification (NCBI taxonomy): domain Eukaryota; kingdom Metazoa; phylum Chordata; class Amphibia; order Anura; family Dendrobatidae; genus Oophaga; species Oophaga sylvatica. The sequence continues at coordinate 454,457,995 of JARQOD010000004.1, read as the reverse complement.
CAGAACTGTTTGTTTTCCCCCATGATTTGGGGATTTAACACATACTCCACCTCCATACAATGTGACTGCTAAAATACGTTGTCATGGATGTATGTCTATATCTACATACACACGTGGTCAAAATTGTTGGTACCCCTCTTTTAATGACAGAAAAACCCACAATGGTAACAGAAATAACTTGAATCTGATAAAAGTAATAATAAATTAAAAATCTATGAAACTGAGAAAATGAAAGTCAGACATTGATTTTCAACCATGCTTCCACAGAATTAAAAAAAAAATAAAAAACTCATGAAATAGGCCTGGACAGAAATGATGGTACCCCTGAAAATAATGTGAAAAAAGGGACGTGTTAAATCGCGGTGTGTCCACTAAATCAGAATCACAGGTGTCTACAATCTTGGAATCAGTGAGTGGGCCTGTACAGAGGGCTGCAGATACTCACTATGCTGTTTGGTAACATGGTGTGTATCACACTCAACAAGGAGCACAGTAAGCGAAGGAAAAAGTTGTCTCAGGAGATTAGAAAGAAAATTATAGACAAACATGTTAAAGTTAAAAGTTATAAGACCATCTCTAAGCAGCTTGATGTTCCTGTGACTACAGTTGCACATATTATTGAGAAATTTAAGATCCATGGGACTGTAGTCAACCTTCCTGGACGTAGCCACAGGAGCAAAATTGATGACAAATCAAAGAGACTGAAAATACGAATAGTAACAAAAGAGCCTGGAAAAATTTCTAAACAGATTAAAGGTGGTCTTCAAGCTCAAGGAACATCAGTGTCAGATCACTCCATCTGTCGTTGTATGAGCCAAAGTGGACTTCATAGGAGACAACTAATGAGGACACTATTGTTGAAAAAAACCATAAAAAAGCCAGACTGGAATTTGCCAAACTACATATTGACAAACCACAAAGCTTCTGGGAGAATGTTCTATGGACAGATGAGACAAAAAAGGTAAGGCACATCATCTCTATGTTCACATACGGAAAAATGAAGCATATCAAGAAAAGAACACTGTCCCTACTGTGAAACACGGAGAAGGCTCTTTTATGTTTTGGGGCTGCTTTGCTGCACCAAGCACAGGGTGTCTAGAATCTGTGCAGGGTACAATGAAATCTCAAGACTATCAAAGGATTCTAGAGAGAAATGTACTGCCCAGTGTCAGAAAGCTTGGTCTCAGTCGCAGGTCATGGTCTTGCAACAGGATAATTGTTATGTTTTGGTAGCTGAGGAGAGCAGGCAAAAACGGCAATACACCAGAGAGGTTGGAATCTACTGGATTGCAGTACCCTGACTAACCACCACAACTAAAGGCAGCCGTGGAGCGTTCCTACGTTGGTCCTAGACGCCTCGTCACTGCCTGAGAGGTTAACTACACCTAAAGATAGAAAGAGGAAAGCTATCTGCCCCGGAGCAGATCCCCAAAGAACATAGGAAGCCCCCAAACATGTAATTGCGGTTAGAAAAGAGAAAATAAAGACACAGACAGAAAATAGTATGAGCAAACGCTGGGGCCCAATCTGCCTAGACAGAAAAGGATAGGAAGGATACTTACTGCAATCCAAAAAAAACCCTAAAAAAGCCAATGCTACTAATTGCAAAAACAACTGAGATCACACGACCTCTACCACCTAAATTAGTTCTCTGGTGTAACAAAACTAAGCCGCAGCCACTGAAAAAACTGGAAAAGGCAAATGAACAAACAACAGTGGCTCCAGAGGAACCGAGAGGAGCCCAAGCCCCCCGGGGAGGGGAACCTGGCCAACCTCACAGAAATGCAGAGAAATATGCAAATGGCAAGCACAAAAACAAAAAACAGAAAATATCTTATCTGAGAGCAGGAGAAGAGGCAAGACTCAGAAAGCTTCCAAGTGAAACAGGAAACAACGATGAGACAAGAACAATTGTTCACCGGCAACCATGATGGGGGGAAACCTCCCTTATATCCAGCCAGTCTGTGATTCCTGATTGCCAATCCTCATTGAATGGTTCAGTACTGTTTGTAACCACCAGAGGGAGCTTCTGCTCAGAATTCATTTCTAAAACATTCACAACAGTACCCCCCTCTTGAGGAGGGGTCACCGAACCTTCATTTGTGCAACCAGGTCGGTCAGGATGAGCTCTGTGATACGCACGGATCAGTCTCCTAGCATGGATGTCCGAAGCAAACACCCAAGAATTGTCCTCCTGACCATAACCTCTCCACTTAACCAAATACTGGAGTTTCCGTCTAGAAAAACGAGAATCCAATATTTTCTCCACCACATACTCCAGATTGCCCTCAACCAAAACAGGGTCAGGAGGCGCAGCCATAGGAACCACTGGCTCGACAAACCTCTTCAATAAGGACTTGTGGAACACGTTATGGATCTTAAATGTCCCTGGAAGAAGTAAACGAAAGGAAACAGGATTAAGAATCTCCATGATCTTATAAGGTCCAATGAACCTTGGCTTAAACTTAGGAGATGCAACTCTCATAGGGATATTTCTTGAGGACAACCAGACCAAGTCCCCCACTTTAAACCAAGGACCATCAGTCCTATGCCGGTTGGCAAACCGCTGGGCCTTCTCATGAGAGAGGGACAACCTCTCCACTACCTGGCCCCAAATCTGCTGCATACCCTCCACAACAGAGTCAACACCCGGACAGACAGAAGCCTCCGTTTGTCCCGAAGAAAATCGAGGGTGAAACCCAAAATTGCAGATAAATGGAGACATCAAAGTGGCAGAGCTTGCCCTATTATTAAGAGCAAACTCAGCCAAAGGCAAAAAAGAGACCCAGTCATCTTGACACAAAGCATCTCAGATAAGTCTCCAATGTCTGGTTTGTTCTCTCAGTTTGTCCATTGGTTTGAGGATGAAAAGCAGAGGAGAAAGACAATTGAACACCAAGTTTAGAACAAAAAGTCCTCCAAAATCTGGAAACAAACTGGACTCCTCTGTCAGACACAATGTTCTCAGGAATGCCGTGTAACCGAACCACGTACTGAAGGAACAAAGGCACCAATTCGGAGGAGGAAGGCAACTTAGGTAATGGCACAAGATGTATCATCTTGAAAAACCTATCACAAATCACCCAGATAACGGTCATTTTCTGAGAAACAGGGAGGTCGGAAATAAAATCCATAGAGATATGGGTCCATGGTCTCTTGGGCACAGGCAATGGCATCAACAAACCACTAGAGCGAGAGCAAAGCTTGGAGCGAGAGCAAGTCCCACAGGACTGCACAAACTCCCTGATGTCACGAGACAAAGAAGGCCACCAAAAGGACCGACTCACCAAGTCTCTGGTACCAAAAATAAAGGGATGACCGGCCAATGCGGAACAATGAATCTCAGACATCACACTCGTCTTCCACTGGTCTGGAACAAACAATTTCCCAACAGGGCAGCGCTCGGGTTTATCCTCCTGACACCCTTCCAGAGCCAGTCTCAAATTGGGCGAGATGGCGGAAAGAACTACACCCTCTTTCAAAATAACAGCAGGATCAGATAACTCAGGAGAGTTCGCAAGGAAACTCCTCGAGAGGGTATCCGCCTTAACATTCTTAGTGCCAGGAAGAAAGGAAACCACAAAATTAAAACGTGTGAAAAACAAGGTCCACCTGGCCTGTCTAGGATTAAGTCGCTTGGCTGATTCCAGATAAACCAGATTCTTATGGTCCGTGAGGACCACCACCTGATGTTTGGCTCCCTCCAGCCAATGTCTCCACTCTTCAAAAGCCCACTTCATGGCCAATAACTCCTGATTACCCACGTCATAATTACGTTCAGTTGGAGAAAATTTTAGAGAGAAAAAAGCACAAGGGTTACTTTTAGAGGTCTCAGGATCTCTTTGGGACAAAACGGCACCTGCCCCAATTTCAGAGGCATCAACCTCCACCTGAAATGGCAAAGAAACATCAGACTGCCGTAGAACAGGAGCAGAAGTTAATCTCTGTTTAAGTTCCTGAAACGCAGAGACTGCCTTAGGAGGCCAATTCACCACATCAGAACCCTTTTTGGTCAAATCAGTCAATGGTTTAACAATAACAGAGAAATTACCAATAAATTTACGATAAAAATTGGCAAAACCCAAGAATCTCTGAAGAGCCTTTAATGAAGTAGGTTGGACCCAATCACAGATGGCCTGAACCTTGACCGGGTCCATTTCAATAACAGATGGAGACAAAATGAATCCCAGAAATGAAATCCTCTGTACGCCAAAAAGACCCTTTGATCCCTTCACATACAGAGCATTCTCTCTCAAAATATGGAACACAGTCCGAACATGTTTCACATGAGAGTCCCAGTCATTGGAAAAAATCAAGATATCATCCAAATAAACAATCAGAAATGTATCCACAAAATCCCTGAAAATGTCATTCATGAAGGACTAGAAGACGGAAGGAGCATTAGTGAGCCCAAAGGGCATCACTAGGTACTCAAAATGCCCCTCTGGGGTATTAAACGCCGTCTTCCATTCATCCCCGTGCTTAATGCGAATAAGGTTATACGCCCCCCTGAGGTCAAGCTTGGTAAACCAAGTAGTACTTTTCACCCTGGAAAACAGGTCAGAAATCAAGGGTAACGGATATTGATATTTCACAGTGATATTGTTCAAGAGACGATAATCAATACACGGCCTTAATGAACCATCCTTTTTGGCCACAAAGAAAAAACCGGCACCCAAGGGTGAAGAGGATGGTCTGATATGACCCTTCTCTAATGACTCCTTGATATAAGACCGCATAGCGTCATGTTCAGGTACAGACAAGTTAAAAAGGCGAACTTTAGGGAATTTACTACCAGGCACTAATTCAATAGCGCAGTCATAGCTCCTATGGGGGGGCAAGGATGCAGATTTACTTTCGCTAAACACATCAGAAAAATCAGTCAAAAAGTCAGGAACATCTTCAGCCTGGGGAGGGGCAGAAAAAACAGGAGTGTTGGCATTAACACATTGGCAGCCCCAACTGGTTACAGACACAGATTTCCAATCCAAAACAAGATTATGAGACTGTAACCAAGGGAAACCTAGTACAATAATGTCATGCAGATTATACAGCACCAAAAATTTGCAACTCTCCTGATGATCAGGTTCAACCCTCATTATCACCTGAGTAGAGAACTGGGGTTTATTTTCAGCCAAAGGGGTAGAATCAATCCCCAGTAGGGGAATAGACTTCCGTAGGGTATCAAGGGAAACCCACAACGTTTAGCAAAATCAAAATCCATCAGGTTAATAGCTGCTCCCAAATCAACAAAATCCTGAGCAGAAAATGTGGACAGGGAGCAAATCAGGGTAACAGTCAACAGAAATTTAGTCTGAACACTACCCAAGACAACTGAGCATGCAAAACGTCTTCCCTGCTTAGGGCAGACTGAAATAGCATGAGAGGCATCACCACAGTAGAAACATAACCCATTGCGTTTTGAAACTCATGACGCTGTGCCCCAGAAGCTACTCTATCACACGGCATGGGTTCAGAAGCTGGTTCACAAGGCAACACTATTCCACGCATACTTCTACGCTCACGCAAACGTCTGTCAATTTGAATCGCTAATGACATAGAATCATTGAGACCAGAGGGAGCAGGGAAACCCACCATAACATCTTTTACATTCTCTGACAGACCCTTCCGAAAAAGGGCTGCCAAAGCATCATCATTCCATTTGGTCAGGACTGCCCACTTTCGGAATTTCTGACAGTACAACTCAGCGTCCTCAAGCCCCTGATTTAATGCCAACAAGGATTTTTCAGCTTGATCAGTGACATTAGGTTCATCGTACAATAACCCCAGAGCCAGAAAAAATGCATCAACATTACTCAAAACAGGTCCCCAGGTGTCAGGGAAAAAGCCCAATCCTGAGGATCGCCGCGCAGGAGAGAGATGACAATTTGAACCTGCTGTGCTGCGTTCCCTGAGGACTTAGGTTTTAAGGCAAAAAACAACTTACAGTTATTTTTGAAATTCAGAAATTTAGCTCGATCCCCCAAAAACAAATCTGGCATGGTTATCCTGGGTTCCACAACTGGCAACCTAGCAAGATAGGTAGCAATACTCTGAACCTCAGTGGCAAGCTGATCCACACGGCCAGACAACTGTGCAAACTCCATTGAGAAAAAAAATATATATATCCTCCTCAGCACCCAGAGAAAAAGAGGGAAAAATGCAACAAACAGAAAAAAAAAAAAATCTCTGACAACTCTGACAACCTTTTTTGTTTCCACACTATTTTTCCCTTCTGTGAGTACCATATAATTTTCAGTTAGGCCGGTGATACTGTTATGTTTTGGTAGCTGAGGAGAGCAGGCAAAAACGGCAATACACCAGAGAGGTTGGAATCTACTGGATTGCAGTACCCTGACTAACCACCACAACTAAAGGCAGCCGTGGAGCGTTCCTACGTTGGTCCTAGATGCCTCGTCATAGCCTGAGAGGTTAACTACACCTAAAGATAGAAAGAGGAAAGCTATCTGCCCCGGAGCAGATCCCCAAAGAACATAGGAAGCCCCCAAACATGTAATGGCGGTTAGACAAGAGGAAATACAGACACAGACAGAAAATAGTATGAGCAAACGCTGGGGCCCAATCTGCCTAGACAGAAAAGGATAGGAAGGATACTTACTGCAATCCAAAAAAACTCTAAAAAAAGCCAACGCTACTAATTGCAAAAACACCTGAGATCACACGACCTCTACCACCTAAATTAGTTCTCTGGTGTAACAAAACTAAGCCGCAGCCACTGAAAAAAATGGAAAAGGCAAATGAACAAACAACAGTGGCTCCGAGGAACCGAGAGGAGCCCAAGCCCCCCGGGGAGGGGAACCTGGCCAACCTCACAGAAATGCAGAGAAATATGCAAATGGCAAGCACAAAAACAAAAAACAGAAAATATCTTATCTGAGAGCAGGAGAAGAGGCAAGATTCAGAAAGCTTCCAAGTGAACCAGGAAACAACGATGAGACAAGAACAATTGTTCACCGGCAACCATGATGGGGGGAAACCTCCCTTATATCCAGCCAGTCTGTGATTCCTGATTGCCAATCCTCATTGAATGGTTCAGTACTGTTTGTAGCCACCAGAGGGAGCTTCTGCTCAGAATTCAGTTCTAAAACATTCACAACAGATAATGACCCAAAACACACAGCTAAAAACACCCAAGAATGGCTAAGAGGAAAACATTGGACTATTCTGAAGTAGACTTCTATGAGCCCTGACCTAAATCCTATGCATCTTTGGAAAGAGTTGAAACATGCTGTCTGGAAAAGGAACCTTCAAACACAAGATAACTGCAGCAGTTCGCTCTTGAAGAGAGGGCCAAAATACCTGTCGAGAGGTGAAGAAGTCTCATTGACAGTTACAGGAATCATTTCATTGCAGTGATTGCCTCAAAAGGTTGTGCAACAAAACATTAAGTTAAGGGTACCATCATTTCTGTCCAGGCCTATTTCATGAGTTTTATTTTTTAAAAAAATCTGTGGAAGCATGGTTGAAAAGCAATGTCTGACTTTCATTTGTTCAGTTTAATAGATTTTTAATTTATTATTACTTTTGTCAGATTCAAGATATTACTGTGACTATTGTGGGTTTTTCTGTCATTAAACGAGGGGTACCAACAATTTTGACCACTTGTGTTTATGGAAGGATTTGCTCTCGACCTGCAACCTGGCTCTAATTCTAGGTAATTGCCTTTATGCACTTTTACTTGTGTACCAAGTTTGTGTAGTGCTATTCTACAGTGGGTACAGAAATTATTCAGACCCCTTTAAATTTTTCACTCTTTGTTTCATTGCAGCCATTTGGTAAATTCAAAAAACTTCTTTTTTCATTAATGTACACTCTGCACCCCATCTTAACTGAAAAAAACAGAAATGTAGAAATTTTTGCAAATTTGTTAAAAAAGAAAACTGAAATATCACATGGTCATAAGTATTCAGACCCTTTGCTCAGTATTGAGTAAGAACCACCCTTTTGAGCTAGTACAGCCATGAGTCTTCTTGGAAATGATGCAACAAGTTTTTCACACCTGGATTTGGGGATCCTCTGCTATTCTGCCTTGCAGATCCTCTTCAGTTTCGTCAATTTGGATGGTGAACGTTGGTGGACAGCTATTTTCAGGTCTCATTTGGGTTTAGGTCAGGGCTCTGGCTTGGCCAGTCAATAATGGTCACAGAGTTGTTTTGAAGCCACTCCTTTGTTATTTTAGCTGTGTGCTTAGGGTCATTGTCTTGTTGGAAGGTGAACATGCGGCCAAGTCTGAGGTTCAGAGCACTCTGGAAGTTGTTTTCATCCAGGATATCTCTGTACTTGGCAGCATTCATATTTCCTTCAATTGCAACCAGTCGTTCTGTCCCTGCAGCTGAAAAACACCCTCATAGCATGATGCTGCCACCACCTTGTTTTACTGTTGGGATTGTATAGGGTAGGTGATGAGCAGTGCCTGGTTTTCGCCACACATACCTCTTAGAATTATCACCAAAAACTTCTATCTTCGTCTCATCAGAACAGAGAATCATATTTCTCATACTTTGGGAGTCCTTCATGTGTTTTTTTTTAGCAAACTATGCGGGCTTTCAAATGTCTTACATTGACTAGGGGTTTCCGTCAGGCCACTTTGCAATAAAGGCCCAACTGGTGGAGGGCTGCAGTGATAGTTGACTTTGTAGAACTTTCTCCCATCTCCCTACTGCATCTGTGGAGCTCAGCAACAGTGATCTTGAGGTTGTTGTTTACCTCTCTCACCAAGGCTCTTCTCCCACGATTGCTCAGTTTGGCTGGACGACCAAGTCTGCGAAGGCTTCTAGTGGTCCCAAACGTCTTTCACTTAGGGATTACAGAGGCCACTGTGCTCTTAGGAATCTTGAGTACTGTAGAAATTCATTTGTACCTGGGCCAGATCTGTGCTTTGCCGCAATTCTGTCTCTGAGCTCCTTGGCCAATTCCTTTGACCTCATGATTCTCATTTGGTCTGACATGCACTGTGAGCTGTGAGGTTGTAAGGAGGAAGACCGGTCTGCGGGTCCGGAACTGTCGGGGTTGCGTCCCATGTTGCCCGGAGGAAGGAATAGAGGAATGGACAAACCCCATGATCCGGGAAGAGGGGGCGTGTTCACAGGAAACTCAGAGCAGAAAGCGTGCAAAGAGACAGTCAGTTTCCCGCTGTCAGGGAGAGTGCAGGACAGTAAGCAATGTGCTCTGCAACCTGACCAGTGTGCTCTGCTCCCTGAGCAGCGTGCTCTGCACCCCGGACAGCAGCGCTGTGTCGTACTGCGGCCGAGATCTCCTGGGTGCTCCAGCGGAACATTGAGTGAGGAAAGCGCCGTGCGCTTGACTAAGCTAAGGACTGAACGAGTGCAGAGAAGCATGGGCCAGTTGCAGGACAGAGAAGTGCGGTCCCCTTTGCCGGCTGGCACACGTCAACCCACGTCTAGTACAGAGACTTCTGCAGTTTTTCCTGCTTTGATTGCGCGGGCTTATGGACTAGGGGCTCAGCGGGTAAAATCAGAGACTGCCCGCTGCCACTAGAAGACGGATCGCTAACCTTGGACCCCATCGGAGGACCCTACGCTGGCCGTTGCCGGTACTACTGTGTAGCCCAGCTGTGTCTGGAGCCACATGTTCCCAGGAGGATGCAACCAAGGTAAACCCACAATGACCTATTTGCACACAACACATCTGCACTAGTTCCCAGATCCACCAGAGGGAGCTCTTCCGCAGCATATAAGGCAGTGTAGACACGTGAGTTATCTCAGAACAGTCTGAACATCTCAGAACGGCAGTTACCTCAGACGAGATCAGATTTCAGGTTACCACAGACTAGTGTGCATATGCTGAAGGTCAAAGTAGGACGAACGGCGAGTGGAAGGAAAAGAGAGTGACAGAGGTTGAAACAGCATTGATCGCTTACCTCTACTCTGCACCACCAGACACCGTGTCCGAGCTTGCTAGCATCTACACGACTAGTAGGAGATACCGGAGACCCTGTGGGACTTCAAGTCGCAGGGGCCCATCAGAGCTGATACGTAACTGGGGTCAGGAAGACGGAGTCTAGCAGGACCCTGCATACAGAGACACTGTTCTATCCCAGAGAAGGCCTCACCACAAAGTCAGCCGGGCGTATAACTGAAGACAGAGTTAGACTTCGTTCCATACAGGTCAGAAACTCACACAACTGGAGTAAGGAGGCCATACACCTACTCAGTGGGATTACTGGACGTGCATCCTCCACCCTGCCAGCTTCCCGGGACGTGCCTGCAACTACCATCAGTAAAGGTACAGAAAGAGACTTTCTTGTGTGTGTCTGCCTTATTGCCCCCTGCACCCCTACAACGCCATATACCCTGAGGGATCAGTCTTGCCTGTGGAAGACTTAACACCTTGCTGCCCAGTAACAACCCCTCAGATGATCTACCCTGCAGCGCTGGTCACCCTGACTAGGAACCACAGGTGGCGTCACGAACATTTCTACAAACCTATAATCCCTGTAAATATCCCCTTTTATTGAGGTGAGCCCCAGGGCAACGGACCGAGCTGCGCTACCCGTGACATCCCCCATTGAAGTAAACGGGCTCGGTGCCAGTACCCCACAGGCCCTGGCTACGGGCGACTCACTAGTACCTCCATCGGACTGTGGACTAAGGACATCAGCAGGAGCTACGATAAGTGTTGTTTGAAACTTAGACTGTTGCACTCATTCCACTTCTTTAATTTATTCCTTGTTGCTTGGTTAACTTCTTTCCACTGCTTATTAACTCCCTGTGAGGAGATTACTTTAACCCTTTATTGTTAAAAATAAATATTTCTGTTATACCGTACTGCTCTGCAATCCCTGCGTACTGCATCTCGGCACCTGCTTATATTTGGTGCAGTTGGCAGGATGCAGTCCACGAATGCAGGAGCAGCAGACCAGATGGTTATGTGTACCCCAAGGGCCAGCTTATCCCTGGGGGCCATGCTCAGCAATCTCCCAAAGTTTACAGGGAGTAATTAACTGCTGTGGGACTGGACTGAGCTGGTTAAAGGCATGTTGAGAATGCCCCAATGACCCCCACTATGAAAGCAGAGATTTCTGTGATGGCTTTAGATGGGGAGGCTGGATATTCTGTAATGTTTCAGCCCCCTCATGAATGGGATACCTTTACTAAAGTGTTGAAAATTTTGGAAGAGATGCATGTGGATCCCACTGATATTGGAGAACTGCAGATGCCATTATTTAGCCATGCTCAGAGAGATGGCGAATCCATGATGCAATATATGAATGTGCTCCAAGAGGTGCACGCGGCAATCACTAAGCGGGATAATGTGGGCTTGGGACACCCTGATGTGATTTTGAGGGATCAACTTGTAGCGGGGCTCAGGGACACGGTGCTTAAACAAGCTTTGCGGGAGCGCCTGTGTGCCGACCCCCGCATGACGATCCTGGAGATTGGGGCAGAAGAGCGCACACGAGAGCAAGAGCAGGGGATGGCAGCCTTAGCAGGGATGGTTCGGATTTGTGGGGTACCCGCTTCTCCTGCAGCTGAGCAAGAATGGGCCCAAGAGATCCAGAAAGAAATACAGGAAGTGCCTTGCCCTGCCGTGGCTTCAAATCCATCCAGAGACAGAAGTGACCCTAGTCCCACTTGCCCATTGTACCCCACCAGGAAATGGAACAATCCCGAGCCAAAAGATATCCAACTTGTTTCAAGTGTGGGGACGTTGGACACTATGCCCGATGCTACGCGAGACGGGGGCGGCTTCTTATTCGGCAGCCGTTAAACTAGTAGGCTTTGTGGCTGGGGCACGACACCCAGAGCCTGAAAGCCTAAAGAAGAGAGAAGCCAGTACCAAAAGATTAACTTCTGTGAGTCCTCTTGTATGCGCTGAGATGAATGGTTGAGCCGTCCGCTGCCTAGTTGATACCGGTTCACAGGTGACCATCATGCATCAAGCATATTTCAGACATCATTTTCCTGAGGTGAGACGGCTGGAGTGGGGCCCAGTGATCAAGCTGACTTCAGCCAATCAGTTACCCATCCCTGTCGCAGAGGTGGTCTGGATGCAGATTACAGAGTGCGGCAAAGATATGGGCTGGAAAGGAGTCGAGTTGACCACTGAAGAAAACAGCAATGGCCATCCAGTGACCCTGGGAATGAATGTGCTAAAAGATCTTAGGACCCTCTTGATCAGCAAGTCCCTGGACGCTTTTTTGAACTGGTGGATCCCACGAACCCCCAAGAGGAAGGTGTTTCAACAGTTGATACGGGTCGCTCAGGCCCAGGAAACGTTGAGTGGAGGGAAAGTGCTAGGAAAAGTTCTGGTCTCTGTGGCTGCTAAACTCGTCCTCCTGCCTGGCCAGACTATGTTCACCTTGCCCGTACGAGCTTGTACGCCCCTAGAAGGGGTGGAAGTTCAGATTGAACCAACTCTAATGGACCAAATGCCCTCGAGCCTCCTCATTGTCATGGACACTAGCCGTCGTCCATGATGGCAGCGTTGTGGTGCGTTGTGTGAACCTGGGGGAAGAATATCTTACGCTCCCGCCTAAGAGTAAAGTGGCGCAGGTGCTGGGAATGCTCGAAGAATTGATACCACTGGAGGCCGTCCATCTGGCAGTGAAGCAAGGAGACTCATGGACTGTAGCCATCACCCTGACCCCGGAGCACCAACCTGGAAGCAACAAGCAGGGGCACCGAATCCTGAAGCAAATGCAGACTGTATTAACAGGGCTCTCACTGCTGCAGGTGCAACATGTGGAGGCTGTAATGGAACGCTATCAGGATGTCTTTGCCCGTCATGAGGATGATTTCGGGTGCACAACAGCCATAACTCACGAGATACCCACGGGAAACGCTGCACCGATCTGGGAGCTGTATCGGCAGATACCGCCTCAAATGTACAAAGAGGTGAAAGAAATGTTGGCACACATGCTGCAGAGTGGGGTAATACGGGAGAGCCAGAGCCTGTGGGCACCTCCAATTGTTCTAGTCCGGAAGAAAGACGGGACTTTGCGTTCTTGTGGGTACTATAGGCAGCTGAATGCTTGTACAGTGTAAGACTCTTATCCTTTACCCTGAATTAAAGAGTCACTCTCTACCTTGGGTAAAGTATTTCTCGTCTCTGGATCTGGGCAGCAAAAACTGACAGGTGCTCATGGCTGAATATAACCGGCTAAAGACAGCGTTCATATTGCCCATGGGATTGTTTGCGTTCAACTGGATGGCCTTTGGCCTGACTAACACTCCTGGGACATTCGAGCGATTGTTGGAAAGGTGTCTGGGGGACCTTAACTTTGAAGCCACACTGTTCTACCTGGATGACATCATTGTCTATGCAGCCACTTTTGAAGAACACCTCCAGCAGCTGGAACAAGTATTGAGTTGTTTACAGAAGCATGGCCTGAAGGTGAAGCTCCAAAAATGTCACCTCTTCTGTAAGCAGATCGAGTACCTGGACACGTTGTATCCTCTGAAGGAGTGAGACCGGCACGTGAAAAGATAGCGGCGTTACAGGACTGGCCTAACCTGAACACAGTGAAGGACATTCGGGCCTTTCTGGGGCTGACTGGGTATTACCGGAGGTTCGTGAAGAATTTCACCCGCATCGCTAATCCACTGCTGGAGCTACTAAAGGGAGTGCCGTCTGGTTCGAAGAATTCAGTTATCCAGTGGGGAAGCTGCCAAGAAGAAGCATTTTGAGCCCTGAAGATGGCCTTGATTGTGGCTCCCATACTCGCTTACGCAGACTTCTCACAGCCCTTCATTCTTCACACAGATGGGAATCTGCATGGACTTGCTGCCATGCTGTCGCAGATGCAGAACAGGTAAGAAGGAGTAATCGCCTATGCAAGCCGGTCCCTCCATGACTCGGAACAAAACCCAGACAATTACAGCTCATTCAAGCTAGAACTGCTGGCATTAGTGAGGGCGATGACCGAGAAGTTCGCCGAATCCGGATTCGAAGTCCTAGAGCGTATCGACAACAATCCACTACCCATCTGGAAAATGTCAAGCTGGGGGCCTTGGAGCAATGGTGGGTGGCCCGTATGGCAAAACAAAATACCGGTGCAAGATCGCATACCGAGCCGGAGCTGAGAACACGCATGCTGATGCTCTGTCGAGAGTGACTCATGAGCGACCTGAACATGACCGGGATGAAGAATTGGAAGCAGAGGAGATTCCTGGTTTCTGGGACCTCACCAGGTCATTGGTGGCAACTCAGGGTCAGATCGGAGAGGCGTCTGTGGAACAGGTGCTGGGGCGACCCCTGTGTAACGATAATGTGAAAATATCATTTATAATTTTTTCGGAACATTCCAGAATCTTCTGTCCTCTTCACTCACTAGATTGATTCCTAGCAGCACAGAGCCCAGCGACCCCCCTCTTCCCCCCTCTTTTCACACATTGCAGCCTTGGGCCTGCAGCTTCGCAGCCAGTGACACTGCTCTTCCCTTCCTCCCCACCAGCCTGCACACACACTCAGTGTAACCTGAAATTCCAGTGCGTGATTTCCCTCCTCACCACAGGGGATCTCTTTGTTTGCGACATGTGCAGTCCCACTCATAGACAATAATGGGAATCTAATCATTTAGCCATAGAGCGCTGCTAGATTAAGATATAAAGACGAAAGCTACATGTCTGCAATGTGCTCTGATCAGGCTTCACTACAATGGTTCTTGCTAAGTTCTAGCCCCAGCAGAATCCGAGAAACGGATTTCTCCTAAACGGTGTGAACTAACTACGCCATGTTTGGTTGTGGATGAATGCCAGCGATACGCTGGATAACATGATACCTTGTGCGTCTCTATACGAGATACACTCTGTGAAATATGAGTAATATAAGTTTCAGAACCAAAATCTGCAGCTTTGAGCTAGGGAAGGGGGCCAGTAAACCAGCCCCTTTAGTAAGGTCACAAGCCCAGATGTATAAGTCTGTAACTGAGCCCCCCTGGGCTTTCTAGCCTGGGATGCCGTACCAGTAGGATGCCAAATGAACTAGGATATGTGGCTCCTCCCCAGCATGGTTTTGCAGGAATGATCTAAGTACCATGTGAGTGTTTTCTTCTTTAACCCTGTTTTATTTTTATTTGCTTGTACATATATTTAATTGTCTCACTTTGTAAAATCTTTTTATATCTTGTAAACACTGCCTATCTTTTTGGAGTAAAATATAAAATTACTAGTTCGTCTCTATGCTCTATAACGAATTTGCACGTGCCTGAAGTGAACTACACTACTAAATTGGGGTGGCCTCTGCCCCACATTCTAGACCCAGAGGCTGGTGGCAGCGAGCGTGTGTGTGCTGGGCTTTGGGTATAGCTGGCTGTGATGGAGCAGGTTTTATAAGTGTATTGCCTGGCTGTGGCTAAGAGTAGTTATCATTCCCTCACTGCAGCATGTCCAATAGCCAGTACACGTCCAAGCGGCCCGTCCGGCGACTAATTATCCTAGGTGCAGTTCCCTGACTGACCTGAGGGTAAAGGGGGAGCCGGAGAGCTGCGAGTTCCAAAGCAGAACTACAAAGAGGGATATACATAAATCTCTGCCGATCGTGACATATTGGTGGCAGTGGTGGGATCATAAACCGTGACTCCCCCGGGCCTCCGTGCCGTTCATCACACCCATAATGATTGGGTGCAACTCCATCAGGAAGATAAGGAACTAGCACAGCTGAGACAGTGGGTGGCCCTGAAGCAACTCCCCAGCCGGTGCGAAAGAGACACTCTGTCCCCGGGTACCCCCAGTGGCTTCAGAAGCTGGTATATCACCCCCGATTGAAGGCTGCAGTAGAGGAGGCCTGCCAGAGATGTCGGAGCTGTGAATTAGCCAAACCTCAACAGCAGAGAGCCCCAAAGCAGACCATCGTCACTTCTGCCCCCTTAGAGCTGTTGATAATCGACTACTTGACTGTGGGCCCGGCTCATCACGGGTATAAACATTGGTGATGACTGACCACTTCACCAAGTTCGCTGTGGTGACTCCTACTCAAGATCAGACTGCTGAGTCAGCGGCGCAGGCTATTTGCCGAGACTTCATCCAGGTGTACGGTTGCCCAGAGAGGATCCATTCTGTCCAAGACGCTTGTTTTCAAGGTCGGGTGATAGAAGAGTTGCCTGTAAAAGATCGAGAAGTCAAGGACGACACCCTATCATCTTCAGGAGAATGGAACTTGTGAAAGCTTCAACCGCACGCTAATTTATATGCTCCGAACATTGTAGGAAGATTGGAAAACATGCTGACCTGAATACGTGGCTGAATTAGTCTGGGGATGTAATAATCGAGTGCAGAGTACAACAGGATACACTCATTATACTCTACTGTTTGGGTGAAAAGGACAAGAAATCTCAAAGCTGGAGCTGGATCCGGGAGAAGAATACCCATGGACAGGGGTGTCCTCCTGGGTCTGAGAACACCACCATCAGCTGTACACTCTTCATCAGCTGATGCTGACCAAGTTCCAGAAACTCCAACACCATGAGGTGATGCCTCTTCGAGGGAAAGCTCTCAAGGCCGGAGATCGAGTGTTGGTTCGAGACAAGCGGCCTCGGGGCAAGTTAAAAACATCGATGGGAAAGGACTCCGTATTGGGTGAAACGCCGAGTTGGATCTGGTGGGCCAGTGTATGAAGTTCAACCCAAAGGGGAAGTGGCACCTACTCGAATAGTCCACCATAGCATGTTGCGTCCTTGCCTGTCACGGGATCCCGAAGAAGAGGAGAGAGTGCCAGACGCCACCGAAATGCTCACCCCCACAGTCCTCAACTGAGATGAGGAAGAACCACTTGGCTCACTCCCAGATTTAGAAAGTATGCTGCCCGCCAGTCCAAGGGAAGTGCGTAGGCCTGAAACTCCAGAATTGGCTGATCCAGTAAACTCAGACATGTTCCCATCTTCTACCCACTCAACGTGACTCCACCACTCAACCTGACTTTACCACTCAACCTGAACTACGCCGCACTGAATGGACGACAGCTGGAATACCTCCCACTCGTTATGATCAAGACCAGTTTATTTGACAGTGTATTGTTCAAGAAATGGAAGAGTTTGAATGCCTGATGAAGTAACTCTCACCCGTGGAATGGCGAGGTAAAGTAGAGGGGTATTGTAAGGAAGAAGACCTGGCTGCGGGTACCTGAGCTAAGCGAGGTCCAGAACTGTCGGGGCTGAGTCCCATGTTGCCCGAGGGAAGGAATAGGAGACTGGGCAAACCCCATGACCAGGGAAGAGTTGGCGTGTTCACAGAAAACTCAGAGTAGAAAGCGCGCGAAGGGACAGTCAGTTTCCCGCCATCAGGGAGAGTGCAGGACAGTGAGCGCTTGGCTAAGCAAAGGACCGCGCGCATGCAGAGAAGCGAGGGCCGGTTGCAGGACAGTAAAGTGCGGTCCCCTTTGCTGTCTGGCACACATTCACCCATGTTTAGTACAGAGACTTCTGCAGTTTTTCCCGCTTTGATTGTGCGGGCTTATGGACTAGGGGCTCAGCTGGTAAAACCGGAGACTGCGCACTACCGCCAGAAGACGGATCGCTAACCTTGGACCCCATTGTAGGACACAGCGCCGGCTGTTGCCGGTACTACTACACTACCTCCATCGGACTGTGGACTAAGGACATCAGCAGGAGCTACGATAAGTGTTGTTTGAAACTTAGACTGTTGCACTCATTCTGCTTATTTAATTTATTCCTTGTTGCTTGGTTAACTTCTTTCCACTGCTTATTAACTCCCTGTGAGGAGATTACTTTAACCCTTTATTGTTAAAAATAAATATTTCTGTTATACCGTACTGCTCTGCAATCCTTGCGAAGTGCGTCTCGGCGCCTGCTTATATTTGGTGTAGTCGGCAGGATGCAGTCCACGAACACAGAGGCAGCAGACCAGCTGGTTATGGGTACCCCAAAGGCCAGCTTACCCCTGGGGGCCATGCTCAGCAATCTCCTGAAGTTTACAGGGAGTAATTAACTGCTGTGGGACTGGACTGAGCTGGTTAAAGGCATGTTGAGAATGTGTACTGCATCTCAGCACCTGCTTACCAGGTCTTATATAGACAGTTGTGTGGATTTACAAATCAAGTCCTATCAGTTTAATTGTATAATGAAAAACTGGGCACACTCAAGTGAATAATGTGAAATCAAAGATCATTTAATACATACAGTAGTCACTAGAA
Source organism: Oophaga sylvatica (assembly GCA_033576555.1). Classification (NCBI taxonomy): domain Eukaryota; kingdom Metazoa; phylum Chordata; class Amphibia; order Anura; family Dendrobatidae; genus Oophaga; species Oophaga sylvatica. The sequence continues at coordinate 454,439,863 of JARQOD010000004.1, read as the reverse complement.
ACAAACATTTCGGTCAAAAGACCTTCATCAGTGTTCTACAATGGAGAAAATAATAGTAATGGTAAAAATATACACTAGAGATCAATCAAGAGTGAAAATTAAACATAAAAAATCAACAGTAAATAAAGTATATACATATATAAGGTCAAAGGTATTGTCAGACAATAGTAAGGGGACAACCCGGAGGATTGCAACAGCATTATGTTTCAACTAAAGAGAGAAAAAGACAAATTATAGGACCTGGACGGAAAAGGACGTACCTAGAGACAGTGATGACTGTCCGTGTGAGATGTGCCCTACATGCAAGCTGCATGTGAATTAGGATCTAAAATAATTAGAGGCGTTTATAAAAATAACAACATATAATGATAGTGCCAGTAAAAATGAGGGATTCACATACCAAAATTGATAGTAGTTTGGAAAAGATGGTCAGGAAAGACCGATTGTATATGCTGTGGTGAAATATAAAGTAAATTAGGCGCTATGTCAGGGCGCAAGCAGCGGCTGCAGTGGATCAGAGAAATGTGCACTTACCTAGAAGACCTGTAGCAGTGAAGGGTCCTGTGACGCGGTATCCGCCGCAAGTCAGGGAGGTGGAAAAAAAGTGCCGACAGTGTCATTTATAGAGGTAAACTGGTTAAAACGTGCCCGAGAGCAAGACCGGAATAAAGAAACCGGGAA
>JARQOD010000004.1:454362083-454439082 GCA_033576555.1 Oophaga sylvatica | reverse complement strand
TAGATTGTTTTGAAAATTACAGTCTCCATGGTGTCTACAAAAAACATTGTAGACAAATTGCATAATTTCCCTTTTTTGCTGCTCGGCAGGTCAGACACTGAACACTATATTTTCCCTGATAAGCATTGCATCTTGTGCTGCCTAATATGTAATAAGTAGGATTTCTGAAGTGGCCACCCATTCTGCTGTACTTTTGCAACCGATCTGCATTTATTTTACAAATATAGACATAGTTTTCACTAAATATTTGTTCATTCATTTTGATTAATGTATCAGTTCCAATAAAAAGTACATTGTGCAGGGGCTCTATGGCATGTTTAATCCATAGTGCGCCTCACAGTTTTGTTTTACTCCTACCTCCTACTACATCTTTAAAATGATCAACACTAGGGTTGAGCATTCCGATACTGCAAATATCGGGTATCGGCCGATATTGGCTGTATCGGAATTCCGATTCCGAGTTCCGATATTTTCGTCATATCGGATACCGGAATCGGGATTGTCACTGTCATTGTCAGTGTCCGTCGGTCGGGTCTGTCACTGTCAGTGTCCGTCGGTCGGGTCTGTCAGGAGTCAGCGGCACTTACCTGGCAGAAGATCTCCGGCGGTCACGTCCTGGACTGCTTCATGGCCGCAATCTTCTTTCCCCGGCGGTCACATGCAGTTTCTCGCGATAACTGCAGTGACTGCTGGGTAATTCCCGGCCGTTAAAGCAGTCAGTCCGATGACGTCACCGCCGGGGAAGCAGGTAATCAGCTGTGCTGCGTCGCGATGACAGGCTCTGCCTGTCATTGCGATGTAGCAGAGCTGGATCGTCGTGGGACAGTCGTTACTATGGACTGCGTCGGACAGGTGGTATACTGTTGGTTTGTTTTTTTTTCTTTTTTTACAGGAGATCGATGGCGTCGCAGGAATGAGAGTACAATAAAATTAATGAAAACTGTGTTGTCTCTTTTATTTCATTAAAAGACTTTTTTCTTGCTTTGTCTTTTTTTTAAACATTTAAAAACTTTGGGATTAATAATGGATCGGTGTCTTATTGACACCTCTCCATTATTAACCGGCTTATTGTCACCGTGCAATCAACGGTGACATTAACCCCTTATTACCCCGCTTGCCACCGCTACAGGGCAAGTGGGAAGAGCCGGGTAAAGTACCACAATTGGCACATCTTTTGATGCGCCAAATGTGGGGCTGCTGTAGCCTGGTATTATCAGGCTGTTGAGGGCCAAAATCCATGGGCCTTGACAGTCTTTTAATACCAGGCCGCAGCAGTCTGCATTTTACTTGGCTGGTTAACAAAAATAGGGGGGATCCCCACGCCGTTTTTTTTTCGAGGGATCCCCTATTTTTGTTAACCAGCCAAGCTAAGCAGACTGCTGTGGCCTGGTATTATCAGGCTGGCAAGGTCCATGGATATTGGATCCTTACCAGCCTGAAAAACCAGGCCTCAGCAGTCTGCTTCATCTGGCTGGTTAACAAAAATAGGGGGGACCCCACGCCAATTTTTTTCGAGGGGATCCCCTATTTTTGTTAATTAGCCAAGATATGCAGACTGCTGTGGCCTGGTATTATCAGGCTGGCAAGGTCCATGGATCTTGGCTCCTTAACAGCCTGAAAATCCAGGCCTCAGCGGTCTGCTTCATCTGGCTGGTTAACAAAAATAGGGGGGACCCCACGCCAATTTTTTTCGAGGGGATCCCCTATTTTTGTTAATCAGCCAAGATATGCAGACTGCTGTGGCCTGGTATTATCAGGCTGGCAAGGTCCATGGATCTTGGCTCCTTAACAGCCTGAAAATCCAGGCCTCAGCGGTCTTCTTCATCTGGCTGGTTAACAAAAATAGGGGGGACCCCACGCCAATTTTTTTCGAGGGGATCCCCTATTTTTGTTAATCAGCCAAGATATGCAGACTGCTGTGGCCTGGTATTATCAGGCTGGCAAGGTCCATGGATCTTGGCTCCTTAACAGCCTGAAAATCCAGGCCTCAGCGGTCTGCTTCATCTGGCTGGTTAACAAAAATAAGGGGGACCCCACGCCAATTTTTTTCGAGGGGATCCCCTATTTTTGTTAATCAGCCAAGATATGCCGACTGCTGTGGCCTAGTATTATCAGGCTGGCAAGGTCCATGGATCTTGGCTCTTTAACAGCCTGAAAATCCAGGCCTCAGCGGTCTGCTTCATCTGGCTGGTTAACAAAAATAGGGGGGACCCCACGCCATTTTTTTTTTCGAAGGGAACCCCTATTTTTGTTAATCAGTTCCCTCTGACGTCACTGATTGTGTCCCTGGCTGACCTGAAGTGAAAGTGGAAAGCAATCAATTAAGCTTTCCACTTAAGGGCCCGTCTCACATAGCGATATCGCTACCGAGATCGCTGCTGAGTCACTAGTTTTGTGACGCAGCAGCGAGCTCACCAGCGATATCGCTGTGTGTGACATTCAGCGACGATCAGCCCCCCTGCGGTATCGCTGATCGTCGCTGAAATGTCAGGACCTTTTTTTGATCGCTGGTTTCCCGCTGACAGGCACGCATCGCTGCGTGTGACAGGCGGAGACCAGCGATCCGCTGGTAACCAAGGTACACAGCGGGTTTCCAGGCGCGGGGCTGTGCCTAGAAACCGCTGTGTACCTTGGATACCAGCGCCCTGATGCAGGGAGCTGGTATCCAAGGTACACAGCGGGTTTCCAAGCGCTGCGGGTGCCTGGAAACCCGCTGTGTACCTTGGTTACCAGCGGATCGCTGGTCTCCGCCTGTCACACGCAGCGATGCGTGCCTGTCAGAGGGAAACCAGCGATCAAAAAAAGGTCCTGACATTTCTGCGACGATCAGCGATACCGGGCAGGGGGCTGATCGTCGCTGAATGTACAACAGCGATATCGCTGGTGAGCTCGCTGCTGCGTCACAAAACTAGTGATCAGCAGCGATCTCGGTTAGCGATATCGCTATGTGAGACGGGCCCTTAAGCGATGTTACCCGCAGTGTCGCTGTCCCAGATCGCTGCCTGAGCTGCCTGTTTGGCAGCTCAGCAGCGATCATGTAGCGATACACCAGCGATCCTGACAAGTGCATATCGTTGTCGGGATCGCTGGTGTATCGTTATGTGACACCCAGTCTTTACTCTCCTGTCAGGCAGGAGAGGAACTCATTCATTTGGGGTTTACTGTGAGGCTGCAGCATTAGCTGCGGTCCCTGCAGTAAACATTAACCCTTTCTGAAGGATTACACCGTGGGACCTGACTGTGCATGGGATAGGTAAGAATAATTTTGCTTTTTTATTTTATTTTTATTACAGGAAATGGTTTTTGCAGTAAAATAAAAGATGGTCAAAAACATGTGTCTTTATTTCATTAAAATGATTTTTAATTAAAGTGTGTGTTTTTATTTTTATTTCATGCAATAGGATTAATAATTGATAGTTGTCTAATTGACAGCTCTCAATTATTAACCTGGCTTAAGGTCACCTTTCAATAGCAAGGTGGCTTTAACCCCATATTAACCCATTCGCCACCGCTACAGGGCAATGGGAATAGACGGGCAAAGTGCCAGAAAGGGCGAATCTAATTATAGATTTGTCTTTCCTGGGGTGTCTGGGGGCAGATGTTAGTAGCCGGGGGGGGCAAAAATATGGTCCCTCTCTGGGCTATTATTATCTGCCCCCACTCACTGGCTTTGTCTGTCTGGTTGCGAAAATAGGGCGGGAGCCCACGCATTTTTTTTCAGCAATTTTACACCTCATATATATATATACATGTCATTTAATTTGTGACACATATATATATATATTTATATTTGTAGTTCATACACTTCTACATAGTATAATAGCCGCTAATTCAATTGCCGGCTTTTGTGAAAATGCAGAACCCGACATGAAATGACACTTGGTGTACATAGGGTTAACCATGTCTTTTCATGTCCTTTGCTATCTAATTTGCACAAACAATTAAATCAGTCTATGTGTGCAAAATTTCACACCTGTAGGGGTTAATTAAAGGTGTAAATTCGTAGCAAAAAAGTCCGTTTTTTTTTACAACGAATTTACACCTTTAATTAACCTACAGTGTGAAATTTTGCACACATAGACTGATTTAATTGTTTGTGCAAATTAGATTTGCAAAGGACATGAAAAGACATGGTTAACCCTATGTACACCAAGTGTCATTTCATGTCGGGTGACCCGACATGAAATGACACTTGGTGTACATAGGGTTAACCATGTCTTTTCATGTCCTTTGCTATCTAATTTGCACAAACAATTAAATCAGTCTATGTGTGCAAAATTTCACAGCTGTAGGGGTTAATTAAAGGTGTAAATTCGTAGCAAAAAAGTCCGTTTTTTTTACAACGAATTTACACCTTTAATTAACCCCTACAGGTGTGAAATTTTGCACACATAGACTGATTTAATTGTTTGTGCAAATCAGATAGCAAACGACATGAAAAGACATGGTTAACCCTATGTACACCAAGTGTCATTTCATGTCGGGTGCTTCTGTCTTTTCACTGAAGCCGGCTTTACCCGGCAATTGAATCAGAGGATATTTTACTATGTAGAAGTGTATAAACTATACATATATGTATATATATATGTCACAATGACATGTATATATATATATATTGTAAGCTTTTCAGGGGATATAGCTCTGGGATCGCCGTCTTGGGGAGACGGAGTGGCATAAAGAGACCATTCACAGACAGTGGTTCTGTTAAAAACTGGCCGCAACCAGTTTTATTAAAGTCCACAGCAAACAGAACATAAATTAAAACAAAATCATAAACATAAAGCCTAGGCGTGTCCCGCCACTAATTACACTTAGATAGATTACCCTTTCTATCCGGGTCCAGACTCTAATAGCCTGTGCCCAAAACAACACATATGTTCAGTAGTTACCAGCGTGCAGCTCACATGAGGCTCCAATGGCGTCTGAAGTCAGATCCAGACTGAGAGATAGAGCCCCCTCTGAACTTCTCAAGCAGGTACTTATGGCTGCCTAATTAAGCAGCTGTGTTCACTCCGTGTTGCACTGCAAACCTGTCCCAGATAGGAATGGAATGAACACCGCACTGACAACCTATTTTATGCGCCCCAGATAAGAAACCTGGGCGAGATATACACGCCGTCCAGCACACACCCCTTCACTGTCTCACATATCCCCCCCCTCTTCTCCAGACCGGAGGACTGGTCAGAAATTCCGAAGAGACAGTGAACTCTGGACAAGGCATCAGCATTACCCTGTAATTTCCAGGTCTATGCTCAACCGAGAAATTGAACTCTTGAAGTGAAAGGAACCACCTTGTCACCCTGGCATTCCTTTCCTTGTTCTGCTTCATCCATGTCAGAGGAGCATGGTCTGATTGCAATTTAAATCTCCTACCCAAGAGGTAATACCGTAGGGAGTCCAGCGCCCATTTGATTGCGAGGCACTCTCGCTCCACAATGGCATAATTTTTGTTCAGCCGGTGTCATTTTTCGACTTAGATACAGGACTGGGTGTTCTTCACCCTTCACGACCTGTGATAACACCGCCCCTAACCCCACATTAGAGGCATCAGTTTGAACAAGAAACTCTTCCCTGAAATTAGGGGTGACCAGAACTGGTCTTTGACACAAAGCCATTTTCAACGACAGAAATGCTTTTTCTGCCTCCGGATTCCAATTTATCATTTTGGACTTCCCCCCTTTTGTCAGGTCAGTCAATGGGGCAGCAATGGAGGCATAATTTGGTACGAATCTGCGATAGTACCCAGTGATGCCCAAAAATGCTTTGACCTGTCGTTTTGTGAGGGGTACAGGCCAGTTTCGAATTGCCTCTACTTTATCGATTTGTGGCTTGATCAGCCCTCTGCCAATCACATAGCCCAAGTACTTGGCCTCTTCTAGGCCAATTGCACATTTCTCTGGGTTTATGTTCAGCCCAGCTCCGCCTATCGAGTCTAAGACGGCTTGTACCTTAGCGAGGTGGCTCTCCCAATCAGAACTGAAAATTACCACATCATCCAGGTAGGCAGCTGCATAGGCTTGATGCGGGCGTAGGATCTGGTCCATAAGCCTCTGAAAGGTAGCTGGGGCTCCATGCAACCCGAATGGCATCACCAGATACTGAAACAAACCTTCCGGGGTTGCAAAGGCCGTTTTTTCTTTTGCCTCCTCAGATAGGGGTATCTGCCAGTACCCTTTTGTCAGATCGAGGGTTGTAATATAACGGGCACCCCCTAACCTCTCGATTAGCTCATCTACCCGTGGCATCGGGTATGCGTCAAACTTTGACACTTCGTTCAACTTTCTGAAATCATTACAGAACCTCCAGGTTCCATTAGGTTTTGGGATCAGAACAATCGGGCTACACCACTCGCTTTGGGCCTCCTCAATGACCCCGAGGTCTAGCATGCGTTTGATTTCAGTAGAGACTATCTTTCTGCGGGCTTCTGGAATTCTGTACGGTTTTATTTTGACCTTAGTACCGGGCTCAGTCTCGACATGGTGTTTTACGAGAGAAGTCCGGCCGGGCAAGTCAGAAAACCTCTGCCGATTTTTCTGCAGAAACTCCCGTACTTCCTGTTTTTGGTGCACGGACAATGTCTCACCAATGGTCACAGGAGGTAGAGATGGTTTTACCCCTTTCTCTACTTCACCGAGGCCAACAATGCCTCTCTGTCCCTCCAGGGCTTGATCAGATTGATATGATATATCTGGTAGGGCTTCCGTCTCCCGGGTTGGTGTACTTTGTAAGTAACCTCGCTCACTTTTTGTACGACCTCGTATGGACCATGCCACTTGGCCAAAAACTTACTTTCCACTGTGGGAATTAGAATTAGGACTCGATCCCCGGGTTGAAAGACCTAATTTTTGCTGACCGATTATAGACTCTGCTTTGAGCTTCTTGGGCTCTCTGCAGATGATTCTTCACCAATGGCATAATTTTAGCCATCCTCTCTTGCATCTGGGCAATATGCTCTATAACACTCTTGTATGGAGTTGTCTCGGTTTCCCAAACCTCCTTGGCTATGTCCAGCAAGCCCCGCGGATGCCGACCATACACCAACTCAAAGGGAGAAAATCCCGTAGAGGCCTGGGGAACCTCTCTGACCGAAAACAATAAGTAGGGTAACAGGTAGTCCCAGTCCCTCCCATCTTTCTCTACTGCTTTCTTTAACATATGTTTTAATGTTTTATTAAAACGTTCAACCAACCCATCCGTCTGGGGGTGATACACAGATGTCCGAATGTGCGAGATTTTAAGCAACTTACACAGTTCCTTCATCACTTTGGACATAAAAGGTGTGCCTTGGTCCGTGAGGATCTCTTTAGGAATTCCTGTCCTGGAAAACATATGAAAAAGTTCCCGTGCAATATTTTTAGATGCCATATTTCTTAAAGGGACCGCCTCGGGTACCGGGTTGCATAATCAAGGACAACTAAGATGTATTGGTGTCCCCTGGTTGATTTTACAATAGGACCTACCAAGTCCATTGCTACCCTTTCAAAGGGTATTTCTATAACCGGCAGCGGGATTAATGGACTCCGGAAGTGAGACACCGGAGCATTTATCTGACACGAGGGGCAGGTTTTACAATAATCCTCTACATCTCGATAAACCCCGGGCCAGTAAAACCTCTGAAGAATTCTTTCCTGGGTTTTGTCCATCCCCAGGTGCCCACCCAGCACGTGGTTATGGGACAAACCTAACACCATACTTCTATATGACTTAGGTACTAGGAGCTGACTCACGGCCTCTCCCTTTACTTTAGTGACCCTATATAGCAGGTCATTGTTCATGGCAAAATGGGGAAATTTTTCATCAGAGCCGGGCTCTTGTGGGATCTCATTCAGAACGGTTATATTCCCCCTGGCATGTTTAAGAGTGGGGTCTTGCAATTGCTCACTCCCAAAATTGCCACGGGACACCGGTAGGTCAGGGACATTCTGTTCTAGAGAAACATCCTCCCCCTCCCCCAACATCACCTGAAATGGAAATTCATCATTTTTTTTACAGTCATCATCATTATCAATATCATTATCGTGATTACTATCAGCATCAGCATCATTATCATGGTCATCATTATTATCATGATCATCATCATTATCATGGTCATCATTATCACATAAGTTTAACGGCCCACTAGCCTTGTGTTCCGCCCCTCGGGACTGCGCACCCTCAGTAGGAGCTTCATCACACTGTCCAGCAGAAACATTTTTTTTCCAAAGACCCCAAAACAGGGGAAAGTCACGACCCAATATGGCGGGATGCATCAAGTTCTTCACTACCCCCACTTCATATGAGATCTCCCCGAGTTTTGTGACGAAGTCTGAGGAGGTTACTGGGTAGACTTTGACGTCTCCATGTATGCACACCACGCTTAGGTACCTATCTGTGACGAAGTCCCCATCAGCCAGACTAGCATGTATCAGAGTCACTCGACTTCCTGAGTCGAGTAGGGCCTGTACTGGGCACCCATTTATCACGACCTGACACAGCTGTGGGCCAGTCTCCTCGACTAGGGTGGCCACGCACACGGACTCGGCGAGGAACGAGAGAGACTGTCCAGCGTCACAGTCCATAGGTTTCCCCACTAGTGGACAATTGGCTGAAATATGACCTTGTTCACGGCATCTCCAACACTGTCTCAGGTCAGGGTGTTCAGACGGGGAGACCTTCCTAGGTCTGGGTTCTCCTGGTAGGTGAGTATCACCCTTCCGCTCATACATGTCCCCTCGGGGCTGACCCGGACTATCTACAGCCCCCCTTGCCCCCACAGATGGAACCCTCTTACCGGGAGATGACGGAGGCCGGGTATTCCGAACTGATGATCGCTCGGACGGCTGGTCACGTAGATAGTCTTTGGTGGCGAAATACCTTTCTATTAGGCTGACCAGTTGATCGGCATCTTTGGGGTCTCCCTGTCCGACCCAGAGCTGGACCTCAGGGGGAAGGGCCCAGATGTACCGGTCCAGCACCACCTTTTCAACCATTTGGGCAGGGGTGCTGACGTCAGGTTCCAACCACTTCTTTACCAAAGAAATCAAGTCATACATTTGTGAGCGAGCAGGCTTGTCTCGCCTGTATCTCCAGTTATGGACTCTCCTGGCACGGACTGCCCTCGTCACACCCAGGCGGGCAAGAATCTCCGCTTTCAACTTAGTATAGTTTTTGCTGTCCTGCTCGCTGAGGTCAAAATAGGCTTTTTGGGGTTCCCCAGTCAAATAGGGCGCAACCACCATAGCCCATTCAGATTGTGGCAGATTCTCCTTCTCTACCAGTCTCTCAAATATAGCCAGATATGCCTCCACATTGTCATGAGGCGTCATCTTCTGCAGAGTCTGTTTTACCGCCTTTTTTACAGCGGATAATGCCGGTAACCCGGCGTCTTCATTCGGGGACGAGGTGCTAGGAGTTTTTTTTAGTGCTGCAAGCTGCTCCAGTAACAACCGGTTGGTTTCCTGCTGTTGCTGCTGGCTCTGCTGGGCCTCTAGGTGTTGTTGCTGTATGGCCTGCTGTTGCTGCTGCATGGCCTGCTGTTGCTGCTGCATGCTCTGCTGTTGTTGCTGCATGGCCTGCTGATGTTGCTGCTGCATGGCCTGCTGGTTCTGGGCCAGCTGCTTAATGAGCTCCTCCATACTGCCGGACATCTTGGGCTGGCTGACAGCCTTCACCCAAGACATATACACTCCACAGTCTTCTCCACAATAAGTTCAGTTTTGCGGTGCAGACACCTTTTTTTTTTTTTTTTTTCAAAGTCTTCAGCCACTGTGCTGCCCCAGCATTCAAGCACCAATTGTAAGCTTTTCAGGGGATATAGCTCTGGGATCGCCGTCTTGGGGAGACGGAGTGGCATAAAGAGACCATTCACAGACAGTGGTTCTGTTAAAAACTGGCCGCAACCAGTTTTATTAAAGTCCACAGCAAACAGAACATAAATTAAAACAAATCATAAACATAAAGCCTAGGCGTGTCCCGCCACTAATTACACTTAGATAGATTACCCTTTCTATCCGGGTCCAGACTCTAATAGCCTGTGCCCAAAACAACACATATGTTCAGTAGTTACCAGCGTGCAGCTCACATGAGGCTCCAATGGCGTCTGAAGTCAGATCCAGACTGAGAGATAGAGCCCCCTCTGAACTTCTCAAGCAGGTACTTATGGCTGCCTAATTAAGCAGCTGTGTTCACTCCGGGTTGCACTGCAAACCTGTCCCAGATAGGAATGGAATGAACACCGCACTGACAACCTATTTTATGCGCCCCAGCTAAGAAACCTGGGCGAGATATACACGCCGTCCAGCACACACCCCTTCACTGTCTCACAATATGTATTCTATGTGTGTATATTTAGTGTTTACAAGGAAAGAAAGAGGTTTTTTTAGTTGCGATATTTTGTTCTCATAGACTTACATGGGACTTCCGGTATCGGTATCGGGTATCGCCGATATTTTAGTGATATCGGCGATACCATTCCGATTCCGATACTTTAGGATATCGGAAAGTATCGCTCAACTCTAATCAACACTTGTTGAACAAGGAACTATGAAAATATTAGTAATACCGTGTTTCCCCAATAGTAAGACACCCCCGATTGTAAGACGTATCGGGAGTTTCAGAGGGGTCGGCTAATATAAGCCGTACCCCGAAAGTAAGACATATTGCTGCCTCCCTCTCATCTAGCTGCGCGCTGCTTCCTGCCCACGTCCGCACCGTCCCCCTCTCCATACGTCGCCGCGTCTGCCATCTACCACCAGAAAAACTCACCTGAGTTTTTCTGCAGCCGCCTTCCGCCACGGGCTCCTGCTCCCTGCAGCCGCTGGTCCCGCCGTCCTCCGTCGCTCCGTTCGCCCGCAGTCCCGGGCTGAAGTTCTCGCGCGCTCTATTTAAATTTCTTCTTCGGTCCCGAAACTTCATCACGTTGGTCACTCACGTGACCGGAGGCCGGAGAGAACTGTCTATCACTGCGGCCTCCGGTCACGTGAGTGACCAACGTGATGACGTTTCGGGACCGAAGAAGAAATTTAAATAGAGCCGCGAGAACTTCAGCCCGGGACTGCGGGCGAACGGAGCGACGCAGCGCGGCGGGACCAGCGGCTGCAGGGAGCCGGAGCCCGTGACGGAAGGCGGCTGCAGAAAAACTCAGGTGAGTTTTTCTGGTGGTAGATTCCCTACACAGTATTAATCATACATCAGTAAAACATATACACTGGCATACTGGGGTATCATCTGCTGTATGTAACCCAGTGGGTATCAGCAGGTGTCACACTAGATTAAATACAGCAGGTGGTACTGTATCACACTGGGTTAGATACAGGTAATTTTTTTTCAATATAAGACATACCCCGAAAGTAAGACATAGTGGGGCTTTTGTGGATAAAAAGAAAGTAAGACACTGTCTTACTTTCGGGGAAACACGGTATGATTTATAATGACGGCTTTGTCCCTTTAGGATGAATGAGGCAATGGCTTCCTATCCAGTGTTGTTTTCGAGATAAGGATCTACCTGTGTAGACAAAATGTAAAACAAAATTATGCAAAACAATATAAGACTGTGCTATACAGAAACTATTCACACTTAAAGGGATCTTCCACACAATGCACATTTATCATGTAATCACAGCATAGGTGACAAAGGCTCACTGGGTTCTCTACCACTAAGTGTAACATTCAAGTGTCATGCATATGGGTTTGAACCCTTGAGCCTGTACTTTGTGATCAGCTTCTCACAGCAGATACACCAGTTTAATTTCTGTTTTCCTTGCTTCAGTTTTTTAGGGTAAAATGGGTTTTCATTTACTCATTTGTCTGATCACCTTTCGGATGCGGCTTTATATACTTTCCCCCTGCTGGTATTTCCTGCAGGTGATTGTCTTATTTGGATGTCCAGCCATACTGTATAGTTTATGCCGCAAGACAGAGAAAGCCAGCTAGGGTTTATCTCTCTGCTGTTTATGTTATTTACTCTGCACCTATCTTCTGTTTCTTTTTAGGAAGTAGGCAGCATATACTTTAACAGTACATACTTAATCCTTTATTTTGTTTTTTTGTGGTTTGTTTTACTTACTCTGGGATCTCTTTCTATTTCAGCACACTTTCCCTTCTGTAGGTAATTTGCACTCTGCTCAGCTCTCTAGTTCTTTAGGAGGAATGGGAAGCGCTCAGCCTTTCAGACAAGATAGGTCCGAGTTACCATAGTCTAGTCTGTGGTTAGTGCTATCTCAGCTTACACAAGAACCACTAGGGACTGCAGAGTCAGGATCTCTAGTCTGTACAGGAACCAGCAGGGTCCGTTGCAGCTTTTAGTATGTTGCAGATGTTCCTGAGTGAGTTGGTTCAATATCAAAAGATGCTGTTTCAACAGAGGTGCAAGGCAAATGCTCGATAACCTCTATTTTCAAGCATCTCCTCATTGTGAGACCACAGCAGACTTGTGAGCCTTATTTAATTGAGCAATGGCAATGACAAATTGTTAGTCTATCCATATGTATATACACTCATGCCCCTCTAAAAGAGCATCTTGGTTAGTCTAATGAAATCTTACAGAAAGTATACTGGACATGTGTGTATCAATTCCTCATGGATCTCATTCTGTACTAGTAAGTAATAAAATCTTGCTTTCACTCAGGTTCATGATGTGTTACAAGATTTTAAATCATATGACAAGAATAGATTTTCATCCTCAAGAAGTAAACAATAATTGTGCCTATTTAATGATTGCAAACAAAACTCTTAAAGCCCGAAGAAACTGATACAGAAAGTGGTGGAAACTGTATAACCATATAGTATAAGTGTATACAGTGGGGAAATAAGTATTTGATCCCTTGCTGATTTTGTAAGTTTGCCTACTGACAAAGAAATGCAGAGGCGTATCCGGGGGGGGCAGCCGGGGCATGTGCCCCGGGCGCAGCCGGCAGGGGGGCGCAGTTGTGTTGCCTAATGCAGCGAGCCGCAGTGTCTCCCCCGCGGCTGTATTCTGCCGCCCCCGGCCTGGGAGTCGGCGGTTCCCGGAGCCGGCTGTCAAGCTGACAGCCAGCGCAGAGAAGCTGCTGCATGCCAGCTCCCAGTGACCAATTGTACTGGCGTCTATACAGACGCCAGTACAATTGAAGTTCTGACCGCTGGGACAGAGCGACACCAGCAGCGTGATTAAGTCATGTGATCACGCTGCTGACGTCACTCGCCGGCGGCACCCAGAATGGGGAACACTGGTGGTGAGTGTGCTCCACTGTGGAGCTGAAGAAACCACTTAAGATTAATGGGGGACATAAAATGGGGGGTGATACTTTATGTGGGGGGGATTTGTAGTGGGGATGGGGGTACTTTATGTGTGGGGGGATTTGGAGGGGGATGGGGGTACTTAATGTGTGTGGGGATTTGGAGTGGGGATGGGGGGCACTTAATGTGTGTGGGGTATTTGGAGTGGGGATGGGGGTACTTAATGTGTGTGGGGATTGGAGTGGTGGTGGGAGGGTACTTAAAGTGTGTGGGGGATTTGGAGTGGGGATGGGGGGTACATAATGTGTGTGGGGGATTTGGAATGGGGATGTGGGGTTGTTATGTTTCAGTAGCTGAAAAGAGATTGCAAAAATAGCAAAAGTAGTTATACACCAGAGAGGCTGGAAACTTTTGGATTGCAGTACCCTAAACTAACCGCCGCACTAGAAGTAGCCGTGGAGCGTACCTACGGTGATCCTAGACGCCTCGTCTCAGCCGGAGAGATAACTACACCTAAAGGCAGAAAGATAAAACCCCCAAAGAAATAGGAAGCCCCCAAACATGTAATGGCGGTTAGACAAGAAGAAAATACGGACACAGACAGAAAATAGAATGAGCAAACGCTGGGGCCCAATCTGTCTAGAGAGAAAAGTATAGGAAAGAATTCTGACTGCAATCCAAAAAAACCCTGACAAAAATACCAACATTTCTGATTAACAAAAAAACCTGAGATCACACGATCTCTACCACCTAAATCAGATCTCTGGTGTAACACACAGCAATTCAGCAAAAAAGTGACAAAGAAACAGAGCAAAAGTGCAAATACTAAATGAGCACAACTGCAGTGCCAGACCCCAAAAGGGGACCAGGCTGAAGTCCACTGCAAGCAGCAAACCAGGCAAGGAAAATCCAACCAGAGGGAAAAAAAAACAGCAAATCACTTATCTGAATGAGAGCAGGAATGCAAGCTGAGCTCCAAGAAGACAGGAAGAACAATTGATTACCGGCAAGGCTGAAGGGAGTTCAGGTCACTTATACAGACCATTCAGAGCCAGCTGAAGGCCATTCGGCAATTAGTTCATTACACTCAGCAACCACCGAGGGAGCTCCAGCTCAGAAGTCGCCTCCAGATTATTCACAACAGTACTCCCCCCTTGAGGAGGGGTCACCGAACCCTCACCTGCGCAACCAGGCCGATCAGACAGAAGCCTCCGCCTGTCCTGAAGAAAATCGAGGGTAAACCCAGAATTGCAGAAAAATGGAGACATCAAGGTGGCAGAGCTAGCCCTATTATTAAGAGCAAACTCAGCCAAAGGCAAAAAGGAGACCCAGTCATCTTGATCAGCAGACACAAAACATCTCAAATAAGTTTCAAAGGTCTGGTTTGTTCTCTAGGTTTGTCCATTGGTCTGAGGGTGAAATGCAGAGAGAAAAGATAACTGAACACCAAGTTTAGAACAGAATGTCCTCTAACACCTGGAAACAAACTGGACTCCTCTGTCAGACACAATGTTCTCCGGAACGCCATGTAACCGAACCACGTGCTGAAAGAACAAAGGCACCAATTCGGAGGAGGAAGGCAACTTAGGTAATGGCACAAGATGTATCATCTTGGAAAACCTATCACAGATTACCCAGATAACGGTCATTCTCTGAGAGACAGGAAGGTCGGAAATAAAATCCATAGAAATATGGGTCCATGGCCTCTTGGGTACAGGTAATGGCATTAACAAACCACTAGAACGAGAGCAAGGCTTGGAACGAGAGCAAGTCCCACAGGACTGTACAAAGTCCCTGACGTCAAGAGACAAAGTAGGCCACCAAAAGGACGGACTCACCAAGTCTCTGGTACCAAAAATCCCGGGATGACCAGCCAACGCGGAACAATCTCAGACATCACACTCTTCTTCCACTGGTCTGGGACAAACAATTTCCCAACAGGGCAGCGCTCAGGTTTATCCTCCTGACACCCCTCCAGAGCCAGTCTCAAATTGGGCGAGATGGCGGAAATAACTACACCCTCTTTCAAAATAACAGCAGGATCAAAAAACTTAGGAGAATCCGCAAAGAAACTCCTTGAGAGGGCATCCGCCTTAACATTCTTAGTGCCCGGAAGAAAATAAACCACAAAATTAAAACGTGTGAAAAACAAGGCCCATCTGGCCTGTCTAGGATTAAGTCGCTTGGCTGCTTTGAAATAAACCAGGTTCTTATGGTCTGTGAGGACCACCACTTGATGTTTGGCTCCTTCCAGCCAATGTCTCCACTCTTCAAAGGCCCACTTCATGGCCAATAACTCCTGATTACCAACGTCATAATTACGTTCAGTTGGAGAAAATTGTCGAGAGAAAAAGGCACAAGGGTTACTCTTAGAGGTCTCTGGATCCCTTTGGGACAAAACGGCACCTGCCCCAATTTCAGAAGCATCAACCTCCACCTGAAACGGTAGAGAAACATCAGGCTGCCGTAGAACAGGAGCAGAAATGAATCTCTGCTTAAGTTCCTGAAACGCAGAAACTGCCTCAGGAGGCCAATTCACCACATCGGAATCCTTTTGGGTCATATCAGTCAATGGTTTACCAATACCGGAGAAATTACCAATAAATTTATGATAAAAATTGGCAAAACACAAAAATCTCTGAAGATCCTTCAATGAAGTAGGTTGAACCCAATCACTGATGGCCTGAACCTTGACCGGGTCCATTTCAATAACAGACGGAGACAAAATGAATCCCAGAAATGAGACTTTCTCTACGCCAAAAAGACACTTTGATCCCTTCACATACAGTGCATTCTCTCTCAAAATCTGGAACACAGTCCGAACATGTTTCACATGAGAGTCCCAGTCGTTGGAAAAATCAAGATATCATCCAAATAAACGATCAGAAATTTATCCACAAAATCCCTGAAAATATCATTCATGAGGGATTGGAAGACGGAAGGGGCATTAGTAAGCCCAAAACACATCACTAGGTACTCAAAATGCACCTCTGGGGTATTAACCCCTTCCCGACCTTTGACACAGCGTATGCGTCATGAAAGTCGGTGCCAATCCGACCTATGACGCATACCCTGCGTCATGAAAGGATCGCGTTCCTGCGGGCCGGGAGACCGGGGTCACTCAAAGGTCACCCGACCCGCAGTTACAGGACCCTTTGTGCTTCACCACATGGGGGTTGGCTTAACCCCCCCGTGGCCACGATCGCTCTGATTGGCTGTTAAAAGTGAAACAGCCAATCAGAGCAATCTGTAATATTTCACCAATTTAATTGGTGAAATATTACAATCCAGCCATGGCCGATGCTGCAATAGCATCTGCCATGGCTGGACACCGAGCCCTGACCCCCCCACACGTAGTCACGGCGGCGATCGGCCGCCGCCACCGAAAGATGGCAGCGATCGGTCACCGCCGTCACTAACACTCCCCTCCTCCTTTGCTCCGGTGCCCCCACCTTCCGATCCCCCCCCCTAACCTTCCGACCACCCTACTCACCTCTCCCGATCCACCGATGTCCCTGGATCGGTCCCCGGCGTCCGCCCGGGCCTCTTCATGGGCGCCGCCATCTTGGAAAATGGCGGGCGCATGCGCAGTGCGCCCGCCGCCGGCGCATGCGCAGTGCGCCCCCCAGTGTCCAAAAATTTATTTTGATCACTGTGATAAACTGTCACAGTGATCAAAATAAAAAAAAGTAAATGAACCCCCCCTTTATCATAGGTAGGGACAAATAAAAAAAATAAAGATTTTTTTTTTTTTTTCCTATTAGGCCCTGTGCACACGTTGCGGATTTTGCTGCGGATCCGCGGCGTATTTTGCTGCGGATCCGCGGCGGATTTCGCTGCTGATCCGCGGCAGATCAGCAGCGAAATCAGCCGCGGATGCGCAGCGATATCCGCCGCAGATCAGCAGCGAAATCCGCCGCGGATCCGCAGCAAAATACGCCGCGGATCCGCAGCAAAATCCGCAACGTGTGGCGGATTTCGCTGCGGATCCGCGGCGGATTTTTGCTGCAGATCCGCGGCGGATTTCGCTGCTGATCCGCGGCTGATTTCGCTGCTGATCCGCGGCTGATTTCGCTGCTGATCCGCCGCGGATTTCGTTGCGGATCCGCGGCGGATTTCGCTGCGGATCTGCGGCGGATTTCGCTGCGGATCGCGGTCGGATTTCGCTGCTGATCCGCGACTGATTTCGCTACGGATCCGCTACTGATTTCGCTGCGGATCCGCAACTGATTTCGCTGCGGATCCGAGACTGATTTCGCTGCGAATCCACAGCGGATTTCGCTGCTGATCGCGGCGGATTTCGCTGCTGATTCGCGACGGATTTCGCTGCTGATTCGCGGCGGATTTCGCTGCTGATTCGCGGCGGATTTCGCTGCTAATTCGCGCGGATTTCGCTGCGATGGCATTTCCGCGATGCGGATTTCGCTGCTGATCCGCTGCGGATTTCGCTGCGGATCCGCGGCGGATTTCGCTGCTGATCCACGACTGATTTTGCTGCTGATTCGCTGCGGATTTCGCTGCTGATTCGCTGCGGATCCGCTGCTGATTCGCTGCGGATCCGCGGCTGATTTTGCTGCTGATCCGCGGCGGATTTCGCTGCTGATCCGCGACTGATTTTGCTGCTGATTCGCTGCGGATCCACAGCGGATTTCGCTGCTGATCCGCGGCTGATTTCGCTGCTGCCTGCGATTTCGCTACTGTCGCGCTGATTTCGCTGCTGATCCGCGGCTGATTTCGCTGCTGATCCGCGGCTGATTTGCTGCTGATCCGCGGCTGATTTCGCTGCTGATCCGCGGCGGATTTCGCTGCTGTCCACTGGATTCGCGCTGACGCGCTGATTTTGCTGCTGATTCGCTGCGGATTCGCGCTGATTCGCTGCGATCCGCTGCTGATTCGCTGCGGATCCGCGGCTGATTTTGCTGCTGATCCACGGCGATTTCGCTGCTGATCCGCGACTGATTTTGCTGCTGATTCGCGCGGATCACAGCGATTTCGCTGCTGATCCCGGCTGATTTCGCTGCTGATCCGCGGCTGATTTCGCTACTGATCCGCGGCTGATTTCGCTGCTGATCCGCGGCTGATTTCGCTGCTGATCCGCGGCTGATTTCGCTGCTGATCCGCGGCTGATTTCGCTGCTGATCCGCGGCTGATTTCGCTGCTGATCCGCGGCGGATTTCGCTGCTGATCCGCGGCTGATTTCGCTGCTGATCCCGGCTGATTTCGCTGCTGATCCGCGGCGGATTTCGCTGCTGATCCGCGGCGGATTTCGCTGCTGATCGCGCTGATTTCGCTGCTGATCCACGGTGGATTTCGCTGCTGATCCGCGGCGGATTTGCTGCTGATCCGCGGCGGATCCGCGCGATTTTGCTGCTGATTCGCGCGGATTTCGCTGCTGATCCGCAACTGATTTTGCTGCTGATTCGCTGGGATCCGCAGCGATTTCGCTGCTGATCCGCGGCTGATTTCGCTGCTGATCCGCGGCTGATCGCGTGATTCGCTGTGATCCGCGCTGATTTCGCTGCTGATCCGCGCTGATTTCGCTGCTGATCCGCGCGGATTTCGCTGCTGATTCGCTGCGGATCCGCGGCTGATTTTGCTGCTGATCCGCGGTGGATTTGCTGCTGATCCGCGACTGATTTTGCTGCTGATTCGCTGCGGATCCGTAGCGGATTTCGCTGCTGATCCACGGCTGATTTCGCTACTGATCCGCGGCGATTTCGCTGCTGATCCGCGGCTGATTTCGCTGCTGATCCGCGGCTGATTTCGCTGCTGATCCGCGGCGGATTTCGTGCTATTCGCTGCAGATCCGCGGCGGATTTTGCTGCGGATCTGCGGCTGATTATCTGCTGATTCATCTGCGCTAGCGGGTATAGCATAACGCGATCGCGTTATGCTATACCGTTACCAGCCGGTCACCGCTACGTGTTGAACGGGCTGGTAAAACGCAATATGAACCCAGCCTTAGGGTTAGAACTAGGGTTAGGGTTAGCATTAGGGTTAAGGTTAGAATTACGGTTAGGGTTGGAATTTGGGTTAGGGTTGGAATTAGGGTTAGGGTTGGAATTAGGGTTAGGGGTGATTGTAGTGTAGTTAGGTTTATGGTTAGAGTTGGGATTAGGGTTAGGGGTGTGTTGGGGTTAGGGTTATGATTAGGGTTTGTATTAGGGTTAGGTGTGTGTAGAGGTTAGGGTTGGGGTTAGGGGTGTGTTGGGGTTAGTGTTGGAGTTAGAATTGAGGGGTTTCCACTATTTAGGCACATCAGGGGGTCTCCATACGCGACATGGCGCCACCATTGATTCCTGCAAATTTTGCGTTCAAAAAGTCAAACAGTGCTCCCTTTATTCCAAGCCCCGACGTATGCCCAAACAGTGGTTTATCCCCACATATGGGGTATCAGCGTACTCGGGAAAAATTGCACAACAACTTTGGGGGTTCTAATTTCTCCTGTTAACATTGGGAAAAAAAATTGGGGACTAAAAATTATTTTTGTGGAAAAAAAATGATTTTATATTTTCACGGCTCTGCGTTATAAACTTCTGTGAAGGACTTGGAGATTCAAAGTGCTTATCACACATCTATAGGAGTTCCTTGGGGGATCTAGTTTCCAAATGGGGTCACTTGTGGGGAGTTTCTACTGTTTAGGCACATCAGGGACTCTGCAAACGTAACATGACGCCCGAAGACCATTCCATCAATGTGGCATTTCAAAACGTCACTACTTCCCATCCGAGCCCCGACGTGTGCCCATACAGTAGTTTTCTCCCACATATGGGATATCAGCATACTCAGGACAAATTGGACAACAACTTTTGGGGTCTAATTTCTTCTGTTACCCTTGGGAAAATAAAAAAATTGGGGACTAAAAGATCCTGATTGTGGAAAAAATATTGATTTTTTATTTTCATGCCCGGGCGTTATAAACTTCTGTGTAGCCCTTGGGGGTTCAAAGTGCTCACCACACATCTAGATAAGTTCTTTGCCGGGTCTAGTTTCCAAAATGGGGTCACTTGTGGGGAGTTTCTACTGTTTAGGCACATCAGGGGCTCTGCAAACGTAACAAGATGCCCGCAGACCATTCCATCAAGTCGGCATTTCAAAGCGTCACTACATCCCTTCCGAGTCCTGACGTGTGCCCAAACAGTGGTTCCCCCCCACATATGGGGAACTAGCGTACTCAGGAGAAACTGGACAACAACTTTTGGGGTCCAATTTCTCCTGTAACCATTGTGAAAATAAAAAACAGTGGGCTAAAAAATCATTTTTTGAGAAAAAAAAATGATTTTTTATTTTCGCGGCTCTGAGTTATAAACTTCTGTGAAGCACCTGGGGGTTCAAAGTGCTCACTATGCATCTAGATAAGTTCCTTAGGGCGTCTCGTTTCCAAAATGGGGTCACTTGTGGGGGAGCTCCAATGTTTAGGCACACAGGAACTCTCCAAATGCGACATCGCAACCGCTATATATTCCAGCATATTTTCCATTCAAAAAGTCAAATGGCGCTCCTTCCCTTCGAGCCCTGCAGTGCGCCCAAACAGTGGTTTATGACCACATATGAGGTATCTGTGTACTCAGGAGAAATTGCCCAACAAATTTTAGGATCCAATTTATACTGTTGCCCATGTGAAAATGAAAATAACTGAGGCTAAAAGAAAATTTTTGTGAAAAAAAAGTACTTTCTTTTATTTACGGATCAATTTGTGAAGCACCTGGGAGTTCAAAGTGCTCACTATGCATCTAGATAAGTTCCTTAGGGGGTCTAGTTTCCAAAATGGGGTCACTTGTGGGGGAGCTCCAATGTTTAGGCACACAGGGACTCTCCAAATGCGACATAGCAACCGCTAAATATTCCAGCATATTTTCCATTCAAAAAGTCAAATGGCGCTCCTTCCCTTCTGAGCCCTGCCGTGCGCCCAAACAGTGGTTTATGACCACATATGAGGTATCTGTGTACTCAGGAGAAATTGCCCAACAAATTTTAGGATCCAATTTATACTGTTGCCCAAGTGAAAATGAAAAAAACAGGCTAAAAGAAAATTTTGGTGAAAAAAAAGTACTTTCTTTTTTTTACGGATCAATTTGTGAAGCACCTGGGGGTTCAAAGTGCTAACTATGCATCTAGATAAGTTCCTTAGGGGGTCTAGTTTCCAAAATGGGGTCACTTGTGGGGGAGCTCCAATGTTTAGGCACACAGGGACTCTCCAAATGCGACATAGCAACCGCTAAATATTCCAGCATATTTTCCATTCAAAAAGTCAAATGGCGCTCCTTCCCTTCTGAGCCCTGCCGTGCGCCCAAACAGTGGTTTATGACCACATATGAGGTATCTGTGTACTCAGGAGAAATTGCCCAACAAATTTTAGGATCCAATTTATACTGTTGACCATGTGAAAATGAGAATAATTGAGGCTAAAAGAAAATTTTTGTGAAAAAAAAGTACTTTCTTTTATTTACGGATCAATTTGTGAAGCACCTGGGAGTTCAAAGTGCTCACTATGCATCTAGATAAGTTCCTTTAGGGGGTCTAGTTTCCAAAATGGGGTCACTTGTGGGGGAGCTCCAATGTTTAGGCACACAGGGACTCTCCAAATGCGACATGGCAACCGCTAAATATTCCAGCATATTTTCTATTCAAAAAGTCAAATGGCGCTCCTTCCCTTCTGAGCCCTGCCGTGCGCCCAAACAGTGGTTTATGACCACATATGAGGTATCTGTGTACTCAGGAGAAACTGCCCAACAAATTTTAGGATCCAATTTATACTGTTGCCCATGTGAAAATGAAAATAACTGAGGCTAAAAGAAAATTTTTGTGAAAAAAAAGTACTTTCTTTTATTTACGGATCAATTTGTGAAGCACCTGGGAGTTCAAAGTGCTCACTATGCATCTAGATAAGTTCCTTAGGGGGTCTAGTTTCCAAAATGGGGTCACTTGTGGGGAGCTCCAATGTTTAGGCACACAGGGACTCTCCAAATGCGACATAGCAACCGCTAAATATTCCAGCATATTTTCCATTCAAAAAGTCAAATGGCGCTCCTTCCCTTCTGAGCCCTGCCGTGCGCCCAAACAGTGGTTTATGACCACATATGAGGTATCTGTGTACTCAGGAGAAATTGCCCAAGAAATTTTAGGATCCAATTTATACTGTTGCCCAAGTGAAAATGAAAAAAAACAGGCTAAAAGAAAATTTTGGTGAAAAAAAAGTACTTTCTTTTTTTTACGGATCAATTTGTGAAGCACCTGGGGGTTCAAAGTGCTAACTATGCATCTAGATAAGTTCCTTAGGGGGTCTAGTTTCCAAAATGGGGTCACTTGTGGGGGAGCTCCAATGTTTAGGCACACAGGGACTCTCCAAATGCGACATAGCAACCGCTAAATATTCCAGCATATTTTCCATTCAAAAAGTCAAATGGCGCTCCTTCCCTTCTGAGCCCTGCCGTGCGCCCAAACAGTGGTTTATGACCACATATGAGGTATCTGTGTACTCAGGAGAAATTGCCCAACAAATTTTAGGATCCAATTTATACTGTTGACCATGTGAAAATGAGAATAATTGAGGCTAAAAGAAAATTTTTGTGAAAAAAAAGTACTTTCTTTTATTTACGGATCAATTTGTGAAGGACCTGGGAGTTCAAAGTGCTCACTATGCATCTAGATAAGTTCCTTAGGGGGTCTAGTTTCCAAAATGGGGTCACTTGTGGGGGAGCTCCAATGTTTAGGCACACAGGGACTCTCCAAATGCGACATGGCAACCGCTAAATATTCCAGCATATTTTCTATTCAAAAAGTCAAATGGCGCTCCTTCCCTTCTGAGCCCTGCCGTGCGCCCAAACAGTGGTTTATGACCACATATGAGGTATCTGTGTACTCAGGAGAAATTGCCCAACAAATTTTAGGATCCAATTGATACTGTTGCCCATGTGAAAATGAAAAAAACTGAGGCTAAAAGAAAATTTTGGTGAAAAAAAAGTACTTTCTTTTTTTTACGGATCAATTTGTGAAGCACCTGGGGGTTCAAAGTGCTAACTATGCATCTAGATAAGTTCCTTAGGGGGTCTAGTTTCCAAAATGGGGTCACTTGTGGGGGAGCTCCAATGTTTAGGCACACAGGGACTCTCCAAATGCGACATAGCAACCGCTAAATATTCCAGCATATTTTCCATTCAAAAAGTCAAATGGCGCTCCTTCCCTTCTGAGCCCTGCCGTGCGCCCAAACAGTGGTTTATGACCACATATGAGGTATCTGTGTACTCAGGAGAAATTGCCCAACAAATTTTAGGATCCAATTTATACTGTTGACCCATGTGAAAATGAAATAATGAGGCTAAAAGAAAATTTTTGTGAAAAAAAAGTACTTTCTTTTATTTACGGATCAATTTGTGAAGGACCTGGGAGTTCAAAGTGCTCACTATGCATCTAGATAAGTTCCTTAGGGGGTCTAGTTTCCAAAATGGGGTCACTTGTGGGGGAGCTCCAATGTTTAGGCACACAGGGACTCTCCAAATGCGACATGGCAACCGCTAAATATTCCAGCATATTTTCTATTCAAAAAGTCAAATGGCGCTCCTTCCCTTCTGAGCCCTGCCGTGCGCCCAAACAGTGGTTTATGACCACATATGAGGTATCTGTGTACTCAGGAGAAATTGCCCAACAAATTTTAGGATCCAATTGATACTGTTGCCCATGTGAAAATGAAAAAAACTAGGCTAAAAGAAAATTTTTGTGAAAAAAAAGTACTTTCTTTTTTTTACGGATCAATTTGTGAAGCACCTGGGGGTTCAAAGTGCTCACTATGAATCTAGATAAGTTCATTAGGGGGTCTAGTTTCCAAAATGGGGTCACTTGTGGGGGAGCTCCAATGTTTAGGCACACAGGGACTCTCCAAATGCGACATAGCAACCGCTAAATATTCCAGCATATTTCCATTCAAAAAGTCAAATGGCGCTCCTTCCCTTCTGAGCCCTGCCGTGCGCCCAAACAGTGGTTTATGACCACATATGAGGTATCTGTGTACTCAGGAGAAATTGCCCAACAAATTTTAGATCCAATTTATACTGTTGCCCATGTGAAAATGAAAATAACTGAGGCTAAAAGAAAATTTTTGTGAAAAAAAAGTACTTTCTTTTATTTACGGATCAATTTGTGAAGCACCTGGGAGTTCAAAGTGCTCACTATGCATCTAGATAAGTTCCTTAGGGGGTCTAGTTTCCAAAATGGGGTCACTTGTGGGGGAGCTCCAATGTTTAGGCACACAGGGACTCTCCAAATGCGACATGGCAACCGCTAAATATTCCAGCATATTTTCTATTCAAAAAGTCAAATGGCGCTCCTTCCCTTCTGAGCCCTGCCGTGCGCCAAACAGTGGTTTATGACCACATATGAGGTATCTGTGTACTCAGGAGAAATTGCCCAAGAAATTTAGGATCCAATTATACTGTTGCCCAAGTGAAAATGAAAAAAAACGGCTAAAAGAAAATTTTTGTGAAAAAAAAGTACTTTCTTTTTTTTACGGATCAATTTGTGAAGCACCTGGGGTTCAAAGTGCTAACTATGATCTAGATAAGTTCCTTAGGGGGTCTAGTTTCCAAAATGGGGTCACTTGTGGGGGAGCTCCAATGTTTAGGCACACGGGACTCTCCAAATGCGACATGGCAACCGCTAAATATTCCAGCATATTTTCCATTCAAAAAGTCAAATGGCGCTCCTTCCCTTCTGAGCCCTGCCGTGCGCCCAAACAGTGGTTTATGACCACATATGAGGTATCTGTGTACTCAGAAGAAATTGCCCAACAAATTTTAGGATCCAATTTACACTGTTGCCATGTGAAAATGAAAAAACTGAGGCTAAAATAATATTTTTGTGAAAAAAAAGTACTTTCTTTTTTTTTACAGATCAATTTGTGAAGCACCTGGGGGTTCAAAGTGATCACTATGCATCTAGATAAGTTCCTTAGGGGGTCTAGTTTCTAAAATGGGGTCACTTGTGGGGGAGCTCCAATGTTTAGGCACACAGGAACTCTCCAAATGCGACATGGCAACCGCTAAATATTCCAGCATATTTTCCATTCAAAAAGTCAAATGGCGCTCCTTCCCTTCTGAGCCCTGCCGTGCGCCCATACAGTGGTTTATGACCACATATGAGGTATCTGTGTACTCAGGAGAAATTGCCCAACAAATTTTAGGATCCATTTTATCCTGATGCCCATGTAAAAATGAAAAAATTGATGCTAAAAGAAAATTTTTGTTGGAAAAATTAAAATGTCCATTTTTTCCTTCCACGTTGCTTTAGTTCCTGTGAAGCAACTGAAGGGTTAATAATCTTCTTGAATGTAGTTTTGAGTAGCTTGAGGGGTGCAGTTTTTATAAAGGTGTCACTTTGGGTATTTTCTGCCATATAGATCCCTCAAAGTGACTTCAAATGTGAGGTGGTCCCTAAAAAAAATGGTTTTGTAAATTTTGCTGTAAAAATGAGAAATCGCTGGTCAACTTTTAACCCTTATAACTTCCTAACAAAAAAAAATGTTGTTCCCAAAATTGTGCTGATGTAAAGTAGACATGTGGGAAATGTTATTTATTAACTATTTTGTGCCACATAACTCTCTGGTTTAACAGAATAAAAATTAAAAATTTGAAAATTACAAAATTTTCAGAATTTTCGCCAAATTTCCATTTTTTTTCACAAATAAACGCAAAAATTATCGACCTAAATTTACCACTAACATGAAGCCCAATATGTCACGAAAAAACAATCTCAGAATCGCTAGGATCCGTTGAAGCGTTCCTAAGTTATTACCTCATAAAGGGACACTGGTCAGAATTGCAAAAAATGGCAAGGTCTTTAAGGTCAAAATAGGCTGGGTCTTGAAGGGGTTAAACGCCGTCTTCCATTCATCCCCGTGCTTAATGCGAATAAGGTTATACGCCACCCTGAGGTCAAGCTTGGTAAACCAACTAGCACTTTTCACTCTGGAAAACAGGTCAGAAATCAAGGGTAATGGATATTGATATTTAACAGTGATCTTATTCAGGAGGCGATAATCAATACAAGGCCTCAATGAACATCCTTTTTGGCCAAAAAGAAAAAAAACGGCGCCCAAGGGTGAAGAGGATGGTCTGACATGACCCTTCTCCAATGACTCCTTGATATAAGATCGCATAGCATCGTGTTCAGGTGCAGATAAATTAAAAAGGTGACCTTTAGGAAATTTACCACCAGGCACTAACTCAATAGCGCAATCATAACTCCTGTGAGGAGGTAAGGATGCAGACTTACTTTCACTAAACACATCAGAAAAATCAGTCAAAAAGTCAGGGACATCCTGAGACTGGGAGAGGCTGAAAAAACAGGAGTGTCAGTATTAACACATTGGCAGCCCCAACTGGTCACAGACACAGATTTCCAATCCAAAACAGGATTATGAGTCTGTAACCAAGGGAAACCCAGTACAATAATGTCATGCAGATTATGCAACACCAGAAATTTGCAACTCTCCTGATGTTCTGGTTCAACCCTCATTATCACCTGAGTAGAAAACTTGGGTTTATTCTCCGCCAAGGGGGTAGAATCAATGCCCAGTAAAGGAATAGACTTCCGCAGGGGTATCATGGGAAACCCACAACATTTGGCAAAGTCAAAATCCATCAGGTTAATAGCTGCTCCTGAATCAACAAAAACCTGAGCCGAAAATATGGACAGGGAGCAAATCAGGGTAACAGTCAACAGAAATTTAGTCTGAACACTACCCAAGACAACTGAGCGCGCAAGATGTCTTTCCCGCTTAGGGCAGACGGAAATAGCATGGGAAGCGTCACCACAGTAGAGCCATAACCCATTGCGCTTACGAAACTCATGACGCTGAGCCCCAGAAGTCACTCCATCACACTGCATGGGCTCAGGAGCTGGCTCACAAGGCAACACTATCTCACGCATACCTCTGCGCTCCCGCAAACGTCTGTCAATTTGAATAGCCAAAAACATAGAACCATTGAGACCAGAGGGAACAGGGAATCCCACCATAACGTCCTTTATATTTTCTGACAGACCCTTCTGAAAAAGGGCTGCCAAAGCATCATCATTCCATTTGGTCAGGACTGCCCATTTTCAAAATTTCTGACAGTACAGCTCAGCATCTTCACGACCCTGATTTAATGCCAACAAGGTTTTTTCAGCTTGATCAGTGACATTAGGTTCATTGTACAATAACCCCAGAGCCTGAAAAAATACATCAACATCATTCAAAACAGGATCTCCAGGTGTCAGGGAAAAATCCCAATCCTGAGGGTCGCCGCGCAGCAGAGAGATGACAATTTGAACATGCTGTGCTGCGTTCCCTGAGGACTTAGGCTTTAAGGCAAAAAACAACTTACAGTTATTTTTGAAATTCAGAAATTTAGACCGATCCCCCAAAAATAAATCTGGCATGGGGATCCTAGGTTCCACAACCGGCAACCTAGCAAGATAGGTAGCAATGCTCAGTGGCAAGCTGCTCCACATGGCCAGATAACTGTGCAAACTCCATTGAGAGAAAAAAAAATTCCTCCTCGGCACGCAGAGAATAAGAGGGAAAAAAAAATGCAACAAACAGAGAAAAAATTTTTTCTGACAACTCCCTTTTTTTTTTCCTCTTTACTATTTTTTCCCTTCTGTGAGTACCATATAATTTTCAGTTTGGCCGGTAATACTGTTATGTTTTGGTAGCTGAGGAGAGATTGCAAAAATAGCAAAAGTAGTAATACACCAGAGAGGCTGGAAACTATTGGATTGCAGTACCCTAAACTAACCGCCACACTAGAAGTAGCCATGGAGCGTACCTACTGTGATCCTAGATGCCTCGTCACAGCCGGAGAGATAACTACACCTAAAGGCAGAAAGATGAAAGCTATCTGCCCCGGAGCAGAACCCCCAAAGAAATAGGAAGCCCCCAAACATGTAATTGCATTTAGACAAGAAGAAAATACGGACACAGACAGAAAATAGAATGAGCAAACGCTGGGGCCCAATCTGTCTAGATAGAAAAGTATAGGAAAGAATTCTGACTGCAATCCAAAAAAACCCTCACAAAAATACCAACACTTCTGATTAACAAAAAACCTGAGATCACATGATCTCTACTACCAAAATCAGATCTCTGGTGTAACACACAGCAATTCAGCAAAAAAGTGACAAAGAAACAGAGCAAAAGTGCAAATACTAAATGAGCACAACTTCAGCGCCAGACCCCAAAAGGGGACCAGGCTGAAGTCCACTGCAAGCAGCCAACCAGGCAAGGAAAATCCAAACAGAGGAAAAAAAACAGCAAATCACTTATCTGAATGAGAGCAGGAATGCAAGTTGAGCTCCAAGAAGACAGGAAGAACAATTGATTACCGGCAAGGCTGAAGGGAGTTCAGGTCACTTATATCAGACCATTCAGAGCCAGCTGAAGGCCATTCGGCAATTAGTTCATTACCCTCAGCAACCACCGGAGGGAGCTCCAGCTCAGAAGTCGCCTCCAGATTATTCACAACAGGAGGTACTTAATGTGTGTGGGGGATTTGGAATGGGAATGGGGTGGTAATTAATGTGTGTGGGGGATTTGAGGACACTGAAAAGTATGTATGAGGAAACATTATGAGGGGTGGGTGCAGACACAGTATTGTGAGTGGGGGGATGGGTGCAGACAGTATGGGGAGCAAACGGGTGAATGTATGTGGACACAGTATGGGGAGTGAGGGTGATGGGTTGTGTGCGACACAGTATGGGGAGTCAGGGGCATGTGTGAGCAGACAGTATAGAGAGTGAGGGGGTAAATATATGAGGAGACAGTATGTTGAACAGGGGGACGTGAGAGGAGACAGTGTGAGGAGGGAGGGGAATAGTGTGAGATGACAGTATATTGCAGATATTTTTATTTAGGAGCATTATAATGACTCTTCTATCTTTAAGGGCATCGTTTGGAGAGTTGCTGCAGAAGACCGGAGAAGATGGACGTGTGCAGAGACGGCTGTGGATGAGAAAACTCATCATGGGGTCTAGACAAGAAGAAGAAAAGAAGGAGACAATGTCATCTATGAGGTACCTGGATGTAAATGTTATTTGTGAAATTGACTAATTCTAATGTTTTTATTTATGTTATGCATTAAAGGGGGTTCTCCAGGTCTGTGCTGAGTCTGCAGTCATGAACAGAGCGAGGCCAGGCACGTCTAGTCGGAATGTGGCCAGAAGTATATAAATCACATGCTTGTGCTGACATGACCATGTACTCTTGCCACCGGTAAGGGAGAATCCTAAAAGTGTGCAGTGCATTAGTTGTGATAATTCAGAAGCTGCAATGTCAGGATTCAGCTCTGCAAGTTCCAGTAGTCATCACATGGACACTTCACTCATATGCAATTTTCATACTTGTGGTCCTGTGACAACGAGCTTCTCTTCCTGCTTCTCTCAGTTTTTCACTGAACATTGAGAGCATTAGGGAGAGCAGCTCGTTCGTACATGACTATGTGTGCAAATCGCATGTGTGATTGGGGGTGGGGGTGGGGCGCGGAACCGAATTCTTGCCCCGGGTGCCAGAAAGCATAGATACACCTCTGAAGACTTGGGCCTAATGGTAAGTTAATTTTAACATTGAGAGAGAGAATATCAAAAATAAAATCCAGAAAATCACATTGTATATATTATAGAAATTTATTTGCATTTTTCAGTGAGAAATAAGTATTTGATTCCCTACTAACCATTAAGAGTTCTGGCTCCTACAGACCAGTTAGACGCTCCTAATCAACTACCTGCATTAAAGACAGCTGTCTTACATAGTCACCTTTATAAATGATTCCAGTCCACAGACTCAATTAATCCGTCAGATTAAACTCTATAACATGGGCAAGACGAAAGTGCTTTCTAAGGATGACAGGGACAAAATCATAGACGTGCACAAAGCTGAAATTGGCTACAAAACCATAAGTAAGATGCTGGGTGAGAAAGAGACACCTGTTGGTGCAATAGTAAGAAAATGGAAGAAAAACAAAATGACTGTCAATCGACATCGATCTGGGGCACCATGCAAAATGGCACCTCGTGGGGTATGCTTGCTCATGAGGAAGGTGAGAGATCAGCCTAAAACTACAGAGGGGGAACTTGTTAATGATCTCAAGGCAGCAGGGACCACAGTCACTAAGAAAACCATTGGTAACATATTATGCCATAAAGGTTTGAAATCTGTGTAGCCCAGCTGTGACTGGAGCCACATGCTCCCAGGAGGATGCAACAGAAGGTAAACCCACAGTGACCTATATGCATACAACACATTTGCACTATTCCCCAGATCCACCAGAGGGAGCCCTTTCACAGTTTATAAAGGCAGTGTAGACACGTGAGTTACCTCAGAGCAGACTAGATCAGATTTCAGGTTACCTCAGACTAGAGCAGAACATCTAGTTACCTCAGAACTCTTCAGACAGTCAGTCTAGTCACCTCAGATCAGTGAGAGACGAGCTGAGAGAGAGAGAGTTACTGAAAGACTAAAGACTACAGCATATACTCAGTTTACTGTGTGGAGTCCAGTAAGAGTGGAGAAAGCCACTTTAGCCTGGTCAGAACTGAGTCAACTGAGTTAGTTGTGAGTAAGCGTGCCGACGCTTTGAGAGCGGTGAAGAGAAAGGAGAATCTGCCATCTACTGCTAGTGTGTGCTTATG
The DNA here is from genome assembly GCA_033576555.1 of Oophaga sylvatica. NCBI lineage: Eukaryota > Metazoa > Chordata > Amphibia > Anura > Dendrobatidae > Oophaga > Oophaga sylvatica. Next base: position 454,408,227 of record JARQOD010000004.1, on the reverse strand, counting down.
CTGAAGGTCGAAGTAGGACGAAAGGCGAGTGGAAGGAAAAGAGAGTGACAGAGGTTGAAACAGCATTGATCGCTTACCTCTACTCTGCACCACCGGACACCGGGTCCGAGCTTGCTAGCATCTACACAACTAGTAGGAGATACAGGATACCATGTGGGACTTCATGTCGCAGGGGCCCATCAGTGCTGATACGTAACCGGGGTCAGGAAGACGGAGTCTAGCAGGGCCCTGCATACAGAGACACTGTTCTATCCTAGAGAAGGCCTCACCACAAAGTCAGCCGGGCGTATAACCGAAGACAGAGTTAGACTTCATTTCACACAGGTCAGAAACTCACAAAACTGGAGTAAGGAGGCCCTACACCTACTCAGTGGGATTACTGGAAGTGCATCCTCCACCCTGCCAGCTTCCCGGGACGTGCCTGCAACTATACCATCAGTAAAGGTACAGAAAGAGACTTTCGTGTGTGTGTCTGCCTTATTGCTCCTGCACCCCTACACTGCCATATACCCTGAGGGATCAGTCTTGCCTGTGGAAGACTTAACACCTTGCTGCCCAGTAACAACCCCTCAGAGGATCTACCCTGCAGCGCTGGTCACCCTGACCAGGTACCACAGGTGGCGTCACGAATAAACTGTATATATCCTTTAATCCCCTGTAAATATCCCACATTTAATGGTGATCGCCCAGGGCAATGGACCGAGCTGTGATACCCGTGACATCCCCCATTGAAGTGAACGGGCTCGGTGCCGAGTACCCCATAGGCCCTGGCTGTGCGACTCATCTAATTTGGCGTCACAAACAGGATCCGAAGCTCGCTATATGCGAGTCCTGTGTGCCTGAATTGGACTGTTTTTGTGCAAAAGACTGTATTGCTGTTTTTGAGAATTTCCCGCCAATTGTCCGCCATTGCCCGCCAAATTGCAGCGCTACAGCACGAAGAGAAGGGGGCGTACCTGCAGAAATCGCGCTGAATCCCGGACACGCCCCCAACGCTGACGCGGCGACAGGTCCTGTGGAGAGCTTCGGTGATCGCTCTGACGTCAGAGCGCCGGGGACACAGTTCCTTCTACATCGCTGTGCCCTGCAGAGCTGCAGCCTTCAGAGAAGGTAGGCCACGCTTAACTAGGGGGGCGCAAACATGTCGCAGCTGCAAGCTGACAGCGTGGCCCAGGGCGACCGCTCCAATGACTTACCCGCCGGTGCTGCCGCGCAGGATGGAAACGCTGGACCCTCACCAGGTCCTGTGGCTCCGATAGTACCGCTGACGCTGCCATACCTGCTTGGAGCAAAGTGGCTCCCTCAGTATAGCGGTAAGCCAGACACCCTGTCAGGGTTTAAGCGTAGAATATGCAGCATAATGGACATGTACCCTATGACAGAGAAACAAAGAGCTGCAGTGGTAGTGGGACAACTGACTGGTGCTGCAGAAAGGGAAGTAGAGACTTGGTCAGCTGCAGACCAGGAATCAGTGCTTGCAATTTTCTTAAAGCTACAGACTATTTTTGAGGACCGCACTGAAACAGATCTCCGGATGAGGTTTTACCAATGCTCCCAGAAACCAGATGACAGTATTAGGGACTACGCCTGCCGACTGCAGGGGGCCCTGCGAGCTCTCAAACAGGTTAACCCCATAAGTGTCCTCAATGAAAACAAAATGTTGAAGGGACAATTTGTACGGGGACTGAGGTCCCAAGCTGAAAGCAGAACTGTGCACTGGTGGTCCTTGGATCATCCTGACGCTACCTTTGATGCTCTAAAGGATATGGCTATAAAATGACTGCGACCCCTGGAGAAGCCCGAGGTGGCAACCCAGTGTCACCCGGGTGAAGTCACTCTAAAGCCAGCAGCATCCACCTTTTCCCCGCTGGTGGCGGAAGCCAAAACGCAGGTGGCGCCCCCTACTGAGTTGGACTGTCTGCGCTCAGAAGTGCGCCAGCTGACCAAAACCCTGGCCACTGTAATGAGTGCCCTGCAACTGCGGAAGGAGGAAGGAGGAAAGATCCTGCTAGCTGACTGCCCAGAGGATGTCCCTTGGATGAACCGGAGGAGAAGGAGGACGTCGCCCCACCGGAGGAGGACAACGCCACCCCCAGGAGTGACTCCCGATCAGCACCATCCTCGCCGAGAGATCATCTGCTACCGTTGCAACAGAGAAGGTCATCTAGCCCGACAGTGTCCTTTAAACGAGCAGATCCTGGGTCCGAGGGCCAACACCCAGGACTAGACTCTTCAGGCCCCTCAGACTGGAACCGCAGGTTTGTGGGAGGAAGACCATACCTGTCCATCATCCTGGACGGGATTGCAATCCCTGCCCTGCTGGACACTGGATCTCAGGTGACCATCATACCTGATGTCCTGTATAATAAGTTTTGGTCCATGGACAGTTTCCAGCCCCCGAGCCCTGACTTTGCTGTGTACGCCTCTAATGGTCTCCTGTTGATATACTCGGAGCCAAAAATGTGGACGTAAAGGTGGGCAGAGTGGAACTGAAGGATCAGGGACTCTTAGTAGTAAAAACTGTAAATGAGGAAAATGGCTTAAATGTGGTTTTAGGTACAAACATTCAGCTCGCTGAAGTTGCCAAGCTAGAGAAAAAAAAAGTGATCCAGAGGGAGATCCGGGCCCTGATGTGCCAGCAGCAAGCGAAACTGACAGATGGTGAAATTGGTAATGTACGGGTAACAGACCCGAACCCCATTGTGATACCCCCAATGAGTGAAATGCTTATATGGTGTAGAGCAGAAATAGGTCTGAGAGGACAGAATTACCAAGCAGTAGTAGAGCCCCATTGTTCAGAACATAGACCTACACTCTTGACTGCTAGAGGGGTAGTGGAGGTACGAAATGGGAGGGTACCCGTACGTCTTCTCAACTGGGGAGAAGATGAAGTGAACTTACCACAATATGCCACTGTTGCTAAATTACATACCGTAGATAACAACTCCATTCTCACGACGGAGTCCTTAGCCTCCCCAAACCAGTGGAGGATAATGACCCAGCAACCCAGGTGGAGGATTGGTGTCAGCAGCTCCATGTCGGGACAGACACCACTCCAGCCCATCAGAAACAGGGAGTACTTTGAGTGGTACAGGAGTACACACAGGTATTTAGGAAATACCCACTTGACTTTGGGACAATTAAGGGAGTGCAACACCATATCCCTACAGGCAACCATCCCCCATTAAAGAGCGGTACAGGCCTATACCTCCAGCACACTACCAAAAAGTCAAGGAGATGTTGCGTGACATGAAGGAAGCAGGGGTGATAAGGGATAGTTGTAGTCCCTGGGCAGCACCTCTAGTACTAGTCAGGAAAAAGGACGGAAGCATGAGAATGTGTGTAGATTACAGACAAGTGAATCGCATTACACATAAAGATGCATACCCTTTACCACGCATTGAAGAATCCTTAGCTGCCTTAAAAACTGCTAACTACTTTTCCACCCTTGACCTTACTAGTGGGTACTGGCAAGTAGCTGTGGCTGAGGAGGATCGGGAGAAGACGGCTTTCACCACCCCGATGGGACTCTGTGAGTTTGACAGGATGCCGTTTGGACTCAGCAGTGCCCCGGGAACGTTCCAGAGAGTGATGGAGAGTTGCCTGGGACATCTCAACTTTGAAACCGTGTTGCTGTACCTGGACGACGTAATTGTGTACTCCAAGACGTATGAGGATCATCTGAAGCACCTGGCAGAGGTATTCGAGTCACTGTCCAAGTACGAGATGAAACTGAAGCCTTCAAAGTGCCATTTGCTCAAACAAAAGGTACAGTACTTGGGGCATATTGTCAGCTCAGAAGGAGTAGCGCCAGACCCCGAGAAGGTCACTGCCATCCAGAAATGGCCGGAGCCGAAGAATCTCAAGGAGGTGTGCCAGTTCCTGGGACTGACAGGTTACTACTGGAGGTTTGTAAAGGACCTCCTGGTAGGACAATCCCTCAAGAGCAGAAATTCTCCATTCCACTGGGGTAAAGAACAAGCTGAGGCATTCAAGGAGATGAAGGAGATCCTGACAGGCGATGAGATCTTAGCCTACCCTGACTACAGCCAGCCGTTCCTGCTGTACACTGATGCCAGCAATGAAGGATTGGGAGCTGTCCTCAGTCAGAAGCAAAATGGCCTCGAGAAAGTCATCACATATGCAAGTGAGTCGCACAACACCAGGGTTATGGGGTACTCGGCACCGAGCCCATTGAAGTCTATGGGGAATGTCACAAGTAGCTCAGCTCGGTCCGTTGCCCTGGGCGCTCATACAAAGGGGGATATTTACAGGGGATTGTAGTAATAGTTCGTGACGCCACCTGTGGTTTCTGATCAGGGTGACCAGCGCTGCAGGGTGAATCCTCTGAGGGTTGGGGCAGCAAGGTGTTAAGTCTCCCACAGGCGAGACTGGATGGATCCCTCAGGGTGATATGGCGGTGCAGGGGTGCAAGCAATAAGGCAGTCACACACAAATCAGTCTCTTTCCATACCTTTACTGGTGATGGTTGCAGGTATGTCCCGGGAAGCTGCTCAGGGTGGAGAATGCACATCCAGGTAATCACTGTGTAGGTTTAAGGCCTCCTTTCTCTTTAATGTGTGTGAGTCCTAACTTGCGTGAAGCGAAGTTTAACTCCTTCTCCTCTCTACGCCCGGCTGACCTTGTGATGAGGTCTTTTTGTGGACAGAACAGTGTCTTTATGGCGGTACCTGCCAGACTCCCGTCTTCCCTGACCCCGGTTACGTATCAGCACTGAAGGCTACCCTCTGCGACTTGAAGTCCAGCAGGGATTCCGGTGTTTCTCTCGCTAGCCGTGAAGGTTCTAGCAATACTTCGGACCCGGTGTCCGGTTAAGTTGAGTGAAGGTGATCTGTCACCGAAGTCACTCCTTCCTAGGTCACCACTCGCCTGTCGTCCTACACACACCTTAATGTGAGCACAGGCAGCAGTGGATGTCAGCCTCTCCTGAGGTAACTCCGTACAGAGATCTCGTGTCTGCTCTCCCTGAGGTAACACCAACGACTCCTCTAGCGTTCAGCTAGATTGTCTTTTGCTCACTGCTGTCTCAAGGGCTCCCTCTGGTGGAACCAGGAAAAATGTCAGGTGTTGTGTGCTTATCAGATATTTGTGATTTACCTTTTCCGTGCATTCTCCTGGGAATATGTGTACCAAGCGCAGCTGGGCCACACACAAGCAGGAAGCTCCGTGCGACCAAGAGAAACCCAGAGAACTATAGTAGCTTCAAGTTGGAGTTCCTGGCGCTGGTCTGGGCCATTACAGAAAGATTCAAACATTACCTAGCCTCCAGCAAGTTCACTGCTTACACTGACAATAACCCCTTGACACATCTCGAAACAGCTAAGCTGGGAGCCATGGAGCAACGTTGGATGGCTCGGCTGTCGAACTATCAATTCACAATCAAGTACAGGGCGGGCCGAAAGAATGCCAACGCTGATGCCTTGTCCAGAATGCCGCATGAGTCCGACACTGAAGAGGAATTGGATGACCTAGAAGAGATTGAGCTACCTGCATTCCACAGAAATGGGATGATCCACGAGCAACGAGCCTGCAGGAGGCAGCGTGGTAAGACGTTAAACCCTTTACCTCACCACAGCTGGAAGGAGACCAAGAACAGTGACCCGGTTGTCAGCCGTATCAAGGAGCGGATAACTCAGGAAGGTTCCTCCTTGGAGAAGGATGCATCTCAGCAAGCAAAGCAGCTGTGGAATGAGAGAAGCCAGCTGTTTATCTACCGTGAGAAGCTGTGCCGAAGGTACGTCAACCCAAGAACCCATGAGATGGTATGGCAGATAGTAGTTCCCAGAACGGACATCCAGATGGTGTTGGAAGCCTACCACGATCGAGCGGGGCACTTTGGCTGGAAGAAGCTGGAAACCCTGCTGAAGTGTCGTTTCTACTGGGTGGGAATGCGCAGTTCCATTGAAAAATGGTGTAAAAACTGTGCGTCCTGTAGCCTCCGAAGAAAAGACTACAGCAGCCAGAAAGCACCCCTGCAACCCATCAAGACGACTCGTCCCTTGGAGATCGTGGCCTTGGACCATGTCAAGTTGTCACCCAGCCGGTCAGGATACTCATATGCCCTGACCATGGTGGATCACTACTCCAGGTTCCTGGTGGTCGCCCCTGTCAAAGATCTGACAGCTGAAACAGCAGCAAAGACGTTTCAAGCATATTTCTGCAGACCCCATGGATATCCAGAGCAAGTGTTAACTGATCAGGGTCCTGCCTTTGAAGCCAAGTTGTTTAAAGAGTTCTGTCATTTGTACGGATGCAAGAAGATAAGAACCACACCGTACCACCCCCAAACAAATGGTCTCTGTGAAAAGATGAATCACATAGTCATTGATCTGCTGAAGACGGTACCGCTTGAGGAGAGGAATCGGTGGCCAGACCTACTACCTGACCTGGTAGATCTGTAAAATCACATACCTGTGAGTTCCACCAACTGAATTCCAGCCTACCTCATGCGGGCAAGACCAGGAAAGCTGCCCATGGATTTGGAACTTGGTGTTGTAGAACCAGAAGCTGATGTTACTACTGAAGATTGGGACACGAACCGACAGGAACAGTACAGGAGAGTACAAGCCTGTGTGGAAGATAGTCTCAGTAAAGTAAGGGAAAATCAAGAGGAAAACTACAACAAAAGTGCGCCAGCTGAACGTTTTGTACCTGGAGAAATTGTGCTGAAAAGGAAAAGAAGAATGCACCAACTAGACGATCAATGGGAAAAAGAGCCATATGTCGTGCAAAATTCCAAGTTTGACAACAGGAAAACGTGTACCATTAGCAAAGATGGAGGAAAGACGACCACCACTGTATCAAGAGACCACCTAAAACTATGTCCAGATATGTTAAAGCTTCACGAAGAAGAACCTGTCATTAACAAAGAGAAACCAGGTGAAGTCATACACACGGACTTAGGAGATTTTCCTGCGGATTGGCCTTGTATCGGGGACGCTGTGATCATTCCAGTACTTCAATTTTACCAACCGCAAGAAGCACTCCAACGTCAAGTCGAGCCAGTTGTCGCAGCAGAAATAGTTCGTGAGGAACCTGCTCCTGAAGCATCTCAAGAAGTGGAATCTCAAAACGTGGAACCTTCAGATGTTGGGTCTCAGGAAGAAGAATCCCCTGGTGAAACAGAACCGCATCGCCCAGCCACAAGTATGCTTGCCAGATCCCTAGAGAGGTTAAGGCAGTATTATAGTTTACCGGCACGTAGGATAGATAGGTCAAATGCTACCATACCTGACGCAACACCACGTAGGTCAGTACGCACGACAAAAGGAAAGCTACCTGTTAGGTACCAAGAGTAGGCCTAGCAAATGTAAGCCAGTAAACCAGTGTCCAAGTGTAAAAATTTATATAAGAATTGTGTAAATATCTGTATATATGTTCATTGTATTTATTGAAACGTTTGAAGTGTCCTCACCTCCCGCAAGGGATGAGTTATTGTTAATGTTATATAAAAATTTATTTCTTTTCAGCCCGGGAGTGCTGATGATAACTAGGGGGGATGTGTAGCCCAGCTGTGACTGGAGCCACATGTTCCCAGGAGGATGCAACAGAAGGTAAACCCACAGTGACCTATATGCATACAACACATCTGCACTATTAGGATCACCGTATCTCCTCTTATATTATAAAAACAACCTTTATTATAACCGTTAAAAATAGAACAATACTAAGCCAAATGGCAAAAGAAAAACATCATACACTAAAAAAGTAAAGAAACACCAGCGGGTCGTGCTTAACCCTACAATGGCCTGTATTACCCTACCTACCAGTGGAGGTTGGCACCCTAGAACCTGCGCAGTGGCGCCCCCGCTCCTCGACGGCTCACCCTGCTCACCCTATAGGGCCCTAAGGTGGCAGGGGGTGAGGATAGAAATGAAAATGGTAGGTGAGAAAGATAAAGAGAGGTATTGTTTTATGTCTTCATGAAATGCGGGTTAGATTGAATAAGATAATTCCTATACCCCCCAGCTATATATTCAGATCTTAAAACATGAAGATAATATGCTTGGATCACAAGTAATAAAGGCCAAAGAAAAACAACCCAAAAAAACAAAAAATACACCCAAAACAAGTGCTGCTTATAAAATGTCACACAGATGTATATATAGATAGCCAAATATCTCAATAAAGAGTGGTATAGTCTTGTTTGAGTGGTTCATATACATTTACCAAGTGGAGCTTGATAGAAAAACGGCCTAAAAACTTAATACAACAGACAAATCAGATACAGATATTGATGAATCTCTAGATGATCAAAAAAATGTTGTTTCTATTATTAGATATCTGATATACATAGCTCACATAAACAGTGATAAGAGATCACGTGCTGACTGATAGCTAAACATTTCTAATGGGAACACAGTCATGACACTTTACAAAATCTTTGTTCTGGTTACACATTCTATCAATTGCTGAGTGGTTACTTGCCATGATAATTATTATTGTTGGAGCCTAATTATTAAGTTTTTGTAGATTTGTATTTCTCCACAAGGGGGATCTCTTATCACTGTTTATGTGAGCTATGTATATCAGATATCTAATAATAGAAACAACATTTTTTTGATCATCTAGAGATTCATCAATATCTGTATCTGATTTGTCTGTTGTATTAAGTTTTTAGGCCGTTTTTCTATCAAGCTCCACTTGGTAAATGTATATGAACTACTCAAACAAGACTATACCACTCTTTATTGAGATATTTGGCTATCTATATATACATCTGTGTGACATTTTATAAGCAGCACTTGTTTTGGGTGTATTTTTTGTTTTTTTTGGGTTGTTTTTTCTTTGGCCTTTATTACTTGTGATCCAAGCGTATTATCTTCATGTTTTAAGATCTGAATATACAGCTGGGGGGTATAGGAATTATCTTATTCAATCTAACCCGCATTTCATGAAGACATAAAACAATACCTCTCTTTATCTTTCTCACCTACCATTTTCATTTCTATTCTCACCCCCTGCCACCTTAGGGCCCTATAGGGTGAGCAGGGTGAGCCGTCGAGGAGCGGGGGCGCCACTGCGCAGGTTCTAGGGTGCCAACCTCCACTGGTAGGTAGGGTAATACAGGCCATTGTAGGGTTAAGCACGACCCGCTGGTGTTTCTTTACTTTTTTAGTGTATGATGTTTTTCTTTTGCCATTTGGCTTAGTATTGTTCTATTTTTAACGGTTATAATAAAGGTTGTTTTTATAATATAAGAGGAGATACGGTGATCCTAGTCAAATTGATCTCTTTCTGGTACATTTACTTTACTGTGATACATCTGCACTATTCCCCAGATCCACCAGAGGGAGCCCTTTCGCAGTTTATAAAGGCAGTGTAGACACGTGAGTTTACCTCAGAGCAGACTAGATCAGATTTCAGGTTACCCCAGACTAGAGCAGAACATCTAGTTACCTCAGAACTCTTCAGACAGTCAGTCTAGTCACCTCAGATCAGTGAGAGACGAGCTGAGAGAGAGTTACTGAAAGACTAAAGACTACAGCATATACTCAGTTTACTGTGTGGAGTCCAGTAAGAGTGGAGAAAGATAGCCACTTTAGCCTGGTCAGAACTGAGTCAACTGAGTTAGTTGTGAGTAAGCGTGCCGACGCTTTGAGAGCGGTGAAGAGAAAGGAGAATCTGCCATCTACTGCTAGTGTGTGCTTATGCTGAAGGTCGAAGTAGGACGAAAGGCGAGTGGAAGGAAAAGAGAGTGACAGAGGTTGAAACAGCATTGATCGCTTACCTCTACTCTGCACCACCGGACACCGGGTCCGAGCTTGCTAGCATCTACACGACTAGTAGGAGATACCGGAGACCCTGTGGGACTTCATGTCGCAGGGGCCCATCAGTGCTGATACGTAACCGGGGTTAGGAAGACGGAGTCTAGCAGGGCCCTGCATACAGAGACACTGTTCTATCCTAGAGAAGGCCTCACCACAAAGTCAGCCGGGCGTATAACCGAAGACAGAGTTAGACTTCGTTTCACACAGGTCAGAAACTCACACAACTGGAGTAAGGAGTCCCTACACCTACTCAGTGGGATTACTGGAAGTGCATCCTCCACCCTGCCAGCTTCCCGGGACGTGCCTGCAACTATACCATCAGTAAAGGTACAGAAAGAGACTATCGTGTGTGTGTCTGCCTTATTGCTCCTGCATCCCTACACTGCCATATACCCTGAGGGATCAGTCTTGCCTGTGGAAGACTTAACACCTTGCTGCCCAGTAACAACCCCTCAGAGGATCTACCCTGCAGCGCTGGTCACCCTGACCAGGTACCACAGGTGGCGTCACGAATAAACTGTATATATCCTTTAATCCCCTGTAAATATCCCACATTTCATGGTGATCGCCCAGTGCAACGGACCGAGCTGTGCTACCCGTGATATCCCCCATTGAAGTGAATGGGCTCGGTGCCGAGTACCCCATAGGCCCTGGCTGTGCGACTCAAATCCTGCAGTGCCCACAAGGTCCCCCTGCTCAAGAAGGCACATGTACAGGCCCGTCTGACGTTTGCCAATGAACACCTGAATGATTCTGTGAGTGTTTGGGAGAAGGTGCTGTGGTCAGATGAAACAAAAATTGAGGTCTTTGGAATTAACTCAACTTGCCGTCTTTGGAGGAAGAGAAATGCTGCCTATGACCCAAAGAACACTGTCCCCACAGTCAAGTATGGCTGTGGAACATTATGTTTTGGCGTGTTTCTCTGCTAAGGGCAGAGAACTACTTCATCACATCAATGGGAAAATGGATGAAGCCATGTACCGTAAAATCCTGAGTGACAACCTCCTTGCCTCCGCCAGGACATTAAAAATGCAAGACAATGACCCAAGACATACAGCCAAGGCAACACAGGAGTGTCTCAAAAAGAGGCACATTTAGGTCATGGAGTGGCCTAGCCAGTCTGCAGACCTTAATCCCACAGAAAACTTATTGAGGGAGTTGAAGCTCAGAGCTGCCAAGCGACTGCCTCAAAATCCTAATGATTTAGTGATGATCTGCAAAGAAGAGTGTACCTAAATTCCCCATGACATGTGCTCAAACCTCATCATCAACTATAAAAAACGTCTGACTGCTGTGCTTGCCAACAAGGGTTTTGCCACGAAGTATTAAGTCTTGTTTGCCAGAAGGATCAAATACGTATTTCTCACTGCAAAATGCAAATAAATTTATATAATTTATATAATGTGATTTTCTAGATTTTATTTTTGATATTCTACCTCTCAATGTTAAAATTAACCTACCCTTAAAATTATAGACTGTTCATGTCTTTGTCAGTGGGCAAACTTACAAAATCAGCAAGGGATCAAATACTTATTTCCCCCACTGTGAATGGTAATGCAGTATATTTATAAAAGCACCCCAATCATTAAAAGGGAACCTGTCAGCAAAAATAAATTGAATAAAATGCTATGTAGCCACAGTTAGAGTGGTGACCTCCAGGAAAACACTGCTTTAACATGATTGATTAGCAGTCTAATTGGAAGTGCGGCTGCAGGGAGAAAGTGAAGTTATAGTCTCCCGGCAGCTGCTCACACTGACACTGTCCTTAATCTGCACTTCTTACAAAGTGAACATGTCCACGGCTCCTTGACTGACATCCTGTTCATCACACATGTAGCAGAGCAGGATCTCAGTCAAAGAGCAGGTGAAGTGAATACAGCACAATCATTGTGCAGTGAATGCTGACAGTTAACTGCTCAGCCGAATGGAAGCGAGCAACTGCAGGAAGAATATAACACCAATGAGACTGCTGCACATGTTAAAAGGGGTGGTCTCCCTATCTTGAGCTGGTAATTGTATTTAAAAGCTCCTCCAGACTGGTGTCCACTGTTTGGGATCCGGTCCTTTTGTCTGCCCTAATTCACACACTGAGGTCAACTTTGACACATGCATCACATCTATCGGTGGTGCTCACATTAGAATTTCAAATTATGGATCCAGAAAAAAAGTGAAAAGCGGAAAGGAATGTGCACGAGAGAAACGGATAAAGACGTTAAGCGCAGCTGCGTGAAGTGGTCATTGTTCTCTGCTTCTCTCCTGCACATTTTGGTTGTATTTACATGTCCTGAGTTCAGGCCATTACACCAGCGTGATTGACAATATTGTTTCCCAGCCTCTTTATACTGGCTGAGGAAGAATGACAGACACAGAATGATCTCTAGTAGATCAATCTGTCCCCATACAGTATCATGTTATCAGCAGCATATCTGCAGTTTTCATCCATGATGCAGATAAGTTGGATTCACGATGTGGGGGTGCCTGACTCACAGGCCCCATAGCGGCCGCATGGTGTGCCGCTGTTAACGGTATGACACTGGCTGGGGGCTCCTGTGGTAGTGAGGGCTCTAGGCAGAAGCTTAGCCTGCCTGGCCATAGCACCGGCCCTGGGGGCAGGAACTTTTTTTTTTAAATACATACTATTGTGGGACTTCTTATTCCAAGATCTACTGATTAAAATGTACTTTTGTTTGTGGCACAATCCCTCCAAGTGCACCTTCCCACATGCTTGTTTTCCATCTATCTCCACTTTTCTCTGGCTCTATGAAGCCAGAGCTGTCAAAGAAGAGGGGAGGAGGGTGGAGATAGAGGGAAAACAAGTAGGTGGTAAGGTGTACTTAAATGTCTGGCCACACAGAGAAGTGCACCGAGTGCTTGTGTTTGACTCACGCACCACAATTGTGGATACCAGGGCTATGGGGTACTCGGAGCCGAGCCCATGGAAATCCATGGGAGTTGTCACTGGTAGCGGTGGCTCGGTCCGTGGCCCTGGCAGTCAATGCGATGGGGGAATATTTACAGGGGATTATTAGGATAGTTCGTGACGCCACCTGTGGTTTCTGGTAATTTGTACCAGCGCTGCTGTAAGGGTCTTCACAGGGGATGTTATGGGGCAGCTTGGTAGTAAGTCTCCCACAGGTGAGACGTGTCCCTGGAAGTCTATGGTGGTGATGATGCAGGGGTAGTAAGAATTCAGCCAAACACAATGCAGCTTCTTTTCATACCTTTTACTGATGATGGTTCAAGCAGATCCCGGGAAGCTGGTCGGGGTGGAGAGTGCACTTTCAGGTAGCAGCCGAGCAGGTTAAAGGCCTCCTTAACTTCCATATAATGTGAGTCCAACTTGCCTGAAGCGAAGTTAACTCTAAAACTCCAGCTTTCTCTGTAGCTGTACTGCCCGGCCAACGTTGTGGTGAAGCCTTCTAAGTGATGGAACTAAGTCCTTACTTTTGCTTGGCCTAGCTCAAAGTCCCTGTTCCACCTGACTCCGGTTACGTATTGACACTTAGGGCTGCTCTCTGCGACCTGTAGTCCAGATGCCTCTGGTTTTCTTGTCACTATGCTTGAAACAATAGTAACGCTTCGGTCCCCAGTGACCGGTGATTTAGTGCAGGTAATCCAATACCTAAGGCACTGCTCTGTCTTCTCCACTGTGCCCTTCGCCCTGCTTTCCGCTCTTAACATAAGCACTGCTGCATAGAAGTCGAATCACAGATTCCCTGTCTGGGCTCGCTGAGCAGCTCTCAGTATTCTCCTAGTCCAGGACCTCTGTCGACTGAACTTCACTGTCCTGGGACAGGCGGCTGAAGTCTCTGCTCTGAACTCAGCAGGAAACCAATCTGACTGACTAACTCAGACAGGTAACTATCCAAGGGATGACTCACTCCTGAGCCTCCCGGAGCTAACTGACTGACTCACTGTCCTAAGACAGGAAGCTGAAACACACGCCTATGCTGACACCCACCAAACTTATATACCCCTATGGGTGTGTCTAAATGTGAGTGACATGAGTGAATGCATATCGAGCTTTGGCTGTTACCTTCCAGTGCACTCTCCTGGATTTTCATGTGTGCCTGCGTAGCTGGGCTACACATCCCCCCTTGGTAAAACACAGCACTCCCGGGCTGTAAAAGACAAAAAGAATATTTTGTTTTGCATTAACAATAACATTATAACTCTTCCCATCCGGGAGGTAAGGATTTCTTGAACGTTACAATATGTACAGTAAGAAAATACAAAAGTATCAAAATATCAAGACATTTTCATATATACAAGATACTTGTGGAGGACCCGCACCAAAAACCTCCCACGTGGGTCCTGGGTGGGCTGCAGGACTTTATTGCAGACCTCACTCTGGGCCCCACCATACGGGTTTTTCTTCTGAGGTAGATTGTAGTAGTGGTTTTATGTAAAACCAAGATAATGCACCGAAGCGCAACTATGTACAAAGATAAGTTCTGGGCTGGCACAGTCCTCAGCCTCTCAGTCCATGACATGGTTAAGGACACATATATATATTTCACTTCAATATTCACATTCTTTTAACTTTCTTTACCCAACCAGGGTATTTTATGCAAAACTATGCAAAATAGGTAAACATCATTTTTCTTATCTTTCTTTCTGGTACCCAGCCGGGTATTCTACTCCATATATCAAACATCAGTATACAATAATACTAAAGTGCAAAAATGGCAATTTATGTAAACATTACATACATTTCAAGTGCAATTATGCGAACTTTCCTTCTCAACTTTATACATGCTTCAATACGGTAAACCCCTGTCTGGGTCCTACCGGTCTTCACATTTTCTTGCAGACTTCAATTACGTCTTCCACCCCGGGGGCTGGAACAACGCGATGCTCTTTAGAGCGCATTACAAACAGGTCGTGACCTGCTATCAATGTCTGGGTCGCTACAGTCCTTGTGCGAACCGCTAGGGGCACGCAAGGTGCTTCCTCCTTGTGAGACGCCGATTGCGTCGCTACAGGTGGCACAACATCTTGCAATACTAACTTGGTCGCAGTTTGCGGTTTAGGCGGCAGCGCTGGCTGAGACCTGGGCTGCTGTACAGATTGCGACTTTGTTTGCGTTGAGTAAGCAGGAGGCGATGCCGATTGCGACATAGATTGCGATGGGCCTGCAGGGGGCGATGCTGGAGTACGGCCTGGTGCTGTGGGCGCTCGAGACGGGGACGCTTCGGTAGTGTTGACGTTACCGGCGTCGGGGACGGGGTCACTGACGATGGACACATTGAGGGCATACCAGCCCTTTAAACCCCAGTGCCGTGTATAGCTCACTATGTCCCCGTTTACTAGGTCCCTTCCCGGATGACCGATGGGCAGGTGGGACTCTACGTCCCGGCGGCTCACAAACACCCCCGGATAGAGTCCCGGTTCCCGGATGAAACCCCAGCCCTTGCGGAGCTGGAATTCTACCACGCACCCCTGCCGCCGCGGTTCCCTTCGGGTACCTTTGTCGTTGCGGACCATCTCCTTGTCAGCGACCAACTGCTCATACTGCCGTTGTCGGTTCCGCTGCACCTCCCGCTCTTCCTCCTGCCGCGTCGCTGCTCCTCTTCACGACACTGCATCTCTCTTTCCCACTGGACGGCATACGTGATGTCATCAATACTCTCCATTTGGTCCCAGTCGACTTCTGGCAACGATGGACAGGAACCCTCCGGTGTCCCCGCCGGGGAACGGTAATCCGCTGCGGCCTCCTGGCCGGGCTGGCTCTCCGGCACGGGCAGGACCTCCTCAGCCTCCTTCGCCTCCACCGCTCCATCGGTGGGATCAGGTACAGCATATCTGGTGTCCGCCTCCAGTCGCTCCGCAGCCTTTTTCATCAGGGCCTTTGGATAATCCAGTGATAGAGGGGTATCAAGAGACGGTATTTCACTTGTGGGAGAGAACACTGCGTCCCATAGCAGCCGCTGTTTTCGGGCACGCCAGTGTCTCTCCGTCTCTTGTAGATCTGCACGATTCTGCAGCTTCTTCTTCAGCTCTGCGTTCTCCCTCCGCAGCTCCATCATGGCGGGGTCGGTGTCCCGATCTGGGGACAGCTCCGGCACAGGCAGACAGTCCTCCGGTACTGGGCACTGATTCTCCTGTCCTTCCGCCATCTCGGTCCAGGTCTCACTGTGATATCCAACAGGAACATTCTGGTCCTTTCCGTGGAGGCGGGATTTGCGTCTCCTCCTCTTCGCATAGAGGATGAAGAGGAGGCGTATTTCTTTAGCAGTGGGGCTGGATCTCACGTTGTAGTAGGCCTTGGAGAGGGCGGCCATATCTTTCGCGCCTCAGGGGGGTACACGCCCACGAATGCACGCCCACCTTCTTCACCAGCGCCTCAGGGCGCCAACTTGGCGGTAAAATGGCGGTATTTGGCGCCAAAAGCAGCAAACAGTCTTTTCCACACAAACAGTTCAATAGGCACACAGGACTCACAATTGCAAGTTTTCGCATCCTGTTCGTGACGCCAAGTTGTTTGACTCACGCACCACAATTGTGGATACCAGGGCTATGGGGTACTCGGAGCCGAGCCCATGGAAATCCATGGGAGTTGTCACTGGTAGCGGTGGCTCGGTCCGTGGCCCTGGCAGTCAATGCGATGGGGGAATATTTACAGGGGATTATTAGGATAGTTCGTGACGCCACCTGTGGTTTCTGGTAATTTGTACCAGCGCTGCTGTAAGGGTCTTCACAGGGGATGTTATGGGGCAGCTTGGTAGTAAGTCTCCCACAGGTGAGACGTGTCCCTGGAAGTCTATGGTGGTGATGATGCAGGGGTAGTAAGAATTCAGCCAAACACAATGCAGCTTCTTTTCATACCTTTTACTGATGATGGTTCAAGCAGATCCCGGGAAGCTGGTCGGGGTGGAGAGTGCACTTTCAGGTAGCAGCCGAGCAGGTTAGAGGCCTCCTTAACTTCCATATAATGTGAGTCCAACTTGCCTGAAGCGAAGTTAACTCTAAAACTCCAGCTTTCTCTGTAGCTGTACTGCCCGGCCAACGTTGTGGTGAAGCCTTCTAAGTGATGGAACTAAGTCCTTACTTTTGCTTGGCCTAGCTCAAAGTCCCTGTTCCACCTGACTCCGGTTACGTATTGACACTGAGGGCTGCTCTCTGCGACCTGTAGTCCAGATGCCTCTGGTTTTCTTGTCACTATGCTTGAAACAATAGTAATGCTTCGGTCCCCAGTGACCGGTGATTTAGTGCAGGTAATCCAATACCTAAGGCACTGCTCTGTCTTCTCCACTGTGCCCTTCGCCCTGCTTTCCGCTCTTAACATAAGCACTGCTGCATAGAAGTCGAATCACAGATTCCCTGTCTGGGCTCGCTGAGCAGCTCTCAGTATTCTCCTAGTCCAGGACCTCTGTCGACTGAACTTCACTGTCCTGGGACAGGCGGCTGAAGTCTCTGCTCTGAACTCAGCAGGAAACCAATCTGACTGACTAACTCAGACAGGTAACTATCCAAGGGATGACTCACTCCTGAGCCTCCCGGAGCTAACTGACTGACTCACTGTCCTAAGACAGGAAGCTGAAACACACGCCTATGCTGACACCCACCAAACTTATATACCCCTATGGGTGTGTCTAAATGTGAGTGACATGAGTGAATGCATATCGAGCTTTGGCTGTTACCTTCCAGTGCACTCTCCTGGATTTTCTTGTGTGCCTGCGTAGCTGGGCTACACACTTGCACTTGGTTTGAATAGACATTCTATGCTGACAGACTCCCTTAAAGGCCACACTAGCGAAGAATACAGATGAGTGCAATGCGATAAAGCATCGCATAGCACTCGGACCAGTGTTTAGTCAATGGGCAGCTCACATCACCGTTTTTTTTTCTCGGGCGTATTCTAGGTCCGAGTGAAATTGCAGCATGATGCGTTTGTCACCGACACTCCGCTGAGTCTCGGTGCACTGGCACCCATATAAGTCTATGGGTGTGAGTGACACAACGCATATTACTCAGATATCATCCGAGTGCTGTGCGATATACGCCGACCACGGCAATGGAGGAGATGGAAAAATTGGTTTCTCTGCCTCCTCCGCAGCTGTTCTCCGATCTTCTCTGTGCGAGAGGCTCGGAGCACAGTCGCATGACACTCGGCTCCCGCACGCAGCAGAGCAGGAACCGAGGGCCATTAGCATATCGCATCCGATGCTCTCGCATCGGATGCCATAAGCTAGTGCGACCACGGCCTAATGGCTCATACCCATTTGTGGAAAAAAAACGGTCCAAATATATGCATTGTCATGCGATTGTCATGCGATTTGTATGCGATTTTTAATCGCACCATCCGTTTTCCATCCGTTTTCCATCTGTATGAAATGCAATTTTAACATGATGTTTTACATAGAGCAGTTATCTCTATGTAAAAATTCATGTAAAAATCACATTGTCAAAAAAAAAATGTACACAAAAAGCAAATAATTATATATACAGTACAGACCAAAAGTTTGGACACACCTTCTCATTCAAAGATTTTTCTGTATTTTCATGACTATGAAAATTGTAGAATCACACTTAAGGCATCAAAACTATGAAGTAACACATGTGGAATTATACAATACACTTTACAAAAAAGTGTGAAACAACTGAAAATATGTCATATATTCTAGGTTCTTCAAAGTAGCCACCTTTTGCTTTGATTACTGCTTTGCGCGCAGAAAATGTGAACGGATGGACTCTACATGCCTGGTTCCCACCGTGAAGCATGGAGGAGGTGGTGTGATGGTGTGGGGGTGCTTTGCTGGTGACACTGTTGGGGATTTATTCAAAATTGAAGGCATACTGAACCAGTATGGCTACCACAGCATCTTGCAGCAGCATGCTATTCCATCTGGTTTGCGCTTAGTTGGACCATCATTTATTTTTCAACAGAATAATGACCCCAAACACACCTCCAGGCTGTGTAAGGGCTATTTGACCAAGAAGGAGAGTGAAGGGGTGCTACGCCAGATGACCTGGCCTCCACAGTCACCAGACCTGAACCCAATCGAGATGGTTTGGGGTGAGCTGGACCGCTCACTGCTTCAATTTTGAATAAATCCCCAACAGTGTCACCAGCAAAGCACCCCCACACCATCACACCACCTCCTCCATGCTTCACAGCATCAGTGACGTCAGAGGGAGTCCCTGCTGACCTGAAGTGATCTGATTACAGTGGGAAGCAATCAATTAAGCTTCACACAGTAATCACATCCTCTCCTGTCACACGGAGAGGAAATCATTCATTCAGGAGCTTTCAGCTCAGCGGCAAGCATTAGCTGCGCTGCTTGGCTGAAAGCTAGTTAACCCTTTGTGAAGGATTACATTGTGGGACCTGACAGATTGCCGGATAGGTAAGAATAATGTTGTTTTATTATTTTTTCTTTATTATAGGAGATCAAGGGCTTCGCAAGGATTAACAGTTAAATAAAAGATGGTCAAAAAAATGTGTGTTTATTTCATTAAAATTATTTATTCTTCATGTGTGTGTTTTCTTTATTTCATTTAATAGGATTAATAATTGATAGTTGTCAAATTGACAGCTCTCAATTATTAACCTGGCTTAAAGTCACCTTTCAATAGCATTATTAACCCATTCGCCACTGCTGCAGGGCAATGGGAATAGACCAGCAAAGTGCCAGAAAGGGCGAATCTAATTATAGATTTGCCTTTTCTGGGGTGGCTGGGGGCAGATGGTAGTAGCCAGGGAGGGCACAAAATAAATGCACCCTCCCTATGCTATTATTATCTGCCCCCACTCGCTGGCTTTGTCTGGTTAAGAAAATAGCGCGGGAGCCCATGCATTTTTTTTCAACGAATTTACACCTTTAATTAACCCCTAGCTGTATGAAATTTTGCACACATACACTCATGTCATTGTTAATGAAAACCATATATAAAACTACATGAAATGACATGGTTAACTGTATGTAAACCATGTGTCATTTCATGTCGGGTTCTGTAATTTCACAAAAGCCGGCAATTGAATTAGCGGCTTATACTCTATGTAGAAGTGTATGAACTATAATATAATATATATATATATATGTGTCACAATGACATATATATATATGTATTCTGTGTGTATATATCTAGTGTTTTGTGAGCTGTCAGTGTGATTTTACAGTAGCCGGGGATGAATTGCCGGCTTTTCTAAAGGACATTGGTGCGTATAAATCGGACAGCACTCGCATGGTGCGAGTGCTGTCCGATGTTTTATCACATCCATTGACTTGCATTAGCGATTATCATGCCAAAATCGCTGCAAATTGCAGCATGCTGCGATTTTTTTCTCAGACTAATTTCAGCTGAGAAAAAAATCGCAAATGAGAAGTCCCCTATTGAATAACATTGGTCCGATTGCAATCCGATTTTTTATCGGCTTGCAATCGTCCGTTTTTGTCTCCAATGAGTATGAGCCCTAAAGCTGTATTTACATGCGGTATATCACAATGGTTGCAGGTAAATAATTTTTTTCCTGACAGTTTCCTTTTAAAAATGACCACTCCAGTAAATTTTTCTGTTTTCTCATGTGCTAGCCATCATGTATGTGACTGTAATAGTGTAGTAACAAACTCGTAGACTTTTTAATACCTTTCACGCTATTTTTTAGTTTATAAATTGTTATAGTGTGGAATATTTTTTTTTCTGTGATATAATTTCACATACTAACTAGTGACCTTGATATTTTTCCAATTACATTTTTCTTCTTGCGTTGTCAATTTTACCTGGGAATATGGAGGAGGTGGTTGGAACCTGAATTCCTGGATCACTGTAAATGATGGAAAGTGAAGTCCTTCAATTAAGTCACTTTGGTCATAGTATACAGGAGTTCTTGTGGCAAGTTCTTCCTCTGACACGATATCAGCATAATTTGGTGGTGCTATTAAAAGCATAAGTATACTAAAATATATGTTGACTTTTTATAGTTCTTATCATTTATAGATCTTTTTTAGCATTGATTTCATCTAAGTCATAAAGAATCCCAGGCTATGATAAAGGTAGGGGAAGCACGTGTCCATGAATAGGAGCCAAATTCAGGTTCTGGCTTTCTCAGGGAGTCCCGTAGACAATGAATGGAGTGCTTCTCTACTCAAGAAGGGACTATGCAGAACCGTGTTCTCGAGATACAGAACATTGTTTTTGGGATTGTTGGGGGTCCATGAGCACAAACCACCAGCTATCAATAATCTATTAACTACGCTATAGATAAGTAATAACTGGATTCTTGCAAAATCCTTTTGAAATAAACAGCCATGTTGCAATTGTCAAACTTTCCCAAGTGGCTCTAAAGTTGGCAGTGATTGACAAATGACCACTACTCACACTGGCAGACACAGACAGAAGAGAACCCCTGTGCAAAAACAGTATATGGGCCTTTTGCAGTCCAACAGGTCATTGTAATGCACAATTCCACCTGATTTGGATGTGTATATGGAAATGGGCCCCTTTACCTCTTGGTTGCACCAATGATATGTCCACTCCTGACTACTCAATCAGCGTATTTGTGAGGCTGAGAATCATACGAGGATGGCGGTTATGAGGGTATGTTCCCAAGGTCAGTAAACGCTGAGGGTTGGATGCTGTGTACATCTGCAGCGCCCAACCCGCAGAGTCCAGGTGTTACAGCATAGTGAATGGGAAGTCAAGAAATCCCATGCCCACTATGCGTGCACAGACACTGGCGGATCACCAGCGGAGACGGACATGCGGTGCGTCTTTCCAGACCACAGCTTGTCTATTTATCTCGCGGAGGCCGAGCCTCCGCAAGAAAAATTTCACCCGTACAATGTATTGGACGCGGTGATTCCGCACGGTTGAGTGAACACATGAGGAATCACCTACGTTCAAAAGCCGACAGTGCTTTGGAAGCAGCGAACATGTGCTGCGTCCAAAGTGCTGCCGATTACTGACCGTGGTAGCGTACCCTTAGAATTTATTAAATGTAAGCCATGGCACTTGTTAAAAACCACCAATCAATCACCACATAGCTTCTAGGGTCTACAAGACAGATCGCTAAATCACATATGGCATAATAGTATTCTGTAATATTGGTTACCTTCTGGTTGCTCTGGCAATGTTAAGGCAAGCCAACTCATGTCTACAGTAGAGTGACTTGGATCACTTAAATTCCTGTATAAAAATCCATTAAATGGGACTGTGCCAATAACTAGAGGTAGTTCCACCATCAATTTTTTTGCCCCTGGAATGTGTATGTAAACCTGAAAGAAATATAGTACTCGATTATTGCAAATAAAGAAAAAAATTTAATGAAAAAATAGATTTTGTTTTTCAAAAATAGCTTTTTAATGTTTTCTTCTGTAATTTTCTGATAACTGACAGGGTTTCTTCCTAATTTTTGATAAATTGTAACTGATGGCAAGAGTACAAACCTGTGTGTGGCTTGCTGGGACACTCCAAGGTAAAAATCATCTAATGTTTTTTTAAATATTGAATAGCCTAAGGTGGCAGAGTGCTTACCTTTGTTCTCTTACTATGTACTACCATTACATACAGGTGCATCTCACAAAATTAGAATATCATCAAAAAATTAATTCATTTTAGTTCTTCAATACAAAAAGTGAAACTAATATTTTATAGAGTCATTACAGAGTGATCTATTCCAAGTGTTTATTTCTGTTAATGTTGATGATTATGGCTTACAGCTAATGAAAACCCAAATGTCATTATCTTAGTAAATTAGAATAATTAACAAAAAAACACCTGAAAAGAATTCCTAAACATTTAAAAAGGTCCCTTAGTATTTTTCAGTACGCTCCACAATCATGGGAAAGGCTTTTGACTTGACAGATGTCCAGAAGGCAGTCATTGACACTCCACAAGGAAAATAAATTTTGCATTTCATTTGGAAATCAAGGTCCCAGAGTCTGGAGGAAGAGTGGAGAGGCCACAATCCAAGCTTCTTGAAGTCTATTGTGAAGTTTCCACAATCAGTGATGGTTTGGGGAGCCATGTCATCTGCTGGTGTAGTGTTATGATTTGGTAACTGAGGAGGACAGGAGCAAAACAGCAAGGCAGCCGAACACCTGAGAGGTTGGAAACTAATCGGTTGCAGATCCCTAAACTAACCGCACAACTAGAAGCAGCCGTGGAGCGTACCTACGGTGGTCCTAGATGCCTCGGCACAGCCGGAGAGCTAGCTACACCTAAATATAGAAACAGGAAAGCTAACTGCCCCGGAGTAGAGCGCCAAAGGAATAGGCAGCCCCCAAACATATAATGGCGGTTAGACAAGACGAAACACAAACACAGGCAGAAAATACAGTGAGCAAACGCTGGGGCCAAACACTGCCTAAATAGGACAGGACAAGACTGAATACTATCTGCAAACCAGAAAAACCCTATCAAAACTTCCAACACTTCTGATTTCAAAAATGCTGAGATCACTCGATCTCGCCACCCACTAAATCAGATCTCAGTGTGAACAAGGCTAACCTGCAGCCACTCAAAAAGCAGGGAAAGAGCAATTGAACAAATAACAGTGACTACTGAAAAGCAGAGAGTAGCACAGGCCTCAGGAGGGGACCCGGCTAACCTCCACAAAGGTGCAGACAAAAATGGAAATAGCAAACACAAAAGAAACAAGCAGAAAATATCTTATCTGAAGGTAGCAGACAAAGGCAAGACACTAGCAGACTTCCAAATGAACCAGGAAAAACAATTGATCACCGGCGAGGATCGTGGGAAGGCAGCTCCCTTATATCAGCCCAGTTAGTGACTCTTGATTGCCAGTCGTCGCTGGCAGGTGAGGAGGCCTTGTTATTCGATACAGCCTCAGTACAGTCAGCAACCACCAGAGGGAGCCTCAGCTCAGAAATTGTCTCCAACACGTTCACAACAGTGTAGATCCACTGTGTTTTATCAAGACCAAAGTCAGCGCAGTCATCTACCAGGAAATTTTAGAGCACTTCATGCTTCACTCTGCTGACAAGATTTTTGGAGATGGAAATTTCATTCAGCTGCAGGACTTGGCACCTGTCCATACTGCCAAAAGTACCAATACGTAGTTTGAAAACAATAGTATTACTGTGCATGATTGGCCAGCAAGCTCACCTGACCTTAACCCCATAGAGAATCTATAGGGTATTGTCAAGAGGAAGATGAGAGATACCAGACTTAACAATGCAGATGAGCTAAAGGCTGCTATCAAAGCAAGCTGGGCTTCCATAACACCTCAGCATTGCCACAGGCTGATAGTCTCCATGCCACGCCGCATCGATGCAGTAATTGATGCAAAAGGAGCCCCAAGCAAGTATTGAGTGCATTTACTGAACATACATTTCAGTAGGCCAACATTTCGGATTTTAAAATAATTTTTCAAGCTGGTGTTGCAAAGTATTCTAATTTACTGAGATAATGACTTTTGGGTTTTCATTGGCTGTAAGCCATAATCATCAACATTAACAGAAATAAACACTTGAAAAAGGTCAATCTGTTTGTAATGACTCTATATAATATATGAGTTTCACTTTTTGCATTGAAGAACTGAAATAAATTAACTTTTTGATGATATTCTAATTTTGTGAGATGCATCTGTAGTAACTTTTGTTTAGAGTGTTCTTTTAATAGAAAAGTAGTTTGTAAGCAGCCACTGACATGCCTGCCATGCCATGCAGTTTGTTAATCATTTTCCAATCAGAATTAAATAGGTTCTACAGAATTCAGAAACTATACTTTATTCATGGGAATAAACTACTGACCACCGAGTTTCCGACCTCTGAAACCCTCAACAATCCCAAGAATCAAGGTTCTGAAGTTCCACTGTGTAAATGTAACAGTAGTCAATCATGGACACCTCCGCCCGCTCCTCTCATTCTTAATGTAAGTGATGAAGACTAACAGAAATCTGCATTCAGCTATCTCCGGCGGTCACTTAAAGAATGAATACAGCAGAGGTGAGCATGGTCAACCAACACTCCATTCTTCAGAGTCACAGGTTTCAGGATCAGTGGGGGTCCCAGCGGTCAGACCCCCAGTGATTGGAAAATTATCTCCCTTCCTATATATAGGAAATAATATCCTCCCCTTTATTTGACCTGTATTTAAAATGGTTGTACTCTTTGAACAATATAATTTTATTGGGGATGTGTTATAAGGGAGAAACAAGAATGTTTTACAATATCTAAACCCCATACATTACAGACGTTAGAGCTATAAATTTATACTTTTAGAAGTAGTACAAACTTGATCTTGACACAAGGGCAATAGAAGTCCTACTGTATGGTCTCAAGAATGCGTACTGCTAGAGTGTATTGCACTCGGATGATGTGACAGTCTGTAATTGTAGGTGTCACTTGAGGGATTTTTAGAATCTTTCCATTCCAGGTTTCGGTACTTCCAGATGCTATATGATTCCCGCGCACTCCAGCCAGCATTTGCTTATGTGATTTCATCTTCCCATGAACAATGAAACTTTGAATTTGGAATATAGCAGCTTTGGGAACCACTAATCGGGATGACCCATTTTCAATTTCTGCATAAATTGGAATTGCTTCCCCTAAAAAGAAAAAAATAAACCGTAGCATTACAAATGTCTTCATATTGATAATAAATAGGGGAAGATGCATTAACATTGTGCACCTTATTCTTCTTCCCATATAGCTAGCACACGACATTGTAATAAATGTGATGCAGGCTTAAAAAATAAATAAATTTGCTGTTTTGGTGCATTTATTGCCTATAAATTTAGTAGACAAACATGAAAGTTTTATTAATACTTCAGAGAATACCTGCAACTTTTAAATTTTTACCAAAATAGGGCACATAGAATGACAAATTTATTGCAATGCGCTGAAAAGATTACACACATTATGCTTCACTTTGCCACCGTACAAGTGGCATTCATATATACAAAATACAAAAATATTTGGTACACTTGATGGTAATGCATGATGGCTAAGTATCTGCCTATATTTCCTAGCATTGAGGACACCAGAAATGGGCAACATTAAGGACCATAGATGCTAAGGAAACTTATTGCAACAATAGAAAGACACATCATGCTTACTTCCCTTTGTAATTGGAAGATGTCATCAAATCAGAGCAACCAGTTTGATTTAGCTACATTCACCTACTATTTGGAGAATTCTGGTCAGAAACGTTCTTCATGTAAAAATGGGGGTAAAAAATACCTTCAACATGGAAACAAAGCTAAGTAGACCATCACACTGTATAAAGAGGGGCTGTTGGACCATCATACTGTGCATAAAGTGTATGTGAGTCCATCATACTGTGTATAGAGGGGAAGTGGGGCCATAATACAGTGTATAGAAGGGCTGTGGGACCATCATACAGTGTATAGAGGGGCTGTGGGACCATCATACAGTGTATAGAGGGGCTGAGGGGCCATCATACTGTGTATAGAGTTGCCATCATATTATGTATAGAAGGGCCATCATACTGTGTATAGAAGGGCTGCAGAGCCATCATACTGTGTATAGAGGGGCTGCGAGGCCATCATACTGTGTATAGAGGGACTGAGGGGCCATCATACTGTGTATAGAGGGGCTGAGGGGCCATCATACTGTGTATAGAGGGGCTGAGGGGCCATCATACTGTGTATAGAGGGGCCATCATATTGTGTATAGAGGGGCCATCATACTGTTTATAGAGGGGCCAACATATTGTGTATAGAGGGGCCATCATACTGTGTATAGAAGGGCCATCATATTGTGTATAGAGGGGCCATCATACTGTGTATAGAGGGGCTGTGGGGCCATCATACTATGTACAGTTAGGTCCATAAATATTTGGACAGAGACAACATTTATCTAATTTTGGTTCTAGACATTACCACAATGAATTTGAAACAAAACAAATCAGATGCAGTTGAAGTTCAGACTTTCAGCTTTCATTTGAGGGTATCCACATTAAAATTGGATGAAGGGTTTAGGAGTTTCAGCTCCTTAACATGTGCCACCCTGTTTTTAAAGGGACCAAAAGTAATTTTACAATTGACTCCAAGGCTATTTCATGGACAGGTGTGGGCAATCCCTTCATTATATCATTCTCAATTAAGCAGATAAAAGGGCTGGTGTTGATTTGAGGTGTGGTGTTTGCATTTGGAAGGTTTAGCTGTGAAGGAAACATGCGGTCAAAGGAGCTCTCCATGCAGGTGAAACAAGCTATCCTTAAGCTGCAAAAAACAGAAAAAAACCATCCGAGAAATTGCTACAACTTTAGGAGTGGCAAAATCTACAGTTTGGTACATTCTGAGAAAGAAAGAAAGCACTGGTGAACTCATCAATGCAAAAAGACCTGGGCGCCCACGGAAGACAACAGTGGTGGATGATCGCAGAATACTCTCCATGGTGAAGAGAAACCCCTTCACAACAGCCAACCAAGTGAACAACACTCTCCAGGAGGTAGGCGTATCAATATCCAAATCTACCATAAAGAGAAGCCTGCATGAAATTAAATACAGAGGGTTCACTGCACGGTGCAAGCCACTCATAAGAATCAAGAATAAAAAGGCTAGGCTGGACTTTGCTAAAAAACATCTAAAAAAGCCAGCACAGTTCTGGAAGAACATTCTTTGGACAGATGAAACCAAGATCAACCTCTACTAGAATGATGGAAAGAGAAAAGTATGCGAAGGCGTGGTACAGCTCATGATCCAAAGCATACCACATCATCTGTAAAACATGGCGGAAGCAGTGTGATGGCTTGGGCATGCATGGCTGCCAGTGGCACTGGGTCACTAGTGTTTATTGATGATGTGACACAGGACAGAAACAGCCGAATGAATTCTGAGGTATTCAGAGCCATACTGTGTGCTCAGATCCAGCCAAATGCAGCCAAACTGATTGGTCGTCGTTTCATACTACAGATGGACAATGACCCAAAACATAAAGCCAAAGCAACCTAGGAGTTTATTAAAGCAAAGAAGTGGAATATTCTTGAATGGCCAAGTCAGTCACCTGATCTCAACCCAATTGAACATGCATTTCACTTGTTAAAGACTAAACTTCAGACAGAAAGGCCCACAAACAAACAACAACTGAAAACCACCGCGGTGAAGGCCTGGCAGAGCATCAAAAAGAAGGAAACACAGTGTCTGGTGATGTCCATGAGTTCAAGACTTCAGGCAGTCATTGCTAACAAAGGGTTTTCAACCAAGTACTAGAAATGAACATTTTAGTTACAATTATTTAATCTGTCCAATTACTTTTGGTCCCTTTAAAAACAGGGTGGCACATGTTAAGGAGCTGAAACTCCTAAACCCTTCATCCAATTTTAATGTGGATACCCTCAAATGAAAGCTGAAAGTCTGAACTTCAACTGCATCTGATTTGTTTTGTTTCAAATTCATTGTGGTAATGTCTAGAACCAAAATTAGATAAATGTTGTCTCTGTCCAAATATTTATGGACCTAACTGTATAGAGGAGATGTGGGGCCATAATACAGTGTATAGAGGGGATGTGGGGCCATAATACAGTGTATAGAAGGGCTGTGGCTGTGGGACCATTAAACAGTGTATAGAGGGGCTGAGGGGACACCATACTGTGTATAGAGGGGCCATCATACTTTTGTATAGCGGGGACATCATACTGTGTATAGAGGTGCTGCGGGGCCATCATACCGTGTATAGAGGGGCTGAGGGGCCATCATACTGTGTATAGAGGGGCCATCATACTGTGTATAGATGGGCCATCATATTGTGTATAGAGGGGCCATCATACTGTGTTTAGCGGTGCTGCGGAGACATCATACTGTGTATAGAGTGGATTCGGGGCCATCATACTGTGTATAGAGGGGCTGGAGACCCATCATACTGTGTATAGAGGGGCTGTGGGGCAATCATACTATGTATAGAGGAGATGTGGGGCCATTATACAGTGGAGGGAATGTGGGGCTATAATACAGTGTATAGAAGGGCTGTGGCTGTGGGACCATCATACCTTGTATAGAGGGGCTGAGGGGCCATCATACTGTGTATATAGGGCTGAGGTGCCATCATACTGTGTATAGAGGGGCCATCATACTGTTGTGTAGAGGGGACATCATGCTGTGTATAGAAGGGCTGCAGGGCCATCATACTGTGTATAGAGTGGATGTGAGACCATCACACCATGTATAGATGGTCCGTGTGGCCATCATACTGTGCATAGAGTGACTGTGGGACCCTCATACTGTGTAAAGATTGGATGTGAGACCATCATACCATGAATAGAGGTGCTACAGAACTATCATACTGTGCATAGAGGGTCTGTGAAGCCATCATACTGTGCATAGAGGGGCTGTGAGGCCATGATACCATGCATAGAGAGACTGTGAAGCCATTATACCATGCGTAGAGGGGCTGTGATACCATCTTACCTTTATAGAAGGGCTTTGAGGCCATCATACATGTATACAGGGGTTGTGAGGCCATCATACTGTGTATAAAGGGGCTGTGAGGCCATCATACCATGTATAGAGGGGCTGTGAAGTCATCATGCCGTGTATATAGGGGCTGTGTCTATAGTGCAGCTGTAGGACCATCATACAGTGTGGGATGGGGAGGATAGGGGAAGATGTGAGCATATTGGATTGGACATCATATAGGGGGGCTTTGGGGCATAGTACTGTGTATAGAGGGGCTGTGAGGCCATCATTCCGTGGAGAGAGGGAGTGTGTGGCCATCATAGTGTGTGTGTATTGTGGAAGTTGTGAGAACATTGGACATATGGGGAGCTGTGGGGCCATCATACTGTGTATAGATGGGCAGGGGGGCCTTCATACTATACATAAGGAGCTTTGATGGCATCATACTGTGTGTGGGGGATCACTGCAGGGACATCAAACTGGGTGGGGGAACTGTAGGGATATCATGCTGTCTGAAAGCATCATACTTTGTTGGTGTCATCATAGTGTGCTCGTGGGCACAAATTGTGTGGCCTAATTCATTGTTTGGGTTATATACTGTATCTGGGCAGGGCATTTCAGTGGGCATCATATTCTATGGAGACTGCCATGAAAGGGTAATTGCAGTGAGTTAAAACACTATGGGATCTTCAATGGGAGCACAATTACTGTGTAAGTACTGCAACACATGTCTCTCTCCCTGTCAATACAAGGTGGAAGGTATGCCCTTCTGTGACTGCGCCATGACTGCACATACTCTGGCGAATATACAGTACAGACCAAAAGTTTGGACACACCTTCTCATTCAATGATTTTTCTGTATTTTCATAACCATGAAAATTGTAGAATCACACTGAAGGCATCAAAAATATGAATTAACACATGTGGAATTATACATTACACTTTACAAAAAAGTGTGAAACAACTGAAAATATGTCTTATATTTTAGGTTCTTCAAAGTAGCCACCTTTTGCTTTGATTACTGCTTTGCACACAGAAAAGGTGAATGGATGGACTCTACATGCCTGGTTCCCACCGTGAAGCATGGAGGAGATGGTGTGATGATGTGGGGGACACTGTTGAGGATTTATTCAAAATTGAAGGCATACTGAACCATCATGGCTACCACAGCATCTTTCAGCAGCATGCTATTCCATCTGGTTTGCGTTTAGTTGGACCATCATTTATTTTTCAACAGGACAATGACCCCAAACACACGTCCATGCTGTGTAAGGGCTATTTGACCAAGAAGGAGAGTGTTGGGCCAGATGAACTGGCCTCCACAGTCATCAGACCTGAACCCTATTGAGATGGTTTGGGGTGAGCTGGACCGCTCACCGCTTCAATTTTGAATAATCCCCAACAGTGTCACCAGCAAAGCACCCTCAAACCATCACACCACCTCCTCCATGCTTCACGGTGGGAACCAGGCATGTAGAGTCCATCCGTTCACCTTTTCTGCGTGCAAAGCAGTAATCAAAGCAAAAGGTGGCTACTTTGAAGAACCTAGAATATGAGACATATTTTCAGTTGTTTCACACTTTTTTGTAAAGTGTAATGTATAATTCCACATGTGTTACTTCATAGTTTTGATGCCTTCAGTGTGATTCTACAATTTTCATAGTCATGAAAATACAGAAAAATCTTTGAATGTGAAGGTGTGTCCAAACTTTTGGTCTGTACTGTATATATATTTTTTTAGGAAGGGGGGTGGCCCAATAAGGACTTTTGCTATAGGGGCCCATAATTTCTATATATGCCCATGTTACATAATAACAAATAAATATGCAGTAGAGAAGATCAGCATTTCTCACTTGTCCTATAGTTGATGTGTGGTTACTGGGGCAGGCTGTACAGGAGGTCAGACATTCAGAACCCTTCTGACAGCACTAGGGAGTGATTTCAGACTGATGCAGGCAATCTCTTCTCTTCCCTCCTCTGCAGGCACAGCACATGCTACAGCATGAAGGAAGAGGTCAAACAAAGATGAGAGGAGCTACAGGAACATCCTGATGGAGGGGCGAAACATAGACGGCGCTTTTCCTGGGAGAAAAACAGAGGACACTGGTGGCTGCGTGATTAGAGGCCCGCTGCTAGCCCTGGCCCATATGGCATTGGCCAGAATTTCTAGATGAACATTGATGAAAGGAAGAAATCATGTATCTTGTCAAAAAGAAGCATGTAAATAGAGTTTTTCTACATGAAATGTTTGACAGCGAAGGGAAAGTCATTGCTGAAAACGCCACTTAGGGTCCAGCTTTTAGGTACTGGAACGGAATCTTTATCAAATTAACCAATTCAATCTAGAGTAAAAAAAAAATAATAAACTTACCGTTACAATAACCCTTCCTTCCAATTTTGGCACTTAGAGAGATTGGTCCGGAGGCGCACAGCCAGCAGCCAACCATTTTCTCTTTAGATTGTTCTTCCGGTGTCTAGAGAATAAGAGCAGTTCTCATATTACATTGACAACATAATATGCACTACACAAGCATGGTGATGTTAAGAACAGACAGCCATTAAAGAAAATATGTTGTGATTAAAAGGTGCAATTACTAGATAGCAAATAGGTTATCCAGATATGAACATGGCAGGTAAATCATATAAAAGGCAAACACGAGATTATGTCCACCACATGGTCACAATTTACAGTGTTTATACAGCATTGATGACCTGCAGTTCTAATAGCTTTTCTTCTTTTGACTGGATAACACTATTGAAGAACACACTCAGGAAAAAACACAATGTATTACAGGAAAACAGTAATAAATGTGGTTCTCTTTCTCTAAAAACAAATGACACTTCAAAACGTTGTATACTGTATGAACAGTCCAAATGTACGAATACGTATCGGCATACACACCATACATAATATACACACACTTATGTTCATTTTCTGGTTTACAGAAAATGAAATATACTGGAATATGCTGAAAAATAATAATTATAATACAAAAAACAATCCTATCACTCTGGAAAATTCTATTTACTGCAGATATAGGATTAATTAGTAGGTAAATACATTACTGTTCTGCTGTCTTACGCTTCTTTCACATGTCCTGACGTTTCCAGTACAGGAAAAAACAGTACTGGAGTTATCAGTGTCCTTGTGTGTAATACTTGTGGCATACGTGTGGCAACTGTGTACCGCCCATGTGCAGCATCAGTACCACATGTCGGGTTCTGAAGACTGCTTGCATCATTCTCCCCTGCTGATGATGCGATCAGCGCTAGCAGGGGACAATGTTGAGAGTTGTATTCAGCTGATAACAGCAAGAACTGGGAGAATTCATCAGCCGCCGCCGGCACTATAAATAAATAAAAAAACTAGCATAGGTTTCCCTGCATTTTTGATAAACAGCCAATCAAAACAGACAGCTGTGGGCTGCAACCCTCAGTTGTCAGTGTAAGCAAGGCTGGTTATCAAGAATAGAGCGGTCACCACACTGTTTTGAAACTTTATTTTATTTAAATAATTTTAAAAAACATGGAGTCCCCCCTATTTTTGACAACCAGCCTTGCTAAAGCAGAAACCTGGGGGCTAGTATTCTCAGGCTGGTAAGGGGCTGTGGATATTGCTCCCCAGCCTAAAAATAAAAACACGCAGGACCCAAAAAAGGCTCATCTATTAGATGCGACAATTCTAGCGCTTTGCCTGGCTTTTCCCACTTGTCCTGTGGCAGTGTCATGTGGGGTTTATGTTTGTGGGGTTGATTTCACCTTTGTTGATTTCACCTGATGACATAAAGCCCTCCGGTTAGCAATGGAGAGGTGCCTATAAGAAACTTATCCATTACTAATCCTATAGTGTCTCAGGTAAGTGTGAAAACTGTCACCACACCTACTGGACACACTGACGTGTGAAAGAGGCCTTACTGACAGTTTTATTACCTGGAGAAAATAAATTATGATCTCCTGGGAGTGAACGACTTACAGTCATAGGGGTGTGGACGGTGCAGCTACAGCCACCACTCACTATATGGGCAGGCACATAATTTGTTACATTTTTTCTCATTTAACTGGATGTTTCATTTATTTCATCTCTGTGGGCCTGCACTTTCATCCCATTATGGCACCCACAGACCTTAAAGAAATGAAGCAAATGCCCAGTTGAATGATAAAAAAATTTAGCACATTAGGTGCCCATAATTTCAGAGCCCTGTATCGCCACAACGTAGTAGAGAAAATAACAATGGGAAAAACTTTGTATCTACATTCCTGAAACTATGTGTATGAATATACAGTTTAGGTAAAAAAATATGAAAAATCTTAATTAAAGAGAATCTGGTGCAGGTTTTTGCTACCTCATATGATGTAGAGAAAGAGACCGTGAATCCATTAATGTATCACTTAGATTACTGGGTACAGCAATTCTGACACAATCAGAGATTTTAGATTTAGAATGAAGCAGAGCTCAAAAGCTAACCCCACCCACACCAGGCATTGTGTATGTGCATAGCTATAGAATTGAGCTGCTTATCACAGAAAGGGGTGGAGTTGGACTACCGCACACGCACTGCTGTAGTTCAGACAATGATAATAGCTAGTAATGGGAAAACCCCTGGCCGAACAGTTAAAAAAAATGTTCGGTTCATGCACAAGAACAGTACCTCAACCTGGAACCCCTTCACAGGAATGGGGGTTCCGAACATCCAGTGTTTGCTGCACTGTCATGTGCATGACAGCACGGAAAACACTGCCTCTGATCAATGGTATGATCATTACTGCTGGTGAGAGAGTCATGGCTCCCATGCTGTCAGATGACAGCATGTACCCGCATCTGTGACCAGAGGTAAAAAGTTTATCTCCGGTCACAGGCATTGGCTGACGGGACTACTACTCCCATCAGCCTATGCCTGCTACAGCTAATAACAGCTAGAGCAGGTGGTGGCTCATGGGAATATTCATCAGCCAGGGCCTCCACTATAAATAAAAAAAAAATTGTGTGGGTTCCCCTGTATTTTTGATAACCAGCTAGGCAAAACTGAAAGCTGTGGGCTGCAACCTCAACTGGCAGCTTTAGCAAGGTTGGTTAACAAGAATAGATGGGGTCTCATGCTGTTTTTTAAATTATTTAAATAATTTAAAAAAACGGCATTGGGTCCCCACAATTTTTGACAACCAGCCAAGCTAAAGGAGACAACTGGGGGCTGGTATTCTCAGGCTGGCAATGAACCATGGATATTACCCCCCAGCTTAAAAATAGCAGCCCACAGCCACCGTAGAAAAGGCTCATCTATTAGATGTGCCAATTCTGGTGCTTTGCCCGGCTCTTCCCACTTGCTCTATCGTGGTGGCAAGTGGCGTAATATTTGTAAGATTGATGTCACCTTTGTATTGTCCGGTAACATCAAGCCCACAGCTGAGTAATGAAGATGCATCTAGAAGACGCCTCTCCATTACTAATCCTATTGTTATATTGAACGCAAACACTCAGCTAGAATAAAGTCCCTTATTTGAAATAAAAAACACTTTCACTTTATTTAAAAATAACAAAACAAAGTTATACTCACCTAACTTCCATTCCATTGAAGCCATGGTGTCCTGTAAAAAACAAGAAGATCTGTATGGATGAGTGGGCCAGAATTCCTGTTGCAGTGGGAAAAATATTTAGAATTGAGAGTCCTCAGTGGTTGATACCTTTTAATGGCTAACTGAAAAGATGGTAACAAATTGCAAGCTTTCGAGACTACTCAGGTCTCTTCATCAGGCTAGACTAATACAAAATCTAAATAATCACATATTTATACACAACACTGCACAGAAAAAATGCAATAGATAAGACAAGTGACGTGAAGCAGAACTGTCATTATGGGAGATAGAGATGAACATAAATATTGGAACAGTTCATAGATAAGGAGTGTGAAAGTTTTATTGCCCTCTTATTGGGGTCTGGTATTGTGTTGTTATGCCCCCAGAAGGTTTGAAGAGCAAATTCCTTAATTGATGTAAAAAGACACAAATCCATGCGACATATTCATTCCTGTATTGAGTGTGTCAAAGGTTGTCATGAGTTTATATTCCCAAACCTTTCTGTCTCTCTGAGACTTAAAGTTAGCTTTTAATACAAGTAATTTCATGTCCATCATGCTATGACCGGGGATACAAAAGTGTTTGGCCACAGGTAGATCCATTCTTTTTTCTCTTATTGTGTGGCGATGAGAATTCATCCTTGTTCTCAGTTTTTGCCCGGTCTCCCCCACATACAGACCCCCAGTTGGATATTTAGTACAAATAATTAGGTACACCACATTAGATGTGATGCAGCTGAAAGTACCTGGGATCTTGTAGTCCTGATGTGAGTTGGGGATCTTCATCTTGTCCGTGGTCATTATAAATGGACAGGTTTTACATTTTTTCTTGTTGCAAGGAAAGGTTCCTGCCACTGATGGAGAGGACGGGGAGCTTCTGACAATGATGCTTCTTAAATTTGGGGGGTGCCTAAAACACAGTAGTGGGGGTCTGGAAATATGGATTGTAATCGGGCATCTTTTTGTAGTAAAGGTTGTAATTTCCATGCAGCTCCCCTTAGCCCTCCAGATTTGGATTGTAGGTGACCACTAGAGGCACCCGGTTATTTTCATCTTTAGTTTTGTAATGTAGCAGGTGATTCCTTGATATTCTGGTGGCTCTTGTAATTTGGTTTTCAATTGTTCTTGGATGGTAGCCCTGATTCAAAAAGGTCTTTCTGAGGCGACCAAGGTGTTCATCTCTATTCATGGGGTTGGAACATATACAATTGTATCTGATGGCTTGGCTGTAGATAATAGAGTTTTTTATGTGTTTTGGATGGAAACTGTCCCATTTAAGGTATGTTGAACGGTCAATTGGCTTCTGATACAGGGATTTCTCTATTTCATTGTTCTGTAGCTTAATGATGGTGTCCAAAAAGTTAATTTCAGTGCTGGAGTAGTTGAGTGTTAAGTTGATAGTGGGATGAAATTGATTAAACTGTTCGTGGAACGACTTTAGCTGTTGCTCAGACTCCGTCCAGATGATTAAAATATCATCGATGTAACGGTAGTAGGCCCGAGGCCTGATGGGACATGAGTAGTGTTGAGCATTCCGATACCGCAAGTATCGGGTATCGGCCGATATTCGCGTTATCGGAATTCCGATACTTAATTCCGATACTTTTTCAATATCGTATACCGGAATCGGAAGTTCCCATAATTCTTTGAGAGGCAATGTGATTTTAGTCAGCCAATGAGGAATCCTACGAAGTGTGGGCACATCCTGTAATGCTGCGGTCATCTTAACTAATGGCATGGCTGTGATTGGCTGCTGAAATGATGTCAGAATGCACTATAAAAGGCGCCGCAGCCATTTTAGCGTCACTGTGCTGTGAACTCAGTAAGGGACAGAACGCTGCTGTGCTGACTCTGAGGGACAGTTAGATATTGCGATTTTGTGTACTACTGTGCTTGAGGCAGGCTAGTTTACCAACCGCTGTGTAAAGCTTCATTTTGCCAGTGTTGTTTTAACAGCTCTGTGCAAGGTGTGTGTGTGTGACAGTGCAGGTGACGCTGCAGTTTGCTCTGCATCCACCGCTGTTTGTAGGCATCTGCACGTGTCACTGACCTCTTTTTTTTTTTATTTTATTTAGTGGAATTGGTGCAGCTCCATTATATTAGAAAAAAATCAAATCTATTAGTGTGACGTGCTTCCATCCGTATACAATACATTGGTTGCAAACACTATAGAAGTACAGAAAGGAGCTTTTCACAGATAGTGAATAGTTGTGTTTCAGTGTTCACTGCAGTCTGTGAGGTTTTGATTTTTTGAGTGCAGATCACGCTCCAGTTAGTTCTTCAACCACTGCTGGTTGTAGTCTGCTGAGCGTGTGTCACTGCCTCATCCTTCACATTTTTCTCTAATTGGTGCTGCTCCATTTTAGTGGAAAAAAATCTAATCTATTAGTGTGACGCGCTTCCATCCGTATACAATACATTGGTTGCAAACACTATAGAAGTACACAAAGGGGCCTTTAACAGCTACAGAACAGTTGTGTTTCAGTGTTCACTGTAGTCTGTGAGCTTTTCATTTTGTGAGTGCAGATTACGCTCCAGTTTGTTCTTCAACCACTGCCGGTTGTAGTCTGCTGAGCGTGTGTCACTGCCTCATCCTTCACATTTTTCTCTAATTGGTGCTGCTCCATTTTAGTGGAAAAAAATCTAATCTATTAGTGTGACGCGCTTCCATCCGTATACAATACATTGGTTGCAAACACTATAGAAGTACACAAAGGGGCCTTTAACAGCTACAGAACAGTTGTGTTTCAGTGTTCACTGTAGTCTGTGAGCTTTTCATTTTGTGAGTGCAGATTACGCTCCAGTTTGTTCTTCAACCACTGCCGGTTGTAGTCTGCTGAGCGTGTGTCACTGCCTCATCCTTCACATTTTTCTCTAATTGGTGCTGCTCCATTTTAGTGGAAAAAAATCTAATCTATTAGTGTGACGCGCTTCCATCCGTATACAATACATTGGTTGCAAACACTATAGAAGTACACAAAGGGGCCTTTAACAGCTACAGAACAGTTGTGTTTCAGTGTTCACTGTAGTCTGTGAGCTTTTCATTTGTGAGTGCAGATTACGCTCCAGTTTGTACTTCAACCACTGCCGGTTGTAGTCTGCTGAGCGTGTGTCACTGCCTCATCCTTCACATTTTTCTCTAATTGGTGCTGCTCCATTTTAGTTGAAAAAAATCTAATCTATTAGTGTGACGCGCTTCCATCCGTATACAATACATTGGTTGCAAACACTATAGAAGTACACAAAGGGGCCTTTAACAGCTACAGAACAGTTGTGTTTCAGTGTTCACTGTAGTCTGTGAGCTTTTCATTTTGTGAGTGCAGATTAAGCTCCAGTTTGTTCTTCAACCACTGCCGGTTGTAGTCTGCTGAGCGTGTGTCACTGCCTCATCCTTCACATTTTTCTCTAATTGGTGCTGCTCCATTTTAGTTGAAAAAAATCTAATCTATTAGTGTGACGCGCTTCCATCCGTATACAATACATTGGTTGCAAACACTATAGAAGTACACAAAGGGGCCTTTAACAGCTACAGAACAGTTGTGTTTCAGTGTTCACTGTAGTCTGTGAGCTTTTCATTTTGTGAGTGCAGATTACGCTCCAGTTTGTACTTCAACCACTGCCGGTTGTAGTCTGCTGAGCGTGTGTCACTGCCTCATCCTTCACATTTTTCTCTAATTGGTGCTGCTCCATTTTAGTTGAAAAAAATCTAATCTATTAGTGTGACGCGCTTCCATCCGTATACAATACATTGGTTGCAAACACTATAGAAGTACACAAAGGGGCCTTTAACAGCTACAGAACAGTTGTGTTTCAGTGTTCACTGTAGTCTGTGAGCTTTTCATTTTGTGAGTGCAGATTACGCTCCAGTTTGTTCTTCAACCACTGCCGGTTGTAGTCTGCTGAGCGTGTGTCACTGCCTCATCCTTCACATTTTTCTCTAATTGGTGCTGCTCCATTTTAGTGGAAAAAAATCTAATCTATTAGTGTGACGCGCTTCCATCCGTATACAATACATTGGTTGCAAACACTATAGAAGTACACAAAGGGGCCTTTCACAGATACTGAACAGTTGTCTGCAGGGTTCACTGTAGTCTGTGAGGAATAACCACACTTAGGCCTTAACTTTTCTGACTTTCTTTATCAATCTACCAAGATGAAGAAGTCAGTGAGTAAGGCACGTGGTCGTGGTCGAGGCCGTGGATTTGCAGCAGGGAGAGGACGTGGGGATTCTGTGGCTGCTGCCGCACCCAGTGACACAGCATCCACCAGTTTTCCCCGTGAGCGTTCCTTTATGCGCACTTTTGTAGGAGCTCAGCGTACCCCCCTGCTGCGTGAAGAACAAATTGAAGCCGTTGTTGGTTGGATGGCAGCCAATGCATCGACTTCAATAGCTTCCACCTCCTCTCAGGACCACAGCACTGTTGAACAACCATCAGTCTCTTCACCGCCTGCCAAATTGCCCAGGCAGTCAGAGAGCTCTGTACAGGAGCCAGCTGAGTCTCTGCTTCTGTTCTCAGAATCTGTTGGCTTGGAAACAGGGGCCCAGCCAAGCAGCATTCTGGAATGTGAAGAAGAGGCAGTATGCAGTGATGCGCAACAGCTGTGTCTCTCTGAATCTGAAGAGGCGGGTGAGCCAGTGCCGATGGTCAGCACACCGCAGAACGCATCTGATGATGATGAGACTCAGGTTCCAGTTTCTGTTGAGCATGGTGCTTTCCAGACCACCCAACAACAGCAGGTGTTGGAAGAGGGTAGTGGTGGAGATGATGAGGTCCAAGACCCAACATGGCGTGAGGAACAGGAAGGTGGTGGGAGCAGCTCTGAGGAAGAGATTGCACCAACGGTCCAAACAGTAGGGAGAGGTAGGCTGCAGACTCGCTTGCCTGTAACCTCCAGTTTGGCACCCGTTCGGAGCAGTTCTCTTCCAACAGCCAAACCGGGCGCTCCAGGACTTGCTCTGCGTGGTCCTTTTTTGATACAGTTGCAGATGATATTTGCTATGTAAAATGCAAGCTGTGTAATCAAAAAATTAAAAGAGGTAAAAGTGTCAGTAACCTAAATACAACAAATATGTGGAAACATGTGCGGTCAAAGCACTTTGTTGAGTTACAAAGACACACTGGAGATGTAGGCCAACCTACAGCAGCACCTACATCTTCAGCTCGTGTTGGAGCCTCTTCCTCCAGTTCACACACAGCTGGTTCGGCTTCCTCAAAGGATCGCCATGGAAGAACCTCTGTCACTGTTGTCCAGAGACACAGTGTTATTCCACCCACAGCTGCAAGTTCCCTGTCATCCTCACACACCCAGGCCACAAAACAGCCATCGGTAGCACAGGCATGGGATAAAAGACGGCCATACTCGGCAAACCATCCACGAGCACAGGCTCTGAATGCTGGCATTGCAAAACTCCTGTCCCTTGAAATGCTGTCATTCAGGCTGGTGGAGACTGACAGTTTCCGTGAATTAATGGCATTGGCAGTCCCACAATACAATGTGCCCAGCCGATTTTATTTCAGCAGGCAAGCCGTCCCTGGTCTGCAAAAGCATGTTGAGGCAAAAATTAAACATGCGCTACTAAACGCCGTCAGTAGCAAGGTCCACCTGACCACCGATGCGTGGACCAGTACCCATGGCCAGGGACGATACCTTTCACTCACTGCCCATTGGGTGAATGTTGTGGAGCCGGGTACAGATCTTGCGAGTGGCGCTGTACGTGTTCTGCCAACTCCAAGGATTGCCGGAATCAAGTCTGTCCACATTGACTCCTCCTCCTACTCCAGTTCCTCAGAATCATCGCTGCAGGAGCCGTCACGGTCTACCTCCACATGGACCCGTGGACGCTTACCTGATGCGACCGATATGAGCACAGCCGTGGCCAAACGGCAACAGGCCGTTCTGAAATTAATTCCCATGGGGAATCGAAGCCACACAGCGCAGGAGGTCTGGAATGCCATCAAGCAGGAGAGCGACGTGTGGTTTTTGCCAGCGAATCTCCAGCCAGGCTTGGTAGTGTGTGACAATGGCCGAAATCTGGTGGCAGCTCTGGGCCTTGGCAACCTCACTCACATACCATGTCTGGCACATGTGCTCAACTTGGTCGTGCAGAGTTTTTTGAGGGACTATCCGGATCTTGATGCACTGCTGCACAAGGTCCGCCTAGAGTGCGCTCACTTGCGACGTTCCAGCATGGCCAGATCGCGCATTGCAGCTCTGCAACGCAGATTGCGCCTTCCTGAACATCGCATCATATGTGACGTATCCACCAGGTGGAATTCAACGTTACATATGTTGGAGCGGTTGTGTGAGCAGCAGCCAGCAGTTATGGAGTATCAGCTGCATCAGGCGCAATCAACACGCAATTTGCGCCGTCCACACTTCACCATTAATGAGTGGGCCACTATGAAGGACATGTGCCACGTTTTGCGTGCGTTTGATGAGTCAACGCGGATGGCGAGTGCAGATGATGCACTAGTCAGCCTGACTGTCCCCCTTATCTGCCTGCTTCAAAA
Source organism: Oophaga sylvatica (assembly GCA_033576555.1). Taxonomy (NCBI): domain Eukaryota; kingdom Metazoa; phylum Chordata; class Amphibia; order Anura; family Dendrobatidae; genus Oophaga; species Oophaga sylvatica. The sequence continues at coordinate 454,367,030 of JARQOD010000004.1, read as the reverse complement.
AACACTGCAAGCAATAAGGGATGAGGTTTTGGAAGAGGTGGAGGATGAGGAGTCACAAATTCCATCACCTTCTGGAAAGTCAGCGCAACGTGGTTCCTCACAAAGGGCTGGGCAGGGCTCACTTTGTGAGGAGGATGAGGAGGAGGAGTCAATGGAGGAGGAAGACATCGCTCCAGAGGGAGGTACACAACGCTCTAGTCAGTATGTAGAGCGAGGGTGGGGTGATGCAGAGCAGGCAGAGATAACGCCTCTTGCAGAGGACAGCGTTTCTTTGCCAGTTGGGAGTCTGCAGCACATGGTTGATTTCATGCTGCAGTGCCTAAGAAACGACCGCCGCATCGCCCACATTCTCACGACGTCTGATTATTGGGTGTACACCCTCCTAGACCCTCGCTACCGGGACAACGTCAAAAGCCTCATCACACCGTTGAACCGGGAGCGTAAAATGCGGGAGTACCAAGACACACTGGTGCAATCCCTAATGTTCTACCTTACTGCCGAGAGCACTGCTGCTGCTACTGCTTTACAAAGCAGCTCTGTGCGTCGAGGCAGTGTAGAGAGCTCTGCAACAAGAGGGAGCACACGCAGTGCCTCTGCACAGGGAAAGACCAGTATGTTAAAAATGTGGCAAAGTTTTGTGGCAGCGCCACAAATGTCTACACCATCCGAGAGGGCTCCAGTCAGCGGGAGGCAACGTATCCGTCAGATGGTGACAGACTACTTGGCTTTGCCTCTCAGTGTACTCCCAGATGGCTCTTCCCATTCAAGTTTTGGGTCTCTAAGCTGGATACATGGCCAGAGCTTAGCCAGTATGCATTGGAGGTGCTGGCTTGCCCTGCTGCCAGTGTATTATCGGAGCGCGTCTTTAGTGCTGCAGGTGGTGTACTAACAGACCGTCGCATGCGACTATCCTCCGATAATGTAGACCGGCTTACTTTTCTGAAAATGAACAAGGCATGGATCTCGGCAGAATTTGTCTGTCCGTTTTCAGATTAAATAACTGGTTCGCAACGTTATCCATGTCTCCTGTTATGTTCATCTTTCTACCACCTGAACTCTACTCCCTGGGCTCCAACACTGCCAGTTGCTGCTCAGAAGTGTCGTGTCCACAGAACAAAACACAAGCTCTACTGTTAGTGGGGTTCAGTAACGCCAGCTGTTCCCCTGCTGTGTCAACGGCAAGAAGTCTCCTGTTCCCGACACATGGACAGAAAAAACACATGACCAACATGCTCCAAATAGGGAAGAGCCGTCACCCTGCTTGTTATGCTGAAAACATGAAATTGTGAAGTTTTGCAGGCCTAGAATGATAAATTTTTATGACAAATATGGACAAATAATAATTTGTCATCACAGCGCATATCTGCACATGTCTATTAGAAATGGTAACAAAAAATAAAACATAGTCTACTCTTCACATTTTGAAATTAATGCATAAAAGTACATTTCAGACTTATGAATTAATGCTTTTTAAGGAACTTTATCTGTACCTGTAAGATAATGCAGTCAATGGATGTACGAATCATTAAATCTTCATCATCATCATCACGAGTTTTATTTATGACAGACATTATAAAATACACATACTGATGCCAACTGTAACTTCAAACACCATATATGAAATGGCCAGCATGTAAACATGGTAATAATGTCCAATAATAAATTATTACATCTAGAAAGTGCATCATGCATACTGACAATAGGTAGTTATACCTGCAAGTGCTGTTGAAACAACCACAAGAGATATAAATTAATACTGGTATATAGGTATCACAGTGCATAGTTACTCATGGACAATGTTGATGTAATACTGTATCTCAATTAAGTCAGCGTCAACCATTAGGCTTGTTAGTCTTGTACATTGTTAAAGAGGGAACGTAATTTTTTTGTTTGTCATAGGTGGAGTATTACACATTAAATTATTACTGCTGTATTTTTTTTTGCGTCCCTAGTGCGCAATAACGCAGCCTAACCTCACATTTGATAGTCAGCTAATTGCCACACGCTACCCTACCCTACGCGTGACAGTAGGAAGGTAGTGTTGACGGATAAAGCTTTGTGCAACCAGACATTCTTTTACCCTCTTCAACACTCTACAAGCAAAAAATGCATGATTTCAGCCGCAGACTTTATTGACGTACAGTATAACATCGGCATTACCCATCAGAGGCTGTCCACTGTCTGATACAGACATAGAATATACCTTTGCTATCCGTAGCCTTTGTTTCACCTACACTTGCAGGCACACACTTAAATTGTGACAAACAATGCCTAATGTTTTTTTAAATGGTTATTTTTTATTGTACATTATTGTGTCATCAATCACATTGATGAGTCCATGCTGGACATGTCATACATGCTATAGAAAGTTACGATTTTATGAACTTAAATAATTGAAATGTCTGTGACTGTCACATAAAATTTGCGATGATGATGATGAGTGACTATTAACAAAATCCATTGTCTTCACTATGTTATGGTTTAACATAGCGTTCCTTAAGCATTATTCATAAAAAAAAAAATGGACTTTTATTCTTAAATTTACAACACTATATTTTGTTACCAATTTTTTGGGTGTTGTGTTGTTCCATTTATTTTTGGCATGTGCATATATGCGTTTATATTTGTATTTTCTTTATTTTTCCTTCTTGAAATTAGAAAACATGTGTATCTTTGTACCGTGTTAGCCAGTAGATAGAAAAATATTTAGACTTCAGAGTCAGCAGTGGTTGATACCTTTTAATGGATAACTGAAAAGATGGAAACAAATTGCAAGCTTTCAAGGCTACTCACGTCTCTTCATCAGGGAAAGACTAACTAAAAAAATTAAGCATCACATATTTCTATACACAACAGGACACAGGAATAGTGCAATAGGTAAGACAAGTAAGTGACGTGTATCAGAACTGTCATTATCTCACAGGGATGAACATAAATATTGGAACAGTTCCTAGATAAGGATAGAAAGTTTGATTGCCCTCTCATTGGCGTATTTTTTTGGGTTTTCATGACCCTGGAAGGGCATAGACGCAGATTCCTTAATTGATATAGAATGACATAAATCCATGTGATCTATTCATTCCATCACTAACAGTGTCAAAGGTCATGATGAGCTTATATTCTGAAACCTTTGTACGTTTCTCATATTTGAAGTTATATTTTAATACCAGTAATTCCATATCCATGATGCTATGACCGGGCATACAAAAGTCTTTTGCCACAGGTAAATTCATTAATTTATCTGTGATTGTGTGGCGCTGATAATTCATCCTTGTTCTCCTTTTTGTTGCCGGTCTCCCCTCACTTGTCCCTCCCTCACTTGTCTTAGCTATTCCTGTGTCCTGTTGTGTGTAGAAATATGTGATTCTTCATTTTTGGCTTTACTCTTAGCCTGATGAAGACACCTGAGTAGTCTCGAAAGCTTTGAATTTGTTACCATATTTTCAGTTAGCCATTAAACGTTATCAACCACAGAGGACTGTCAAGTATAAATATTTTTCTATTCTTGTAATTGAAATTTATCATTTTATTGTTGTAGTAAAACTTCATTTATTCTTGTTTGAAGTACATACATTTGCAATGGCCACGTAACAAGGCAATAACTCAATATTTTATGCCTACACCCTCCTTGACCCTGGGCTTCAACAGCGCCAGTTGCTGCTCAGAAGTGTTAGATGCACAGATGAAAACAATCGCTGATGTGTTTGTGGGGTTCAGTAACGCCTGCTGTTCCCCTGCTGTGTGTCTGGCAAAAATTACTGCTGCTAACTACAACTTCAACTTCAAACGTCTCATACTAGGCCTCTGCCTACACCCTCCTTGACCCTGGGCTTCAACAGCGCCAGTTGCTGCTCAGAAGTGTTAGATGCACAGATGAAAACAATCGCTGATGTGTTTGTGGGGTTCAGTAACGCCTGCTGTTCCCCTGCTGTGTGTCTGGCAAAAATTACTGCTGCTAACTACAACTTCAACTTCAAACGTCTCATACTAGGCCTCTGCCTACACCCTCCTTGACCCTGGGCTTCAACAGCGCCAGTTGCTGCTCAGAAGTGTTAGATGCACAGATGAAAACAATCGCTGATGTGTTTGTGGGGTTCAGTAACGCCTGCTGTTCCCCTGCTGTGTGTCTGGCAAAAATTACTGCTGCTAACTACAACTTCAACTTCAAACGTCCATACTAGGCCTCTGCCTACACCCTCCTTGACCCTGGGCTTCAACAGCGCCAGTTGCTGCTCAGAAGTGTTAGATGCACAGATGAAAACAATCGCTGATGTGTTTGTGGGGTTCAGTAACGCCTGCTGTTCCCCTGCTGTGTGTCGGCAAAAATTACTGCTAGCTACCTAATCATGGTGAAAAAAACATGACATCTCAAAGTGTCTAGTGCTACACATAGATATGAGGCTACACCATGATTTCTAAGCTGTAAACATTTGAAACGTCAACTTTCAAACCATAAAATGATTTGTCTTTGTCACAAATCTGTAACAAAATAATTGTGACATATTATTACAGATATGCACATGTCGAAAACAAATGCAAACACAAAAGCCTACTTATGCTATAGGATACTGATGGTCAACCTTGTCACTCCATAGCTTAGACAAATCCAACTCACATCATGATGACTCAAATACTGCAATGTTGGAAGTGCATAATGTGGGTTGAACTTTGACAACTGCTGCAGTGCGAAGGTTATACTTCAGTGTTCTTGCCTTTGAAATAAAAGCATACAAGTAAATATAATATCCAATGTTGATTAAGGGACGTGATGTACACCTGTAATATTGTGCAAACAATGCATGTAGGAATAGTCCTCTTCAACATTACTTATATTTGTGTCATTTTAAAAAATACATATTTGATTAGAAAGTTAACAGCCCATATCATAAAGGTCCTTCATGTAAACATGATAATCGCTAACAAAAATCATGCATTACCTTGGTAAAG
>JARQOD010000004.1:454186812-454361983 GCA_033576555.1 Oophaga sylvatica | reverse complement strand
AAAACAAAATTTCCCCAAGGGAGACCAAAATCATATATTAAATTGTGAAAAAAAACCCCTTTAAAAAAAGGGATTACCAACAGGCCGCTCCAAAAACACCCCCCCCCCCCCCCCACCCCCCCTTCCAAAAAATTTTCCCCCCCTCCTATCCCTTCCCCCCGGGCAACGTAAAAAAAGCTCATCACACCGTTGAACCGGGAGCGAAAAGGGGGATACCAAAAACAAGGGTGCAACCCCCTAATGTTCTACCTTACTGCCGAGAGCATTTTCTGCTGCTACTGCTTACAAAAGCTCGTGCGTCGAGGCATTTTAGAGACTCGCAACAAAGGGAGCACCCCCGTCCCTCTGCACGGGAAAACCGTATGTTAAAAATGTGGGAAAATTTTGGGCGCGCCACAAATGTCTACCCATCCGAGAGGGGCCCCGTCAGGGGAGGAACGATCCGTCGTGGGGACAGCTACTTGGCTTTTTCCCCTTTTGTACTCCCAATGGCTCTTCCCCCCTTTAAGTTTTGGGTCTCTAAGCTGGATACATGGGCCCGAGCTTTGCCCGTATGCATTGGGGGGCTGGTTGCCCCGCTGCCAGTGTATTACGGAGCGCTCTTTAGTGCTGCAGGTGGTGTACTAACAGACCCTCGCATGCGACTATCCTCCGATAAGTGACCGGCTTACTTTTGAAAAAGAAAAAGGATGGATCTCGGCAAATTTTTTCTGTCCGTTTTCAGATTAAATAACGGGGCCAACGTTTTCCATTTCCCGTTTTGTTCATCTTTCTAAACCCCCGAACTCTACTCCCTGGGCTCCAAAACTGCCAGTTGCTGCTCAGAAGGTCGTGTCCACAGAACAAAACAAAAGCCAAATGTTGTGGGGTTCAGTAAACGCCAGCTGTTCCCCTGCGGTCAAAGGCAAGAAGTCTCCTGTTCCCCACACATGGACAAAAAAAAACATACCAAAACCCCAAAAAGGGAAGAGCCTCACCCCCCCGTTGTTATGCTGAAAAATAAATTGTGAATTTTGCAGGCCAAAGAAAATTTTTTGACAAATATGGAAAATAATAATTTGTCATCACAGGGAATTGCCATGTCTATTAGAAAGGTAACAAAAATAAAACATAGTTTCCTTCCCATTTTAAAATTTTAAAGCAAAAAAGTCATTTCAGACTTAGAATTAATGCTTTTTAAGGACTTTATCTGTACCGTAAATAATGCAGTCAATATGTACGTCATAAAACTTCATCATCATCATCACGATTTTTTTTTGACAGACATTATAAAAAACACATACGTCCAACTGAAAACTTCAAAAAAACCCCTATTTAAAAAAGCCAGCATGTAAAAATGGTAAAAAGTCCAATAATAAAATTATTACATCTAGAAAGTGCATCAGCATCTGCAATAGGTATTATACCTGCAATCTGTTGAAACAACCCAAGAGAATAAAATTTTTACTGGGATTAGGGATCCGTGCATAGTTACTCAGGAAATTTTTGATGTAATACTGTATCCAATTTTCAGCGTCAAACCCCTTAGGGTGTTATCTTTTACATTTTTAAAAGGGGGAATTTTTTTTTGTTTTTTATAGGTGGGTATTACCATTAAAAAATTTTTACTGCTGTATTTTTTTTTTTTTTTTTTTTTCGTCCTAGTGCGCAAAAAACGCAGCCTAACCTCCATTTGATAGTCAGTAATTGCCACAAAAAAAACCCCCACCCCAAAACCCTACGCTGACAGTAGGAAGGTAGTGTTTCGGATAAAAGCTTTGGCAACCAGACATTCTTTTTACCCTCTCAAACTCTACAAGCAAAAAAAGCATGATTTTTAACCGCAGACTTTATTGCGTACAGTATAAATCGGCATTACCCCCTCAGAGCTGTCCCTTCTGAACAGACAAGAATAAAACCCTTTGCTACCGTGCCTTTTTTCACTACATTTCAGCACACACTTAAATTGTGAAAAAACAATGCCAAATTTTTTTTTAAAAATGGTTATTTTTTTATTGACATTATTGTTATAAATCACATTGATGAGTCCAGTGGACATGCATAAGCATAAAAAAGTTACGATTTTTTAACTTAAAAAATTTAAAATGTTGTGACTGTACATAAAATTTGCGATGATGTAAATGATGACTATTAAAAAATCCATTGTCTTCCTATGTTTTGTTTAACATGCTTTCCAAAGCATTATTAAAAAAAAAAAAAATGGACTTTTATTTCAAAATTTACAACACTATTTTTTTCCCAATTTTTGGGTGTTGTGTTTCCATTTTTTTTTTGGCAGTGCATAATGCGTTTATTTTTTTAAATTTTTTTTTTTTTTTCTTCTTGAAATTAAAAAACATGTGTATTTTTCCCCGTTTACCCAGTAAATAAAAAAAATATTTAGACTTCAGGTCGCAGTGGTTGATCCTTTTTAAATGGTAACTAAAAAAGAGGAAAAAAAATTTGAAAAGCTTTCAAGGCTACTCACGTCCTTCTCAGGGAAAGACTAACTAAAAAATTAAACACAATATTTTTTTACACAACAGGGGCACGGAATAGTGCAAAAAGGAAGACAATAAGTGACGTGTATCAGAACTGTCTTTATCCACGGGGATAACATAAAAATTGGAAAGTTTAGAAAGGAAGAAAGTTTTTTTGCCCTTCAGGCGTATTTTTTTTTGGGGGTTTTCATACCCTGAAGGGCATAGACGCAGATTCCAAAATTGTATAAAATGACATAAATCCATGTGATTATTCATTCCCATCCAACATGTAAAAAGGTCATGATGACTTAATTCTAAAAACCTTTGTATTTTTCTAAATTTTTTGAAGTTATTTTTTAATACCAGAAATCCATACCATGATGCATGACCCGGGCATCAAAAGTCTTTTGCCACGGAAATTCATTAATTTATCTGTGATTGTGTCGCTGATTTTCATCCTTTTCTTTTTTTTGTTGCCGGTCCCCCTCCCCTTGTCCCTCCCTCACTTGTTTTAGCTATTCCTGGTCCTGTTGTGGTAGAAATATGGTTTTCTTCATTTTTGGCTTTACTTTAGCCTGATGAACACCTGAGTAGTCTCGAAAGTTTTGAATTTGTTCCCATTTTTTCATTTACCCCATTAAACTTATCAACCACAAGGACTGTCAAGTAAAAATTTTTTTTCATTCTTTGTAATTGAAATTTATATTTTATTGTTGAGTAAAACTTTTTTATTTTTGTTTTTAAGTAAAATACATTTGCAAAAGGCCCCCGTAAAAAGCAATAACTCAATATTTTTTCCCACACCCTCCTTGACCCGGGCTTCAACAGCGCCAGGCTGCTCAGAAGTGTTAAGAGCACAGATAAAACAACGTGTGTTTTTGTGGGGTTTATAACGCGCTTTCCCCTGCGTTGTTGGGAAAAAATTTACTGCTGCTAATACAACCAAACTTCAACGTCCTACTAGGCCTCGCCTACCCCTCCCTTGACCCGGGCTTCAACACGCCATTTGGCAAAAAAAGTGTTAGTTCAAAGAAAAAAAACGCTGATGTTTTTGGGGTTCAGTCGCCTGCTTTTTCCCCTGCTGTGTGTCTGGAAAAAAATACTGCTGAAAACTAAAATTTAACTTCAAACGTCCATACTGGCCTCTGCCCCCACCCCCTTGACCCTGGGTTTTAAAAACGCCATTTGTGCCAGAAGTGTTAGATGCACAGATAAAAAACAATCGCTGATGTGTTTGGGGGTTTTCAGAACCCCCCTGCTGTTCCCCCGTGGTGTCTGGAAAAAATTCTGCGGGCTAACTAAAACTTCAACTTCAAACGTCTCAATTTTGGGCCCTCGCCAAAAACCCTCCTTGACCGGGGGCTTCAACAGCCCCCAGTTGCTCCCAAGGTTTAGATGCACAGATGAAAACAATCGCTGATGTGTTTGGGGGTTCGAAACCCGCTGTTCCCCGCTGGGTCCGGCAAAAATAACTGCTAGCTACCAAATCAGGGTGAAAAAAACATGCCATCTCAAAGTGTCTAGTGCTAACAAAATGGGGCTACACCATGTTTTCTAAGCTGTAAACATTTGAAACGCAACTTTCAAACCAAAAATGATTTGTCTTGTCCAAATCTGAAAACAAAAAAAATTTGTGACAATTATTACAGTATCACAGTCGAAAAAAAATGCAAAACACAAAACCCTACTTTTGCTATAGGATACTGATGGTCAACCTTGGGCATCCCAAACTTAGACAAATCCAACCACATCATGATGACTCAAATACTCAATGTTTGGGGGGGGCATAAAGTGGGTTGAACTTTGAAACTGTGCAGTGCGAAGGTTTAAATTTAGTTTTCTTCCTTTGAAATAAAGCATCGTAAAATAATATCCAATGTTGATTAAGGACGTGGTACACCTGAAATTGTCAAACAATGCATTTAGGAATAGTCCTCTTCAACTTTTACTTTAAATTTGTGCATTTTAAAAAATACATTTTTTGTTTTAAAAAAGTTACACCCCCATATAAAAAATTCCTTCATGTAAACATGAAAAACGTAAAAAAAATCAGCATTACCTTGGTAAACCCAATATGCATGTCACAATAGCAAAATATATACCTGTAAGGGGTGCGAAAGAACACAACCCGTAGAATGGGAATGATACAAATTAAAACAGACTGAATGCGACACCGTACAATGTCGAATAAAGTACCTAAAAAAAACAGCTGTGCACCCTCACACGCATTTTTTTGTGCTTTTTTTTAAAGGGGCACATGGTGTATTTTTTCATAGGTGATTTTTAAAACTGGTAAAGCATCAACAACCCCTTTGGGTTTTTGTCGGTACGTTGGGGAAAAACGATGCCCCGTGAATTTTGCCCCTGCGTCATAAGGAAGTGTGTTAGCAAAACAAAAATTTTTCCGGGTTTTAAAAGGGGGTTTAGAAATGTCAGTTTTCCCCCCGTTTGGGGAACGGAAAAAAAGCCCTGCTCCCTCCCCCCCGTTTTTCCTTTTTTTTCCCCTGGGTTACAAAAAAACCCCCAGTTTTTTTTTCGGTTTTTCGGGTTCCCAAGTTTTCCCTTCTCCGGTTTGGGGGTTCGTAATGTCACTTTCCCCGCTGGGGGAAAAGGCCCAAAAAGTCCGCTCCCTTTTCCCCCTGTTTTTCTTCTAATCCTGGGTTTAAAAAAACCCCATTTTTTTTTGGAAGGTGTTAGCACAGAAAAAACCCCCTTTCTTGTTTTTCGGGGGGTTTAGAAAATTCATTTTCCCCCCGCTTTTTGTAAAACGGAAAAAAGTCCTGCCCCCCTCCCCCCCTTTTTCTCTTCTAACCCCTGGGTTAAAAACCCGCCGTTTTTTTTTTGGAAGTGCTGTTACACAGTCTACCCCTTGCCCCCCCTTTTTACTGGGGGGTTTATAAGTCCCCTTTTTTCCCCCGCGTTTTCCGGAAAAAACCCTGCCCCTCCCCTGTTTTTCTTTATCCTGGGTTAAAAACACCGCCCTTGTTTTCGGAAGTGCTGTTAGCCTCTCCCCTTGCCCCCCTTTTTGGGGGTTTAGAAATGTCACTTTTCCCCCCGCTGTGTGAACGGCAAAAATCCCGCTCCCCTCCCCCCTTTTTTTCTTTTCCCATCCCGGGTTTTTAAAAACACCGCCATTGGGTTTCTGGGAAAATGCGTTAGCACGAAACCTTGCTCCTGTTTTTTACGGGGGGTTCAGTAATGTCAGTTTTTTTTTTCCCTGTGTGTGAAGGGCCCAAACAGTCCTGCTGCCTCCACCCTGTTCTCTTCTCATCCCTGGGTTACAACACCGCCAGTTGTTTCTCGGAAGTGCTGTTAGCACAGTCTACACTTGCTCCCGTGTTACTGGGGTTCAGTAATGTCAGCTGTTCCCCTGCTGTGTGAACGGCAAAAGTCCTGCTGCCTCCACCCTGTTCTCTTCTCATCCCTGGGTTACAACACCGCCAGTTGTTTCTCGGAAGTGCTGTAGCACAGTCTACACTTGCTCCTGTGTTACTGGGGTTCAGTAATGTCAGCTGTTCCCCTGCTGTGTGAACGGCAAAAAGTCCTGCTGCCTCCACCCTGTTCTCTTCTCATCCCTGGGTTACAACACCGCCAGTTGTTTCTTCGAAGTGCTGTTAGCACAGTCTACACTTGCTCCCGTGTTACTGGGGTTCAGTAATGTCAGCTGTTCCCCTGCTGTGTGAACGGCAAACAGTCCTGCTGCCTCCACCCTGTTCTCTTCTCATCCCTGGGTTACAACACCGCCAGTTGTTTCTCGGAAGTGCTGTTAGCACAGTCTACACTTGCTCCCGTGTTACTGGGTTCAGTAATGTCAGCTGTTCCCCTGCTGTGTGAACGGCAAATAGTCCTGCTGCCTCCACCCTGTTCTCTTCTCATCCCTGGGTTACAACACCGCCATTGTTTCTCGGAAGTGCTGTTAGCACAGTCTAACACTTGCTCCTGTGTTACTGGGGTTCAGTAATGTCAGCTGTTCCCCTGCTGTGTGAACGGCAAAAAGTCCTGCTGCCTCCACCCTGTTCTCTTCTCATCCCTGGGTTACAACACCGCCAGTTGTTTCTCGGAAGTGCTGTTAGCACAGTCTACACTTGCTCCCGTGTTACTGGGGTTCAGTAATGTCAGCTGTTCCCCTGCTGTGTGAAACGGCAAAAAGTCCTGCTGCCTCCACCCTGTTCTCTTCTCATCCCTGGGTTACAACACCGCCAGTTGTTTCTCGGAAGTGCTGTTAGCACAGTCTACACTTGCTCCCGTGTTACTGGGTTCAGTAATGTCAGCTGTTCCCCTGCTGTGTGAACGGCAAACAGTCCTGCTGCCTCCACCCTGTTCTCTTCTCATCCCTGGGTTACAACACCGCCAGTTGTTTCTCGGAAGTGCTGTTAGCACAGTCTACACTTGCTCCCGTGTTACTGGGGTTCAGTAATGTCAGCTGTTCCCCTGCTGTGTGAACGGCAAACAGTCCTGCTGCCTCACATCCTGGTTCCTTCTCACCCTGGGTTCCACACCGCCCAGTGTTCTCCGAAGTGCTTTGGCACAGTCCTACACTTGCTCCGAGTTCAACTGCGGTCGCTTGTAGTGCTTGGAGCACAGTTCCTCCTGCTTAGTAACCTGTCCCATAACGTCAGCTGGTCCCGTTGCCATTCTCATTTCCTTCTGGTCGACACCTCCGGGTTCGGCACAGTCAGCTGTCCCGTTACTTTACATTGGCTCTGTACCGTTCTGCTACCCATCGGGTTCCAGTAATGTCAGCTGTTCTCCGCATGCCTTTGGCCTAGTGTGCCTCCATGTCGTATCCGAGTTCCAGCAAGTTGCTTCCTGGTAGTGCTTTAGCACAGTACTCCTGCTAGTAACCCTGTCCCGTAACGTCAGCGGTCCTCGGTTGTCCATGCGCTTTCCCGCTGCCTCGGGTTAGCACAGTCGCTGCTCCTGTTACTTTCATGGTGTACCTTCTGCTACCCATCCGGGTTCCAGTACCGTCAGCTGGTTCTCCGCAGTGCCTTTGGCCTAGGTGCCTCCATGTCGGTATCCGAGTTCCAGCAACGTCTGCTGGTCCTTGGTAGTGCTTTGGAGCACAGGTACCTCCTGCTTAGTAACCCTGTCCCAGTAACGTCAGCTGGTCCTCGGTTGTGCCATTGGCTCTTTTCCTTCTGCTGACCCTCCGGGTTCCAGCACAGTCAGCTGGTCCTCGTTACTTTCATTGGCTCTTGTACCTTCTGCTACCCATCCGGGTTCCAGTACCGTCAGCTGGTTCTCCGCAGTGCCTTTGGCCTAGGTGCCTCCATGTCGGTATCCGAGTTCCAGCAACGTCTGCTGGTCCTTGGTAGTGCTTTGGAGCACAGGTACCTCCTGCTTAGTAACCCTGTCCCAGTAACGTCAGCTGGTCCTCGGTTGTGCCATTGGCTCTTTTCCTTCTGCTGACCCTCCGGGTTCCAGCACAGTCAGCTGGTCCTCGTTACTTTCATTGGCTCTTGTACCTTCTGCTACCCATCCGGTTCCAGTACCGTCAGCTGGTTCTCCGCAGTGCCTTTGGCCTAGGTGCCTCCATGTCGGTATCCGAGTTCCAGCAACGTCTGCTGGTCCTTGGTAGTGCTTTGGAGCACAGGTACCTCCTGCTTAGTAACCCTGTCCCAGTAACGTCAGCTGGTCCTCGGTTGTGCCATTGGCTCTTTTCCTTCTGCTGACCCTCCGGGTTCCAGCACAGTCAGCTGGTCCTCGTTACTTCCATTGGCTTTTGTACCATCACCAACAGGACAAAGAAGGTTAAGACAAACTACAAGATACAGAACAAGAGACAGAAGAACAATAAGCAGAAGATCAAAAAGCAGAAGAACATTAAGTATAAGACCAAAATGAAGAGCAAAATATATGCTCTAAATTCTAAGCAGAAGAAGACTAAGCAGTGTATGGGGGTGAGTCCGTTCCTCCTTGTGGTCCCCTGGAAAATGCCTGATGCTGCTGCAGGCTAAACTGAACGCGACAAATATGTTGTAATTAAAATCTTCGTGACAGCAAGAACGGAAGGATGAAATTCAGAGTTTTACAGATTACAAGTACAGGAATGTCTGTCACAAATAAGAATATGATGAAAAGGATGAATAGGAAGAAGATGAAGAAGTAGAATATGAAGAATAATAACTGTTTAATAAGAACAATATAAGTAATGTTAACAAAAAGATGAATAGCAAGAAGTTTTAGAAGATTAAGAAGGTGAAGATGAAGAATAATTTGATGAGAAAGATGATGCTGCTGAAGATTATGAAGGAGAAAGTGTGTGAAAAGTTAAAAAGGTGAAGACCATGGAAGTTGTGAAACAGACATATTTGACAAAATAGAAAAAAGGTTAACAACATTGTCAATTTCTTCGTCAATCCGAACGTATTTCCTAAAAAAAAAAAATTAATGCTATTCCATTGGATTGGGTTAAACATCTATGCCTTTAATGTCTCCTCAACCTCCCCCAATACATTCTACATTACTCTTTGTTGTTTTCCTTCATGTACAATTAACCTACAGGCAAGAATGGGTTTTTTTTTATTTCGATATTTTGTTCCCATAGACTTACATGGGACTTCCGGTATCGGTATCGGGTATCGCCGATATTTTTTGTGTATCGGCGATACCATTCCGATTCCGATACTTTTGGATATCGGAAAGTATCGCTCAACTCTAGACATGAGGACAAAAAATTGCTTTCAAGCTTGGCCATGAAAAGATTTGCATACTGTGGAGCCATATAACTTCCCATAGCTGTGCCAGTCTCCTGTAGATAGATTTCGTTGTCAAATTCAAAGTAATTGTGGGTGGGGATGAATTTTGTGAGTTTCACCACAGAATCAGCATCATTCCCAGTGTTTTCCATGAAGACTCTGCAGGCATTTAATCCATCCTGGTGTGGGATATTAGAGTAAAAAGATTCCACATCCATGGTGGCCGGGATGGTTCCTTCTGGTAGAGGACCTATAGCTGCTAGTTTATTCAATAGGTCAGTTGTTCCTGAATGTAGCTGGGTGTATCCTTTACCAGGGTTTAAGAATGCCCTCTACCCATCCAGATACCTGCTCAGTAAGGTTGCCCACACATGAAATAATCGGCCTCCCTGGATTTCCAGATTTGTGGATTTTGGGAAGCATGTAAAATGTCCCTGTTCTTGGACTTTCTGGTTTCAGGTCATCGGCTCTTATGGATTTGTCAGGCAGACAAGATACCAACTTGCTTAGTTCCTTGTACTAGTCCTGTGTAGGATCCGACTCCAATTTTCTGTAGTAGCGTGTGTCCGTAAGTTGTCTGTTTGCTTCCTTCATATAGTCTGATGTGTTCATCATGATATTGCACCTCCCTTGTCAGCAGGTTTAATGATGATCTCTTTGTTGGTTTCAGAGACTGTATGGCTTTTCTCTCCTGGGCACTGATGTTGGATGCTTTGCTGTGCAAAGCAGTAATCAAAGCAAAAGGTGGCTACTTTGAAGAACCTAGAATATGACATATTTTCAGTTGTTTCACACTTTTTTGTTAACTTTATAATTCCACATGTGTTAATTCATAGTTTTGATGCCTTCAGTGTGAATGTACAATTTTCATAGTCATGAAAATACAGGAAAATCTTTGAATGAGAAGGTGTGTCCAAACTTTTGGTCTGTACTGTGTATATATATAAATATATAAAATATATATATATATATATATATATATCTCACTTGAATATTTGGATTGGTGTTCACAGACTAAGCCTTGTACTACTACTAGTATCTTGAATCTGCCTGAGCACTGAAAGTGGTACACCACAACCAGATTAGTCTTTTTCCATCCCTAGGTGGAATGAGCTGTGCGCCTTAACCTCCCCATTCCTACACTGTGCAATTATCAAAATGACAGTCCTTAGCCATCCCTCATCTTTTATATTGGCTGTGATAGTCCTTCTGATTGGCTGCACTAGAGGGTGAGATATGTTAGCTGTAGGGCATTATGAAAAAGTCTGTGCAGCCATACCTGACGGCATTAGCTTTCTCTCAGAGACCTAAGTAGTGTGGGCAAGAGCACTGGACATATTTTTTGATTGATTATAGGAAATTTGACTTGAAGGGGATGCTCTGCGGATTGATCCGCCAATCTCTAGTGTTCACCGCTAATCTACCCCGAGTAAGAAGCTCCAGGCTAAATTTTTCTTATGGATATCCACACAGGTATATACTGTATTACTTTTTTAAAAATACATAGAAGTAACAGATGTTCTATGATGTGTAATTCTCTTACATAGATTGAAATACATTGAAATTTATTCTCCTAGAACTGCTCTCTGGGGCTACAGGATGGTTTCACTCTCTTTGTACTTGTCTTTATGTCTAACCAGCCAAGATAATAAGATGATACTTTGACTTGTGGGTGCAAATGTAAACCATTCATAAAATAGTTCTGTAGGAAACAAATAAGATAAAACAGTTTGTCAATACTTTTTGTAAGCATGTACAATTGCACGTTTGTAGAAACAGCAGGGCATTTAATCATTCTCAGAAGTGTTTTTCCATACATTAACATAATTTAGGACAAATATATAGGGATACTTAACAACATTCCTTAGCTATGAACTGCTCTGATATTTACTACATTACAATCATTTTCTCTCCTCTTGCTATTGATAGTTCTGCTTCATGTCACTTGTCTCATTTATTGCACTTTTCCTATGTTGTTGTGTATACATATATGACACTTCAGATATTGATATGTCTGATGAAGAGACCTACTGTTTTTCATCATTTCAGGTTGACATTATAAGGGATCAACCACAGAGGCCGCTTGATTTTTATTCTGTGTGTCACATGACACTGGGTTTGTTTTGCAGCCTGTAAACAGGGCTATAAAAAGTAACCAAACAGCGCCAAAAAAACAACTGAAACTTTCACCACTGTACCATGAGAGTTAAAAAATATATGGATTATATTGGCCAAACTTTTAATGGAACCTTCCCACCTGCTTGTTTTTATCTATCTTCACCCTTTTTCTCTGGTGAGCTGTCTGCCAAAGAAAGAGGGGTGGAAATAGAGGGAAATCGTGCTGGTGGGAAGCTGAATTCAAATGATTGGCCCCATCATCATGCATCGACTGCCTGTACTTGGTTTGAAGGCCGGTGTCACACTTGCGTGTGTGATGGGAGAAACTCGCACGAGTCTCTCACATCAACACCCGGCACTGCCGCCGGCACTTGGAGCAGTGCATGCGGCTATATGTATTTCTATGCAGCCGCACACTCCGTTCCGAGTGCCGGCGACAGTGCCGGGTGTTGATGCGAGAGACTCGTGCGAGTTTCTCGCATCACACACGCAAGTGTGACACTGGCCGAACACTCATTCTGTGCTGACAGATTTCCCTTATGTAAGGTTTAAGTCACTTTAACCCTTCCCGACATGCGCCGTACATATACTGTTCTGTGGGAGCTGCGCTCCCGCAAACAGCAGTATATGCAAAGCGGAACGATCGCCCAGCCTCATGCTGATTGCCGCAGCGATCGGTGCGTGAGAGCTTTCACCTGCAGTTACGCCCATGATCAGTGTCAGCACCGATTGTGGGCATTTAACCCTTCTGATGCTGTTGTCAGTAGTGACAGCGACATAGAGGAGCATCGCGCAGGGAATAGGTTCCTTGCGCGCTTCCATTAGGAAAACGTGATGTGATTGCGTTGTGATGGTCTCCATGGAGACCCCCGGCCACAAGATGGCCACGTGTTCCTTCAGGGTCCTGCAGGGAAGGTGGTTTGTGAGTGCCTGCCGAGAGCAGGCACTGACATGGCTCCTTCCCTGCCTGTTAGATGTTGTTGTGATACTCTGCCTTGCAGAAGCATTGCAGAGTATCAAATCAGCAATCTGTCACTATACAACAGTGATGTCTCAGGATAGGACAATGTAAAAAAATAAAAAAAAATTAAAAAGTAAAAATATTTTTAAAAAATCCCCAAAGAACAAAAAAAGAAAAATATTTTTCCAATAAATACATTTATTTATGTAAATAAAAAACAATAAAAGGACACATATTTGGCATCGCCACATCCGTAATGACAAAACTGTCCCACTAGTTAACCCCTTCAGTGAACACTGTATAAAAAAACGATGCAAAAAACAATGCTTTATCATCATATTGCTGAACAAAAAGTGCAATAAAACGCGATGAAAAATGACGAATGTTAATATAAATGGCACCGCTGAAAACCATCTTGTCCCGCAAAAAACAAGCTGCCATACAGCTCCATAAGCAGAAAAATAAAAAGTTATAACTCTCAGAATAAAGCAATGCAAAAATAATTATTTTTTCTATAGAATAGATTTTATTGTGTAAAAATGCCAAAACATAAAAAACTGTATAAATTGGATATGGCTGTAATCATTCTGACCCGAAGAATAAAGCTGCCTTCAAAATTTTACCACACGCGGAACAGTATAAAAAAAAACAATTCCTGAATTGCTGGTTTTTGTTCATTCTGTCTCCCACAAATCGAAATAGAAAGCGATCAAAAAATGTCATGTGCCCGAAAATGGTACCAAAAAAAACATCAGTTCGTCCCACAAAAAATAAGCCATAAGATGACTGTCGGCCAAAATATGGAAAAATTATACCTCTCAAAATATGGTGAGGCAAAAACTAGCTTTCGCAATAAAAAGCGTCTTTTAGTGTGTGACAGCCGTCAAATATAAATACCTGACGAAAATCTGGTATCGCTGTGATCACAAAACCTCGAAAAGTAAAGTCGCCTAATCACTTATACTGCACGAGTAACCGCGTAAAAACTAAATGAAACCAATTCTTCACATGCTGTTGATTTTTTCATTCTGCCTCCCAAAGATCGCAGTAAGGCTCGGCGCACATTTATCCTGCTCTCTGCGCTGAGCGCTTACAGCGGGGTTTCCGTGTAAATCTCAGAAATACGTGATTCAGACAGAACCGCTTGCGGAAGATTCCCTGTAATGAGGCAGATGGAGGCACTGTGGACGCCATAGGACCTGTGATCCAGCAGTGTCATTATAGTGAATGTGTCCCTCAGGGGTTTCACCTGAATCACGTCACTCAGAGATTTAGATGGAAACCCCAAAATACGTGGTCAGCGTAGAGCGTTGGATAAATGTGATTCCAAACGTTATGTAAAATGTTCACAATAAAGCTTCAACTCAATACACAAAAAAAGCAAGCCATCATACACAGGTCTGTCATCTTTTAACGGAAATATAGGGGGCTTCCACATTACTGGTAGCACAAAGGCTCTGGAAAAGTGAAATTGCTCCTTGTCCCCCAAAAGAAATTCAGCAAATTCTCCACTCCCAAATTCAAATGCCCCTCCATCCCTTCTGAGCCCCAGTGTGCCTAAACAACATATAGCGCCCACATGTTTGGCATTTCTGTAGTGATGAGAGCCTACCTAATTTACAGGTGCGTGTCTCCAGAAGCATGAGCTGGGCATAATGTACTGGTCAGTACAATGGCTGTTTGCAATTTTCACTCAGCAACATCCACTGCTGCTTGTTTCTGGAAAACACCCATGGAGTCAAAATCGCTACTACATCTTTAGATAAATTCCCAAAGGGTTATAATTTCCAAAATGTGGTTACTTGAGGGGGATTCTGCTTTTTATCACTTAGAGGCTTTTATATGGAATCCGCAAACTATTCTAGGAAAATCTGTGTTCCAGGAGGAAAATAGCATTCCATCCTTCCCGAGTCTCTACGTATGGCTAAGCGGTACTGTACAGCCACGTTCAATAGAAATTCTGGACAAATTTTGGTGCCATTTTTACCCATTTTCCAGTATGAAAATGTAAAATTTGGGGCTAACACACAATTTTGGTGGTAAAAATGTTAATTATTTTATCTTCACTGCCCAATGGTATAAAGGTCTGTGACACACCTGTGGCGTCAATATAATCACTGCACCCCTAGATGAATTCATTGAGAGGTTTAGTTTGTAAAATGGGGTCCTGCAGTGTTGGCATTTCAGGGCTCTGACAGGGTAACATGGCACCCTCAAACAGGTGCAGCAATATAATATGGTTTTTCTTCACTTCTGAGCTTTGCACTGTGCCTCAAAAGTAGTTTTTGATGACATATGGGATATCAGTAAACAAATTTTGGGGTTCATTTTCTCCTGTTACCCTTGTGAAAATACAAAATTTGGAGCTTAAAAAGATTATTGCTGGAAAAATGTTGATTTCAATACCATTGTTATAATTATATGGGTACTACGGAATCTGATTGCGTGAGATAATATGAAACTGAGACCAAAGTTGATGCAAATTAGTACACTGCTCAAAAAAATAAAGGGAACACTTAAACAACAGAATATAACGCCAAGTAAATCAAATTTCCATGAAATCAAACTGTCCACTTAGGAAGCAACACTGATTGACAATCAATTTCACATGCTGTTGTGCAAATGGAATAGACAAAAGATGGAAATTATTGGTAATTATCAAGACACACTCAGTAAAGGAGTGGTTCTGCAGATGGGGACCACAGACCACATCTCAGTACCAATGCTTTCTGGCTGATGTTTTGGTCATTTTTGAATGTTGGTTGTGCTTTCATATTCGTGGTAGCATGAGTTGGACTCTACAACCCACACAAGTGGCTTAGGTAGTGCAGCTCATCCAGGATGGCACATCAATGCGAGCTGTGGCAAGAAGGTTTGCTGTGTCTGTCAGCATAGTGTCTAAAGGCTGGAGGCGCTACCAGGAGACAGGCCAGTACACCAGGAGATGTGGAGGGGGCCATAGGAGGGCAACAACCAGCAGCAGGACCGCTAGCTCAGCATTTGTGCAAGCAGGAACAGGAGGAGCACTGCCAGAGCCCTGCAAAATGACGTCTAGCAGGCCTTAAATGTGCATGTGTCTGCACAAACGGTTAGAAACCAACTCTATGAGGATGGTCTGAGTGCCCGACATCCACAGATGGTAGTTGTGCTCACAGCCTAACACCGTGCTGGATGCTTGGCATTTGCCACAGAACACCAGGATTGGCAAATTCGCCACTGGCGCCATGTGCTCTTCATAGATGTAAGCAGGTTCACAATGAGCACATGTGACAGACGTGACAGAGCCTGGCGACGCCGTGGAGAGCGATCTACTGCCTGCAACATCCTTCAGCATGACCAGTTTGGCAGTGGGTCAGTAATGGTGTGGGGTGGCATTTCTTTGGAGGGCCGCACAGCCCTCCATGTGCTCGCCAGAGGTAGCGTGACTGCCATTAGGTACCGAGATGAGATCCTCAGACCCCTTGTGAGACCATATGTTGGTGCGGTTGACACTGGGTTCCTCCTAGTGCAGTACAATGCCAGACATCATGCAGCTGGAGTATGTCAGCAGTTCTTGAAAGATAAAGGCATTGAAGCTATGGACTGTCCCGCCTGTTCCCCAGACCTGAATCCGATTGAGCACATCTGGGACATCATGTCTCACTCCATTCACCAACATCAAATTGCACCACAGACTGTCCAGGAGTTGGCAGATGCTTTAGTCCAGGTCTGGGAGGAGATCCCTCAGGAGACCATCTGCCGCCTCATCAGGAGCATGCCCAGGCATTGTAGGGAGGTCATACAGGCACGTGGAAACCTGGTAATGGATGAAGCACTTGTTCCTGAGTATATTTCCACGTACCTTCTCTTATGAGCAGCGTCTTAACCTTGAATTTCCAGGACTGGTAGTTCTGATTAGTGAGGCTTGGCACTGAGAATTTGACAGGATTGCTGCTAGTGGACATCTTCTCTGTTGCTCTGTGCTGCTTTTGCTTTGGACTTCTGTTGCTTTGTTACTCTGGGGATCTGTGTCACTCTGGGCCCATAACTTGTTTGCAGCGGATTATTCAGGACACTCTCCAAGCGTGTGACAACAGAGCTTCCTTATTCAGGTACAATCAGGAACAATATATGATAATCTTAATAGATCAGGAATAAATAATTTATGAGTCTCTATCTGTGCAGCATCTATAGCAGGCTGCTTCTCTCATACACAGACACAGGAAAAAAGGAAATACAGTCACATGCTCTCCCTGTGAGAGCCCCTGGGAGTTTTTTTTTTTAACTTTATAAACAGCATACAAATCTGTTGCACCAAACATATTCCAACATTTTTTTTCCCCACATCACAAAAAGTTTTAAAAAGTAAAAATCATAATTTTTCAATGTTTACATGACCACGGATTCTTTTTTAGACTCTGTGTTTTTAGACTTTCTGTTTTGAGAAACAACACATGTACATTGGCCAAGATGAACAGACACTGACCTTACCTTTTGTATTGAAGCATCTAATCAGCATGTGTAAAGGTCATTGTGAAAGAAAAGGGCGTATATGACATCTTATTGTGACTAGTGGATCTTGTGTTATCAGCTGTGTATAAAGATGTTACCAGTCATTGTAACCCTGCCTCTGATGGTAAGTAACCTGCTGAAAACTCTTCCTGAAAGGACAGGAAGTAAAAGTCTAAAAAAAAACTAGTGGCCAGTGTAAAAATTGCAAGATTATTAGTTTTTGGTTTTTTTAAATAAAGGTCCTGATATGAAACAAAACTGAATATTGTCAAAGAATTTGCAAAAAAAATACACTAACAGAAACAAGTTATTTTCTTATTATAGCTTTAAGAGTAAAAAAACATAGCATTATTAATTTCCGTAAGTCTGAATATTTTTATTGGCCCCATGACATGGGTGAATCTGAATGTTTTGGAGTTTGCAAAGTTCTAAAAATCTCTTTTATATTTTAACTTTCCAAAAAAAATTATGATATTTTACGTCAAATTGGTGTTGTTTGAAATCGGTTTCAACTGTCAGAGTATTTTTCTGTGATGATATCATTCATATTTAAATACTGAACCATTAGGTTCCTGTATAGCTGTCATGAAAGTGCAAGGTATAATTGTATATTATTTTGTTAAAATGGGTGCAGATAAAAGAATAAAGCTCATTAGGTCCACATCTCGCCAATGTGTTGTTACTCATGCTCTGATCCTCCCTGCCATACTATGTATTTGCAGTCATTATGGAGTTCAATGCTTTAATGTGATCCAATTTGCCATTAGGGCATGATAGCTGAAAGGATTCCGGCAGCAGCTGCATACACTTACTTAGTGGTAGAAAATGGCATGAAAAATGGATGGATACGTGACATATAATAGTCTGCGTTAGATAGCAGACCTGAAATGATTAATAATAAGTCTGCCATAATTATGTCTTCTGCAGCTGTCATTATTCACATATTGGACAGCGAGCCTTACAAATGCAGACGCTGTCGTAAATGGGACTGCGTGATGTCGAGCTAATAAAACAAATTGGCACACCTGCATACATTACCAGTACAGATACCAAATGCAGACGAAGAAAGGTACTCGGTATTGGAAGGTAAACACAATTTTACTGGAATCACTGAGAAAAGTAAGTTTACAAAAAAAAAAACTTCTTACGAGAAGTGGTGGCGCATTGACATCAATACGGCTGGTGATGCACAGCTCTCGGTGGACATTGTAGACAGGTAGCAGTGGTCTTTCTAAAACCGCATTAAGCTCATACCGTACCTTGCCATATTTGCCACAAAAAGATGAGAAGAGTGATCTACAAGTAACAAAAAGGATCACAGGTTAATGAAAGGACTTTAAAAAAAAGATCTTGTGTAATGCTGTGCAGTTCTTCTGTGTAATCAGGGGGAAACTGTAGCGTATGATTGTTTTGCAAAAGCTCTTAATACTCCATCCCACAACGGTCACTATTTCACCATATAGAGGTGCTTCTCACAAAATTAGAATATCAAAAAGTTAATTTATTTCAGTTCTTCAATACAAAAAATGAAACTCATATATTATATAGAGTCATTACAAACAGAGTGATCTATTTCAAGTGCTTATTTCTGTTAATGTTGATGATTATGGCTTACAGATAATTAAAACTCTTAAGTCATTATCTCAGTAAATTAGAATAATTAACAAAAAATACATGCAAAGGCTTCCTAAAAGTTAAAAAATGTCCCTTAGGGCTCATACCCATTTGTGGGAAAAAAAAACGGTCCGTTTTCTGGATGGAAAAAACGGTCCGAATATATGCAATTGTCATGCGATTTGTATGCGATTTTTAATTGCTCCATCCATTTTCCATCAGTTTTCCATCTGTATGCAATGCGATTTTAACATGACGTTTTACATAGAGCAGTTATCTCTATGTAAAAAGTCATGTAAAAATCACATTGTAAAAAAAATGTACACAAAAAGCAAATAATGTTATATATATATATATATATATATATATATATATATATATATATATATATATATATATAGGTCATACACTTCTACATAGTATAATAGCCGCTAATTCATCCCCGGCTATACTGTAAAATCACACTGACAGCTTTAATAAAGAATAGAAACAATACATATACACACATAGAATAAATAAATATATAATATATATATATATATATATATATCATTGTGACATATATATATATACATATATTTATAGTTGATACACTTCTACATACTGTAATAGCCGCTAATTCAATTGCCGGCTTTTGTGAAATGACAGAACCCGACATGAAATGAGACATGGTTTACATACAGTTAACCATGTCATTTCATGTATTTTGATATATGGTTTTAACTTACAATTACATGAGTGTATGTGTGCAAAATTGCAGACATGTAGGGTTTAATTAAAGGTGTAAATTCGTTGAAAAAAAATGCATGGGCTCCCGCTGTATTTTCTCCACCAGACAGACAAAGCAAGCGACTGGGGGCAAATAATAATAGCCCAGGGAGGGTGCATTTATTTTGTGCCCCCCCGGCTACTAACATCTGCCCCCAAAAACCCCAGAAAAGGCAAATCTATAATTAGATTAGCCCTTTCTGGCACTTTGCCCGTCTATTCCCATTGCCCTGTAGCGGTGGCGAATGGGCTAATAAAGGGTTAAAGCCACCTTGCAATTGAAAGGTGACTTTAAGCCAGGTTAATAATTGAGAGTTGTCAATTTGACAACTATCAATTATTAATCCTATTGTATGAAAGGAAAAAAAACACACACTCATTAATTATTAATCCTTTTAATGAAATAAAGACACAGTTTTGGACCATATTTTATTGCTCAGCTGTAATCCCCTGAATGAATCAGTTCCTCTCCCGGCGACAGGAGATGAAGTGATTAGTGTGTGAAGTCCTAATTGATTGCTTCCCACTTTCACTTCAGTAGTTCTTTTCAGTGGTCCAAAATCAGATCTAATCAAAAAATCTCTTACATTTTTTGCTCTTTTATAAGAAAAAAGGGGGGGGGAATTTGTACTCCTTAATTCCAGGGAGACACTTTGTTAGCATTCCCCAATGCTTCCTAATTATTCTAGATATATCTCTACTCTCTTCAGTAAATCTGGAGACAAAAGGGATCCTCACCAATTCCTTATTAGAACGTTGCTTTGCCAATAATTCTAATCTATTCTTTTGAAGTACACTATCCCTAGTTATTTTCAACAGATTACTTGGATACCCTCTTTTTAGAAATTTATCGATCATAGAATCAAGTATCACATCAACACCTTCCGTTTCATGTACTATACGTCTTACTCTTAGTAATTGACTTAAAGGGATTGAATTGATCATTTTTTTTGTATGTTGACTATTATATAGTAATAGGTTGTTCCTATCCTGTTTCCTTTACATATAATGTTGTAACCAATTTTCCATTCTTTTGTCTAACTAGTACATCCAAAAATTGTAATTCTTCATTGGAAAAATTTACAGTAAAATTGATAGTTTCGTCTATTTGATTAAGAAATACATGGAAGGCCTCCAATTCCTGTTGGGTCCCAGTCCAAAGGAGGAAGACGTCATCTATGTATCTCCACCACATCGACACATGTCGAAAGTCGTGGGACACATAGACAAAATCCTCCTCCAGGACCCCCATAACAAGATTAGCATAAGCAGGGGCCATATTGGCCCCCATCGCTGTACCCCTACATTGCAGATAGTAATCATTACCAAACAGGAAATAATTCTGTCTCAGAATAGTCTCCAAGATTGTAAGGATAAACTTCTTCCCTTCCACAGAAAAGCTATCTTCTTTATCTAGCATTTTGGATACCGCGCTATTCCCCGATTATGATCAATAGATGTGTAGAGAGAAACGACATCGAAGGATACCAAGAAAACCTGGTCCTCCAGTCGTACTCCCTCCAATTTATTTAAAAAATCTACAGTATCCCACACGTAAGATTTAAGTTTTTTGACAATCGGATTCAATACTCTATCAAGAAATATACCTAATTTGTTAAACACAGAATCTACCCCGGATACTATCGGGCGTCCGGGTGGGTTCTCCAGTGATTTGTCACAAAAGATTTAAATCACCACAGTATTTGTCCGTGTTCAGTTTAGCCTGCAGCAGCAGGCATTTTCCAGGGGCACCACGAGGAGTAACGGACTCACCCCCATACACTGCTTAGTCTTCTTCTGCTTATAATTTAGAGCATATATTTTGCTCTTCATTTTGGTCTTATACTTCATGTTCTTCTGCTTTTTGATCTTCTGCTTATTGTTCTTCTGTCTCTTGTTCTGTATCTTGTAGTTTGTCTTAACCTTCTTTGTCCTGTTGGTGATCTTCTTTTGGGTAATCTTTTATTTCTTCTTTGTGATGGTGTTCAGGCTGGTTGGCTTGATGCTCGTCGTCCTTGTGGTCGTCATCTTCTTCGGGGTGGTCATCAGGGTCGTCGTCTTCATTGTTGGAGATCCAGAGTGATTACCCAAAAAAACATTTAAAAAATCTTCAATTTGTAAATGTAGCTGAAGGTACAAGAAGGCTGACTAACTTCCGAGAACCAGCTGACATTACTGGAACCCGGACGGGTAGCAGAAGGTACAAGAGCCAATGCAAGTAACGAGGACCAGCTGACTGTGCTGGAACCCGGAGGGGCAGCAGAAGGAAAAGAGCCAATGGCACAACCGAGGACCAGCTGACGTTACTGGGACACGGTTACTAAGCAGGAGGTACCTGTGCTCCAAAGCACTACCAAGGACCAGCAGACGTTGCTGGAACTCGGATACCGAGATGGAGGCACCTAGGCCAAAGGCACTGCGTAGAACCAGCTGACGGTACTGGAACCCGAACGGGTAGCATAAGGCACCCATGAAAATGTAAGTTGACAGGCCGCAAGCAGTCCGCAGCTACCGAATCACACAGTCCTACAGTGGGTGCTTGTCCTATTGTCACAACGGAAACAGCCTTTATTTACTTATCCCACAGCACACATAGGAATCACCTAAACTGCAGGCACCATACAGTCGGCTAACCCGAATGCAACACGACAGGACAACTTATTGGAGGCAAATTGACGTTGATACTGCCAGGAAACAGCTGTTGTGCTGTAACCAGGCTAGGCAGGAGTCAGTACCCCTGCCAATTACTTCCGAGCAACAACTGGCGGTGTTGGAGCCCAGGGATGAGAAGAGAACAGGGTGGAGGCAGCAGGACTTTTTGTTGCCGTACACACAGCAGGGGAACAGCTGACATTACTGAACCCCAGTAACACAGGAGCAAGTGTTGACTGTGCTAACAGCACTTCCGAGCAACAACTGGCGGTGTTGGAGCACAGGGTCAAGGAGGGTGTAGGCAGAGGCCTAGTATGAGATGTTTGAAGTTAAATTTGTAGTTAGCAGCATAAATTTTTGCCAGACACACAGCAGGGGAACAGCAGGCATTACTGAACCCAACAAACACATCAGCGATTGTTTTGATCTGTGCATCCAACACTTGTGAGCAGCAACTGGCGGTGTTGAAGCCCAGGGTCAAGAAGGATTTTGAAATAAAATATTGAGTTATTGCCTTGTTACGTGGCCATTGCAAATGTATGTACTTCAAACAAGAAAAAATGAATGTTTACTAGGACAATAAAATGATGAATTTCAATTCCAAGAATAAAAATAAACACCCTTAAAATATAAACGCATATAAGCACATGGCAACAAGAAATGGAACAACACACCACCCAAAATTTATTTTACAAAATATAGTGTTGTAAATTTATGAATAAAAGTCCATTTTTGTATTTAAGAATGATGCGTAAGGAACGCTATGTTAAACCATAACATAGTGAAGACAATGGATTTTGTAATAGTCACTCATCATCATCATTACAATTTATATGTGACAGTCACACAGATTAAAATTATTTCACTTACGAAAATTGTTAGTTCGGACAGCATTTATTACATGTCCAGCATGGACTCATCAAAGTGATGAGATGACGCAATAATGCACGATAAAAAATAAACATTTTAAAAAAACATTATGCATTGTCACAATTTAAGTGGGTGCCTGCAAGTGGACGTGAAACAAAGGCTACAGATAGCAAAGGTATATACTATGTCTGTATCAGACAGTGGCCAGCCTCTGATGGGTAATGGCGATGTTATACTGTACGTCAATAAAGGCTGCGTCTGCAATCATGCATTTTTTGCTTGTAGAGTGTTGAAGAGGGTAAAAGCATGTCTGGTTGCGCAAGGCTTTATCCGGCAACACTACCTTCCTTGTGTCACGGGTAGGGTAGCGTGTGTCTATTATATGACTCTCTCTAAAATGTGACGTTACGCAGCCTTATTCTGCCCTAGGGACGGCAAAAATATGACAGCAGTAATCATTTACTGTATAAAACTCCACCTATGAGCAACAAAACAAGCACGTTCCCTCTTCCGGTTCCTGCGCTGACATGTGAGGAGGAGTTTGGAGACGCTCATGAATTCCTCCCAGGTATCCAAGCATATCGGGCTGATAGGAGAGCAGTAAAACCACCCCCGGGAACAGTGACACCTTTTACATTCGTGGGGACATAATTTATGGAGCGCTACTTGCTACGGAGTTCACAACAGACCCCGAACGGTTTACCTATCCAACTGAAGCAGAAGGACAAGATGGCGCATGGAGGAGAGAAAGAGGAAAGAGGCGCAATGCTGAGCGCTGCCATAGACATGCATCAAGAGCTATTATCAGAAGCACCATGTGACCTGAGAGTTCCTCAGGAATTTGATTCCCAGAAAATGGCTGGAGAGGTCACAGTCCTTCTCTTACCAGACATTCAGAAGCTGCTGGAGTCGGCATTGCAATCGTCATTGTCTTCCATACAAAAGTCTGTAGATCTGAATACCATTGCAATTACCAAGCTGCAACAGGATGTGGCGCTGCTACAACAGGAGAAGCAACTTTCCCAAGACAGAGAACAGAACCTTCAGCAGAACTTACAAAATTTGATAGACAAAGCAGAGGACTTGGAAAATCGCTCGAGACGAAGCAATTTACGTCTCGTAGGACTGCCTGAATCGTTTCAATCAGCAGACTTACAATCCATCTGTGAGAATGATCTAACAAAAATATTGTGACTTAAGTACTACTGTCGTGTGTAACGTGCACTCGTGTGGGACCGCCGCAAAACAACAACAGGCGAGGGAGGCATCGAAACCAACAATGTACAGACCACGGCAAGTAATAATGAAGCTGTTAGATTATAACGACAAAGTTTCATTGTTACGGGCATTCAGAGAAGCGAGGCGCCCAGTGCTACTCCATGGCTATGAGATTCTGCTCTTTGAAGACTTCTCAGTATCGGTCTCAAAGAAGAGGAGGGCGTTCAGTTCCATTTGCACAACGTTGTTTGAGCGAGATGTTCGCTTTCAACTACTGTTCTCAGCGCGTTTGCGGTTACAAAGATCTGCGGGACATATGTCATTTATGACACACCAGAACAAGCCGAAGCAGCCTTGGAACGAAATCCACAAAGTGATAGGGAGGTACAGCGAGGCAGTTCCAGGTTCTCCTCACGCAGACGACGACAAGATGGCAGTTCATGAAGGAGATCAGGAAAGATGAAAGAGATTCTCTCCACGTTAAATTACATATGAGATATATTTGCTGTTTGAGCTGTTTCTATTGCAGTTCCTTCATACCTATGCTAAAGCATGATAGCTTTGCTGCAATTTTAGATGGTTAAATTAGTTAATTGATATTAGATGTTGAAGATCTCTCATGAGAGAGGGTATCTTGATACACGTGGGACAACTGACTTCAACATTACATATGGAGGGACAATAAGTGAAGCAGGCTATTGGGGTTTCATGCTTTGGACACATGGGGGGGTACACTGAATAGCCTGGGAGGATGGGGGTAATCTCCTCACAGTTTAGAAAAAAGGAAGTCACATAAACAGAGGTAGTGGTGGAGAGACTACGACCGCTTACAGCGGTTTATTGTTAAACAAGAGTTACTAGAAAAGGGTAGCAAGGGACCTCTCTCCAATAATTAATCCTGGAATTGTCAATATATCTTGATTTGGTATTTGATATTGTGGTGCTACTTCCTCCTTTCCTCGCAGGTTGGTGCCAACGACGGCCATAAGAGGGTACACCGTCTCCTCCAGCACACTCATAACTTTTCTGCCGCCCATTCAATATGAAGATCATCTCCTGCAATGTCAAAGGCTTGCGGGCGCCGGAGAAGCAGCAGATATTTAATCGACAGCAACAGGAAAACAATAGTCTACTGATGCAGCACATCACAGCGCCGCAGACAGCAGGGGCTTCCCGGGGATGCCAGGATGTCCGTAAAGCGGTGCGTACACCGATCCGAAATATGGAGCAATCAGATGACGTCGAGGTATACCTGGAGATGTTTGAAGGCGTGGCAAAAAGGGAGAGAGTGCCCCGGGACCAGTGGGCCGAGATCGTGGCTCTGTTTTTGACTTCAGGACCCGCAAAAGCCTATAGGGACCTACCCCCCGAGCAACAGGAGGACTATGAGAGCGTCAAGGGTGAGATACTTGCACGTCTTGGGGTAAATGTTTTGGTCCGGGCCCAGCGGGTACACCAGTGGAAGTTTTCCCCTTCCGAGCCAGCTCGGTACCAGTATTATGACTTGATACACCTGATAGAAAAGTGGTTGCAGCCGGAGGTGTTGTCACGCCGCGCTATGCTGGATCGTATAGTGACTAATAAATTCTGGAGAACTTTGCCCCACACCCTTCAAACATGGGTTGGACAGGCAGCCCCTACTGATGGTCTCCAAATGGTAGACCTCATTGAAAGATATAGGGCTACCAAGGAGATACAGGGAGAGACTACCCGGAAGGTATCAAGTAAATTCCCCAAACCTTCACCCACAGCTCAGCGAGCAGAGACTCGGAGGGCCGCCCAGGACGGGTCGGGGAACGAAAGGGGCCCCATAATCTGTTGGCGGTGCCAAGAACCAGGACATGTGAGAGCTGATTGCCCCCACCTGACTGAGCCCATGGACAACAACTTTGGCTACTATCAGTCTCACTATGCAGAACACATGTGTGCAGTGGGCAAACCAGAGGGACCCAGTATGAACCATTTGTGTAAAGTGGAGGTGGAGGGTAACCCTGCTGTGGCTGTACTGGACTCAGGTAGTCTCGTGACCCTAATACGAGCCAGCCACGTCCAAATCAGCGAGTATACTGCTCTGAAAATGGGTGTGTTGTGTATTCATGAGGACTTAAAACATTATCCTACCGCCCTGGTGATGATAAACACGTCAGCGGGGAGGAGGTGAGATGAGGTGGGGGTGGTGGTTAATTTGCATTATGAGGTAATAATGGGGAGAGATTTTCCGTTATTTTCTGTGCTTTGGCCTGTAATTACCCCTCCCACAGAACAGTCGTCGGCACCAGTGGCAACCAGGTTGCATTCTCCTGAAATCGGGCATGAACCTGGTGGCCCAGAGGAAGATGTACTGGCGGTAGGAGTACCTTTGCCTTCGGTGGAGGAGGAAAACCCCTCTACTATAGAAGTGTTAGCTGGGGAGATGGAAGATTTGCCACCGGGACCAGAATTCTCATAGTTAAATGTGTCAGGTGACAATTTTGTTACGGCGCAACTACGTGACCCTACGTTGACTCCAGCCCGTGAAAATGTACTGGTTGTCAATGGGGAACCCCAACACCCCGGGGCAGCTACAGTATTTCCCCAATTCGAGATGAACCAAGATTTGCTGTATCGGGTTGAAAAAATACATGGGGAAATTGTCGAGCAATTGCTGGTACCGCAGTCATATCGGAGGTTGGTAATGGACTTAGCGCATGCGCATGTACTAGGGGGACATTTGGGACAAAAGAAAACCCTAGACAGAATTCTATAACGGTTTTACTGGCTAGGGGTCTATGAAGAAGTTAAACAGTATTGTAACTCTTGTCCTGTGTGCCAGGTAACCAGTCCGCAGCCTCATTTTCGGAGTCCCTTGGTGCCATTACCATTACCAATTATAGAGGTACCGTTTGAGACAATAGCCATGGATCTGGTGGGTCCGGTTAATAAATCACCAAGGGGTCATCAACACATCCTCGTAGTTCTAGATTACACTAGCAGGTATCCTGAGGCTATTCCCCTGCGACACACCTCGGCCAAACAGATCGCAAAAGAACTCATGGGTATGTTCTCTCGGTGGGAATCCGTCAAGAAATCTTAACAGATCAGGGACCCGCTTTATGTCAAAAATCATGAAGGAACTGCCAGCAAGGAAGAGGTCAAGAAGATGCTGCAGTTAGGGGTCATTGAAGAGACCCAGAGTGAGTGGGCCAGCCCAATAGTCCTAATAACAAAGCCAGATGGGACACTAAGGTTCTGTAATGACTTCAGAAAACTGAATGAAATTTCAAAGTTTGACGCCTACCCCATGCCCCGGGTCGATGAGTTAATAGAGCGGTTTGGGCAGGACTATTATTTTTCAGTCATTGACCTCACAAAAGGGTATTGGCAGGTGCCCCTAACAAAAGCAGCGAGAGAGAAAACGGCTTTTGTAACACCCAAGGGACTGTTCCAGTATATAGTCCTACCCTTCGGGTTGCATGGCGCTCCAGCGACATTCCAGAGGTTAATGGACGTTGTTCTTCGTCCTCATCGCCGATATGCCGCGGACAATCTGGACGATATTGTGGTGTACAGTACAGACTGGGAAAGTCACTTAGCCAAGGTACAGGCGGTGATACATTCGCTGAGACAAGCAGGGCTAACTGCCAACCCAAACAAGTGTTCCATAGGTTGGAGGAAGCTCGGTACCTGGGGTATGTGATTGTGAGAGGAGTTATCAAACCCCAAATAAACAAAGTGGAGGCAATACAAAACTGGCCCCGTCCCCTCACCACAAAACAAGTGAAAGGGATTTTTGGGTTGGTGGGATACTGCCGGCGGTTTATTCCCAATTTTGCAACCCTGTCGGCGCCGTTAACTGACTGTCTAAAAGGCAGGAAGTCAGTAATGGTGCGATGGAATGATCAGCTTGAAGAAGCGTTTGTAAAACTAAAAGGGCACTGTGTGTGTCACCATTTTTGATCACACCCGACTTCAAAAGAGAATTCATTGTCCAGACAGATGCGTCAGAGGTAGGTGTGGGTGCCGTGTTGTCTCAGGAGGTTAACGGGGAGGAGCATCCCATTAGTTTCCTGAGTCGAAAGCTTACTCCAGCTGAAACCAGATACAACATTGTAGAGAGAGAGTGCCTGGCGATCAAGTGGGCACTGGAGTCGTTGCGCTACTATCTGTTGGGGAGAACATTTTGGTTGGTAACTGATCATTCCCCTCTGACTGGCAGTGTTGTAGCCCAGGGAGTAGAGTTCAGGTGGTAGATAGATGAACATAACAGGAAACATGGATAACGTTGCCAACCAGTTATTTAATCGGAAAACGGACAGGCAAATTCAGGCGAGATCCATGCCTTGTTCATTTTCAGAAAAGTAATCCGGTCTACATTATCGGAGGATAGTCGCATGCGACGGTCTGTTAGTACACCACCTGCAGCACTAAAGACGCGCTCCGATAATACACTGGCAGCAGGGCAAGCCAGCACCTCCAATGCATACTGGCTAAGCTCTGGCCATGTATCCAGCTTAGAGACCCAAAACTTGAAAGGGGAAGAGCCATCTGGGAGTACACTGAGAGGGCAAGACATGTAGTCTGTCACCATCTTACGGAAACGTTGCCTCCTGGTGACTGGAGGCGTCTCGGATGGTGTAGACATTGGTGGCGCTGCCACAAAACTTTGCCACATTTGGAACATACTGGTCTTGCCTTGTGCAGAGGCGCTGCTTGTGCTCCCTCGTGTTGCAGAGCTGTCTCCACTGCCTCGACGCACAGAGCTGCTTTGTAAAGCAGTAGCAGCAGCGCTCTCGGCTGGAATGGAGAACATTATGGATTGCACCAGTGTGTCTTGGTACTCCCGCATTTTACGCTCCCGGTTCAACGGTGTGATGAGGCTTTGTAAGTTGTCCCGGTAGTGAGGGTCTAGGAGGGTGTACACCCAATAATCAGACGTGGTGAGAATGTGGGCGATGCGGCGGTCGTTTTCAGGCACTGCAGCATGAAATCAACCATGTGCTGCAGACTCCCAACTGGCCAACAAACGCTTTCCTCTCTAAGAAACGTCATCTCTGCCTGCTCTGCATCACCCCACCCTCGCTCTACATACTGACTAGAGCGTTGTGTACCTCCCTCTGTAGCGATTTCTTCCTCCTCCATTGACTCCTCCTCATCCTCCTCACAAAGTGAGCCCTACCCAGCCCTTTGTGAGGAACCACGTTGCGCTGACTGTCCAGAAGGTGATGGAATTTGTGACTCCTCATCCTCCACCTCTTCCAAAACCTCATCCCTTAGTGCTTACAGTGTTTTTTGAAGCAGGCAGATAAGGGGGACAGTCAGGCTGACTAGTGCATCATCTGCACTCGCCATCCGCGTTGACTCATCAAACGCACGCAAAATGTGGCAGATGTCCTTCATAGAGGCCCACTCAGTAGTGGTGAAGTGTGGACGGTGCAAATTGCGACTTGATTGCGCCTGATGCAGCTGATACTCCATTACTGCTGGCTGCTGCTCACACAACCGCTCCAACATATGTAACGTGGAATTCCACCTGGTGTGTACGTCACATATGATGCGATGTTCAGGAAGGCGAAATCTGCGTTGCAGAGCTGCAATGCGCGATCTGGCCATGCTGGAACGTCGCAAGTGAGCGCACTCTAGGCGGACCTTGTGCAGCAGTTCATCAAGATGCGGATATTCCCTCAAAAAACTCTGCACGACCAAGTTGAGCACATGTGCCAGACATGGTATGTGAGTGAGGTTGCCAAGGCCCAGAGCTGCCACCAGATTTCGGCCATTGTCACACACTACCAAGCCTGGCTGTAGATTCGCTGGCAAAAACCACACGTCGCTCTCCTGCTTGATGGCATTCCAGACCTCCTGCGCTGTGTGGCTTCGATTCCCCATTGAAATTAATTTGAGGACGGCCTGTTGACGTTTGGCCACGGCTGTGCTCATATCGGTCGCAACAGGTAAGCGTTCACGGGTCCATGTGGAGGTAGACCGTGACGGCTCCTGCAGCGATGATTCTGAGGAACTGGAGTAAGAGGAGGAGTCAATGTGTACAGACTGGATTCCTGCAATCCTTGGAGTTGGCAGAACACGTACAGCGCCACTCGCAAGATCTGTACCCAGCTCCACAACATTGACCCAATGGGCAGTGAGGGAAAGGTATCGTCCCTGGCCATGGGTACTGGTCCACGCATCGGTGGTCAGGTGGACCTTGCTACTGATGGCGTTTAGTAGCGCATGTTTAATTTTTCCCTCAACATGCTTTTGCAGACCAGGGACGGCTTGCCTGCTGAAATAAAATCGGCTTGGCACATTGTATTGTGGGACTGCCAATGCCATTAAGTTCCGGAAACTCTCAGTCTCCACCAGCCTGAATGACAGCATTTCAAGGGACAGGAGTTTTGCAATGCCACCATTCAGAGCCTGTGCTCGTGGATGGTTTGCCGAGTATGGCCGTCTTTTATCCCATGCCTGTGCTACCGATGGCTGTTTTGTGGCCTGGGAGTGTGAGGATGACAGGGAACTTGCTGCTGTGGGTGGAATAACACTTTTGCTCTAGACAACAGTGACAGAGGTTCTTCCATGGCGATCCGGTGAGGAAGCCGAACCAGCTGTGTGTGAGCTGGAGGAAGAGGCTCCAACACGAGCTGAAGATGTAGGTGCTGCTGTAGGTTGGCCTACATCTCCAGTGTGTCTTTGTAACTCAACTACGTGCTTTGTCCGCACATGTTTCCACATATTTGTGGTATTGAGGTTACTGACACTTTTACCTCTTTTTACTTTTTGCTTACACAGCTTGCATTTGACATAGCAAATATCATCTGCAAGTGTGTCAAAAAAGGACCACGCAGTGCAAGTCCTGGGAGCGCCCATTTTGACTTTTGTAAGAGAACTGCTCAGAACAGGTGCCAAACTGGAGGCTACAGGCAACCGAGTCTGCAGCCTACCTCTCCCTCCTGTTTGTACCGTTGGGCCAATCTCTTCCTCAGAGCTGCTCCCACCACCTTCCTGTTCCTCACGCCATGTTGGGTCTTGGACCTCATCATCTCCACTACCCTCTTCCAACACCTGCTGCTGTTGGGTGGTCTGGAAAGCACCATGCTCAACAGAAACTGGAACCTGAGTCTCATCATCATCAGATGCGTTCTGCGGTGTGCTGACCATCGGCACTGGCTCACCCGCCTCTTCAGATTCAGAGAGACACAGCTGTTGCGCATCACTGCATACTCCCTCTTCTTCAAATTCCAGAATGCTGCTTGGCTGGGCTCCTGTTTGCAAGCCAACAGATTCTGAGAACAGAAGCAGAGACTCAGCTGGCTCCAGTTCAGAACTCTCTGACTGCCTGGGCAATTTGACAGGCGGTGAAGAGACAGATAGTTGCTCAACAGTGTTGTGGTCCTGAGAGGAGGTGGAAGCAATTGAAGTCGATGCATTGGCTGCCATCCAACCAACAACGGCTTCAATTTGTTCTTCCCGCAGCAGGGGGGGTACGCCGACCTCCTACAAAAGTGCGCATAAAGGAACGCTCACGGGGAAAACTGGTGGATGCTGTGTCACTGGGGGCGGCAGCAGACACAGAATCCCCACGTCCTCTCCCTGCTGAAACTCCATGGCCACGACCACGTGCCTTACTCCCTGCCTTCTTCATCTTGGTAGATTGATAAAGAAAGTCAGAAAAGTTATAAGGCCTAAGTGTGGTTATTACGCAGAGACTGCAGTGAACACTGCAGACAACTGTTCACTAGGTGTGAAAGGCTCCTTTGTGTACTTCTATAGCGTTTGCAACCAATGTATTGGATACGGATGGAAGCGCGTCACACTAATAGATTAGAGTTATTTTAAATAGAATGGAGCAGCACCAATTAGAGAAAAATGTCAAGGATGAGGCAGTGACACACGTTCAGCAGACTACAACCAGCAGTGGTTGAAGAACTAACTGGAGCGTGATCTGCACTCCAAAAATGAAAACCTCAGACTAGAGTGAACACTGCACACAACTGTTCACTATCTCGGAAAGGCTCCTTTCTGTACTTCTATAGTGTTTGCAACCAATGTATTGGATACGGATGGAAGCACGTCACACTATAATTTCAATTGAATGGAGCAGCAAGAATTACACTAAAAAAAAAAAAAAAGAGTCTGTGAGTGACACGTGCAGATGCCTACAAACAGCGTTGGATGCAGAGCAAACTGCAGCGTCACCTGCACTCTCACACACACACCTTGCACAGAGCTGTTAAAACAACACTGCAAGGCAAAAGGAAGCTTTACACAGCTGTTGGTAAACTAGCCTGCCTAAAGCACAGTACACAAAATCGCAATCTCTAACTGTCCCTCTGAGTCAGCAGAGCAGCGTTCTGTCCCTAACTGAATTCACAGCACAGTGACGCTAAAATGGCGGCGGCGCCTTTTATAGTGCATTCTGACATCATTTCAGCATCTAATCACAGCCATGCCATTAGTTAACATGACCGCAGCATTACAGGATGTGCCCACACTTCTTAGGATTCCTCATTGGCTGACTAAAATCACATTGCCTCTCAAAGAATTATGGGAACTTCCGATTCCGGTATACGATATATAAATGGAAAATATCGGAGACTAAGTATCGGAATTCCGATCAACATAGCTGAATATGCGCGACGCGATAACCCGCATACTTGCGGTATCGGAATGCTCCAACCTCTAGGTTCAACACATCCAAAAAATATGATTAATATCAAATCCCTTTAAAGTCAATTACTAAGAGTATTTTGACGTATAGTACATGAAACGGAAGGTGTTGATGTTATACTTGATTCTATGATCGATAAATTTCTAAAAAGAGGGTATCCAAGTAATCTATTGAAAATAACTAGGGATAGTGTACTTCAAAAGAATAGATTAGAATTATTGGCAAAGCAACGTTCTAATAAGGAATTGGTGAGGATCCCGTTTATCTCCAGATTTACTGAAGAGAGTAGAGATATATCTAGAATAATTAGGAAGCATTGGGGAATGCTAACAAAATGTCTCCCTGGAATTAAGGAGTACAAATTTCCCCCCCTTTTTTCTTATAAAAGAGCAAAAAATGTAAGAGATTTTTTGATTAGATCTGTTTTTGGACCACTGAAAAGAACTACTCAGACATCTTTAACAGGTATAGCAAGAAAGGGATGCTACCCCTGTCTGAACTGCATTAATTGTAATCAGATGATCAAGGGAGCACAATTTATACATTATGAAACAAATAAGGTATACCGTATAGACCACTTTTTAACATGTGATTCTGAGTATATAATTTACTTACTAGAATGCCCTTGCAAGTTATGGTACGTAGGCGAGACAACATGTGACTTCAAAACTCGAATAAGTCAACATAAGTATACAATTAGGAAGAAAAGAATGGATCTTCCAGTCTCAAAGCACTTTACCGAATTAAAACATACAGAGAAAAAACTTAGGTTTAGATTAATAGATGCGGTCCCTTTACAGAGGAGAGGGGGAGATAGAATTGGCCTCCTAAAGAAAAAAGAATTGCAATGGATATATGAACTTAATACGTTGAAACCAAAGGGCCTTAATGTAGATTTTAGACTGAATGTTACAACCCAATAGGGTGTTCACTTCTGATCTATCCATTGGTAGTTATTGATTATGGTCAACTAATAATTTGTGATATAATGTTTCTATTTCTCTGTTTTTTGTAGATGTTGATATCGAGAGGAGAATCCAATATCAGGGAGCTGGGTTTGAGATGGAGGACGCACTCAGGAATAAAAAAATTTTTTTCTTCTATTTTTTTCCTGTGTTCATTTAATATACATGTGCGCTTAGTCCCTTGTATCACGCATTCAATAAAAGTATGTACTTCATAAATGAGAGTGTCCGTTGACATATTCTTATTAAAAGTGGAATTCTGATCTGTCAAAAGGTTTGGTACAGGGGAACGAACATCTCCATCTAAAGACATTGGGGTTGAGGGACCCGTGCCACAAAGGGTGCGGAATACCTCCCCCTCTTATGTCTTAGGTAGTGGGAAGTGACCCAACAAAGGGAACTGTCCCGCTTACCAGGGTGGGCAAGATGGGTGTATATCTCCATTGAAGTACGAACCGGACTGATGTGTTCTAGTCATTTTATAGTCTGTGTCAGATGGCGATGGGCCAATTAGACATAGATACTATTTTTGAAAACAGTGAGTTAAAGCCATACCTATTATTAAAAAGAAGTCATACATGAGGATTCTCTTATGTGGATATATTTTTGAGGAAGACTGAAATGCACAGACTGCTTTATTTGTGAATTTGTACAGTCTGCCACATCCAAGATGGCACCTCGGCACTGAAACTGCCGTAGTGCGCATGCGCAGAGCGCAAAATGCCACACAATAGTTCTGATTGGCTGTAGGCCAGTGAAACATCTAATTACATAGAAGACATGCGCAGAGAAGCAATGTTAAGTCCAACATGTCGATTTCAGCGTCCTCCATGTGCAGCATAGCTCCTCTCGATAAGTGAGTACCTCTATATGTAAATTATGACCACAGCTGTATATGTTTTACTAATATGAGTAATCAGTGGGAGATATGTGAAAATGATAGAGATAGAAAGAAATATACGGCTGGAGTATGTGACATAATGTGTATATGGGCTATATATAGTATTGCTATAAAATGTAAATACATTCTATGGACTATATATTTAATATTGGTTAATTAGATGTAAAGTGGTTGTGAAACATAGACCCTATAAAAAAGCCCACATTTGTGTGTTGGACACTGCTTGAGGAAGGCTCATGGAGCCGAAACGTTGCTGTCACATGTGGGTATAATAAAATATCCACTTTTTTCCTATCAACCTGTGGAGTGCTGCCTGATTTTTGAAATATATATATATATATAATATATATGTATTCTATGTGTATGTATCTAGTGTTTTGTGAGCTGTCAGTGTGATTTTACAGTAGCCGGGGATGAATTGCCGGCTTTTCAAAGGACACCAATGCGTATAAATCGGACAGCACTCGCATGGTGCGAGTGCTGTGCGATGATTTCTCGCACCCATTGACTTACATTGGCGATTATCATGCCAAATTCGCATCAAATCACAGCATGTTGCGATTTTTTTCTCACACCGATTTCGGCTGAGAAAAAAATCGCAAATGAGATGTCACCTATTGAATAACATTGGTCCGATTGCAATCCGATTTTTTATCGGCTGAATATCATCCGTTTTCGGCTCAAGTGAGTATGAGCCCTTATTCTGTTTCAGTAGACTCCACAATCATGTGGAAGACTGCTGACTTGACAGATGTCCAGAAGGCAGTCATTGACACAATCCACAAGGAGGGTAACCACAAAAGGTCATTGCTAAAGAAGTTGGATATTCACAGAGTGCTGTATCCAAGCATATTAATGGAAACTTGAGTGGAAGGATAAAGTGTGGTAAGAAAAGGTGCACAAGCAACCGGGATAACCGCAACCTTGAAAGAATTGTTAAGAAAAGGCCATTCACAAATTTGGGGGAGATTCACAAGGAGTGGACTGCTGATGGAGTCATTGCTTCAAGAGCCACTACACACAGACGTATCAAGGGCGTGGGCTAAATGTGTCGCATTCCTTGTGTCAAGCCACTCATGACCAATAGACAACACCAGAAGAGTCTTACCTGGGTCAAGGAGAAAAAGAACTGGACTCTTTTTCAGTGGTCCAAAGCGTGCCTTTCATGAAAGTCAATTTTGCATTTCATTTGGAAATCAAGGTCCCAGAGTCTGGAGGAAGAGTGGAGAGGCCACAATCCAAGCTGCTTGAGGTCTAGTGTGAATTTTCCACAATCAGTGATGGTTTGAGGAGCCATGTCATCTGCTGGTGTAGGTCCACTGTGTTTTATCATGACCAAAGTCAGCGCAGCTGTCTATCAAAAAATTTTAGAGCACTTTATGCTTCCCTCTGCTGACAAGCTTTTTGGAGATGGAAATTTCATTCTCCAGCAGGACTTGCCACCTGTCCACACTGCAAAAAGTACCAATACCTGGTTGGTTTAAAAACAACAGTATCACTGTGCTAGATTGGTCAGTAAACTTGCCTGACCTTAACCCCATAGAGAATCTATGGGTATTGTCAAGAGGAAGATGAGAGACACCAGACCCAACAATGCAAATGAGCTGAAGGCTGATATCAAAGTAACCTGGGCTTCCATAACACCTCAGCAGTGCCACAGACTGATCGCCTCCATGCCACGCCGCATTGATGCAGTAATTGATGCAAAAGGAGCCCTGACCAAGTATTGAGTGCATTTACTGAGCATACATTTCTTTAGGCCAACATTTCGGATTTTAAGATAATTTTCAAGCTGTTGTTATAAAGTATTCTAATTTACTGAGATAATGACTTTTAGGTTTTCATTGGCTGTAAGCCATAATCATCAACATTAACAGAAAGAAACACGTGAAATAGATAACTCTGTAATGACTCTATATAATATATGAGTTTCACTTTTGTATTGAAGAACTGAAATAAATTACGGTAACTTTTTGATGATATTCTAATTTTTTGAGAAGCACCTGAACATTTTCAGTTTGGAGATCTCCCAGAAACTTTATAAATTTATATATATACTTACTATTAACAGCTCTTTCGATAAGCTTCCCTTAAAGAATACCTATTAGCAGGTGAAACATGGGCAGTTTTTGCTCTTATATCCCCCCTGAGAATTTTTTTCCCAGTTCCAGAGATATGGGTCAATGTTTGCTGCTCTGCACTGTTAATCCTTTGTGCAGTGGCCTCTTGTAAAAGAGCATAGAAATTAGTACAAAATAGAAATACCAATACCCACAGCTCTGGCTGAGTAAGGCGTATATTTTTAAAAAAATCAACTAAAAAAAACACAGAATACTTAGGGAGCAGCAAAAATAAAATAAGAACAAAAACTGTCAACTTTTCACCTGTTGACAGGTTCTCTTCAATAGGAATCTGTCACCTATTTCCTGCTTTCCAAGCCATAGGCAGAGCCTGGCTGCACCATTATTGTCAGGTATGTTTTTCTCTGAAATGCTCGGAGAAGGAGTTTGAAAAGTCGGCCTGGGACTATAGGGAGAGATCTTACTAATCCCATGCTCTCCCCACACCACTCTATTTAACCCCTTTCCGACATCAGGCCTAATAGTATGCCGATGTCGGACTCCTCCTGTTTGGGGCGGCTCCAGCACTGAGCTCGCACCTTTCCATGCACATCTCAGCTGATATATACAGCTGACATGTGCACGCAGCAGCCGCAGGTGGAATTGCGATCCACCCATGGCTGTTAACCAATTAAATGCCGCTGTCAATCTGACAGTCGCATTTAACTTGTGCTTCAGGCAAGCGCGCTGGAAATCCTGCCCATCGGTGACCCCGTCACGTGATCGCAGATCACCAATGGGTTGGCATGACAAACAGAGATCTACAGCAGACCTCTATCACTGTCATAGCCAGATTGCTATGAGCGCCGCCCATAGCAAGTGAGCATTTCTGTTACATACAGGTGATCTGATCATCGACTGTATGCAGCAGAGTCGATCAGACAACTGCAGCTTCTAGTCTCCTATGGAGACTATTGAAGCATGCAAAAAGCAAACAAAAAGTTTTTAAAAATATAAAAAAATAAAAGTTCAAATCTCCTCCCTTTCGCCCCATTCAAAATAAAATAATTAAAAAAATCAAATATACGCATATTTGGTATCGCCGCATTCAGAATCGCCCGATCTATCAAAATATAAAAAGAATTAACGCGATCGTTAAACGCGTAATGAGAAAAAAGTCAAAACGCCTGAATTAAGTTTCATTCAAATGCAATAACAGGCGATCAAAATGGTATCAATAAAAATGTCAGCTCAGTACACAAAAAATAAGCCCTCACCCAACCCAAGATCACAAAAAATGGAGAAGCTACGGGTATCGGAAAATGGCGCATTTTTTTTAACAAATTATGGAATTTTTTTTCACCACTTAAATAAAAAAGAACCTACCGTATTTTTCGGACTATAAGACGCACCGGACCATAAGACGCACCCCAAATTTTCAGAAGGAAAACAGGGAAAAAAAATAATGTGTCAAATGGGGGTCCGTCTTACAGTTCAAAGTGCTCTGTGTTGCAGGGGTGCTCTGTGGGGTGGCTGTGCTGTGTGGGGTGGCTGTGCTGTGTGGGGTGGCTATGCTCTGTGGGGTGGCTGTGCTCTGTGGGGTGGCTGTGCTCTGTGGGGTCGCTGTGCTCTGTGGGGTCGCTGTGCAATATATGGTACTCACATCCCATAGCGGTGGTCCCAATGCAGCCTCCTGTGCTCTGTGGTGTCTGGCCAGCAGCGGGGCTCTGTGCTGCATGGGGGGCTCCGCCGGCATTTCCCTCTTAGCCGGACAGCCCCCCGCAGCTCCGCTGCTGGGCCTCCTGATACATGGCTTCCAGGAGCCTCCGGTGGCGGTCCCGACGAAGTCTTCCGTGCGGTGGTTCCGGGGCAGCAGCCAGCTCTGTGCTGCAGGGGGGCTCCGCCGGCATTTCGGTCTTAGCCGGAAAGCCCCCCGCAGCTCCGATCCCTCCTGCATCTCGGTGGCGTCCTCAAACATGGCCGCCAGGGGACTCCGGTAAGATGGCCGCCGAATCTCATTCAAGTCTCGGCAACGAGATCTCTTCTCCCGAGATCTTGTCCTGAGATCTCGGGAGAAGAGATCTCGTTGCCGAGACTTGAATGAGATTCGGCGGCCATCTTACCGGAGTCCCCTGGCGGCCATGTTTGAGGACGCCACCGAGATGCAGGAGGGAGCGGAGCTGCGGGGGGCTTTCCGGCTAAGACCGAAATGCCGGCGGAGCCCCCCTGCAGCACAGAGCCGGCTGCTGCCCCGGAACCACCGCACGGAAGACTTCGTCGGGACCGCCACCGGAGGCCCCTGGCGGCCATGTATCAGGAGGCCACAGCAGCGGAGCTGCGGGGGGCTGTCCGGCTAAGAGGGAAATGCCGGCGGAGCCCCCCACGCAGCACAGAGCCCCGCTGCTGGCCAGACACCACAGGAAGGCTGCCGCCGCCACCAGACCGCCGCCGCCACCGGATTTTTTGGTATGTTGGGACCATAAGGCGCACCCCCATTT
This sequence comes from Oophaga sylvatica, assembly GCA_033576555.1. Classification (NCBI taxonomy): domain Eukaryota; kingdom Metazoa; phylum Chordata; class Amphibia; order Anura; family Dendrobatidae; genus Oophaga; species Oophaga sylvatica. The sequence continues at coordinate 454,323,060 of JARQOD010000004.1, read as the reverse complement.
TCCCCCAAATTTTGGGGGAAAAAAGTGCGTCTTATGGTCCAAAAAATACGGTATATATGTTTGGTGTCTATGAACTCGAAATGACCTGGAGAATCATAATGGCAGTACAGTTTTAGCATTTAGTGAACATGGTAAAAACAAAAACAACTAAAAAACAACTGTGGGATTGCACCTTTTTTTGCAATTTCACCGCACTTGGATTTTTTTTCCCGTTTTCCAGTACGTGATATGTTAAAACCAATGGTGTCATTCAAAATTACAACTCGTCCCGCAAAAAACAAGCCAAAACATGGCCGTTTTGACCAAAAAATAAAAAAGTTATGGCTCTAGAAAGAAGGGGAGCAAAACACGAAAATGTATATATTTTTTTGCATTGTATTTTTCGGGGTGCAGCGAAGCCCAAGCACGTTTGGTCTCGCATGAGGGTGTTCACACTGGTGCGCATTGAGAGTGTACTGGCCAGCCCACCTAATCGAAGAGTGAACGGCACCCTATGTGGGCCTTTATTGTGCAATTGTATACTGGGCAGTCACCCCCTCCCTATATGGGTATGTGGAGAGTGGCTGTTTCATCTGGTATTTTGCACCTGTGCTGCTAACATCTTGCTTTATGGGCTAGCTGCACCCTGCAGTGCATTTGTTCTGAGATCTGGGTAGGTAAGTGTTGATGTTTTTTTCTGCTGTTTATATTAAATAAAAAAGAACCTATATATGTTTGGTGTCTATGAACTCGAAATGACCTGGAGAAATCATAATGGCAGTACAGTTTTAGCATTTAGTGAACATGGTAAAAAAAAACAACTAAAAAACAACTGTGGGATTGCACTTTTTTTGCAATTTCACCGCACTTGGAATTTTTTTCCCGTTTTCCAGTACGTGATATGTTAAAACCAATGGTGTCATTCAAAATTACAACTCGTCCCGCAAAAAACAAGCCCAAACAAGGCCGTTTTGACCAAAAAATAAAAAAGTTATGGCTCGGGGAAGAAGGGGAGCAAAACACGAAAATGCAAAAATAAAATTACCTCTGGTCGTTAAGGGGTCAATGACTTTTCTCTCCCTATGTACACACATGGCAGAAACCTGTTAATCAATTTGAGTGGAGCCAGGATCCAATTCATGCTGCCCATGGTTTGGGGAGCATGAATTGAGTTTAAGGTGCAGAATACTGTTGCTTTCTCCCAAAAAACTTAAGATGAGACAAGTGATCTAGAAGTAAGAAAACGGGACATAGGTTATTGAAATTTAAGTATTAAATGTAAATACTAGATCTTCAGGCCTAGATTGCTTTTTTCTTTCTAATACACTGGTGAAGACACTTATTTTGAGTAGTTTGTGACCCCACCCTAACCTCCTTAGAGTCTATCATGAGTGCTATGCTATGTGGTCTTCATCACTTCCCTATTGCTGACTACAGTATATGTTCTCCTCCCTCTTTACTCTTTGGTATAGTACAGACTGAGTTATGTGCTCTCACTAAAAACTTGGACATCTTAGACCCTATGAACACTGATCTCCTGTATATAGCCTCCTTCACCTCCCTACTGGCATTTGTAACACTGGGCTACTGTGGGAGAATTAAGAGATACCGAAGAGAGCTCCAAGAGCCAAAGAGCCAAATGCTGTCCCATCAACGTCAGAAGCAGTAACAAAACCAGCTATGTACAAAAGTTGCACAGACTATACAGCAACAAAATGATGGAAATTTTAATTTGTTTGGTGAACACTATTTAGATTGTTGCTTAATTTTATATTTAGGAACCAAATAAACAATAACAAAATTTCTATGTTTTGCTATGGCTGTGATTGTTGGGAAAAAAAGCTTTAAAGAACTGAGTGGTGAAGAGTTCGATTTTCATCCAGAGAACTCAGACTATTTCCATCTGTATTGTCATGTGTGTGACATCCGTGTGCCACACATATGCCAGTTTTTACATCTGTGTGACATCCAAGTGGCATCCATATTTACACATCAACATTTTAAAATGTACGTGATTAAATAGAGTTTCCTAGGGTAGTAATTGCAATGTATCTGCTAAAAATCTGATTAAGTATGTGATTCTAATTTTTTGCACACCCATAAACTTGAATATGCGAATCCCATCAAAAATACGGAAGAAAATAGACACTTGATTGTGTGAAAAACTGTCATTTGAACAGCCATATTGAATAACTTTGGTCAGCTTACTCTCTGATTTCTATTCGGACAGCACATGTCCCCATAATATGCTAGTTTGAATGGCAGGTATAGATACTCTATACAATATCTAATATGATCCATTTTTAGCTACATAATAAAACTGAGTTTTTTTTTCAATAATTGATTAAATACTGTGAAATCAACATGTAAAAACATAAACATAAATTATCCGAACTATCAGATCATGCTGCAAAATGCATAGAATCGGGGTGTACTGGGTATCAATGATTATCTAGGGCCTCATGTTCAACTGGTACCTAATCAGAGGACATTTGTTTTCAGACGTTTTATTATTTAATGGGTGATCGCTGTTACAAATAACGTCTCCATTTTCAGCAGCTTGTAAATGTGAACATACAGTATGGCCATACTAGAGATGGGATACTTGAAACATGCAGTGTACCTAGCAACATACGTACAAAAATTCAGCCTTTAAGTTTCTTTTCAGAATCATGTTTGGACACGTAAAATGCTGTTTGTTACAGTTTTCATTAGGGTATGTTACTCTGTCACAAATTTTACATTTCCTTATGGGTTTCTGTATCACTGTCAATATGAATATTACTTTCAAGTTGAAAATTCTTAGCAATTGAGCACAAGTTGTGATATAGTATTTGTCAGGTTTGTTATAACTGCTATTCACACATGAAATCAGCCCTCATTTCTAAGGACTGTCAGTAAAACATAATTCTCTGCCATTAGAACCCAATCAGAGCTCAGCTTTTATGTTTCCCGAGCAGCTTAGAATATGAAGGTTGCTATTGATAACAGAGGATGCCTTATTGTTAGGGTATGTTCACACAGTGCTTTTTCCAGCATTTTGTTTCACAGGCAGTAAAAACATTGTACATTGAGCGAATTTTTTATGCATTTTTCATGAGTTCTTGATGCATTCAGTTGAATGAGTAAAAAACACAAAAAAAAACAGTTTTTAATAAATGAAGCCTAAATACTTTGTCATGAGTACAGGACGGTTTAATCTTAAAGGAAAGCTGTCAGTAGAATTATGCTTTACAGAGGTTGTCTCTTTTTACAAAATACCGGTCCTGGGCAAAAAACACGCTTTACTCACCATCCCCGAGTCTCCGCCGCTGCTCCTAGTATTTGATATTGGATGCAATGCTAACGTTACATCGGCGATGTGGCAGCCAATCAGTGAGTTCAGAGGTTTTAATTGGGGTGTTCCGTTTACTCTGGCACAGCTGCTGAGTTCATTGATTGGCTGCCATACTCTCAAAGTGATGTCAGCGCTGTAGAGAATATCAGATACCGAAAGCAGCTGATTTTTTTTCAAATAAACTGCACTGGGGACAAGTATTTTTTGAAAGTGAACAACCACTTACCACTGAATTTAATAGCAACAGACTCACCCAGATAAAAAAAACTATGTTTAAAACCCCTTTGCCGCAAACCGCGGTATAAATACAGCGCTGTGATAACACGGGCTCACATTGGGACAATGTAATAAAGTGAAAAAATATTTAAAAATAAAAATTTTAAAAAGAGATATTTAAAAAAAAAATCACAAAAAAAAGAAAATAGGAATGCAATAAATACCGTATTTTTTGGACCATAAGACGCACTTTTTTCCCCCAAAATTTTGGGGGAAAATGGGGGTGCGTCTTATGGTCCCAACATACCGGAAAGTTCAGTGGCGGCGGCGCTCCCAATGCAGCTTGGCTGCGATGCGGTGGTGGTGTCCGGGCAGCAGCGGGCCTCTGGGCTGCGTGGGGGGCTCCGCCGGCATCTCGTCCCAGCCGGAAAGCCCCCCCGCAGCTGCGACGCGGTGCCGGTGCCTCCGGTGGCGGTCCCGATCCAAGGTGCGGTGGTGGTGTTCGGGCAGCAAGCGGGCCTCTGGGCTGCGTGGGGGGCTCCGCCGGCATCTCGTCCCAGCCGGAAAGCCCCCCCCCGCAGCTGCGACGTGGTGCCGGCATGAGGAATAGCCGCCTGGGACCTCCGGCAAGATGGCCGCCGCATACTCTCGTTCAAATCTCGGCAACGAGTACCAGTGTACTCTTTCTGTTTAAGATAGGAGGTTTGTAATTTAAGTAACTAATCAAATTGTGGAGTCTGCTTGAAATACTTTATCAACACTGAGGTCCTATCTTTGTGCTCTCCAATCCAATTAGTCGGTTCTTTCGCGTTTGCTCATCTAACCTCCAATGTCCATTTTTTGATCCTCCCTTCTCCTCAGAGGAGGTTGCAGGATCTTTATTGTTTACATAGACAGTTTTCTGTACTACTCTTACACTTTTTAAGTGTTCCTATACATTTGGCCTTCAAATGGGACTTATCCCTTTAATATGCCTACATTTTGCCCCTGACTTATCCCGTTATCAATAATCCTGGATTGGTCTTTATGGAACTGAACATATAGTGTTTAATTGAGTTTTCCATTATACTCAGGGCGAGCCATTACACATATATCTTGATACCTTGAACGCCACACTGGAAGGGATGCGTTCCACCGTTGCGTTCCACGATAGTGCGCACTGGAAATCACATAGCGAAATTCATCAGACGCGCCAGTAAAGGTAGTGACGCATGCGTGTCAAATGTGTGCTCCATGGTGGAGCGCATCTTAAGTGACACCTTTACTACCATGAGCGGCGGTCTATTTAACTTCTCTTACCACCAATTCAGTGAACCAGATCTCCTCTCTTTACATATAAGATGGGCATGTACCCATCACTTTTTTGTGTTAAGACCCAAATATATTTCCAGATAATTTGACAAATGAAATTTGTTGGGAGCAATTCAGCTTTCTTTGATGGATCCAATGAAGTTTCCTTTAGTGGGTAATGTGTAGCAAGTAGGTTGAGCATTCGATACTTCCGATACTGAAATCCAATGTAAGTCTATGGAACAAAATATCGAAGTACTTCCGATACTTACTTCCGATATTTGTTCCCATAGACTTACATTGGATTTCAGGTATCGGAAGTATCGGAAGTATCGAATGCTCAACCCTAGTAGCAAGGATTTACAGCCTCCCCCTCTCTAACTGGAGAACCAGGACCAAATAATTTTCATTGGAACATGATCTGATCCAATTCAGGAACACCACTGGGTGAGATTGTTTCTTTTATTTATTATTTTTTGTCTACCATACTGTCACATACCAGGACATAGGTCCACCTGCTTTAGCAATTGGGGTCCAGACAGCAGACTATGTGTAGAAAGTCTTTGTTTTCTTGGTTTTCACAAAGGTATCGGGTTAAACACTAACTTATGTATGATCTGATATTTTGTGCAATTACACCCTTACCTCTGTGTAAAAAATTCTATCCATTTATCTATCACTACCTCTTAGTGATGGTCTCTTTTAGAGATGAGCAAATTTGTTCGGAATCAGTTCTGAATACTATCGGAATCGAATATTGGTTTTGCAATATTCGTCGAACACAGCCGAACGTCATTAGAGTCAATAGGAGTAGTGTTATGTCCCATGAATGAGACATTTTACAGACTGTCCTGTGTATTTTACATGCTGTATTGCAGTCTCTCATATTGTTTACTGTTGCTATGTGTCCCTGTGTTTGCATAGCTGAAATCCTCCCTTTACATCAAGTTTGTCCCTTCTGTCTCTCTGTCTCCCTCTTCTGGTGTGATGTCATTTCCTTCTTCTTTCTCCTGTGTTTCATTCTCCATCTTGATTTTATCAGAATCACATGTGTTTTCAGTCTGTCTGAAGAAAGTCTTTTTTACCTGCTGCTGTTTGTATGCATTCAACAAGAATTCTTAAAGAAATCAAAGTCTCTTCTGGATTCTTCATAACATGTGTGCCGGCAGCTGAGTTAAGCTATCTGCGATCGTCGCCAATTGTAAGTAGGGTGAAAGAGATCCGGCATCTCACAGAGCCATATTTACAGCCACAGGCCCCGGGGACAGAATAGTAAAAAAGACTTTTCAGATTCATCTGTAAAACCCACAGCTTCTATAAAGCTACAGAACTTCCTGCAGAGCATCCGCTCTCAACATATAAGAGTCTATACAGCTCCCCTTCTCCCTGTGCAGCAGGATGGCTGAAGGAATGACTACACGGTCTCTGCCAGACCCATTGTCAGAGGAAGAGTGCATAGACCCTAATCCACCATTTAGTGAGAAGGCTAGACGTGTCACAAAGCCGACATGGAAAATAAGGGAGAATCTAGAATCCAGTAAACATGATCTTCTCCGTGCAACAGCAGAGCTATGGCAAAAACTCTTATGCCACATAAATAGCCTATCTCAGCCTGCTTCTCTCCAACGACCACTGGAGGGAGCTCTCGCACAACTGTGTTCAGATTATCAATGTTATGCAGAAATAACAGACCAATATATCGCAGTGTTAAAAAGACTTAACCCATCAGTTACCTGCAAAGAGCTGCAAGCTTTCCAAAAACTTAACTCTGAGAGAGAAAGCATGGTGCGCGATATAAAAGCCAAAACAGAGGCAAGAATCGCACTAATAGCCGAGATGTCATCTTGCATTTCTGGCTCTGCCAGACAGTCAAAGCGAACATCTAAGTCACGCTCTTCAAAATCCTCAACCCTCAGCGAACAGCTCATAAAAGCACGTGCGGAAGCTGAGGCCACTAAAATACAAGCTGCCTTTGCTCAAAAGGAAACTGAAATGAAAACTGAGGCAACTAAAATACAAGCTGCCCTAGAGGCCACTAAAATACAAGCTGCCCTAGAGGCCCTAGAGAAGGAAACTGAGATGAAAACTGAGGCCACTAAAATACAAGCTGCCCTAGAGGCCACTAAAATACAAGCTGCCCTAGAGGCCCTAGAGAAGGAAACAGATGAAAACTGAGGCCACTAAAATACAAGCTGCCCTAGAGGCCCTAGAGAAGGAACGCCAACACGCCATAGCCATGGCAAAGTTAAAGGTCCTGGAACAAGCCATCAGTGGGAGCCAAAGAGACAGCATCAGTTTAAGTGTTTTTGATACTGAAGACCCTCTTAAGCGTACTAGAGACTATGTACAAAGCCAACACAGCGCTATCCCTGCTCCTGCAATCCTTCCTGACCACACAGATGCTCCCCTGAAACAACAGGGTTTTGATACTGAAGACCCTCTTAAGCGTACTAGAGACTATGTACAAAGCCAACACAGCGCTATCCCTGCTCCTGCAATCCTTCCTGACCACACTGATGCTCCCCTGAGACAACAGGACACAGAGCGTTTATTCCCATCCTGCACCCAAGGTCAGTACAATTACAATACGCTGCCAATCTTGTATCCTGATCCACCTCTGTGCACCGAAATGTACCAGAAACCTGCAAATCAACTCTTATACTCAGAATCCTACGTACAGGCCGATATGCAGGCCAGTCACCACACTCCGGTCAATCACACAATTCCAGTCCCATGTGTAGCAGAAACTAAGCTCATTAAGCCAGTTAATGGACTGAACGCCTACGCTGCCCCATACGTACCTGCATTCCCAGGTCAAATCACAGACTGTATGAACAAAGCTATCCAGCCAGCATCGGTCCTTCCAAAATCTGAGAATGCTGATATGACTGGCCTCGCAAGGTACATGATTCGGCGCGATCTAACTAAGACCGGTCTTACAGAGTTTGACGATAAACCTGAGAACTACAGGGGTTGGAAGTGTACCTTTGAAACCACGATCAGTGATCTCGGCATCACCGCTGCTGAAGAGCTAGACCTGCTAATCAGGTGGCTTGGGCCACAATCCACGGATCAGGTCAAGAGACTTAAATCTGTCCACATCAGTAATCCCATTGCTGGTCTCACTGCTGCATGGAAGAGGCTAGAAAGAAGCTATGGCAGTCCTGAGGTCATAGAAAGGGCCCTGTTCAAACGACTAGAGGATTTTCCAAAGGTATCTAATAAGGACAGTACAAGGTTCCAAGAGCTCAGCGACCTCCTGTTAGAGCTTCAGCTGGCCAAAGCAGACCCGTACCTTCCTGGCCTCAGCTACCTGGACACTGCTCATGGGTAACCCCAATAGTTTCCAAGCTGCCACCCAATATCCAAAATAAGTGGGCTATGCTTGGATCAAAATACAAAAGGGAAAACCAAGTCTCCTTCCCTCCATTTTCCTACTTCTGCGAGTTCATCGAAAATATCGCAGAGTGTAAGACCGATCCAAGTTTTTCCTATGGAGAACACAGCGACCCTGTTTCATCTACAAAACACGACAGTCCACGTCTTAACTACAGGAACCACCAAGCTCCAATGTCCATCAAGAAGACTGATGTTCTCCCGGCACCTTCAGTATCACAAGATAAGAGTGACAAAGGTGAGAAGGTTGAGAATCCTAATCGCCAGTGTCCAATTCACAAACTACCACATCCCCTGAAGAAGTGCATCGGCTTCAGGAAGAAGCCCTTTCAAGAACGAAAGGAGCTCTTGAAGAAGTTTGGAGTATGCTTCAGGTGCTCCGCCTCTACCGAACATCTTGCTAAGGACTGTGTCATCCCCATCAAGTGTCTAGAGTGCGACAGCGAAGACCACGTACAGGCGCTCCATCCATCACAGCCTGACTCTGCGTCTTCACCTTCTCCCACCACAAGCCATGGCGGGGAGAGTACAGACCAAGTGACAAGCCATGTTGCAGTATCTTCCTCATGCACCAATGTCTGTGGAGAAGGTCTTCGAGACAAGTCCTGTGCGAAGATATGCCTGTCATGGGTGTATCCCAAGGGCCATCCAGAGAAGGCAGTCAAGGTGTATGTTAGCCTGGATGACCAGAGCAACAAATCATTAGCCAGGTCAGAACTCTTCGACTTGTTTGATTTAAAAGGAGACGTCTATCCCTACACCTTGGGCACCTGCAGCGGCGTTTTACAAACCTCTGGAAGAAGGGCCAGTGGCCTCATAATAACTTCTCTTGAGAAAGGCGCCACGGAGATACCACTACCCACGCTTGTAGAGTGTAACCAAATACCATTCAATAGGGAAGAAATCCCAACACCAGAAGTCGCTTTTCAGCATCCTCATCTCAGAATGATAGCCAAAGAGATGCCACCCCTGGATGATAAGGCAGACATCCTAATTCTCCCTAGGCAGAGACATTATACGACTGCACAAGATGCGTCAACAAATCCACGGACTACTCAATGAACCATATGCCCAGCGCCTCGAGCTGGGCTGGGTCATCATTGGCAACGTCTGTAGTGACCAGACAAAGAATCAGAACGACATCTCCTCTTACAAAACCGTTATCACGTCGGATGACAACAACTTGTCCTCCCTGTCATACTCACGTCACCAATGGATGAAGGAGAAGTCAAACGACACTACGTGTCAACGGCAACCATCCGATATTTCAAGTCCGCTTTATCCTCGAGACTACAACCTCGAGATAACAACATTCGATCCTTCAACCAAGGACAACAACTCACTACCTACAGAGGGAGACAAAGTGATCATCAGGGTCATGAGCGTCAAACCCACCGAAGACAACTATAACAGCTGGGTAGCTGCCTCACGTTCTCTTCCAGCAAAGACTAAGTTGCCAAGGGATCCACAGCAAGTAACTGCTAAGTTCCCAACCTTTGATACCCATCTCCATCACAAGCCTGGTCAAACCGAAGCCATGCTAGACTTCAGTGCTCAGAGTGAGAGCCGCTCTCTCAACAGCCTAACTCTGACCGATGGTGCCAGCGTTTTCCCCACGCAATTCAGCCTCAGCTCCACTGGCGGATGTTGAACAAGACACGTTCACTTCCCAAGCATCACCCTGTAAGGAACTTGCTATCAAACGAGGAGCTTCGCCTGTTGAAAACAGCATCGACGGTCCTCTCGGGTTTAAGACACCCATCGCAGTTCTAGGCAGGGTACCACTGAGACAGCTTGCTACTCCGGATATCAACGGGAACACTATGCTACCATCTCAGAGACAGCAAAGATGGGAGACGGCGAAGAAGTCTCTAAAGGCCTTACAACAAGTCCTGCCCCGTAGTTCTGTAAAGACTCTTTCAACTATCATCAAGAGACAAGTCTACCTTTCCTACGACATGTCTACGAAGACTACAGCTGCAGATGCCTCTCCCAGCGCTTCAGAAACCGGCAAAAAGGTACAGAAGCTGAGCTCTTGAACATAGAACTTAAACACATGCTAAAAAGGAAGAAAGAAATGTTTATCAAATGGAAAGAGGGAGGCATATCTAAAGAAGAATATAATGCCGTCTGCAGAACCTGCAGGGCACAAATCAGATTATCTAAAGCTGACAATGAATTAAGGCTTGCAAGTGACGTCAAAAGCAACAAAAAAGGATTTTGGGGATACGTCAAAAGTAAAAGAAAAGTCAAAGATGCTATAGGATTTTTACAGGATGAAAATGATGAAATGTTAAGTCAGGATGTTGAGAAGGCTGAACTTTTAAATTCCTATTTTGCATCTGTTTTCTCTCAGAAAGGAAATGTAACATCAACTGATCTTCACTGTCCTATTAAAGGAATAGAAGAATCCAGGATATCTATAAACAGAAAGACAGTGAGGAAACACTTAGCTAACATAAATGAATTCAAGTCTCCAGGTCCAGATGAATTACACCCCAGGGTACTAAAGGAGATAGCAGAAGAAATTCTTGAACCACTGTCCATAATCTTTGAAAATTCTTGGAGAACAGGAGAAGTCCCAGAAGACTGGAGAAGAGCAAATGTTGTTCCTATCTTCAAAAAGGGGAAGAAGGTGGACCCAGGGAACTACAGGCCGGTGAGTCTGACTTCTATACCAGGAAAGATCTTTGAACAAATTATTAAAGAACATGTATGCAAGTACCTGGATAAGAATGAAGTGATTAAACAGAGTCAGCATGGGTTTGTAACTAATAAGTCATGTCAGACTAACTTAATTTCCTTCTATGACAGAATCACTGACTGGGTGGATCAGGGAAATGCTGTAGATATAGTATATCTTGACTTCAGCAAAGCATTTGACAAAGTATCTCACACAATCCTTATTGAAAAAATGACTAAGTATGGAATGGACAAGGCAACTGTTAGGTGGATTCATAACTGGCTTAGTGATCGGACCCAAAGAGTGGTTGTAAATGGCTGCACATCCAGTTGGAAGAATGTCTCAAGTGGGGTACCACAAGGCTCTGTTTTGGGCCCTGTATTGTTCAACATCTTTATCAATGATTTAGATGAAGGAATTGAGGGTAAACTGATCAAATTTGCTGATGACACAAAGCTAGGAGGGGTAGCTAATACTAGAGAAGAGAGAGAGAGGATTCAAAAAGATATACATAAACTGGAGCAGTGGGCAGCAACTAACAGAATGGATTTTAACAGGGAAAAATGCAAAGTACTACATCTGGGCAATAAAAATGAAAAAAGCATATACAAAATGGGAGGAATAGGGCTAAGTAACAGCACATGTGAAAAAGACTTGGGTATACTAATTGATCACAGACTTAACATGAGTCAACAGTGTGATGCAGCAGCAAAAAAGGCAAATGCAATTCTAGGATGTATCAACAGAAGCATACAGTCTAGATCACGTGAGGTCATTATTGCCCTCTACTCCTCTTTGGTCAGACCTCATCTGGAATACTGTGTCCAGTTTTGGGCACCACATTTTAAAAAAGACATCAACAAACTGGAGCAAGTTCAGAGAAGAGCCACCAGAATGGTGACCGGTCTGCAAACCATGTCCTATGAGGAACGGTTGCAGGATTTGGGAATGTTTAGCTTGCAAAAAAGAAGACTGAGAGGAGACTTAATAGCTGTCTACAAATATCTCAAGGGCTGTCACATTGTAGAAGGATCATCTTTATTCTCATTTGCACAAGGAAAGACTAGAAGCAATGGGATGAAACTGAATGGGAGGAGACACAGATTAGATATTAGAAAAAACTTTTTGACAGTTAGGGTGATCAATGAGTGGAACAGGCTGCCACAAGAGGTGGTGAGTTCTCCTTCAATGGAAGTCTTCAAACAGAGGCTGGATAGACATCTGTCTGGGATGATTTAGAGAATCCTGCTTTGAGCAGGGGGTTGGACCAGAAGGCCCAGGAGGTCCCTTCCAACTCTACCATTCTATGATTCTATGATTCTATGATTCTACCCTGGACATCCTTTCAGCTGGTCAGCCATCCTATCTGCTGACATACATTTCAGGCAAATCATCTGCTGGCTCCTTCGAGCAGGAGTCACATGATCTTAGCTTCGTCTCTGAACTCAGCTCACGGCGGGGAGCCTACCGCCATATACTCCTCCAGCTGTGTTGGAACATTGTAATATTTTAACTTTCTCCAGCGGATTATTGGGTTGGTGGAAGTGTTTGCACGTTGCGGCTTCCCCAATCCGAAGATGGGTTTTCGTTTGGACTTGGACTATTCCGCTGTTGAGGACTTCATGCCTCCAACTGAACATTGGACCATGACAATTGGACTTCAACTGTTGTTGTTATTACCTGCATGCTTGTTTTTTCCTTTTGTCTTTCAGGTCTACAGTGACATCTCCAGTGGACATCATAAAATATGTTCACAACCACTCATAAGACATACATTTGGCACGAATATTGTTCGAAAATGGCTCGAATATGTCAAAATCAGATTCGGTGACAAAATCCGAACAAATTCACTCATCTCTAGTCTCTATGTGACCTTACATGTTATTTGTGTTTGTTTTTCGTGTTTTTTTTGTTTGCCTCATTAGATTTGAAGGCTTTATACATATTAATATGTGAATTAAAAGTTACATTTTATATAATACCGCTATCTTGCTTATTCTACAATTTATGTTGATTGGCAGCCTACATTTTTATAATGTTTTTAGGTACGCATAAAAGCGCGGTCGACAACAGTTTTGTGCATGTCTGAAAAGAAGGACATCGCTAAACAGAGGCCAGATGGAATCCAGAGTAACTCTGCTGCCGCATTATAGTGAATGGATCCCTTGGGAGTCTCATCTGAATTACATCACTCAGAATTTAAATGTAAACCCCAATGTTAGTGCTCAGCGTAGTGCGCCGGATAAATGTGATCCCAAATGTTATGTAAACTGTTTCCAATAAAAGCTTCAAATCAATCCACAAAAAAGCACACCCAAATCCAAATGCCCTCTCTCTTCTGAGCACCACAGTGTGCCTAAACCGCATTTAGCGTCCACATGTTTGGCCTTTTTGTAGCGATGACAGTCAGCCTAATTTACAAGTGCATGTCTCCAGAAGCATGAGCTGCGAACTACCAGGTACAGGTGACTACAATACACATTAGGTATGGAAAGTATTCAGACCCCTTTAAATTTTTCACTCTTTGTTTCATTGCAGCCATTTGGTAAATTCAAAAAAGATCATTTTTTTCTCATTAATGTATACTCTGCACCCCATCTTGACTGAAAAAAAACAAAAATGTAGAAATTTTTGCAAATGTAATAAAAAAGAAAAACTAAAATATCACATGGTCATAAGTATTCAGACCCTTTGCTCAGACACTCATATTTACATCACATGCTGCCCATTTCCCTGAGATCCTCCTTGAGATGGTTCTACTCCTTCATTGGAGTCCAGCTGTGTTTAATTAAACTGTTAGGACTTGATTTGTAAAGGCACACACCTGTCTATATAAGACCTCACAGCTCACAATGCAGGTCAGACCAAATGAAAATCATGAGGTCAAAGGAACTGGCCAAGGAGCTCAGAGACAGAATTGTGGCAAGGCACATAGAATCATAGAATCATAGAATGGTAGAATTGGAAGGGACCTCCTGAGCCATCTGGTCCAACCCCCTGCTCAAAGCAGGATTCATTAAATCATCCCAGACAGATATCGGTCCAGCCTCTGTTTGAAGACTTCTATTGAAGGAGAACTCACCACCTCTCGTGGCAGCCTGTTCCACTCATTGATCACCCTAACTGTCAAAAAGTTTTTTCTAATATCTAATCTGTGTCTTCTCCCATTCAGTTTCATCCCATTGCTTCTAGTCTTTCCTTGTGCAAATGAGAATAAAGATGATCCTTCTACAATGTGACATCCCTTGAGATATTTGTATACAGCTATTAAGTCTCCTCTCAGTCTTCTCTTTTGCAAGCTAAACATTCCTAAATCCTGCAACCGTTTCTCGTAGGACATGGTTTGCAGACTGGTCACCATTCTGGTCGCTCTTCTCTGAACTTGCTCCAGTTTGTTGCTGTCTTTTTTAAAATATTGTGCCCAAAACTGGACACAGTATTCCAGATGAGGTCTGACCAAAGAGGAGTAGAGGGCAATAATAAGTTCACGTGATCTAGACTGTATGCTTCTGTTAATACATCCTAGAATTGTATTTGCCATTTTTGCTGCTGCATCACACTGTTGACTCATGTTCAGTCTGTGATCTATTAGTATATCCAAGTCTTTTTCACATGTGCTGTTACTTAGCCCTATTCCTCCCATTTTGTGTATGCTTTTTTCATTTTATTGCCCAGATGTAGTACTTTGCATTTTTCCCTGTTAAAAACCATTCTGTTAGTTGCTGCCCACTGATCCAGTTTATTTATATATTTTTGAATCCTCTCTCTCTCTTCTCTAATATTAGCTATCCCTCCTAGCTTTGTGTCATCATCAGCAAATTTAATCAGCTTACCCTCAATTCCTTCATCTAAATAATTGATAAAGATGTTGAACAATACAGGGCCCAGGACAGAGCCCTGTGGTACCCCACTTGAGACATTCTTCCAACTGGATGTGCAGCCATTTACGACGACTCTTTGGGACCGATCACTAATCCAGTTATGAATCCACCTAACAGTTGCCTTGTCCATTCCATACTTAGTCATCTGGCCAAGGTTACAAAAAAATTTCTGCTGTACTCACAAGGTTCCTAAGAGCACAGTGGCCTCCATAATCCTTAAATGGAAGAAGTCTGGGACCACCAGAAGTCTTCCTAGATCTGGCCATCCAGCCAAGCTGAGCAACAGTGGGAGAAGAGCCTTGGTGAGAGAGGTAAAGTAGAACCCCAAGATCACAGTGGCTGAGCTTCACAGATGCAGTAGGGAGATGGGAGAAAGTTCCACAAAGTATCACGATCCTGTCAGCACCGGCAAGCTGACTAGGCTGAGCAGGGTCACTCACCCACACTGTGGGAGGACCCAGGGTCAGATGCTGCAGGGGAAGCCCAGGCAGATGGGACCTGAGCAGCGTGGTGAGAAGAGACACTGAAGGTAGCAGAAAGCAAAAGGACCTACGATCATGTGACCACAGGGGGCAGGGCTTAGCGTCCTGCTGATGGAGATGAGTGCAGGATGCTACAGGGACACTGGAGTAGTGGAGAAGGGAAGTCAAGTCGGACAAACAGGGGTCATACACGGAGGGGACAGCGCAGTACAGGATGGGCGAGCAGAGAATAGTCAGGACGTAGGCAAGGAGTCATACACGGAGATAGCAGAGCAGTACAGGAGGTGTAAGAAAAGAAAAGTCAGAATGTAGGCAAGGAGTCATACACAGAGATAGCAGTGTAGTACAGGAGGGACAGGCAGAACTCGTAACGGGAACAGAACCAAATCAGAGCCAAGCAAGCATAAAGTAGCACAAGCACAAAGCACAGGGTCACACACACACAGCCAAGGGTCAACGTATAAGTGATGAAGAATAACCCCACAATGAGGCTATAAGAAGTCTCCCAGATCCCAGAGTGCAGCCATCCAGATTAACCTCTGAACAACCTAATCTCACAAACTAAGCAGATCATGACACAAAGTCAACTATCACTACAGTCCTCCACCAGTCAGGCCTTTATAGCATAGTTGCCCGATAGAAGCTTCTCCTCAGTGCCAGACATATGAAAGCCCGCATAGAGTTTGCTAAAAAAATACATGAAGGACTCCCAGACTATGAGAAATAAGATTCTCTTGTCTGATGAGATGAAGATAGAATTTTTGGTGATAATTCTAAGCAGTATGTGTAGAGAAAACCAGGCACTGCTCATCACCTACCCAATACAATCCCAACAGTGAAAAATGGTGGTGGCAGCATCATGCTATGGGGGTGTTTTTAAGCTGCAGGGACAGGACGACTGGCTGCAATTGAAGGAAACATGAATGCGACCGAGTACAGAGATATCCTGGATGAAAACCTCTTCCAAAGTGCTCTGGACCTCAGACTGGGCCGAAGGTTCACCTTCCAACAAGACAATGACCCTAAGCACACAGCTAAAATAACAAAGGAGTGGCTTCAGAACAACTCTGTGACCATTCTTGACTGGTCCAGACAGAGTCCTGACCTAAACCCAATTGAGCATCTCTGGAGAGACCTGAAAATGGCCGTTCACCAATGTTCACCATCCAACCTGACGGAACTGGAGAGGATCTGCAAGGAAGAATGGTAGAGGATCCCTAAGTCCAGGTGTGGAAAACTTGTTGCATCATTCCCAAGAAGACTCATGGCTGTACTAGCTCAAAAGGATGCTTCTACTCAATACTGAGCAAAGGGTCTGAATACTTATAACCATGTGATATCTCAGTTTTTCTTTTTTAATAAACTTGCAAAAATTTCTACATTTCTGATTTTTTCAGTAAAGATCGGGTGCAGAGTGTACATGAGAAAAAAATGAACTTTTTTGCATTTACCAAATGGCTGCAATGAAACAAAGAGTGAACAATTTAAAGGGGTCTGAATACTTTCTGAACCCACTGTATATGATATTACACCAAAATGGGGACATTATACCAGGATGGGGGAAAATGTTATAGCATAGGGCCCATTATGTAGGGCATTATTACAGGAAGGTTTCCAGGATGGGGGAGATTATTACAAGAAGGAACCAGAACGGGGACAAATATGTATGTCTTTATAGGATCTAGAACACTACAAAGTCACATACATCTGAGAAGCATATAGGTAGGAGCTCAGGTCCAAATTTTGCACCAGGGCAAGTCGACTTTAGTTATGCCACTGTATGTGTGCCACAGAACGCATTAGGACTTAATATAGCCAGTGAACATGATATTCCACACTGACCATTGGTCCTTGCGGGAAAAACAAAAAATAGTAAAAATCGAGGCATTCTGATCTGATTTACCGACTGGAAAAGTGGATGTAAATAGCTGGCATCTCCTGTACTTGTTCGCTAAGGGAACAAGCACACGGAGCCTGACATATCTGCATTTTACGGATGTGATTGGTCAGAGTTTTAGAACCTCCATCTGACTGCAGCCTCATTCCTCTCCTAGCATCAGCCCATGATCTTGACTGGCCTCTGTTTATTGCTACTGACAGTGATATAGCAGTGCTTAACAGATGTCAATCAGGTTCATGTGAGTTTGTCTATGCGGGAAACCATGCAGAGAAATGGTGCATTGCGAGAATAGGATTGTCCTTGGAGCTCTAGTGACCAAATTTGCATCAAGTTTTAAAGTTATTTTTCTCAGTGATGTAAAATCTATTTGTGGCCAGGAAAGGTATGTATGAGCTTTTACTACTCTACGTTGAGCTGTAGTTGGTTTCATGACTGTTAGAAAAGTTCCCTTTAACTATAATTGCTGCATTAAAACAGCTTTTTATTGTTTGTAGGACCTGATTATTAAAGACAGGAGGTGACTGAACCATTAGATAGTGAAAAATTGGTATGTTCTCTAATCAAATCATTGCTAATAAAATAAACTATTTTATTTGTGTGATGAGTTTGGAACAGAAACTTCTACTTCTTCACATGCCAGGTGTCTGGAGAGTCTTTGTTGATTGGAACACCTTAGCGTTAGGGTCATATCTTTGTCATTTTTACAAACAGTGCACCATGCCACACTACTTTTTCAGGTCAGTCCCTGGCATGAATTTTATTTTTTTTTCTTCTTAGGAACAGAATTTGGAACACTACCATGAGCCTAGCATTAACTGCAGCCACAAACATACAACTTGATAATAAAACAAATAAATACAAGTTTTTAAAATCCTTTGTCTGTGTTGGACTTCACGCAGAAGTGTTTATCTAGTGAAATGGAAGGGCAGCTTATGGAAAGACAGAAAAAAAAACACAGTATGCAAAATATTTTATACTTACAATATTGAAAAAGGTTAAAAAAGGCTACATCTATATAAAGTGGAAAAACATTCAGCCTGTGTGTAAATGCACTCACCCATCAGGAAGATGAAAACGAAAGGGGAGTTTATGACTTCCGGCTGTAAACATGTGGGTTTCACCTACAAGAAACAAAAAAGTAAATATGCATTAGATAATTCAAAATATGTATGGACTGGAAATACATAATTTGTTTTTGTATAAGTGAATATCACTGAAGCTGATGAGACAAATTACAGAGGCCCTCCTCAATAAGTCATGACTCCCAAAATCTAACCAATTTTATAAACTGTATTTTCACGTTTTTACAAATTAGCTGCTCCTTTTTTGCATCTAACCATGCATTTATATGGAGAAGTTTCTCTTAAAAACAGTTTAAGCTGTATTTCACAGCTTTAAAATACCATTTTTGGACTCAAGATGTGTGCAAAATCTCCGATACACGTTCAAAAGAAAACAGTGTGATGATGGTGGATGTGCACCCACTGTGACACTGGCCAGGCTTACCCTGGAGGGGCATAAGTGTGACTACCTGGTTTTCACTAAAGCCTCTGAAGGTGAGAATAGGCTTGGGCCATCAGGGTACTCACCAGGTGCAACTCCAGGGCAGTCCCCGGACTTGCAGCAGCTGACCGAATGGTCAGAGACACAACACGAGGTACAGAGGGCTAAGATGTAGTCAGATAGTCCGAGATTGGGCAGCACAGTATCAAAATACAAAGCAGTAGTTCAGAAGCAGAGTAGTCAGACAAGACGAGTATATAAGCCGAGTCAATAACAGGAGAAACTAAACGTGCACCTTGACAGATCACTAGAAGTGGACTGTAACTAGGAACGTAAGCTAAAGCAAGATGTGGAAAGAGGAGCTGCATAATATATCGTCTGCTGGTAGGGAATAGGCAAGGGAAGCAAAACTCTGTAGGACACAGCGGATTTAATTTCTGTTGGTCTGGCCGCGCCTCTCTATAGCCAGGTTCAGATTGCAGGAGCATGCAGCAGTGCTGGGTGTACTGCATGAGGCAGGTTAGCGAGATGACCTGATAAGGGAAGGAGCAGAATGGTGAACACAGTGAGTAGGACTATGCCCACTAACCATGAGATCAGACTGTGGAAAGGACGGTCAGAAGGAGCGCCAGCTGCACGTATCCAAATAGTGGGTAAAAAACCAATGCTGCTCCAGCCGGGTGCCTCAATGAGGAAAAAAAAATGGAATAAAGATGAAAATACCTGGTCCAAGGGGGAGCAAAGGATGAAAATTAGTTTTAAAAAAGCTCATTTATTAACATGAAATTAGTCCACAATGCGTTTCGACAGATGAATCTGTCGTCATCAGGTGGCAATTTTTATTCCACTAACCATGAGAGTCACCAGAGTGACACAGTATACAAAAGCAGAGGTAACTATTACTCTTATCCTAATAACATGTAAAATGTTTGTACAGTTGTAAGCAGGTTGCGGGATGCAGTGACAGGTAGGAGGCAGAGCAAGGGTTAGCAAAATTTAATAGCAAACAAAGCCGCAGCACTCCCAGGGTCAAACGGAAACGGGGGTGAAGCAAGTGGCAGGGAAGGCCGCAAGAGTCTGTCTGGTATCCGGCTCTCCCTCCTTGGCACGTGCACGGTACTCACATTCAATGGGCGTACGACACCTCTCTCTCCGGCAGATGCAGAGCGCACAGTTCCTCTCTGCGCAGCGGTCCTACTGTAAACGTCGGGGACAAAACAATACAGCCTGTCGCGGCACTGGCACTCGGGGGAAGAAGTGTGCTGCACACCTCACTGCGCGCTGCTGCTGGTTTGTTCCAAAACTGCCCCCTGCTGCGCTTGCTTTCCATTTTATTTTACCCCGCCTCCCCGGGTCAAGAGGTTGGTCCAGCTTCTCATTGTTTCCCCCAGGCAACAGGGCAGGCAGCCTCAACAGCTCCGGACCCAGCGAGGCACAGGCACCCGCAGCCTGGTCCTCTTCCTTACACTCCCCCTCTCCTTTAACTCGCCATTTCACGGGTTAGAGTACTTGCAGTAGACGTTGACACTCCTCCGTCTCTCGAACGATTCGCTGCCAAATAAAATGGTCTTGCTCATAATGATTGGGGGGTATTCCAGATGTCGTTCGTTTGGTGCGGCGTAAGTCAAGTTGGGTGGTCGAGTCAGGTTGGGCAATTGTGGACGGGGACGCATCTGGGTTCATTGGAGCAGCCATCTCGGGAGATTCTGGTTCTCGCATTTCTCCTGAGTCAGTGGGAAGCAGGCCATCCGGATCAGAGAGTGAGGCAGGTTTTTCTTTTTCATCACAAAGGTCGCTGGAGTGGACACTTCGGGAACACTTGGCGCTCTTCCTTCTTTTTTGGGATCTTGCGACAGGCAAGGCCATAGCATGCTTTGGTGGACTACTCGGGTAGGGGCTCCTTCTTCCCCCTCAGGCTGAACTTCATAGAGAAGACCGTTAGTTCCAATTCGACATTTCACCCGATACGGAGTTTCTTTCCATCGATGCTCCAACTTGCCTTGAGGTCTCTTGTTTTGGACCAATACTCGGACTCCAACCTTGAGAGCTGTCTCTCGCAGAGGCGTCGTCTCACGGTGCTCAAGTTCCTGAAACTTGGTCTGTACCAGTTGGTGTAAAGTCTGCAAGTGATGTCGATGTTCACGAACCCAGGTGGAGACCCCCATCCGTGCGTAGTCCTCTTCTGGGTCCAACTCCAGCTCGGCAATCTCTAGTCCTGTTCGACCAAATAGCAGGGTGTATGGCGTGTATCCGGTTGTACTGTGCACTCGGTTGTTGTACACCCAGATCACCTCAGCTACATATTCGGGCCAACGGACCTTTCTGTCTTCCTCCAATGTTTTTAACATCTGAATCAGCGTCTGGTTGAAACGTTCGCAGGCTCCATTTCCCTGCGGGTGATAAGATGTCATCCTGGACTTCTCAGTTTGATAGTCAGTGGAGCTCCTTCTTCACTTGACCTTGGAAGCTAGCACCTTGGTCAGAATTGGTTCTTTTCGGGCATCCATACACCCAGATGAAATCTCGACAGATGGCCTGCACAGCTGACTCAGCCGTCTGATCCCGAGTCGGAGTCACTGCAGCAAACTTAGTGAAATGATCGGTCACAACGAGACAATGTTCATATCCAAGATGAGCGGGACCTATGGTCAAGTAGTCGTTCATTCACAGTTCCAGGGGAGCGGAGCTAACAATGGTCTGCGCAGGGGCTCTCTACCCAGGAGGTTTAGCCAATTCACATCTTCGGCATCGTTGACAGGCCTCTTCCACTGCAGTATTCAGTCAGGGATAAACCAGCTTCTGCAACCACTGGAACGTCTTCTCCAGACCAAAGTGAGCTCCTCGTATATATTTCCAGAGTAACAGACATAGACTCTCACAGGCTCAGTATGGATTACACCAGAATATAAAAAGCAAAAAAGTGTACTGTATCAGAAGCGTACAGCCGTATACAGTGCTGGGGTAATTTTAAATCTCCGTATATTTTTCAGGAGTAACACACATGCTCACAGGCTCAGTATGGATTGCACCAAAATATGAAAAGCAGAAAAAGTGTACTGTATCAGTAGCGTACAGCTGTATACAGTGTTGGGGTAATTTTAAATCTCCGTATATATTTCAGGAGTAACACACATGCTCACAGGCTCAATATGGATTACACCAGAATATGAAAAGCAGAAAAAGTGTACTGTATCAGTAGCGTTCAGCTGTATACAGTGTTGGGGTAATTTTAAATCTCCGTATATATTTCCGGAGTAACACACAGACCCTCACAGGCTCAGTATGGAGTAGACCAGAATATGAAAAGCAGAAAAAGTGTACTGTATCAGTAGCGTACAGCTGTATACAATGTTTGGGTAATTTTTAATCTTCGCATATATTTGAGGAGTAAACACACAGACGCTCTCTCAGTATGGATTTGACTGTAATACAGAAGGGAGAAAAACTGTACTGTATCAGTAGATACCAGCTGTATACGGTTTTGGGGAAAATTTAAATCTACGTATATATTTCCGGAGTCACACACAGATAGTCAGCATGTATTTCTCCGTGATACCAGTCGGTACACGGTAGCGTGAGGAGCGTACAGCTCTATATGGTGTGGGAAAAAATGAACGCTCGGAAACTGTGCAGAAAAAAAGAATAAAAGTATTAGTGCTGTGTAGGTGCTGTGTTAAAAGCACTCTGCACAGCAGTGTACACACAGCAATACAGCTAGCAGGCATCAGCTCTGCTGCTGCACACAAGAAATTCCTCCCCTATCACTGGCAGGCAGCCTAATAATCACCTCTGCTGCTGCACAAAAGCAATTCCTCCCTGTCACTGGCAGGCAGCCTAATAATCAGCTCTGCTGCACACAACAAAATTCTCCCCTGTCACTGCACACTAACTGTACAGCTAATCGCTATCAGCACAAGCACAGAATTAGTTTTTTTTCCCTGCCTAACGCTCTCCCTACTGAGAACCAGCGGTAGCAACCTCTCCCTACGCTAAGATCGGCAGAAGTAAAATGGCGGTCAGTGGTGAGGGCTTTTATAGGCACTGTGATGCCACACAAAGCAAGCCAATCACTGCAATGCCCTTCTCTTAGATGGTGGTGGACGCTGCCCATGTCATCACGTTGCCCACAGTGTGCGTCCTTGCACATTGGCTGAGAAAAGGCCTTTCAAGCATTATAGGAAAACCGACTTTGGTGCTCGGGTCGCCGAACGCATGGCCGACATCACGCTATGGTCGGGTTTTGCTCGGCGAAACCCGACTTTGGCGAAAGTCGGTCTTTTTTTAATCTGACCGACCTGTTTCGCTCAACTCTAGTCAAGACTAATATCAGGGGAGGTAGAGTCACAGAGGAGCTTTTGAGATGGGAGGCTGGGTGGATATATGATCTTAAGAGCCTGGCCCCCATGGGTCTCAATGAAGAACTGCTGTACACTCGTTTTTACAAAGTGGTTTAAACTTGTTTATTTTCCCGTTTGTGGACCTGTGAGCAGGAGCTGGGTATACTCCTTGACTCAACCAATCTTTTTTCTCTCTTTCCCCACAGGTTCAGTTTCTGCATGTCTGTATCTTTGGATGTTATATCCTGCTCTAGATCTTCATTCTTCGGAATCTTTTCTCAACATGGCACCTATGAAGGACTGTGTATATACTTGAAAAATTATAATTTTTTTTTTCTGTCATTCTTTTGATTCATAATCAGTATGGGATGGTATTTGAAACTAGGTATATGTATGCATGCTATTTATAGCTTAAAAAACTCGGAGGCTTTTAGACTACTATCTCATTAATAGATCACGAGATTTGTGTACATATATACAGTACAGACCAAAAGTTTGGACACACCTTCTCATTCAAAGATTTTTCTGTATTTTCATGACTATGAAAATTGTAGAATCACACTGAAGGCATCAAAACTATGAATTAACACATGTGGAATTATACATTACACTTTACATATTGAAAATTCAAAATTGAAGCAGTGAGCGGTCCAGCTCACCCCAAACCATCTCGATTGGGTTCAGGTCTGGTGACTGTGGAGGCCAGGTCATCTGGCGTAGCACCCCAACACTCTCCTTCTTGGTCAAATAGCACTTACACAGCCTGGAGGTGTGTTTGGGGTCATTGTCCTGTTGAAAAATAAATGATGGTCCAACTAAACGCAAACCGGATGGAATAGCATGCTGCTGCACGTTGCTGTGGTAGCCATGCTGGTTCAGTATGCCTTCAATTTTGAATAAATCCCCAACAGTGTCACCAGCAAAGCACCCCCACATCATCACACCACATCCTCCATGCTTCACGGTGGGAACCAGGCATGTAGAGTCCATCCGTTCACCTTTTCTGCATGCAAAGCAGTAATCAAAGCAAAAGGTGGCTACTTTGATGAACCTAGAATATAAGACATATTTTCAGTTGTTTCACACTTTTTTGTTAAGTATATAATTCCACATGTGTTAATTTATAGTTTTGATGCCTTCAGTGTGATTCTACAATTTTCATAGTCATGAAAATACAGAAAAATCTTTGAATGAGAAGGTGTGTCCAAACTTTTGGTCTGTACTGTATGTGCGTGGATATATTTACCACATTTTGTGTGGGGCCTACACCTGCACATTTAAAATATCTGGAGGTCACCTTATTGATTAGCACTTAGCTCGTGTGCAAAGTGTCTTGATATCCCTCATCTATGTGCACTTGTGCATCTGTCTTCCTTCCACTGCCTTAGTGTTCACCATGCATTGTGCAGGGGGCCGATGGGTTATCTTTGTCAATAAATGTAATTTTTTGTCTAAGATCATTACACATTTTATTATTACTGTATATATTGGAGTTCAATAATAAGAATTTCTGTGGAGATGATATGCAGTATGGTGCACATGGTGCACCATCTGTGGGGCATTTAAACACCTAGATTTTTTGACACTACACTGGCGTTTGTATCGTGCGTCTGAAGACAGCCATTTGACCTAGTATGTGTGTGGTCATACTCACCATATTCTGTGTGGGGCTTATACCTGCACACTTGAAATGTCTGAAGGTCATCTTATTGATTGGCACTTAGCTTGTGTGCAAAGTGCCTTGAGTTCTCGTACTTTATGTGCACTTGTGCATCTGTCTGCCTTCCACAGCCTTAATGTTCACTTGGGAGTGCGCAGGGGGCTGATGGGTTATTTTCGTTAATAAACTTACCGTAATCTCTTGTTCAAAACCATTATATACTTTGTTATTATTGTGTACATTGGAGCTCAACAAAATTTCTGTTAAGACGTTGTGCAGTTTGATGCACATGGTGCACCATCTGTGAGACATGCTTCTGCACGCTAATGTACATGAGTATGAATAAGTAAATATACTTTTTTGGTAATATACCAGCGCTAGTTTTATATGTTTTAAGATAATCATTCCATTCCATGATCATATGTGTACCTTTGGATATTTGTATTATGCTATGCACAGGGCATGCACCTGCACCTTATCTATAGATATCTAACAACTCTGCAAAGGTCCTAAGGATTCTCTTTTACATGTACTGATACATCAGAGAATAAGTGCCTGGTGTTCAGTATTTACATAGAGACATATCTAATGCGCCTGCGCATTGTACTAATGACTGCCATTGGATTCCTCATGCGCGTGCGCATTACTTTAGTATTTGTATTTATAATTGCACAGTCGGCGATGATCGTCAGGCGCAAGTGCATTTACCATTTATTTTTACTCGTATCGGGTCCATCCTGCAGTTGCGCAGTTGGGCTATTGCCATCGGCACATGCGCAATATATTCCAATGGCTTTCGTCTTGTGCCTGAAGAGTTTCCGGTGACGTTGCCAACCATGTGAGCGGCAATGCCTGCGACGCTGACTTACAACCTCTGTTGACTTCCTCCTTACGATTTCCCAGCTGGTAAGACTTATGGGATTTAATTATTACATATATAGCAGGACACTTCATCTGAACAACGCACTGACCCTGAGGAAGACACACTTTTGTGATGATACGCGTGGGTCTTTGACCCCACATGTTCTGCTATGCACGTCCACATGGGAGTCACTATTGGACATTAGTGAGGATATTAGGGAACCAAGTGTTCGCTTCCATGGCTCCCTTGGTGGTAATTAGTGCTTTGATTTAAACCACTCTTTTGCTGTATTGTGTGTGGGCACTTAGAGTTCTGGGTTTTAGCACTCTAGGAAACAACTATTGTGTTTTGGTATGCTATATTATATTGATATTAGATTTATATATGTTTATGAGGGGGTTATACCTATAAATAGCATGCATACACTTGATAAATAAGAACTTGGAGCCCAGAAATTGGAGTATTATTATATGCAAAAAGTTGTGTATATTTTTCTGTGAACATGTGGGGTTATTATTGGTATTATACTGGTTATTAATATGATCCAGTCTCTGTTTTAGAGTCTATCTTGGACTAGACTTTTAATTGTTTTTAAAATTTGGTGTGTTTTTTTTGTGTGGTGTTTTGCTTAATAAACTGAATTTTTATACCATATTGATTGGTGGTGATCCCTAATGAATGGTACATACACTTTTTTCTAATGTTCGTGAGGGTACGGGAACCTGGGATTAGCAGGAAACACTTGTTGCTCAGGCACCTAACCTAGGGCAGAGGTGCCTGAAATAATAACAGCTACTCAGCCATTGGTTCAGAACCTTTTATGAAAAAGGCGCGCTGTCAATTTAATAGACTGGGAGTGCGCACATCCTCAGAACCGTCTGTAGCATTATGTTTTGTAGCTGGAAAGGAAAAATCCAGTAAAATGTATTGTCTGACACAAAATTACATACTTACTAGTCCTTTCCATCCACCTCCCGAGGTCCTTCTTTGTATCAATCAACAAACTATGATCACAATTTTTATGGTGCTCATCAAAACTTAAAAGTAGCACACCTCATTAAACTTCCACATACCTGAAGAAGCAGTAACCTACAAGAATGGCAACAACTTCAGCAAGCAAGATATCTTCAAAGAATAATAGACTTGGCAAAGTGCCAAGTTCATAAAACTTGACTCTTGGTAGAGGGAGACCTTCTGACTTTTTCTTCGAGAAAACTTATATAGTGGGTGAAATAAGTATTGAATGCATCACCAATTTTCTAAGTAAATATATTTGTAAAGGTGCAATTGACATTCAGTTCTCACCAGATGTCATTAACCATTCATTTAATCCACACAGGCAAAGAATTCAAACCATAAATTGTTAGGGTCTGCGGAACGCACCAAATAAATATAAATAATAGGTGCCTTCGCAGCCCGGGGTCCACCGTGCAGGCAGAGCCTGCTGCTAGTAAGATGACACTAGGTGGCGGTATAAGCAAACTCTGTTACACCACAGAGTCGCTGACATAGATGCTGTGGCACTATATGGCAGTATAAGCGAACACTGTTACACCACAGAGACTGTGTCCTGTTAACCCCACAGGCGTACACAGATAGCTGCAGAGCGGACAGCAGTCCGTGGTCATTCAGACAGTAACGCAAACAACCAACTCCTCACCGGAGTAGCCGGTATTCTAGAGGCTATTTCAGCCAAGCCCTGAACACGTGCATACAAAACTCCTCACCGGAGGTGCCTGTGATGTTGTTACTATATCTGTGATTGGTTTGCTGTTATCCTTGTTTCAGTTTCTGCCTAGTAACGATGATGTAATGGGGAGGAGGAGACTAGGCAGGAGCGGGAAGTCCTGGGTAAGGGGAGCAAGGGAGAGGAAGCGAAATAAAGTATGGCTGTTTAAACCTACCATCCAGCATCTCTGTGTGGCCTTCTGGAGTTCCCTTCATCTGCACAACAACACTACAACTGGCGACGAGGAAGCGTTCATCATCAGCTAAAGGTATTTCAGCTCTACAACAATGGCCTGTTTACCTGCCTTCCCTGCTTTTGACGTGCATCAGTCCCCAGCTAACCTAGCAGCATGTTGGGAGAAATGGCTGAAGCGTTTTGATATATTCCTACAAGCCATGAACATATCAGATGATACCAGGAAGAAAGCCATGCTATTACATTATGCAGGGGAACAAGTCTATGATATCTTCACTACTCTGCCTAATACAGGAGAAGACAAAGACTATGAGCTCAGTAAGGCAGCATTAAGCAAGTATTTCTCCCCACACAGAAATGCAGCATTTGAAACCTTCAAGTTTAGACAATTAAAGCAGTCAGCAACAGAAAGCATTGATGAATATCATGTCCGAATGCGGCACCTTGCAGCTTACTGTGAATTTGCAGATGTCGACAAAGAGATCCAAATGCAGATTTTACAAGGCTGCATCTCCTCTAAGTTACGGAGACAAGCACTCAGAGATCCCACCATGACTTTAGCAAAACTGCTTGAAACAGCACGTGTAAATGATACAGCCGAAAAACAAACTAAACTCATAGAGAACATTGAGTGCGAGGCGGAAGCACCATCTTGTATAGCAAAGCTGACACAGAGACCGCCTGTGCCTCGTATGCAGGGGGCAACTTGCTACAACTGCGGAGGGTCGTATCCTCACCAGAATGTCTGCCCAGCAAAAGGGGGACCTGCCATAATTGTGGAAAACAAAACCATTTTGCAAAAGTGTGAGATCCAAACCACAATCCCCTCATCCCACAGTACAACCCAGGTCACAGAAAATCCAAAGGGCTGCAGCTTACTGACGAGCCTCACAGTACTTATCTATTCTCAGTGACTGCAGAGGGATCTCAAACACTGCACGCACTTACCAGTCCAAGGCGACTTATCCTGATAAATGGTAGTCCGGTGGAAGCCCTAGTAGACACGGGGGCATCAGTAAACGTCATCAGCCGTGCAGTCTATAGCCGACTCCCGAACAGACCTGCTCTACAAAGCACTAGCCTAAAGATTTTTCCTTATGGTTCAGCATCTGCACTACCCCTGTGTGGCAAATTTCAGTCAGAACTTGCAGCTGACGGGAAGTCCATCACCGACGCTGTATATGTAGTAGAGTGCTCCGCAGACACGCTTCTCAGCTGCAGGAGTGCTATATCTCTGGGTCTGGTCAACCTGGTCAATAGCGTCACAGGTCCTTCGGCCCAACACATCATGCAGAGATACCCCAATCTCTTTAAAGGTCTCGGTAAGTTAAAAGACGTTCAGATAAAATTGCATATTGACCAGTCAATACAGCCGTCTGTTCAACCTCACAGGCGCATCCCATTTCATGTCCGCAAACTTGTGGAGCAAGAACTGCAAGATCTGGAAGCGTCTGATGTTATTGAATGAGTTGAAGGCCCGACTCCTTGGGTATCGCCCATTGTTGTTGCACCAAAACCAAAGCAGCCTGGTAAAATCCGGCTATGTGTGGATATGCGGCATGCCAATCTGGCTATTCAAAGAGAAAGGCACATCACGCCCACTATCGATGACATTCTCACAGACCTGAATGGTGCAAAAGTATTTTCTAAAATTGATTTAAAATCAGGTTATCACAACTTGAGTTGCATCCAGATTCCAGGTACATTACAACTTTTAGTACCCACGTGGGCTTACGACGATTCAAGAGGTTGAACTTTGGTATCTCATCTGCGGCAGAAATATTTCAGAACGTTATCAGTCAGGTTCTATCTGGAATAGCAGGAGTTCTAAAGTCAGTGATGACATTCTTATATATGGTACAACCCAAGAGGAGCATGACAGTCACTTAGAGCAAGTGTTTCAGAGACTGCAAGCCTGCAATCTAACTGTCAATCCGTCAAAATGTGAGTTTAACCAAAAGTCATTAAGCTTCTTTGGATATATCTTTTCGGAGCAAGGAGTTTCAGCAGATCCTCAGAAAGTTTCTGCCATAAAGTCAGCTAGCCAACCTCAAAATGTGTCAGAGGTTCGCAGTTTTCTAGGACTAGTCACGCACTGTGGGCGATTTATGCCTGATCTGGCCACGGTCTCCGAACCCCTGCGACTACTCACGAAAAAAGACACTCCTTGGACATGGACTACTGAACACCAAGCAGCATTCGACTCCATGAAGTCCAGTCTGACTGGCGACACCGTCATGGTCTATTTTGACCCTCTAAAGTCCACAGAGCTGATCGTGGACGCTAGTCCGGTGGGCCTGGGTGCAATTCTCACACAAGTGTCCAAAGCAGGCAATGTTTCTACCATTTCCTATGCAAGCAAAGCCTTAACAGAGACGGAACAACGCTATTCACAAACTGAAAGGGAAGCTCTTGCGGTTGTGTGGGGATGCCTTCATTTTCATCTGTACCTTATGGGACATAAATTCACAGTGATAAGTGACCACAAACCGCTCATTCCGCTTTTAACAAACATTCTTCAAAGCCTCCCCCACGACTTGAACGCTGGTTGCTCCGCCTACAGAACTACCAGTTTCGGTTGAGATACGAGACAGGAGCTGGTAATCCGGCAGACTACTTTTCGAGACACCCAACACCACAAACTACCAAGGACGACATCCCAGCAACTATCCTTGCAGAGGAACATATCAATTTTATTGTTGCACATTCTGTGCCAAAAGCTATGACTATGGAGGAAATACAACAAACGGTGGATTCCGATCACCAACTTCAGTTAGTTATAGAGACTGTTCGATCTAAAAATTGGAGCAATTTTCTTGCTGAAGCCCGCCTCCAAACACCGGATCAAACAACCTACTTGACAGCCTTCTTTAATGCACGACATGATCTCTCCGTGTCTGATTCAAATCTACTGTTGCGTAACAATCGGCTGGTGATACCCCAGAAACTTCAAAGCAGAGTACTGGATCTGGCCCACGAGGCTCATCAAGGGGTGGTGAAAACAAAGCAATTACTGAGAGAGAAAGTCTGGTTTCCAGGACTAGACAAAAAAGTAGAGGCACTCATTGAAACTTGCATACCTTGCCAAGCAACTACAATTGACCATAGACGCGCACCCTTACAAATGACACCCCTGCCAGAGGGCCCGTGGTCTGCTGTTAGTGTTGACTTCTGTGTTTTACCGATCACTCCTATCTGCTGGTTGTCATGGATGACTATTCGAGGTTCCCAGTCATTGAACATGTTTCGACAACCTCTGCCAGGGCGGTTATACCAAAATTAGACAAGATCTTCTCGGCATATGGCATACCGGAAACAGTGAAGTCCGACAATGGACCACCTTTTACTAGCACAGACTTTCAATCATTCGCAACCTATCTTGGTTTCACTCACAGGAAAATAACTCCTTACTGGCCTCAGGCCAATGGTGAAGTGGAACGGTTCATGCAATCAATCAACAAAACTTTGAGGATCGCTACCATGGAGCACAAGGATTTACAGCAAGAGTTACACAGATTTCTTAGACAGTACAGAGCTACACCCCATTCTACTACTGGGATACCACCTGCCACTGCTCTGTTCAACAGGCCTATGCGTGTCAAACTCCCGAGCGTTCCGCTAAGCCCTGTTCAAACCCCAATTGCTACTAAGGATGCCATATCCAAACAGAAGATGAAGAGGTACGCAGATAAGAGCAGTCATCGTTGCAAGCCACCGGAAGTATTGGTGGGAGATTGGGTCCTGGTAAAAAGGCTAAGACCTAGTGACAAGTTTGCATCACAATACTATCCTGAACCCTTTCAGGTCACACAAGTCAAAGGCACCATGGTTACTGCTCAAGATCACGGTCGCCAGGTCACAAGGAACGTGTCCCATTTTAAAAAACTTTGCGACTATGTCCCAGAAACAGACGAGGCAGATAGCGATGACGTCCTGCCGGATCCCCAGAGCTCAGCAGTTCCAAGGGAGGATACCTCAGAGGACTCAGAAAGTTCATCTGGGACTGAGAGGTCTCACCGCTATCCAGCGAGGGCAAATCGTAGACCGCCAGCCCACCTCTTGGACTATGTTCCGCAGTAAAAATAAAAATAGAAAAAAAAAAAAAACTCTTCGTACTAATGTGAACTTTTGGACCGTTATCCAGTTCTAATGTTGTTTGGTTTGGTGAGAAGAGGAGAGATGTGATGTTGTTACTATATCTGTGATTGGTTTGCTGTTATCCTTGTTTCAGTTTCTGCCTAGTAACGATGATGTAATGGGGAGGAGGAGACAAGGCAGGAGCGGGAAGTCCTGGGTAAGGGGAGCAAGGGAGAGGAAGCAAAATAAAGTATGGCTGTTTAAACCTACCACCCAGCATCTCTGTGTGGCCTTCTGGAGTTCCCTTCATCTGCACAACAACACTACAGTGCCGGTATTCTAGGGGCTTATTTCAGCCGAGCCCTAACCGCATGCGTACATGACCACACTGGCGCAAAGCACACAACAGATTTGATACTAGCACCTGGCCGTGCAGCCATGCAAGCCTTATATAGAAGCAGCAAGTACAGGACCTTCCGGAAAGGACCAATGGAAAGCTGCTCCAGAACTACAGCAGCTTCAGGACCTTCCTGGAGGACCAATGGGAGTCGCTGCAGTAGCCGAGCATGTGACCCCTGATCTCCTATGAGAGATCTTACTCTAGGCATGCTCAGAAGAGGAAAAGCAAAGACATAATCCCACAGCCATCTGCTCGCCGCTGACCAGTACTGGCTACAATGACAGAACCTGGAGAGGCAGCAGTAACCCTTTGTACCGTATCAGGCTGTGCAAGCCGCTGGGACCAACATCCCTGCTGAGCAGGCTCTACTGCGGCAGGAGAAGGATGGGAGACCGCATCAGAGATGGTTTGAGATTTCCCCTGTGCAGAAGCGGGAACTCGACCCCTAACATTACCCCCCCTAGGGCTCCCCCCTCCTTGGGCCTCACTACGCTCGAAGGCAGCAATGAGCTGCGGAGCCTGAATACGCTCAGCAGGCTCCCATGACCTATCCTCAGGCCCATAACCCCTCCAATCCACTAAATAAAATTTTTTGCCATGTACCACCTTGCACCCAAAATTGCATTCACCTCGTAGTCGTCCGTAGACAAACCCGATGTCCCGGCAGATGACTCAGAAAACCGGGACAAGTACACGGGTTTCAAGAGGGACACATGGAAGGTGTCGGTGATACACAGGCGTGGCGGAAGGGCTAGGCGATAGACCACAGGATTGACCTGTTCGAGAACCTTGAAGGGACCCTAGAAGCGAGGTGCAAACTTAGTGGACTCTACTTGCAGCCTGATGTTACGGGCGGAGAGCCACACTAAGTCGCCAGGGGCAAATGTCGGAGCGGGGCGCCGATGTGCGTCAGCGGAGGACCTCATCCTCTCCTTGGAGGCCTGAATAGCCTCCTGAGTGCGGTCCCAAATGTCCCGTGCCTCCACAGCCCAGTCTGCCACCCAGGAGTCGGCGGAAGACAGGGTCATAGGTACAGGAACCCGCGGATGCTGACTGTAATTAAGGAGGAATGGGGTTTGTCCAGTGGAGTCTGCCACGGCGTTGTTCAACGCAAACTCGGCCCACGGTAACAAGGATACCCAGTCATCCTGCCTGGCTGAAACAAAGTGTCACAGATATGTGACCAAGGTCTAGTTGGCCCTCTCTTCCAACCCATTCGTCTCGGAATGATGTGCTGAAGAGAGATTTAACTCAATACTGAGTAGACGACAAAGCTCTCTCCAGAACAGAGACGCAAACTGGGGACCTCGGTAACGGCACCAGGTGCACCATTTTGGAAAAATGATCGGTGATCACCCAAATGATGGTGCAGCCCCGAGACTTGGGTAAGCCCATGACAAAGTCCATCCCGACTATCTCCCAAGGCCTGTCTGCCACCGACAATGGATAAAGTAACCCAGCTGACCGTTGACGAGGGGACTTATTTTTGGCGCAGGAGACACATGCCCGAATATAGTATCCGACGTCCCGGACCATATGTGGCCACCAGTACGTCTTCGCCAGTAGCTCAGATGTCTTTTTTGTCCCAAAATGTCCACCCACCCTCGACGAATGGGCCCAAGAGAGAACCTCCGGTCGCAAATTAGATGGTACAAAAGTCTTGCCCGGAGGCACAGACTCTAGCGACACCGGGGCTACAGTTCTCAGGCTCTCAGAGGGGACAATAAGCTGCGGCTCCCCCTCCTCCTCCTCAGAAGACACGATGGAGCGAGAGAGAGCGTCAGCCCGAACGCTCTTTTCTCCCGAAAGAAAATGGAGGGTGAAGTGAAAGCGGGAGAAGAACAAGGACCATCTGGCCTGACGAGAATTTAGCCACTGGGCGGTTTGTAAGTACACCAAATTCTTGTGGTCAGTAAAGACTTGGAAGAGAAAGCGATCCCCCTCCAACAGATGTCTCCACTCAGAGAAAGCCAACTTCATTGCTAGCAACTCCCTGTCCCCGATGGAATAATTCCTCTCCGCTGGTGTGAAGGTCTTGGAGAAGAAAAAGCAAGGATGATTCCGACCTTGAGCATCCTTTTGAAAGAGGACTGCTCCAGCACCAATGGATGAGGCATCCACCTCCAATATGAATGGCTTATCAACATCAGGGCGGTGTAGGATGGGAGCGCTAGCAAAATGAGACTTAAAAATCAGGAAGGGCAAATACCCTATTCTGTGTCCTTTATATTAACCTACCATAGCACTGTGTCTAACAAGTGTGTACAAGATATAAATATATGACTCAGATGTATTATTAAGTGCCCAATCACCTGATCCGGTTTCCCTATTCAAGACCAATGCTGGATTACCGATACGAAGGAGTTATCCGAAACGTGCGTCGGGTCAGACGCACTCAGCACTGGGCACATTTGAGCACGCCAAGAACACATCCTAAATAGGTATAATTTTGTATGGCTAGATCTTCATTGTACATTTCAGCTGTTCAATATCGGTTATCCAGCATTGGTCTTGAATAGGGAAACCGGATCAGGTGTTTGGGCACGTAATAATACATCTGAGATATGTATATATATATCTTTGTCCTCACTTGTTAGACACAGTGCTATGGTAGGTTATTAAGGATATTAAGGACACAGGATAGGGTATTTGCCCTTCCTGATTTTTTAGTATAATTTTGCATATGTCAGTATGTCCTTCTTTGATAATTATAACTTGTGCTTAAGCACATAATTACCCTTCACCTATAAGGTTTTTTTGCCTTTCATCCATTTCAGCTGTTTTGTTTATAGCTATATTCTGATCTTATGCTCAGGTGTTTTCCAGTGCTGCAGTGTGTTTTCCATGGTTGCACGAATTTCTACATTTACCTGCCGTGTTTGTCATTGCATTTACTTGTGTCCATAAAATTGTTAATAAAGATTTTGTATTTTTATACATATTATTGGATCTGTGGTCGTGTTCTTGTGGTTCTTTTACCACCCTCTGTTTAACGGTGATGGCGTTAAGACCCCTGTAATCTATGCAGGGACGTAATTCTCCGTTCTTCTTCTGCACGAAGAAGAACCCCGCCCCAGCAGGTGACACTGACTTCCTAATGAACCCTCTTGCCAGATTCTCCTGGATGTATTGGGACATAGCCTCCGTCTCCGGGAGAGAGAGGGTATATACCCGTCCCGGGGAAGTTCTGCTCCAGTCAAGGGGTCAATAGGACAGTCATAGGGGCGGTAAGGCAGAAGAGTCTCCGCAGCCTTTTTGGAGAACACGTCTACATAGGACCAATAACACTTGGGAAGGGAAGTGAGATCTGCGGGTATCCCTGTAGTAGTAACCTGAACACTCTCCCTCACACATCTACCTTTACAAGTTTCACTCCAACCCCGTATCCTCCCAGAGGACCACTCAATATGTAGGGAGTGAAGACGAAGCCAGGGTACTCCTAGCAGAACCTCATCTATACCCTCGGGAAGGACTAAGAAAGAGATAATCTCCTGATGGGAAGGAGATATAGATAATGTGAGAGGGATTGACTGATGTGTGATCTGTGAGGGCAGTATTGATCCATTCACCAATCGAACAGTCACAGGTTTGTCGAGCATCACCTGAGGTATTGTGTGGCGGATAGCGAAGGCAGAGGACATTAAAATTCCCCTTTGCTCCAGAATCCACACAAAGCTCGACTGGTAGAGTGGATGGACCTAAAGAGATTGTCCCTTTAAAGGACAGCTTGGAGGCAAATGCCGGTGAATCTAGTGAACCTCCTCCCATGGTTATGAGTCACACGTACCAGGGCTTTGGGGTACTCGGCACCGAGCCCGTTGATCTCTATGGGGAATGTCATGGGTTGCACAGCTCGGTCCGTTGACCTGGGCGCTCACTAAAAGGGGGATATTTACAGGGGATTGTAGAAATGTTTGTGATGCCACCTGTGGTTTCTGATCAGGGTGACCAGCGCTGCAGGGTGAATCCTCTGAGGGTTGGGGCAGCAAGGTGTTAAGTCTCCCACAGGCGAGACTGGTCCCTCGAGGTATATGGCGGAGCAGGGGTGAAGGAGCAATAACGCAGACACACAAGACAGTCTCTTTCTGTACCTTTACTGGTGATGAAGTTGCAGGCACGTCCCGGGAGGCCGTCAGGGTGGAGGATGCACGTCCAGTAATCACTGAGTAGGTGTAGGGCCTCCTTACGTCTATATGTGTGTGAGTTTCTAACTTGCATGAAACAAAGTTTAACTCCGTTCTCTTTGCTACGCCCGGCTGATCTTGTGGTAGAGCCTTCTTTTGGACAGAACTAAGTCTCTATCTGCAGCGTCCTGCTAGACTCCTGTTCTTCTGACCCCGGTTACGTATCAGCACTGTTGGGCCCCTCTGTGACCTGAAGTCCAGCAGGGTCCTCGGTTTTCCCACTAGCCGTGAAGGTACTAGCAAGCTCGAACCCGGTGTCCGGTAGTGCAGAGTGGAGGTAAGCTATTGTTGCTATTTCTCCTCAGTCACTCTCTTTCCCTTTTTCCACTTGCCTGTCGTCCTACTCACACCTTTAACATAAGCACAGGCAGCAGTAGTCGTCAGCTTCCTTCTCTTCACCGCTCTCCAAGCGTCGGCACGCTCGCTCTCTAACAATATCTCAGTTGACTCGGTGTTACAAATACTGCAGTTCCCTTTCCTTCACTTCTTTCTTAGGCCTCTTTCACACATCCGGCGGGCGCCTAAACGGCGCCCCCGGCATTTTACCGCAGCGCCGCATGTGAAAAGCTTTCACACTTCCGGCGCCCAAAATGCGGTTTTTTGCCGGATGGTTTCTGATGCTTGGAGAGATAAGAAACCATCCGGCAAAAAAAAAAAAAACGTTGCATGCAGCGTTTTGTCCGGCCGCCGCAATGTACATTTGCGCCGCATCCGGACAAAACCGCATGCAACGCATTGACATGCGGCGCCATGCGGCGCTAATGCATGTCAATGCGAAAAAAGCTGCATGCGCCGCATCAGATTTTCAGATGCGGCGCTGCGGGAAAATGCCGGGGGCGCCGCAAGGGGAAAAAACGGATGTGTGAAACCAGCCTTAGGCTCTGTCCAAAGTAGCTATCAGGACCTTCCGTCAGACTGATTTCATGCTCACTTCGAGAGCAACTTTCCACTTCCCTAGGGAAACTACAATCAGCACGTTCTGAGGTAACTTTCCTCTCAGCTCGTCTCTCTGAGGTACAACACGCTCTGACCCAGACCAGTGTAATCTGATCTCTGACAGGAATCCTCTCACTCCGGTGTTCTGAGGAGATCTGATCTGTCTGAGGTACAACCAACAACTAGAATGGCTGTCTGGCTAGAATGCCTTCTGCTGCGTCTCTCCACTCCCTTATATACCTGAATCTAAAGGGCTCCCTCTGGTGGCACCTGGAAAATGTGAAGTGTGAATGAATATCGGGTGATTGTGAATTACCTTTCATGCATCCTCCAGGGTACATGTGGCACCAAGCGCAGCTGGGCTACACATCCCCCCTAGTTATATTCAGCACTCCCGGGCTGAAAAAGAAAACAATTTTTATACATAACAATAAACATAACTCATCCCTTGCGGGAGGTAAGGATACTTCAAATGTTACAATGTGTACAAATGGCAAATAGAAAATATCAAAATACTTTCACACAATAAATACAGAATTCTTGTGGAGGATCCGCACCAAACCTCCCACGGTGGTCCTGGGTGGGCTGCAGGACTTCTTTGCTGCAAACCTCACTCAAGGCCACACCATACGGGTTTTGCTTCTGAGGTAGAATGGCTTACGTAAAACCAAGATGGGGCACTGAGTGCCAACTATTTACAACACAGTTTTTGGGCTGGCAAAGTCCTCAGCCACGCAGTCCTTCATAAGAAACACATTTCACATATCACATTACCCAACTGGGGTATACTACTTCAGCATGTAAACATTATCATCATATCATTTTCAATAAAGTGCAATTCTTCTTTTAAAACTTTGTACAGTTCAGTAAACCCTGTCTGGGTCCTACTGGTCTTCTTTAAATATGGTAGCACCTTCCACACCTGGGGCTGGAAGCATGCGGTGCACTCTGGAACGCATCACTAAGAGATTGTGTCCTGCTACTAGTGTCTGAGTAGCCACAGTCCTCTTTTCAACTTTTACTTTGCGACTGCCTGGAGGTCTGACAGGTGCCTCTCCTAAGTACAGGTCGCACAGGTTTGGCTCAGTAGGGATCGCTGTAGCAGTCGCTGTGCTCTGCAGCGTTTCCAATGATGACGCAGGTGCACACAGTGGCTCAGTTGGGGGCGCACTTGCAATCGCTGCGCTTTGTTGCGTTGCAGAATGGGACGCAGGATAAGATGCAGGATGGGACGCAGGATAAGATGCAGGGGTGCGGCCGGACACTGATGTGGCTGGGGCCTGGGACGCTGAGACACGGGGTACGTTTCCGGCTTCAGGGATTGGGTCGCTGACTCGGGAGACATTCAGGGCATACCACCCCTTAAGACCCCAGTGCCGCGTGTAGGTGACAACATCCCCTTTTAACAGGTTAGACCCTACATCACAGCGGTGAACGAAGATCTTCTGAGAGAACCCGGGCTCGCGTATGTACCCCCAACCTCCTCGGAACTTAGAGGCACACACCGTCCCTTGGCGCCGCGATTCCCGGAGTGTACCTTTATCTCGCCGGACGATCTCCTTGTCAGCAAGATCTTTCTCCCGGTACCTTTGGCGAAGCTGCTGCGCCTCTCGCTGCTCCTGCTGCTGTCGCTGCTCATACTCCCGGCGTCGCCACTCGTTCTCCTTCTGGGCGGCGTATTCCACGTTGTCCAGGTTCTCCATCTCCTCCCAATCAATCTCCATTGCATCAGGCAGGATTCCTTCCGTCGTCCCTACCGGGGGACTGCATTCCGCTGCGGCCTCTGGTTCCAGGCCTGGCTGGCATTTCGGTCCGGGCAGGGTCTCCTCAGCCTCCTTCCCTCCCGCCGCGTCCTCGGCGGATTCAAGATCAGCTCTTTTGGGGCCGGCCTCCGGTTCTTCCTCAGCCACTGGTTCCAGTGGTGGCGCGGGTGGCATTTGCGCATTTTGAGGGGAGAGCATCGCGTCCCACAGCAGCCGCTGTTTCAGGGCACGCCAGCTTTGCTCCATCGCCTCCATCTCTGCGCG
Organism: Oophaga sylvatica; assembly: GCA_033576555.1. Lineage (NCBI taxonomy): Eukaryota > Metazoa > Chordata > Amphibia > Anura > Dendrobatidae > Oophaga > Oophaga sylvatica. Next base: position 454,283,986 of record JARQOD010000004.1, on the reverse strand, counting down.
GTGTCGGGCTATATCTCTCAGCACCACATCCACTTCTTCCACACGGTACATCATTTCTTCGTCCTCCCGACCTGGGGAGGATTCGAGTACAGGCTGCACCACTTCAGGGGAACGGGGTCTGCGCACCGCCATTCCTCCACATAGCGTATCCTGTCCTTCCGCCATCTCACTCCAGGCCAGACTGTATGTTTCATTTGGGACACTCTGGATTTTTCCGTGGAAGCGGGACTTTCGCTTTCTTTTCTTAGCATAGAGGATGAAGAGGAGGCGGATCTCCCTTGCAGTGGGGCAGGCTCGGACATTGTAATAGCACTTAGACAGGGCGCCCATTACTTTTGCGCCACAGGGGGGTACGCCCACGAATACACGCCCCTCTTCTTCACCAGCGCCTCAGGGCGCGAATATGGCGGCAAAATGGCGGAAAATAGCGCCAAAAATCTCAAAAACACAGCAACAGTCTTTTTGCACAAAACAGTCCATTTAGGCACACAGGACTCACATATTGCGAGCTTCGGATCCTGTTTGTGACGCCAAGTTAGATGAGTCGCACGTACCAGGGCTTTGGGGTACTCGGCACCGAGCCCGTTGATCTCTATGGGGAATGTCACGGGTAGCACAGCTCGGTCCGTTGCCCTGGGCGCTCACTAAAAGGGGGATATTTACAGGGGATTGTAGAAATGTTCGTGACGCCACCTGTGGTTTCTGATCAGGGTGACCAGCACTGCAGGGTCAATCCTCTGAGGGTTGGGGCAGCAAGGTGTTAAGTCTCCCACAGGCGAGACTGGTCCCTCGAGGTATATGGCGGAGCAGGGGTGAAGGAGCAATAATGCAGACACACAAGACAGTCTCTTTCTGTACCTTTACTGGTGATGAAGTTGCAGGCACGTCCCGGGAGGCCGTCAGGGTGGAGGATGCACGTCCAGTAATCACTGAGTAGGTGTAGGGCCTCCTTACGTCTATATGTGTGTGAGTTTCTAACTTGCATGAAACAAAGTTTAACTCCGTTCTCTTTGCTACATCCGGCTGATCTTGTGGTAGAGCCTTCTTTTGGACAGAACTAAGTCTCTATCTGCAGCGTCCTGCTAGACTCCTGTTCTGCTGACCCCGGTTACGTATCAGCACTGTTGGGCCCCTCTGTGACCTGAAGTCCAGCAGGGTCTCCGGTTTCTCCCACTAGCCGTGAAGGTACTAGCAAGCTCGGACCCGGTGTCCGGTAGTGCAGAGTGGAGGTAAGCTATCGTTGCTATTTCTCCTCAGTCACTCTCTTTCCCTTTTTCCACTTGCCTGTCGTCCTACTCACACCTTTAACATAAGCACAGGCAGCAGTAGTCGTCAGCTTCCTTCTCTTCACCGCTCTCCAAGCGTCGGCACGCTCGCTCTCTAACAATATCTCAGTTGACTCGGTGTTACAAATACTGCAGTTCCCTTTCCTTCACTTCTTTCTTAGGCTCTGTCCAAAGTAGCTATCAGGACCTTCCGTCAGACTGATTTCATGCTCACTTCGAGAGTCACTTTCCACTTCCCTAGGGAAACTACAATCAGCACGTTCTGAGGTAACTTTCCTCTCAGCTCGTCTCTCTGAGGTACAACACGCTCTGACCCAGACCAGTGTAATCTGATCTCTGACAGGAATCCTCTCTGATAATAATAAGGGTATTTGGTAAACATAATTTTGATCAAAAGAATGTACAAGCAATCCCGCCAAGTCAAGGCAACCCTTTGTGGGACAGTCACTTGACAGGTGGAAAGGTTTTTAATACAAGAGTTAGGACTGTCCCACAAAGGGTTGCCTTGACGTGGCGGGATGGCTTGTACATTCTTTTGATCAAAATTATGTTTACCAAATACCCTTATTATTATTATTACAACCTCATGCATGTTTTGCAATATATTTTTTATTTTATTTTATTTTAGGATATTTGTTTCTTGTTTTTTGTTTTCTCTGTATAATGGTCATGTGTTTAATATGCATTTACATTTTGCATACACATCAACTTACTTTTTCAGTTCAGACCTAGTTTTTCATTTAGTTCTTATTGCATCTTGTGCATATAAGGGTGTGACCGCCCTGCTTCTGAGCTGAAAAATCCATCCTGTCTGGCCTATGCTTTTACTGGTGGGTTCAGTCTCTCTGTCCTTGTTCACATTTGTCACTTGACAGGTGGAAAGGTTTTTAATACAAGAGTTAGGACTGTCCCACAAAGGGTTGCCTTGACGTGGCGGGATGGCTTGTACATTCTTTTGATCAAAATTATGTTTACCAAATACCCTTAATATTATTATTACAACCTCATGCATGTTTTGCAATATATTTTTTATTTTATTTTAGGATATTTGTTTCTTGTTTTTTATTTCAGCCAAGCCCTGAACACGTGCATACAAAACTCCTCACCGGAGGTGCCGGTATTCTAGGGGCTTATTTCAGCCGAGCCCTAACCGCATGCGTACATGACCACACTGGCACAAAGCACACAACAGATTTGATACTAGCGCCTGGCCGTGCAGCCATGCAAGCCTTATATAGAAGCAGCAAGTACAGGACCTTCCGGAAAGGACCAATGGAAAGCTGCTCCAGAACTATAGCAGCTTCAGGACCTTCCTGGAGGACTAATGGGAGTCGCTGCAGTAGCCGAGCATGTGACCCCTGATCTCCTATGAGAGATCTTACTCTGGGCATGCTCAGAAGTGGAAAACCAGGACTTAGTCCCACAGCTGTCTGCTCGTCGCTGACCAGTACTGGCTACAATGAACTGTATTGTATTGGAGAGGCAGCAGTAACCCTTTGTACCGTATCAGGCTGTGCAAGCCGCTGGGACCGACGTCTCTGCTGAGCAGGCTCCACTGCGGCAGGAGAAGGATGGGAGACCGCATCAGAGATGGTTCGAGATTCCCCCTGTGCAGAATCGGGAACTTGACCCCTAACATAAATAGCCATAAATTTATATGTAATAATGAGAAATGACCAAGGAAAACAGTATTGAACACATTAGGAAAAAGGTGCAAAAAGCCATGGAAAGTCATGACACAGATGAAATTTTTCAGTAATTAGAAAGCAATCTGGCCACTTAGTGAAAAATAATATCCACTGGTTCATCTGATGGCTTATAAGAATTTGTCTCATTACCAAAGTGTCACACAAAAACATGCCAGTGCGCTGTCTCAAGATGTTTGCAATCTCATTTCTGCAAAATATACTGATGGTATCGGCTACAGAAGAATTTCTAAACTACTGAAGGTTTCAGTTAGCACAGTTGGGGCCATAATCAAAAAAGTGGAAAGAACATCATCATTTCACCATATACCAGCCACAACCAGGCAAGATTTCAGACAGAGGAGTGGGATCTGAAGGATAACATTTCTCATTTTTTAGAGTGACAAGCCAGAGCTGACATTTTCAGAGTTACAGTAGGAGACTTATATGTCATGTATGCTCCTTTGGGAAATTAAATTAAATATGCAAATTACCTCTTCAGAGAGGAAGAGGGCTTGATCTCTAGTGCCACCTATTTGAAGTAACAATCGTATTAGTCAATATCGACCTAGGAGTAAAAAGAATTATCAGAAGAGTTGTCCAAAAGTCAAGGACCAGCAGTGGAGAACTATATAAGGAACTAGAATCAGAAGGTACAATTGTTTCAAGGAAAACTTTAAACTCATCCTCCATGGCCTGTAAGCATGCTCACCAGACAAGACTCCATTGCTCAACAAAAGTGAGAAACCTAATGTAACACTTTATAACTCTATAAAAGCATTTTTCTTTGCTGATCTGCTCAACTCAATTGTCTAAAATGTTACCCTTTACAGTGACTTGTGTAGATTTTACATAGATTGTAAGCTTGCGAGCAAGGTACACTTGGTATGTGTATGACTTTACAATTCAGAGGGGATATGTGCAAAGATAAGACAATACAGAATAATAAAGTGGACAGAAATAGGTTAGAGCTATAGAAATAGAATTTTTTAAAGAGGTCTGGTCATCCTCAACTCACTTAAAGAATCACTGCCATGAGATTTTTTTTTTTTTACTAAAGCTGTGTATGTTTGTATGTAGTGTGTACGTGTGTTAATATAGTCACCTACTGCTCCCTTCTCTGGGATCCAGCAAAGCTCTGCTCCTCTTCTCAGTGACATCAATTCTCTCCAGACAATATAGGATTAAAGAGCATCAGGTTTTCATTGTTAGGCTAAGTGCACACGATCAGGAATAATTGCGTTTTTTTCGCGTTTTTTCCGCGGTTTTCCGCGGTAAAAACGTGATAAAAACGCAAGCATTAAGCATCCTATACATGTTAATTGATTCCGCATGTTTTGGCCACATGTTGCGTTTTTTTCCGCGAAAAAAACGCTTTGCGGAAAAAATAGCAACATGTTCATTAATTTTGCGGAATGTAAGCGGTTCATGTGCGGTGGTACCCAGGGTCTGGAGGAGAGGAGACTCTCCTCCAGGCCCTGGGTACCATATCCCTGGTAAAACAATAATTAAAATAAAAAATAATGATATTCTCACCTTCCGGCGGCCCCCGCAGCCTTCCCGCGGCCCCCGCAGCCTTCCCGCCTTCAGCGACGCTCCCGGCAACTTCCGGTCCCAAGAGTCCTTTGCGAGAATCACCCAGATGGCATAGCGGTCTCGCGAGATGCTACGTCATCGGTGTGATTTGTCGCAAAGCATCCTTGGGACCGGAGTTGCCGGGAGCGTCGCTGAAGGCGGGAAGGCTGCGGGGGCGCGGGAAGGCTGCGGGGCCGCCGGAAGGTGAGAATATCATTATTTATTATTTTTTTTATTATTTTTACATTAGATCTTTTTACTATTGATGCGACATAGGCGGCATCAATAGTAAAAAGTTGGTCACACTTGTCAAACACTATGTTTGACTCGTGTGACCAACCTGTCAATCAGTTTTCCAAGCGATGCTACAGATCGCTAGGAAAACGCTAGCATTCTGCAAGCTAATTACGCTTGCAAAACGCTATTATTCTGGCGGGAATCAGCATAAAAAAACGTGCGTATTTCCTGCGGGAGAAGTGCGGGATTGCCGCGGAAATTGCCGCGGCAATTCCGCAACGTGTGAACTTAGCCTAAAGGAGAATTCTGACTCACGCATAGAGCATAGAGCTGAGTATCACAGCAAAACTCCACCGGATCCCATAGAAAGCGGTGGTAGGCGTCTACCGGTATATTAAAGCACACATTTGTTAAAAAAAAAAATCTTCATGGGATTGCTTGTATAAGGAAACACAATCACTTCTAATCTCTCCAGAGTTTACCTGATGAATTAAATATTATAAACTTTAACTACTAGGGAAGTCTTTATCTTCCTTTCAATTGCTAGGGTTGTGGACCAGGAAAGTTGCATAAGAGGTCAAACAGTATTGATCTACATAAATATACGACTAGGTATAAGCAAGCCGGTTTGAGGCAAGAAGATGGCCAGACTGGAGCTGTGCAGGCATTGTGGGCATAATTTTTTGTTTTTACTTTGTCTTACCTATGTTTAGAGAGAGATCTCAGAGCAAATCGAGCATATCTGCTGAATTTGAATTTCATTGGAATCGCTTACATATGAACGATTCTCAAAACACATTATAACACACATCACTTATTTCTAAGGGTGGGAACATCTTAAATGCCTCAATTTCCTCCTTCCACATGGGGGTTAAATTTAAAATCAGGGAATAAAAGGAACAGAAAATGACAAAGAGGAAGTGAAAAAGGTGTCCTCTACTTTCATAGTACATATTCCTTATATTCTTCATTATGTACACATAATATTATGATGGACATATTGCTAAAAGACTGATTTACGCATTGACTTGGCTACTTTGCTAAAGAAATGTTGTCTGTCCAGTATAACAACTGATGATAACCCTGCAGTGTGTTTATCTCTACTCCTGCCCTTGGTATACAGGAAGAATGCCACACAAAACAATTCACCTATAAAAAAAAATGAAAGAACACCTATACGAGTAGCAGAGCATAGCAGTTACAATCCGACTCTGGTGCATCAGGTAGCCGAAAGGAACCTCTGCCACATAAGAAGACACTAGTATAGTGAAATGGAGTGGCTCATATAAAGACACCCAAGATAAACACCTATTCACTGACAATAGCATGCGTCAGGACCCCATTCTCAAGATAGATGTAGGTCTCAATGATGGGACTTGCATCTGTTATACATTTATGGCATATTACGATGATATGTCATAAGTGGAGTTGAGAGAAACAAGTCTGTCAGATTCATAAGTCGCTGACTTTTGTCAAAGTCGGGTTTCGCCGAGCAAAACCCGACCATAGCGTGAAGTTGGCCATGAGGTCGGCAAAACGAGCGCCAAAGTCAGATTTCCCAGAATGCTTGCAGGCGCCTTTTTTTCAGCCAATGAGCAAGAACGTACACTGTGGGCAACGAGATGACATGTGCAGCGTCCACCACCATCGTAGAGAAGGGCATTGCAATGATTGGCTTGCTTTGGTAGGCGTCATAGTGTCTATAAAAGCCCTGACCGCCGACCTCCATTTTACTTCTGCCGATCTTAACAGTAGGGAGAGGTTGCTGTTTATCAGTAGGGAGAGAGTTAGGGCTGTAAAGATATAAGAAGTTCTTCTGTGCTTGTGCTGATAGCAATTGTGCTGTACAGTTAGTGTGCAGTGACAGGGGAGGATTTTCTTGTGTGCAGCAGCGCTGGTTATTAGGCTGCCTGATAGCTGTATTGCTGTGTGTACACTGCTGTGCAGACTACTTTTTACACAGCACTAATACTTTTATTCTTTTTTTCTGCACAGTTTCCGAGCGTTCATTTTTTCCCACACTGTATAGAGCTGTACGCTCCTCACACAATACCATGTACCGGCTGGTATCACGGACAAATACATGCTGACTATCTGTGTGTGACTCCGGAAATATATACAGAGATTTAAATTTTTCCCTACACCGTATACAACTGTACGCTTCTGATACAGTACCGTATATCTGCTGTTTGTATTACGGTCCAATCCATACTGAGAGAGCATCTGTGTGTGACTCCGGAAATATATACGGAGATTTAAATTTTTCCCTACACAGTATACTGCTGTACGCTTCTGATACAGTACCATATTTCTGCTGTTTTTATTACGGTCAAATCCATACTGAGAGAGCATCTGTGTGTGACTCCGGAAATATATACGGAGATTTAAATTTTCCCCTACGCCATATACAGCTGTACGCTTCTGATACCGTACCGTATTTCTGCTGTTTGTATTAAGGTCAAATCCATACTGAGAGAGCATCTGTGTGTAACTCTGGAAATACCTCGTATATACAGAGATTTAAATTTTCCCCTACACCGTATACAGCTGTACGCTTCTGATACAGTACCGTTTTTCTGCTTTTTGTATTGCGGTCAAATCCATACTGAGTGAGCGTCTGTGTGTGACCGCGGAAATATATACTGAGATTTAAATTTTCCCCTACACCGTATACAGCTGTATGCTTCTGATACAGTACTGTTTTTCTGCTTTTTCTATTACGGTCAAATCCATACTGAGTGAGTGTCTATGTGTGACTCCGGAAATATAAACGGAGATTAAAATTTTCCCCTACACCGAATACAGCTGTACGCTCATCATAAACTACCACACATCTGCTGGTATTTTTGGTACATTTTCCCAAACATGAGGAAGTATGGTGGAAAAGGCCGCGGACGTGAGCGAGGGGCCAGCTGGTAATGATGGTGGTGGTGGTGCATCTGCTGGTAGTGCCAAAAGCACAAAAGCACCTCCTAAGGCAGGAGGTGTTGAGTCTGCGTCATCGTCTGGCTCCAGAAGGCCTGGAAGGCTCCCTTTTCTGGGAGTAGTAAACCGCTTTTAAAGCCGGATCATCAGGCACAGGTTTTGGCTTACATTGCCGAAACAGCCTCCAGCTCTATCCCCTCCTCTTCTGAAGTTTGAAAAACTGCAAGCACTGAGTCGTCAGTGCAGGCTCCTGGCCAGGAACAACACCTTTCCTTGTGTCCTTCACCCCAACCAAAAGTGAAGGATGCGGCAGGCCACACTTCAGATTACTCTCTGGAGCTCTTTTCACATACCATGCCTAACTTATCAAGTCAAATCCTGAATTCCCCAGTCCAAGATGAATATGACATAGAGTGCACTGATGCACAGCCACTGCTATATGATTCTGCTGGTACATTCACCCAGAGCACTACATTGCCCTCCCAGTCTACTTAGCAAGAAACTGACCCTTATGAAACTCAGGTGCCCCTTCCCGAATACTATACCACCTTACACGGTGATACAGAGGAAGGTGCAGATGAAATTGAAGAGGAGGTGATGGATGACCCAGTTGTTGACCCGGATTGGCATCCATTGGGGGAAGAGGGTGCCGCAGGCAATAGCTCAGAAGAGGAGGAGGATCCGTAGCAGGCATCGACATCGCAGCTGCGGTTATTTGGCAGGCCCGTAGCAGTCCAAAAACATGTTAAAAAAACAAAAAGAGTTGCAGGACAGCTTGGCCAGATGGTCAAATTAGTACAGCGTGCAAGCCCTGAAAAGTTTTCCCATAGTAGGAAGAGTGCAGTGTGGCACTTTTTTGACCAAAAATCCTATTGATGAGGCAAAGGTTATCTGTAAGAAGTGTGGAAGGACCTTTAGCCGAGGAAAAAATCTCCAAAATTTGAATACCAGTTGCATGCTTAGACACGTAAACACCATGCACTTGCAAGTGTGGACGGACTACAAACCCTCAGGTAGCCCACGTGCAGTTGCTCCGACTGAAGGTAGCCAGAAACGCTACATCGCTTCCCCCACTGTAAGCCCACTGGTTAGCACACCCCAGCAAGAAATGTTGAGGTGTCGTCACAAGGCCAAAGCAGTCAGGGAATCCCAATGGTTTTCCAATGAAAGACTGAATCTAGGCCATCATCACCACCACCATCACCATCACCAACCCCCTCTCAGTCCGCCATGTCCACCGCTAGTTCCACCATATGCAGCTCTCAAGTCCAGCTCACCCTAGCAGAGACTCTGAGTAGGACAAGAAAGTACTAATCCTCTCATCCGCGTACACTGGCTTTGAACGCCTGCATTGCCAAACTGATCTCATTAGAGATGATGCCCTTCCGTTTTTTTGAAAGCGCAGCGTTCCGAGAGCTCATGGCCTACGCTGTCCCACGCTATGACCTACCCAGTCGGCACTTCTTTGCTAGAAAAGCCATCCTTGCCCTCCACTTGCATGTGAAAGACCGCATTGTCCATGCACTCAAACAATCAGTGAGTGGAAAGGTGCACCTCAGAACAGATGCATGGGTCAGTAGGCATGACCAGGGCCATTACGTGTCCATCACTGCGCACTGGGTTAATGTGGTGGATGCAGGGTCCACAGGGGACAGCGGCGGTGGGACAATGGTGCCTAGCCCACGGTATAGGCAACAGTTGTCTGTAGGTGTTCGAGCCTCCTCCTCCTCCTCCAGAAGCAGAAGGTCGTCGACAGAGCACAGTCGCACGAGCACTCCATCCGCAGCTGCCAGTGTTGCACACAAGGTGACACACTATCAAACAACTAGTGGTAAGCATCAGAGGCTGTTTTAAAGATGATGTCTTTGGGCGACAACAGACACACCGCGGAGGTACTGGCTGACTACTTGTGTGTAGCCCAGCTGCGCTTGGTGCCACATGTACCCTGGAGGATGCACAGAAGGTAAACCCACACAAACACCTGATATGCATTCACACCTTCACTTTTCCCTGGAGCCACCAGAGGGAGCCCTTGGAGAGTATGCATATATATAAGGGTCGTGGAGAGACAGCAGTCAGTCTATCTCAGAGAGAGATGAAGGCAGTCTAGCTGAGAGTTGGCTAGTTGTTGGTGTTACCTCAGATGAGCAGAGAGGAAAGTTACCTCAGAACGTGACAGACTGATAGTTCCCTAGGAAAGTGGAAAGTAGCTCTGGAAGTGTGTATAGATCAGTCTGACGAGAGGTCCTGATAGCTACTTCGGACAGAGCCTCAGAAGGAAGCGAAGGAAAGGGAACTGCAGTGTTTGTAAGACTGAAGTTTACAGCTTGAACTTAGTTTATTTTGTGGAGTCCAGTAATGGTGGAGGAAGATTGCCACTTAGCCTGGTCAAAACTGAGTCAACTGAGGTACTGTTAGTGAGCAAGCATGCCGACGCTTTGAGAGCGGTGAAGAGAAGGAGAAACTGCCATCTACTGCTAGTGTGTGCTTATGTTAAAGGTGAGAGTAGGACGAAAGGCGAGTGGAAGAAAGAAGAGAGTGACAGAGGTTGAAACAGCATTGATCGCTTACCTCTACTCTGCACCACCGGACACTGGGTCCGAGCTTGCTAGCTTCTACATGACTAGTAGGAGAAACCGGAGACCCTGCTGGACTACAGGTCGCAGGGGCCCAGCAGTGCTGATACGTAACGGAGGTCAGGAAGACGGGGGTCTAGCAGGACGCTGCATACAGAGACACTGTTCTATCCACAAGAAGGCTTCACCACAAAGTCAGCCGGGCGTATATGAAAAGACAGAGTTAGACTTCGTTCTATACAGGTCAGAAACTCACACATAAAGGAGTACGGAGGCCCTACACCTACTCAGTGGGATTACTGGATGTGCATCCTCCACCCTGACAGCTTCCCGGGACGTGCCTGCATCTACCATCAGTAAAGGTACAGAAAGAGACTTTCATGTGTTTGTCTGCCTTATTGCTCCTGCACCCCCACACCGTCATATACCCTGAGGGATCAAGTCTTGCCTGTGGAAGACTTAACACCTTGCTGCCCAGTAACAACCCCTCAGAGGATCTACCCTGCAGCGCTGGTCACCCTGACCAGGTACCACAGGTGGCATCACGAACATTTCTACAAACCTATAATCCCCTGTAAATATCCCTTTTATTGAGGTGAGCCCCCAGGACAACGGACCGAGCTGTGCTACCCGTGATATCCCCCATTGAAGTGAACGGGCTCGGTGCCGAGTACCCCACAGGCCCTGGCTACGGGCGACTTACTTGCAGGGAGAAATTGAGTCATGGCTGGGCAGTCTACATCTTGAGCCAGGCAAGGTAGTCAGTAATAACGGCCCTAATTTTGTGGTGGCCATAGCCCTGGCAAAACTCAGACACATACCTTGCCTGGCTCACACCTTGAACCTGGTGGTGCAGTGCTTCATAGATAATTATCCGGAGTTACCAGCCCTGCTTCATGAGGTGCAAAGACTGTGCTCGCACATCCGACGCTCGCCCGTAGACTTCAGTCATATGCAGAGGCTGCAGCAATCGCTCCACCTCTCCAAGCACCACCTAATCATAGAAGTTGCAACAAGGTGGAACTCCACCATGGTTGAGAGGCTGTGCGAACAGAGGCAGGCTGTAATGCCTTTGTAGGAGGATACACGGGCAAGCAGTTTGAGGGCAGACATCGAGTTGTCGGGTGTGCAGTGGTCAAAGATGAAAGACCTCTGTAAAGTCATTCAGTGTTTTGAGGAATGCACACGGCTGGTAAGCGCAGACGACGCCATCATAAGCATGAGCATCCCACTTATGCGTCTGCTCATGCAAACTTTGACGCACATTAAGGATCAGGCGTCTGCAGCGGAGGAGGAAGAGGAGGAGGAGGAGGGAAGTCCTGATGACAGTCAGCTATTGTCTGCTCAGGGAACTGTCCTGGACGAGGTGGAGGAAAAGAAGGAGGATGAGGGGGATGATTATTTTGGGGAGGAGGATGTTTCTCATGGGGCAAGAGAAAATGTTGGCTTGCCATGGTCAGGTACAGGGTTTGTGCGTGACTGGAGGGATGTGGATTTGGCAGAAAGTGCTCCTTCAACCACCACTGGCAGTGCATCATTGACACCTGGATTATTGGCCCACATGTGTGATTATGTCTTGCGGATCCTAAAAAGGGACCCCCGCATTGGCAAAATTATGAAGGATGATGACTACTGGTTGGCCAGCATCCTCGATCCATGCTATAAAGGCAAATTACAGAACATCATGCCACAGGAGAACCTAGAGCTAATATTGGCGAAAAAAACAAGCAACTCTGGTAAACCGTTTGTTAGAGACATTTCCAGCACACAGCAGCGGTGCAGGTTCTACCACAAGCAGTACTGGGCAACATGGAAGTGGCGTTGGAGATGTGTGGCCCAGCTATGTAAGGCACACATAAAATCCAGGAGAATGCACAGGAAGGTAACCGCAATGCTTGATATCCATTCACTTCACTCACACTTTTAGACACACCCATCAGGGGTATAAAAGGGAGTGACACGTAGCAGAGTAAAAAAGCTTCCTGTCTTAGGACAGTAGAGATCAGTTCAGCCAGAGTTCAGTCAAGCTCCGGGTGGCTCAGGAGTGAGTCATCCCGCAGTCTGTTTCCTGTCTGAGAAGAGCTCAGAGCAGTCAGTTCCCTGTCTTCAGACAGTGCAGTTCAGTGCCAGTAGAGTCTGGACTTGGAGGGAGAGGAGAGAGGACTGAATCCTCGCAGAGCTAGCGTAGCTCACCTGACAAAGAAGTGGAGGCTAGTATGGGTGAAGTGAATCATCCTAGCCTAGTCAGAGCTACCCTTAATCAGTACCTCAACAGAAGCTGAAACAAGGAGGATACTGAGAGCTGCTCAGCGAGCTCTGGAGAAAGCTGACATTACCATCGAAGCTACGAGTGTTTATGCTAAGAGCGAGAGCAGGGCGAAGGGCATAGTGGAGAAGACAGAGAGAAGTGCTTCAGGTATTGGATTGCCTGCACTAAATTGCCGGACACCGGAGTCCGAGGCGTTGCTAGTGTTTCAAGCATAGTAACAAGAAAACCGGAGGCATCTGGACTACAGGTCGCAGAGAGCAGCCCTAAGTGTCGATACGTAATAGGAGTCAGGAGGGACAGGGACTTTTAGCAGGGCCCTGCATAGAAGGACTCTGTTCTCACCACTCAGAAGGCTCCACCACAACGTCGGCCGGGCTTGTCAGTTATTGAGAAAGCTGGAGATAACAGAGTTAACTTCGCTTCAGGCAAGTTGGACTCACATACATATTGAAGTAAAGGAGGCCTCTAACCTGCTCAGCGGTTACCCGAATGTGCATTCTCCACCCCGACCAGCTCCCCGGGATTTTGCTGAAACACCTTCAAGTAAAAGGTATGAAAAGAAGCTGCATTGTGTGTGACTGAATTCTTATCTACACCCTGCATCATCACCATAGACTTCCAGGGACCAGTCTCACCTGTGGGAGACTTACCACCCAGCTGCCCCATAACATCCCCTGTGAAGATCCTTATAGCAGCGCTGGTACAATTGACCAGATACCACAGGTGGCGTCACGAACTACCTATCCTAATAATCCCCTGTAAATATCCCCCATCGCTTGACTGCCAGGGCCACGGACCGAGTCCCGCTGCCAGTGACATCTCCCATAGAAATCTATGGGCTCGGCTCCGAGTACCCCATAGCCCTGGTATCCACAATTGTGGTGCGAGTCATCTAAAATTTGGCGTCACGAACAGGATGCGAAACTTGCAATTGTGAGTCCTGTGTGCCTATTGAACTGTTTGGTGAAAAAGACTGTTTGCTGCATTTGGCGCCAAATACCGCCATTTTACCGCCATATTGGCGCCCTGAGGCGCTGGTGAAGAAGGTGGGCGTGCATTCGTGGGCGTGTACCCCCCCTGTGGTGCGAAAGTTATGGCCGCCCCCAAAAAGAGCTGTACCTGATCCTCTATGTCATGGAGAAGGTGGATGCGGTGCTGGAAGATGTGGCCCGCCACCGCAAAGGAATGAAGGAGATTGAGAAACGCTGGCGTACCCGGAAACAGCGGCTGCTGTGGGACGCCGTGCTCACCCCTCCAGGAACGAAATCGTTGCCTGCGTCCCCTGTGCCACCAACGCCAGCGGCTGAAGGGAAACCGGAGACCAGCTATGAAGGAGCTGAACCCGACTCCACCGAGGAAGCGGCGGGAGACGGACCGGTATACCAGCCAGGCCAGGAGGCCACAGCGGAGCACAGTCCCCCGGTAGGAACACCGGAGGGAACCCAGCCGTCAGTGATGGAGAGCGACTGGGAAGAGAGGGAGCAGCGACAGCAGCAGGTTAGTGCGTTCCCAACTGAGCCACTGCGCGCACCTGCGTCCTACTCGGAATCGCAAGCCTCAGCAGCGTCACCTTTGGCATCCGCACCAGGCCGTGCACCCACAACGCAACCTGCGACTATTTCGGCATCGCAATCTGCGACCATTCCAGCATCGCCGGAGGAAGACAGATCCTGCGGCCTAGAGGACCGGAGTGAGCCGGCTCTGCAGGTAACCAGCGATGATGATACCCTGCTGGAACCCCTGACACCCCCACCAGCCCAGTGCACACCAGCCACACAGACCCCGGTGGTGGAGTCGATGATCTTGGTGCTGGGCACTGGGCCAGTGAATAGGAACGGTCCTGTGCTGGCACCGCCACCAGGTGTCACCCCAAGCAAGAAAGATGAAACACAGTAGGACCCAGACAGGGTTTACTGCACCTGAAGCATGTATAAAGTTTTGCAAAGAAGAAGTTTGGCAGAATTGCACTTTATTGTCTTTTACTGATATGTATGAAAATGTTACATAGCTTACATATTTAAAGTAGAATACCCGGCTGGGTAAAGAGTTTAAGAAGCTAAAGAGTAAATGTAATGTTGATTGCATAAGTATGCATAGAATACCCCGGTTGGGTAAAGCAAGTTAAAGTGAAATTGAAGAATTAATGTGAATACTTGAAATATATATATGTGTCTTTTATCATGCATGGACTGCGTGGCTGTGGACTGTGCCAGCCCAAAAACTCTCAATGTAAATAGTTTGCACTTCGGTGCTACATCTTGGTTTTACACGAAACCATTACTATCTACCTCTGAAGAAAAACCCGAATGGTGTGGCCTAGAGTGAGGTCTGCAGTCAGAAGTCCTGCAGCCACCCAGGACCCACGTGGGAGGTTTGGTGCGGGTCCTCCACAAGAATATTGTCTAATATTTATGAGAATGTTTTGATACTTTTGTATTTTTCTAATGTACAAATTGTAACGTTCAAGAAGTCTTACCTCCCGGATGGGAAGAGTTAAAATGTTGTTGTTAAATGCAAAACAAAAATGTTTTTCTTTTTTCTCTTTTACAGCCCGGGAGTGCTGTGTTTAACCAAGGGGGGATGTGTGGCCCAGCTATGTAAGGCACACATAAAATCCAGGAGAATGCACAGGAAGGTAACCGCAACGCTTGATATCCATTCACTTCACTCACACTTTTAGACACACCCATCAGGGGTATAAAAGTGAGTGACACGTAGCAGAGTAAAAAAGCTTCCTGTCTTAGGACAGTAGAGATCAGTTCAGCCAGAGTTCAGTCAAGCTCCGGGTGGCTCAGGAGTGAGTCATCCCGCAGTCTGTTTCCTGTCTGAGAAGAGCTCAGAGCAGTCAGTTCCCTGTCTTCAGACAGTGCAGTTCAGTGCCAGTAGAGTCTGGACTTGGAGGGAGAGGAGAGAGGACTGAATCCTCGCAGAGCTAGCGTAGCTCACCTGACAAAGAAGTGGAGGCTAGTACGGGTGAAGTGAATCATCCTAGCCTAGTCAGAGCTACCCTTAATCAGTACCTCAACAGAAGCTGAAACAAGGAGGATACTGAGAGCTGCTCAGCGAGCTCTGGAGAAAGCTGACATTACCATCGAAGCTACGAGTGTTTATGCTAAGAGCGAGAGCAGGGCGAAGGGCATAGTGGAGAAGACAGAGAGAAGTGCTTCAGGTATTGGATTGCCTGCACTAAATTGCCGGACACCGGAGTCCGAGGCGTTGCTAGTGTTTCAAGCATAGTAACAAGAAAACCGGAGGCATCTGGACTACAGGTCGCAGAGAGCAGCCCTAAGTGTCGATACGTAATAGGAGTCAGGAGGGACAGGGACTTTTAGCAGGGCCCTGCATAGAAGGACTCTGTTCTCACCACTCAGAAGGCTCCACCACAACGTCGGCCGGGCTTGTCAGTTATTGAGAAAGCTGGAGATAACAGAGTTAACTTCGCTTCAGGCAAGTTGGACTCACATACATATTGAAGTAAAGGAGGCCTCTAACCTGCTCAGCGGTTACCCGAATGTGCATTCTCCACCCCGACCAGCTCCCCGGGATTTTGCTGAAACACCTTCAAGTAAAAGGTATGAAAAGAAGCTGCATTGTGTGTGACTGAATTCTTATCTACACCCTGCATCATCACCATAGACTTCCAGGGACCAGTCTCACCTGTGGGAGACTTACCACCCAGCTGCCCCATAACATCCCCTGTGAAGATCCTTATAGCAGCGCTGGTACAATTGACCAGATACCACAGGTGGCGTCACGAACTACCTATCCTAATAATCCCCTGTAAATATCCCCCATCGCTTGACTGCCAGGGCCACGGACCGAGTCCCGCTGCCAGTGACATCTCCCATAGAAATCTATGGGCTCGGCTCCGAGTACCCCATAGCCCTGGTATCCACAATTGTGGTGCGAGTCAGAGACAGGGGTTTCATGACCATGTTGTGGACTGATTTCTCGAGTACCGCTCACACGACTGGTAATACTGAATCGATTGCAACAGACAGGAGACAGCAGTAGTCAACTATGGTTCAAACAAACCTCTCCTCCCCTATCGTTGTTCTCCCTCACAGATCATTCCCCTTTGACTACTGGGCCAGTAATCTGGACACCTGGCCTGAATTGGCACAATATGCCTTACAGGAGCTCGCTTACCCTGCTGGTAGTGTGCTATCAGAAAGAGTCTTCAGTGCTGCTGGATCAATACTGACAGAAAGAAGGACCTGGCTGGATTTTGTTCCACTTTCCCCTGATGACACATAGGTTGCCAGCAAAATGGCTCGCTTTGTCCTCCTCTTCCTCCGACTTCTTTAATTCCTCCATTTGCAGCAGCTGAATGTCCGGCCTACACCTCAACATATGCCAGTTTTTCCACCTCCCTAACTGGGTTGTACCCCCCCAGGGCCGGCGTCAGCACCTGGCACCCTCGTGCAAGTGCCGGGGCCCTGAGCAGGTGGGGAGTCCACTCGCCATCAGAGAGAATGGCGTACTATGAGGGGCCCTGTGCAAATGCTGGCGCCCACAATTGTGCCCCCCCCTGCTTGCTCAGGGCCCCAGCACTTGCAATACTTACCTCTCCCTGCTCCACCGCTCTGACGTTTTCCGCGTTTCCTGACAGTGACATTCAGGTCAGACATTCACGTCTTTGCGCCCTCTGCCTGAACAGTCACAGTGCAGAGAGCTGGAAGATGGCGACGCTGAGGTGTCCAGAGTAGAGCAGTGCCCAGCGAGGAGAGGTATTTCATTTTTTTTAATGTTTGGAGCAATATATGGGGAGCATTATACACTGAAGCATTATATATGGGGCCCATCATACACTTGAGCATGATATACGGGGCCCATTATACACTGGAGCATCATATGGGGCCCATTATATATGGTGCAACATATGGGGCAGATTATATATGGAGCATCACATGGAGCCCATTATATTAGGAGCATTATATGGGGCTCATCATACACTGGAGCATCATATATGGGGCCCATCATATACTAGAGCATCATATGGGGTTCATTATTTATGGGGCATCATTTAGGGCCCTTTATATATGTGTAACACCTGCACATGGAACTGTCAGAGCAGCTACTGGTATACTGGGATTTACAGACACTAAGAAGAGTTTTGCAGCTGCTGTTAAACAGGGACCTTCAGACATTAATGGTTTTTTCCCTGAGCTGCGGGGGACTACAATTCCCATGGACCCTTGTTTCAGTCAGATGACACAGCTTGGAGGGATAGGAGGGAGGAGGAACTTGGGGGAGGGAGCTGGAGAGGAAAAAAAAGAAAGTGAGAGAGCGGATGGTTCATGTAAAAGATGGAGCGCTGTGGACTTGTATTCCTCTAAAGAGCGGAGCATTCCCGTCCCCTCTGATATACCTGCGAATCTGGAGAGAGCGCAGCCCGGTCATCAGGTGAAGCAAGCAACATTAAGGACTCGGAGAGTTCTACCGGCACTCCCACCGTATAAAGGCCTGAATCCTGCCGCCCCAGTTGGGGTCCAGGGAAAACTACCACCGGTGGAGACGCACCGTGAGTGCCCCTTTTCGAGACTTGTGGTTCAACCAGCCCGTTACAGTGAGTACACTACGCCCCAGACTATTTACCTTCGTGAGCATCTAAGTGCACCAACGGTTATAAATTTGCGCGCCAACATCCGCAGCAACTGGGCCCCAACGTTTGGACTGGGTTAATACAAGAAAAGGGGAACCCTGCTACGTTATATTTGCAGGGTTGGGGAAAGAATTAGGTTGTGAT
This sequence comes from Oophaga sylvatica, assembly GCA_033576555.1. Taxonomy (NCBI): domain Eukaryota; kingdom Metazoa; phylum Chordata; class Amphibia; order Anura; family Dendrobatidae; genus Oophaga; species Oophaga sylvatica. Next base: position 454,265,684 of record JARQOD010000004.1, on the reverse strand, counting down.
GTGTATATGATTTTTATAGAGCACCTTACCTGTATTGCATGTTGTTTCTTTAAATACACTTCATTTCTGCTGCATATCCATAAACCAGTTAAACAGTTTTACTCCTGTTTTGGGTGAGTGTGTACTGAGCTATAGGCAGGGGTTTCCCGAATCAGTCCCTGGCAGAAGATAACAGTCCTTCTGCAGTCCTAGAGAGAGCTCCAATCAAGATTCGGGTGGAGGCACTGCGCCCTAAAGAGGTGAGACCCCCCATAACACCCAGCGTACCGTGGTAGCCCTGAAGGGGTGTTACAGTGGAGGCACTGCTGAGATCCAGAACTAACACAGGAGTATTTACTATGGAGACTTTAACAGAGCGAGAAGTATATTTGTGGTGTGAAGAGATGGATGTTACAGCTAGACAAAGCTTTGCAGTGAGTGGTGAGCTCTGTGATGCATCTTATGAAGAGATACTGAAAATAGTTAACCGACTCACTGAACTTGCCCACCCTGAAGTGGTCGACCGCAGAAAGGAAAAGGGGGGACAGTTACCCATAGCCCTGATCTCAACCGGGCAGATCTTGAGGAAAGATTACTTCCCATCCATGATAGCCGTGTCCCCAGAGTATGGTCAACAATGGAAGATCACTTGGCCTAATGAGTCCGAAGTTGAGACCCGGCAACAGGAATCAACCACTCAGTCTAGGAAGACTAGTATACGTCCGCCCTCTACTCCCCTTAGAACCAGTCCTGAAGAGACAGCGGCACCTGTTGATGTGCTTATGACAGCTATGGAAAAGTTAGTCAGTCAGTTTGCAAAGATGCAGCCAGAAGGGAACTACCGTCGTTTAAGAACCTTCTCGGGTGCCCTCCCCACCCCTGCTGGAGAAGAAGAATATGATACTTGGAGGGATGTCACTTTACTGTGCTTAGAAGAGTGGCAGTGCACTGATGCCGTGAAGAAGCAGAGAATAGTAGAAAGTTTGAAGGGTACTGCTATGGAAGTGGTGCAGGCTGCTTGGCGGAGCAAGCCACTAGCAACTTATCAAGATTATATGAGTGCTTTAGAAGATGCTTTTGGATCCCCTGAAGATGCTACTGATCTACTCTATAAACTTCGTACCACCTACCAACAACCAGATGAGAAGATGTCCGACTATCTATACGATTGGATAAGATGGTTCATAGAATAGTATCTAAAGGTGGAGTCAGCCCTAAAGAAGTTGATCAGTGTCGTCTGGACCAAGTACTCAGAGGAGCTCTCACTCATGATCCAATTGCTCAGCGGATGAGGTCTTGTGATAAAGAGAAGATTCCTGGTTCTTTTCATGAGTTGCTTAAGGAAGTTCGCAAGGAAGAGGTTATTTTGGCCGCAAGAGAGAAGACCTCCCTCGGGTGACTACTGTTGCCTTGAAGCCAGCAGCCGACTGCCGAGAGAGGGAACTGCTGAAAGTGATCGAGAAACAGGGGGAGCAGTTTACTCAATTGTTAAGTGCTCAGGCCAAGACAATACAGCGGTTACAAAGTGCTGCAGAGGTAGCCGAGAAGCAGACCCTGGCTTCAGGAAGAGAGAATGATGACCTGTGTAGAGTGGAAAGTAGGAAACCAGAAGGGTGCTTTGTCTGTGGGAGTCCGGGCCATATAGCTCGTCAGTGTCCAAAGAGGTGGAGCTCAAAGAACTCTTCACATTCTCCCCACCTCCCTCCGAGGCAGTCGGGAAACGGGAAAGGGGGCCAGTAGAACCCCATACTGAGCCCCCATCAGCAACTAAGACCTACTCTACCTCTCCATCCAATAGTGCCTCATCGAAAACACTGCCTGAAGGGTTAGTGGGACCAGCCCCGCATATATCAATGGTAAATCTTGTTCAGTATTGCTGGATAGCGGATCTCAAGTGTCCATCATTTTTGAAGGATGGTATAAAAGATATTTATCCAATGTGCCTTGAAAGCGCTGTCTGGACTCGTGGTGTGGGGACTGAGTGAACACAGCTATCCCTACCGAGGATACGTGTCCGTGACACTACGATTCCCAGAGACTGTTGTTGGAGTGGATAAAGAGATACCCATTATAGCGCTAATCTGCCCGGAGGCAGAGGCAGATGAGAGACCCACACCTGTCATAGTGGGAACAAATGCCAACATTTTCCGTACGTTAGCTCAGTGGTGTCGTGAAGCTGGGGGAGAAAAGTACTCGCAGACCCTATCCATCCACCCAGTCTGTCTGGAAGCCTATGTGAGGACGGAGGAGGAGAAGAGGGAACTGCAGCCTGAAAGCTTTGACCCTTGTTTTGAAGGAAGTGAGCTGAAAGGAGAAGAGAGGAGGCTAGTCATCGACGGCATGATGATGCGGGGGGCGGCTTTCTCCTTGGGCGAATGGGACATGGGCCTCGCCCAAGGAGTAGAGCATCGCATTCGGTTGAAAGATCAAAAGCCTTTCCGAGAGAGATCCCGAAGATTGGCCCCGGCGGATATCGAAGATGTTAGGCAGCATCTACGCGGTATTTTAGACACAGGAGTCATCATAGAGTCTAGTAGCCCATATGCTTCCCCCATTGTGATTGCTCGAAAAAAAAATGGAGCTATTCGGATGTGTGTGGATTATCGTACTTTGAACAAACGTACGGTTCCTGACCAGTACACTGTGCCCCGAATTGATGAAGCTTTAGATTGCCTGCAAGGGAGCCAATGGTTTTCTGTGTTAGATCTCCGGAGTGGTTACTATCAGATACCCATGTCAAAGGAAGATCAAGAGAAGACCGCTTTTATCTGCCCCATTGGGTTCTTCGAGTTTCAAAGACTGCCTCAAGGACTGACAGGTGCTCCGGCCACTTTTCAGAGATGTATGGACAAAGTAGTGGGGGACATGCACTTACGTGAGGTCTTGGTTTATCTCGATGATCTTATTGTTTTTGGGAAGACTCTGGAAGAACACAACCAGCGGTTGTTCAAGGTGCTGGATCGGTTGAAGGAGGCTGGGTTGAAGTTGTCCCTTGATAAGTGCCGGATTTGCCAGACGACTGTGAAATATGTGGGGCACATAGTCAGCAGAGAAGGAATTTCCACCGACCCCCCAAAGTGGAGGCTGTGGTAAACTGGCCTAAGCCCACCAAGCTGGGGGAGCTTAGGTCCCTTTTAGGATTCTGTGGATACTACCGAAGATTTGTACCCCAGTACTCTCGGATTGCGAAGCCATTAACTGCTCTTACCCAGGGGTATCCCCCTTCCGGCGGGACAGCCCGCCCTCAAGGTCAGGGAAAAGAGACTACTTCCGAGTTAATGAACCTTTTGGGGAAAGATGGACACCCTTATGCGACGAGGCATTAGAGAAACTGAAGTCATGTTTGACCCAAACTCCAGTGTTGGCCTATGCAGACGCCAGTAAACCATATGTGTTACATATAGATGCTTCTCTCGACGGACTAGGAGGGATTCTCTATCAGGACCATGATGGCTGTCTACGTCCCGTTTACTACATTAGTCGAGGATTGACTCCCAGTGAACGCAACTACCCAGCTCACAAACTGGAGTTTCTGGCTCTGAAATGGGCTGTAGTGGACATGCTGCATGACTACCTCTATGGGGTACGCTTCGTGGTTCATACCGACAACAATCCATTAACCTACGTGAGAACCACAGCAAAACTGGATGCCACGGGGTACCGGTGGCTTGCCGCACTCTCTCTGTATGATTTCAGCTTAAAATATCGACCAGGGATCAGTAACATTGATGCAGACACACTCTCTCGCCTGCCTAGTGAACCTTTAAATGAGGAAGAAGAAGGAGGATGGATAGAGGTCCCTGCCCCTGAGGTGAAGACTCTGTGCCATAGACATCGAACTGATGCCCTCACTCTGCAGTGCTGTGCTAAATTCTTAGGAGCATCTAGCGAAGCGCTCCCGTTGTCGTACTGTCGAGTGACAAATGTAACCCCAGACTCTCTCCCTCAACTGACTCATAATCAAGTCAGGACGGCGCAGCAGGAGGATCAGTCAGTGGGGGTAGTTCGATGGTGGGTGAAGAGGGGCTGGAGGCCCGAAAAGAATGCATTAAGAACAGAGGAGTCTGTCCTGCTGACTCGGCAGCTAGAGTCGCTAGTAGTAAAAAATGGGCTACTATACCGAGAGACAAGGGGCCAGAAGGGAGGAGTCCGCAGGCAGCTGGTGTTACCCACCCGATTTCGGAAGATGGTCATGAAGTCCCTGCATGATGACCATGGACATCTTGGCATCGAAAAGACTACGAGTCTCGTGGCCGACCGATTCTATTGGCCTCGCATGGAAGCGGATATTGAAGAATACTGCAAATCATGCTCCCGGTGTGTGTTGAGAAAAACCTTGCCTTTGAGAACAGCCCCCCTTGTGAACATTACCAGCGATGGCCCACTTGAACTAGTGTGCATTGATTTCCTCTCCATCGAGCCTGATGAAAGCAATGTCAGTAATGTGTTAGTGGTCACTGACCATTTCACCCGATATGCCCAGGCCTACCCCACTAAAGATCAAAGGGCAATTACTGTGGCAAAAACATTATGGGAGAAGTTCTTTGTACATTACGGGCTGCCTGCCCGCATCCATACCGATCAAGGAAGAGATTTCGAAAGTAGACTAATCAAGGAGCTATGCGCTCTCTGTGGGATCAAGAAATCCAGAACCACGCCATATCACCCCCAAGGGGATCCTCAACCTGAGAGATTCAACCGTACCCTTCTGAACATGTTAGGCACTTTAGATCCCAGGAAGAAGGGACACTGGAGCAGGCATGTGAGCCAGTTGGTTCATGCCTACAATTGCACCACAAATGAGTCAACTGGATATTCTCCTTATTTCCTCATGTTTGGAAGAAAAGCCCGACTACCCGTGGATATTAGTTTTGGGACATCCATTGACCGTTCTAATGGGAAGACCTACTTAAAATATGTGTCCCAGCTAAAAGAAGATTTGACAAAAGCTTACAAATTGGCAGAGCAGGCCTCTGGTCGGTCAGGGAAGCGCAATAAGACTCGCTACGACTGTAGGGTTCGAGAACAAGTTTTACTACCTGGAGACAGAGTTCTTATTCAGCTTTTGGGCCTTCCTGGGAAGCACAAGCTTGCTGATCGGTGGTGTTCCTGACCCTTACGTGGTGATGGAGAAGTTGCCCGGTGTTCCGGCCTACAGAGTGAAGCCCGAAAAAGGGGGTGGAGCTGTTAAAACCTATCATCGACATCATCTGTTGCCTGTGGGAAAAAACATCCCTTTACCCCCATTGCCAACTCAAGGAGGTCATACAACTCTTCAGTGCAATAGAAGTCCAAGGTGTAAAAACCCACCCAGACTGGAGTTGCCTCAGGAGGATGTGACAGCGAGTCTGGGGATTAATGGGGACCTGACTGTCAATGGAGCTACAGGTGGATCGAGGACCCATGCCCCATGGGCGTAGACCCTGAAAACCAGACCCCTGAAGTAGAAACAAAGAAAAGGGACATTTGTCAGGAGGCGAGTGCACCCCGCCCACAATTGGAGGAAAGTTCAGAAGAGGGACATTTATTGAATGAAGAGATTCACCTGGTGGAGCCCGTTCTTGAGAGACAAGAGTCGGGGACTGAGGAGGTGGGCCCCTCGGTACACACTCATCCCAAGCGGGACATTAGGCCACCCATGATGTTGACTTATGACAGAATGGGACATACCACTGAGGTCCCCAGGTTGATACACCCAAATTCAAATTCTGTTTGGCCTTATTTCTCGGTATCTTCCATGTGTCCAGGAGGTGGTTTGTATGCATGTAAATTTGGTGTTAGTCAGGATGCCTTAACCCCCATTCATGTTTCAGGTGGTGAGTCCTCATGTCGTGATGGGACACTTTCAATGACTCACCAGGGGGAGAATGTAACACCTGCACATGGAACTGTCAGAGCAGCTACTGGTATACTGGGATTTACAGACACTAAGAAGAGTTTTGCAGCTGCTGTTAAACAGGGACCGTCAGACATTAATGGTTTTTTCCCTGAGCTGCGGGGGACTACAATTCCCATGGACCCTTGTTTCAGTCAGATGACACAGCTTGGAGGGATAGGAGGGAGGAGGAACTTGGGGGAGGGAGCTGGAGAGGAAAAAAAAGAAAGTGAGAGAGCGGATGGTTCATGTAAAAGATGGAGCGCTGTGGACTTGTATTCCTCTAAAGAGCGGAGCGTTCCCGTCCCCTCTGATATACCTGCGAATCTGGAGAGAGCGCAGCCCGGTCATCAGGTGAAGCAAGCAACATTAAGGACTCGGAGAGTTCTACCGGCACTCCCACCGTATAAAGGCCTGAATCCTGCCGCCCCAGTTGGGGTCCAGGGAAAGCTACCACCGGTGGAGACGCACCGTGAGTGCCCCTTTTCGAGACTTGTGGTTCAACCAGCCCGTTACAGTGAGTACACTACGCCCCAGACTATTTACCTTCGTGAGCATCTAAGTGCACCAACGGTTATAAATTTGCGCGCCAACATCCGCGGCAACTGGGCCCCAATGTTTGGACTGGGTTAATACAAGAAAAGGGGAACCCTGCTACGTTATATTTGCAGGGTTGGGGAAAGAATTAGGTTGTGATGTGTATATGATTTTTATAGAGCACCGTTACCTGTATTGCATGTTGTTTCTTTAAATACACTTCATTTCTGCTGCATATCCATAAACCAGTTAAACAGTTTTACTCCTGTTTTGGGTGAGTGTGTACTGAGCTATAGGCAGGGGTTTCCCGAATCAGTCCCTGGCAGAAGATAACAGTCCTTCTGCAGTCCTAGAGAGAGCTCCAATCAAGATTCGGGTGGAGGCACTGCGCCCTAAAGAGGTGAGACCCCCCATAACACCCAGCGTACCGTGGTAGCCCTGAAGGGGTGTTACATATGGAGCATCATATGGAGCACATATGGGCCCTACTCTGTATGGAACATTATATGGAGCCCATTCTGTATGGAGCAATATATTGGGCCCATCATATACTGTATGGAGCTTTATATGCGACTCATTATACTGTATGGAGCAATATGTGGGGCTCATTATACTCTATGGTGACCGTCCTATACTGTATGGCACATTATATGGGCACCATCATATACTGGAGCATTATGTGGAGCTCATCATATACTGTATGGAACATTATATGGGACCAATTATTATGTTTGGAGCAATATATGGGGCTTATTATTCTGTATGGAGCAATATATGTGGCTCATAATACTGTATGAACCATTATATTGGGCTCATTATTCTGTATGGAGCATCATATATGGGACTCATCATTCTGTATGGAGCAATATATGGGGCTCATTATTCTGGATGGCGCACTATGTGGTGCCCATAATACTGTATGGAGGACTATACTGTCCGGTTTTGGAGCTATTGTAGAATTTACAATAGATATCACTCATATAATGTAATAAGTGAAGTATTTGGCATTGTACCATACCTATATTTCTGTGCCGTATCGGAGCATCATGAATTGTGGTATGTGTTAAAGGGGCCCACTGAGACTTTTTCACCCGGGGCCCACGAAAACCAGGAGCCAGCCCTGCCCCCCCCACAACTTTAGCCAATTAACCCCCAGTTTTCAATGCGTTACTATTATTATAAAGTAAATTAAGGTTGACAAACTTAAGTAATAAGAATTGATGTCGGCATTGAAATGGGCACTGTAGGTGTGTTTACTGTCCTCCACTCACTGCCGACTTTTATTCCCCATTGACTTGCATTGGGGTCGGGTTTCAGTCGGAACTCCGACTTTTGACGATAGTCGGCCGATTTCGTTCGACTTGACTTTTGGTAAAGTCGGGTGGTCCGAAACCCGACTCGACCCTCCCGGAGGCAAAGTCGCTCATCTCTAGTCATAAGTGTACATGATAGCAATTTTGCATGTACAAAACTGTTTCACACATTTAAATGGGGCTGTTTTTGCAGCATGCACATGGATTTCAGCAAACACCATTTAGTCAAATCAGATCAGTGTTTGACAGCGGCATTTAACAGGTTAGCTGTGATTGTTGAATTCCGGTCTTGGTTATAACACACAGCCATGACCTTCTGGTATGAGTCAATCTCACCCGAAGCCGACTCCATACACCTGCTACCGACTTGCGCCATACATGTACGGCGGATGTCAGTAAAGGGTTAATAACTCGACTGCCCATTATAAAATAAAAACACCGCACACTGGACTTCCAGGTATGCACCATTCCTGCAGTTGAAGCAATATATGGTGATAACCTGATATTAACAGCTGCAGCCTTCAATATTCCATCAAAGCTCCACTCTGACGGAATAGTAAAGGCTGCAGCTGATACTTACTGGCTGCTGAAATCATGTGACAAAATGTCAAGTTATCACTGGGACATATTGCTTAGATCCTCAAAGTGATATACTTACCCATTAGGCAAGTTTATAGTGTTTTTATGTTGTGTGGTGGAAGAATAAAGACTTGGTTTTACAGTTATGAACAACAACTTTAAATAAATATTGGTGAAAGGTGAAAAGCAAATAGTCACCAGCCATTTGATTAGTGATGTACAGCAGTCGGACAAGCGGGTGTGACATTAGCGCTGTACATTCAGTAAGCAATGAAGCGCAGATTCTATAATTAGCAGTAGCACATGCTGTTACAGAGGCAGCTCAGTATTCTCAGACCTTGGAATTTTGATTGATGTCACTGTGTCACTAATAAAGTCTCTATATAGCTAAAACACATGGGCACAAGTCCCGGAAGCAGCAAATCCTGTCCTATGAGATTATTTTTTTTCTTTTAGGGGGAAGCTTTAGAATCAGAAAGTGGTCTATTGTTTAAATCAGGTTTTTGTGTTACAAGGATAAAAAAAATGGCAAAGTTTCTTTTGCAGATCACGATCTTTATAAGAAATAAGAAAACGTTCGTAATCTTGCACTTTTCACAATGACCAATGGTGCATGTTTTTACTCATATTTCCTGTTCTTTCCAAGAAGATTTCAACAGACTCCTTAATAGCAGAGGCAGAGTTCAATGGTAGATAACAGCTGTACACATCTGGTATACACAGAATCCACCAACTCAATAGGTGATGTTGCAGCTTCTTCCTCTCCCTTCACAATGAGCTCAGCACACGCTCATTAAATGCTTCAATACAAAAGATAGGGTCCATGTCTGTTCATTGTGGATTATGTACATGTAGATTTCCTGAAGCAACGTGAAGGCAGCATCTAAACAGCGTCGTACACCTAACAGCAGCAGACCATGCAGCTGCTACAGGGCACGTGAGTCGGGGGCTAGTGCTTGTGCCAGCTCTAGCCCCCCCACCCAGCCCAAGTTTTAACTTCATCTGCATCCTGAATGTAGATACAGCTGAAAGCAATGATAGAAGAGGGAACCATCAGATGATTCGTTTTAGGGGGCCCAATTGTTATTGGGCCCCATGATTTCTAGGTATGCCCATGCATCTAAACCCCCCTTGTTGAAAACTGCAAATTTCAGTTTTAAAAAATATAAAAATTCATACTGTATATGAAAAATATTTGTCCATATATGTATTAAAGATATATTTTTCATCCATATTTGGAGATGGATCCGTGACAGGATGCACATGTAGACACTACCACTTAGTGCCTTGCCTGATTCATTAAGAAGCATGCTACAGTGGTGGCCAAAAGTATTTTGTCAGATAATACTCAGTTTCTTCCTGAAAATGATTGCAATCACAAATTATTTGCTATTTTAATCTTCATTTAATTTGCTTGCAAGGAAAAAACACAAAAGAGAATGAAGCAAAAATCAAATCCTTGATCATTTCACACAAAACTCCAAAAATGGGCCAAACAAAAGTATTGGCACCCTCAGCCTAATACTTGGTTGCACAACCTTTAGCCAAAATAACTGCGAACATCCGCTTCCGGTAACATCAATGAGTTTCTTACAATGCTCTGCTGGAATTGTAGACCATTCTTCTTTGGCAAACTGCTCCAGGTCCCTGATATTTGAAGGGGCCTTCTCCAAACTGCCATTTTGAGATCTCTCCACAGGTGTTCTATGGGATTCAGGTCTGGACTCATTGCTGGCCACCTTAGAAGTCTCCAGTGCTTTCTCTCAAACCATTTTATAGTGCTTTTGGAACTGTGTTTTGGGTCATTGTCCTGCTGGAAGACCCATGACCTCTGAGGGAGACCCAGCTTTCTCACACTGGGCCCTACATTATGCTGCAAAATTTGTTGGTAGTCTTCAGACTTCATAATGCCATGCACACGGTCAAGCAGTCCAGTGCCAGAGGCAGCAAAGCAACCCCAAAACATCAGTGAACCTCCGCCATGTTTGACTGTAGGGACCGTGTTCTTTTCTTTGAATGCCTCTTTTTTTTCCTGTACACTCTATGTTGATGGTTTTTCCCAAAAAGCTCGACTTTTGTCTCATCTGACCAGAGAACATTCTTCCAAAACGTTTTAGGCTTTCTCAGGTAAGTTTTGGCAAATCCAGCCTGGCTTTTTTATGTATTGGGGTAAGAAGTGGGGTCTTCCTGGGTATCCTACCATACAGTCCTTTTCATTTAGACGCCGACGGATAGTACGGGTTGACACTGTTGTACCCTCGGACTGCAGGGCAGCTTGAACTTGTTTGGATGTTAGTCGAGGTTCTTTATCCACCATCCGCTCAATCTTGCGTTGAAATCTCTCGTCAATTTTTTCTTTTCCTTCCATATCTAGGAAGGTTAGCCACAGTGCCATGGGCTTTAAACTTCTTGATGACACTGCGCACGGAAGACACAGGAACATTCAGGTCTTTGGAGATGGACTTGTAGCCTTGAGATTGCTCATGCTTCCTCACAATTTGGTTTCTCAAGTCCTCAGACAGTTCTTTGGTCTTTTTTCTTTTCTCCATGCTCAATGTGGTACACACAAGGACACAGGACAGAGGTTGAGTCAACTTTAATCCATGTTAACTGGCTGCAAGTGTCTTTAGTTATTGCCAACACCTGTTAGGTGCCACAGGTAAGTTACAGGTGCTGGTGATTACACGAATTAGAGAAGCATCACATGATTTTTCAAACAGTGCCAATACTTTTGTCCACCCCCTTTTTTAGGTTTGGTATGGAATTATATCCAATTTAGCTTTAGGTCAATTCTTTTTGTGTTTTTTCATTGAAGACAAATTAAATGAAGATAATAATACCAAAGAATTTGTGTTTGCAATCATTTTCAGGAAGAAACTGAGTATTATCTGACAGAATTGCAGGGGTGCCAATACTTTTGGCCACCACTGTATCTGCTTCAGCTTGGCTGTTTGTCAAAAGTGTGTCACAGAAATGGCTCAGAGCTTGGTGGAGGGAAAATGAGACACCCTCAAAATGAACTAGGTCTTATAGAATGACAGATTAACCAAACCCAAATACTGATTTTTATTAGTTCAAGGTTACACCCACATACCTCCCCATTGATGAGCTCATGTGATTGTGGAATGTGCTGTGTCTGTTAGAGTTTTATGAAATCCCCAACTTAAAGGATTCGCTTCACCCCTGGAGGTTCTATGCGGTAGATATTGTTGTCAGATTTCTCATCATGGTTTTACTTTTACTTAGGGTTCAAGCATGACCTGGATAGCATCAGCTATTGAGCTGTTATTAAGTTGGAGGGGTTTTAATGCCCTGACAGTGATGAGAGTGAATATGTTCTGTTTGTCCCTTCGCTATGATGCTAAAAATCTATCTCCCATAAATATCCAATCAATGCAAACCCCCAATATTTCATATCTGGACAACGAAGACAAAGTCTAGAACACACTCAGAAAAATCCTTTGGATCAAGGATACTCCATCCTTGGAACAAAAGAAGACCCTTCTCTTCTCAGCCTCTGCATAAAAAGATCTCATTCTTACTGTCTTTTTCCCCAGCAGATATCTTGTTTTAATTACCTGTTCACTGCAGTGAGTCTCAGCTGCAAAGGAGGTTGAAGCATAATCTCTATATTTCCCATCTTTTAATCAGTTTCTATCTAACTAGCTATAATTAGTCCCACTTCAAAGAGGTTGGGGTGTCAGCTTTTCACCAGTTATAATTAGTTTTCTCCCTTCCCCATATGTTCAATGGAAGCTAGAAAACTCCCTGGAGATGTTTTATGGATTTTAATTTCCGCTATGACAAAGACCATTGAAAAAAGTATACACCAAGGTATACATTGTTTTTACGGTAGCTCTCTGTATAGTGAAGCACAGTCTGCTGCATTCTAATATATAGTAAAATTGTATGCAGGTGCATACCTGCCAGAAGAAGGCCAATTCCACCACACACTTTTGACCTCTGTAAAGTGAATGATAGCCTATGGAAAAATTAAAGTACAAGTCCTGAAAAAACTCCCTACTATTTTTACTTTAGGTTAATGCACTTAGATTTTTAAACAATTATTTAAAGTACATTTATTGCTAACAGCAGGTAAGGAGGTGAATATACTGCTAAAGCCCATGAGAGTGTCTATACAACTTCAAGCCAGGTGTCAGAAAAAAGTGAGAGCAAAATATATTTTAAAGAGGATTTTCAGTTACTAAATTGTCCTGTGCCGATATCACGTGCAGCCACGATGTACATTTCGCATTTGCAAACTGTGATCACCACGAAGATTTTTCTAGCCTCTGTGTGGACGTGGTTTTGTACAGCAGTGCTTTGAATAATGAATGGTGCAGATTGAAATCAAATGACTTAGAGACCAAGAAAAGGAAAAAACAGTACGTACAATAGAGGCCATGTTCATTTTTGTCTTAAACTTGATGTTGAATTTGGTTGTGATGAAGTGCGGTCCAACTTAACATTTGCTATGGGGTGTCATATTTTATACTCTGACACAATAGTGAACACACTATTAGTGCCAACTGTGTAGCTGAACAGGTCCCCAACAGTTGCACGTACCTTCTCGCACAGACATATAAACGAGAGCATTCACTATTCTTGAGCAGGGGTCCTCTTCTATGCTCTGATATGAGCCATGAAGGAAGAGCCTATCTTTTGAGTAATATACCTTGACAAATTTAACAAATTAATTTTAAAGACAAATAGGGGCCCTACTTACAAAAGTATGTCGTATGAGGTGTCCATCTGTCATAATAAATCACAAACATCACCAACTATGCAAAGTATGGAATTTTCCCTAACACAAATCTTTACCATGCAGTCAAATTGTTTACGGTTACGGGGAAACAATGAGATAACACTACCATGCACAATGTCACGCACATATACTAATAAAGCTTTTATGGTTACGGTACATTTTCAAAACATGGTTATATTAGCCACCCGGTAACTAATTCTGCCTTGATCATAAAATAGCTTATTAGGGATCAAAAAGGACCTTGTCATGTATAATAATGCTATTAACATGCAGATATGGGGTTAATATCCACCTTAATAACATTCTGACATTGTGCGGCGCCAACAGGGAGAGCCCCTCCTCTGTGAGGAAATGAACTTTATTCCCCCTGGCAGCGTTCAGTGTTCAGTCATAGGGGTGCTGCTAACACGTCTCTGTATAAAGAATGGCGGCTGTAACTGCCATCCTGGCGCTGACTTACAGCCGGCCCTAATGCTGAGCAAGCTATCAGTCAGTGCTGGGGATTGGCTACAGCCACCGTCAGCGTCGGACTGGAGCACCTTGGGCCCACCAGAGAAAATCATTCTTGGGGCCCACTATGTAGCTACATACAAATAAATACAAGACCGCCAATTGTGCTGTGAAATGCGCTATATCAGGGTATAATATAAGGTAGTACATGTCTTAATTATGTAGTAGGGGTTGCGGTAGGATCATAGAGGGGTAGCCCCCTCATAGAATATAATGTAGCCCCTCATCGAATATAATGTAGCCACCCTCACAGAATATAATGTAGCCCCCTCATAAAATATAATGCAGCCCTCTCTCATATAATATAATGCAGCACCCCACAAAATATAATGCAACCCTTCATAAGGTATATCGCAGTCCCCACCATAGAATATAATGTAGCACCCTCAGGGTATAATACAGCCCCCCATAGAGTATACTGTAACCCCCTCATAGGGAATAATGCTGCCCCCCATAGAGTATACTGTAGCCCCCTCATAGGGCATAATGCTGCCCCACTCATATAGTAGGATATAGCCCCCCAGAATATAATGTAGTCCCCTGACGGAATAATGCAGGCCCCCCATAGAGTATACTGTAGCCCAATCATATAGTAATATGTAGCCCCCCAGAATATAATGTAGTCCCTGAGAGAATAATGCAGCCCCACCACAGAATATAATGCAGCTCCCATAGAGTATACTGTAGCCCCCTCATATAGTATGATATAGCCCCCAGAATATAATTAGTCCCCTGAGAATAATGCAGTCCCCCCACAGAATATAATGTAGCCCCTCAAAGTAAAATGCAGACCCTCTCCACCCCCATCATTGTCCTCATAACCACCTCTATCATTGCTTCTCCCCCACCACCCTTATCATTCTCCCCCACCACCCCATCACTGCCCATTCCACCACCTCATCATTGCTTCCTCCTCCACCACCATCATTGTCCATTTCATCACCTCCATCATTGCCTCCCCCCACCACCATCATTGCCCATTTCATCACCTCTATCATTGCCTCCCCACCACCATCATTGCCTATCTCCTCCATCATTGCCTCCCCACCATCATTGCCTATCACCTCCAACATTGTCTTTCCCCACCATCATTGCCCATCACATGCATCATTGTCTCCCCCACCGTCATTGCCCATCACCTTCATCATTGCCTCCCCACCGCCATCATTGCCCATCACCTCCATCCCTGCCTCCTCCCACCGCCATCATTGCCCATCACCTCCATCCCTGCCTCCTCCCACCGACATCATTGCCCATCACCTCCATCCCTGACTCCTCCCACCGCCAACATTGCCCATCACCTCCATCGCTGCCTCCCCATCATTACCCATCACCTTCACCATTGCCTCCCCACCATCATTGCCCATCACCTTCATCATTGCCTCCCCACCGCCATCATTGCCTATCACCTCCATCCCTGCCTCCTCCACCGCCATCATTGCCCATCACCTCCATCATTGCCTCCCCAACTGCCATCATTGCCCATCACCTCCATCGCTGCCTCCCCAACCACCATCATTGCCCATCACCTCCATCATTGCCTCCACAACTGCCATCATTGCCCATCACCTCCATCGCTGCCTCCCCCAATCGCCATCATTGCCCATCACCTCCATCATTGCCTCCCCCACCATCTTTGCCCATCACCTCCATCGTTGCCTCCCCCACCGCCATCATTGCCCATCACCTCCATCCCTGCCTCCCCCACCATCATTGCCCATCACCTTCATCATTGCCTCCCCCCACCGCCATCATTGCTCATCACCTCCATCGCTGCCTCCCCCAACCGCCATCATTGCCTATCACCTCCAAATTCTTTCCCCACCATCATTGCCCATCACCTGCATCATTGTCTCCCCCACCGTCATTGCCCATCACCTTCATCATTGCCTCCCCACCGCCATCATTGCCCATCACCTCCATCCCTGCCTCCTCCCACCGCCATCATTGCCCATCACCTCCATCCCTGCCTCCTCCCACCACCATCATTGCCCATCACCTCCATCCCTGACTCCTCCCACCGCCAACATTGCCCATCACCTCCATCGCTGCCTCCCCATCATTGCCCATCACCTTCACCATTGCCTCCCCCACCATCATTGCCCATCACCTTCATCATTGCCTCCCCCAACAAAAATTGCCCATCACCTCCATCACTGCCTCCCCCCACCAACCCTCTCTCTCTCTCTCACACACACACACACACACACACACACACACACACACACAAAGCATCGCACCACATACACACACAACTTGGCACAGAGACACACAGCACAGCTCACCTCCACACAGCAGCAGCACATCACGGCAGCCTGTTCCTCGCCTGCTGCTTTCTGTCTGAGACCCAGTGCTGGATGATGACATCATCCATTGGGCTCTCTCAGACAGGAAGAGCCGTGCAGGATGCCAGGATGTGCTGCGCTGTGAGTATTTGTGTGTGTCTCTCTCTGTATGTGTGTGTGTGTGTGTGCGGTGCTTTGTGTGTGGTGCGTGGGACTTTACATGCGGGTAGTGTTAGCTGCAGCCTGCGGCTAACACTGCCCGCTATTAAAGAGAAATGGTATTCACGCCTCTCCACGCCCATAGGGGCATGGGGAAGCGTAAATAATTCATTTAGCTTTAGCAGCGGGGACACGATCCTGTCTCCAGCTGCAGCTACGCAGGCACAGGGCAGGCCCCCATAGCCACTTGCTGGGGGCCCCTGGAGCAGTGGGGGCCCTTGGAGCAGTGAGGGCCCTAGGCAGCTGCTGGCCAGTATGCCAGCAGGTGTCAGTGCCTGGACCCACCGGAGAATCCTCCGGTTCTCTGGTGGGCCAGTCCGAGCCTGGCCACCGTTCTCTATATACAGAGCGCTGACTAAATCCAGATTAGCACCACACCTATGACCGGAAGCCAAACACTGCCGAGGGGGAGGTAAAGTTCAATTCCTCATTGCAGCAGGGTCTAAGTGCTGGTGTGGCGCCCCTGAGGGTCCAGTTGCCACAGAGGTATTGCATCTCAGCCAGAGATGTGGTATCTCAACTTTCAGGTAAGGTGGAGACATTACACCTGGCTCTGGCAACACTGCATCCATCACACACACTAGCTGAGTTCTCTCTGACTAACAGAAAGGTTTTTAACAGGGAAAAATGCAAAGTACTACATCTGGGCAATAAAAATGAAAAAAGCATATACAAAATGGGAGGAATAGGGCTAAGTAACAGCACATGTGAAAAAGACTTGTGTATACTAACGGTTGCAGGATTTGGGAATGTTTAGCTTGCAAAAAAGAAGACTGAGAGGAGACTTAATAGCTGTCTACAAATATCTCAAGGGCTGTCACATTGTAGAAGGATCATCTTTATTCTCATTTGCACAAGGAAAGACTAGAAGCAATGGGATGAAACTGAATGGGAGGAGACACAGATTAGATATTAGAAAAAACTTTTAGACAGTTAGGGTGATCAATGAGTGGAACAGGCTGCCACGAGAGGTGGTGAGTTCTCCTTCAATGGAAGTCTTAAAACAGAGGCTGGACAGACATCTGTCTGGGATGATTTAGAGAATCCTGCTTTGAGCAGGGGGTTGGACCAGATGGCCCAGGAGGTCCCGTCCAACTCTACCATTCTATGATTCATATGATTCTCTTAGCATGTCTATAGCTAGCAAAGGGTGTAGATGGTGGGTGGAGCTTGAGGGTCAGAGCAGGAGTTAGAGGGAAGTTAGAGAACAGTTCCCCCTTGGGGAGGAAGAGAGCAGACGTGTTGAAGACAGCTCTCCCATAAGGGAGAGGATAAAGAGATAGAACCAAGTAGCAGGCTCCAGTCCAAGGGAGCTGCTCATAGAAAGAAAGAAGAGAGGTTCCCTAGAAAAGGGATTCTTAGAGAGGTACATGGCTGAGCTGAAAGCTACAGGTGGCTCATTCCAGGACTGGCAGACGCCGGCTGGGAGAATCCAGGTCGCAGAATTAACTCGGCCCTAGACTAGTGGAAGAACTTTATGATTCAGCTAGTGAACCGACTGCTGTGATAACTTTAGGGATCACAGTCACAACCACAAGTATCTTCTCCGAGAAGGAATGATATATAGGATCAAAGGAACGCAGAAATAAGACGTTGTCCGACAGGATCCGCAGCTTCTAGACTGGGACACTGCTTAGCGAAAGTGCTGGAAGGAAGGAGTGGGAAATCAGCACAGGGAGACAGCCAGAGAAGGCATATACTGACAGGGAGCTTTGGACTAGTGTTCTCCATCCACCTGGGAGTTGGCTGGACTCCTCACATGGAGGACGTGGCACCAAGCGGGCTCCTGTGCACTCTTGAACTGTGAGTAAAGCTTTGGAAACTGCAACTCGCTGATTGTTTCTCAGTTTCTTCCTGCGTCACCTACTACATTCAGCTACATCTCCCATCACTATTACCACCTTCTACTACATCTACATGCCCTGGGATATCATAGTAGCCTCACCTGTGTGAGGCTGTACCAACTCTGCTGCATCCCACAATCTATCCCAGAGGATCTGCATCGCAGCGCTGGTCCCCATTGACCAGATACCACAGGTGGCATCACAAATACCTTACTACAAACTCTAAACATCCCCTGTAAATAATCCCCCTTTATTGGACGCCCAGGACCACGGACCGGCTAACTGCACATCCCTTCAATACACCGGCCTGGTACCGAGTATCCCACTGCCCTGGCGGGCGATCCACTGGTGACAGATGGTGTCACAATGCTATTAATCTGCAGATTAACCTGTATATATGGGATTAATCTGCAAGTTGATAGCATTACCATACATGACAAGTTCCCTTTAAACTTATAGAAGAGCATAAAAATAAGCTTTCAAAAATTAGCAGAAAAATACTGTTTAATACCCCAACTCCCTGTCACTGCTGTTCCAGAGGTTGACTGCTGGTATCTGTTTACATTGCAGCAGTTATTTGTGACATGCCATACAACTGCAGTCACACATCGACCTTAGTAAATATTTGTCACAATTACTGGCATCTATAGGAGGGACGCATGCTCTTCATTGTTTGCCAAAGCACAGTAGCATAAATAATGTTGTGACTGTGCAATATATTGATGGGGACATTGACCCTCAGCTGATCATACCTGAGCATACCACTGTTTAAAAGCGGTTGTCCAGAATTAGAAATACATGGATGTTTCTTTCAGAAACACCACCGTCCCTGACAATGTGTTATGTCTCGTATAGCAACTCAATCACAATGAAATGAATAGAGCTAAACTGCAATATTACAAACAACCAGTGATGAGTGAATAGTGAAATATTCGGATTCGGGAAAATCGGCACAAATAATTTCTAATATTCGTGTATTCGCACCGAATAACGAATCCAATGCAATTCAATGGGAAAAAAAAATTTTTAAAGGGAAAAATGCTGAGAAATATTTTTTACTTCATAATTACATGTATATAATGCAAAATAAAAAAATAAATAAAAAATTATACCTCCCCTTCAGCATAGTGTTCACCCGAAGCATTTTGGCTTTAGTTTTTCCTTTAACATTTGTAAGGGCTCTCATTCCTACATTTGGGAGATCCCTCCCTCATTCCAAATTGTTAGCTAGATAGTGAAATATATATTTCCCATCCCTTTACAATGCCAGCTAAAACATGCCCATCTGAATCTTGGGCTTCGCCCGCCACCACCACCACATCCACAGCCATTTCCTTATTCGGCCTTTGCTTCACATTTTCAGAGGGCCAGCAGGTGCTGTGAAACCCAATGGAGCCACTGTCACAGTGGTTGAAGCTGCTGTAAGGTGAATATAATACAGGAGTTAGGGGAGCTGTATGCGCAATGTCAGTAAATTGGATTCTACCAAAAGCATTAGAATTAAATTCTGAATACATTTTATGCAAGCGAGGGCCTGTATTTTGGTCAGTCTGTCAGGCCTGAAACCCATGTCAGGAACATGTACAAGCCTCACTTTACTTGGAAGCAGCCTCCTCAAGGGAAAGAGACAGGAGTGCCATTGACCAATCTGCACAAGACCAAGCACTTCTTCTGGAAACTACCCAACCAGGCAGAATGTATCTTTTGCATGGTTTTGAGCAACAATGGAGTAATTACCAGATATGTCCTAGAGAGTGGCGAATTCTGGGAAGTATATTACTCAGGTGACACAGAGCTCAGGTGAAGGCTTTAGTGTGGCAATGACCATGTTCCAACATGTATAAGGCTGCGGCCTTAACAGCGTATCAACCCAGTCTCTTAGACGTGCTTAAAATGTACAGAAACTAGGCAGTATCCCACCATTTTTTTTTTAGGACCCAAATTTAAACATTTTAGGCGAAGCGACAGTTTAATAAAGTAACACAAGTCTCATTTAGGAGCCTGGAAAAGCCAGCAATGATCTTCGTCTAGCACTGGACAATGTAAAGTGCTAACGAATATGTATGCCCTATCTAACTAACAATTTGTGAACAGACAAGGGACAACTGAACGATACGCTGGAACAATGAACTGAACGTTGTAGCTGACTATTGTGTCTGTACAACTGCAGGTTGTGGGAGGGAGGCATCAGCGCCTGCTTCCTGGACAGCAGATTGGGAAGGACTTTACACAGGGGAAGGGCAGGGGTGGGATTCAAATTTTTAACAACAGGTTCTGTGTTTGTGCGTCGGTAAACCACACCCATTTTTAAGCCACACCCTTTTTAAGCCACACCATTTTTTGAAGCCAGACCCCCGAAGCATGCGGAATGGGATTCGCTCAAGAGGTTCTGCAGCAGCTGGGTTGTGATTCATACATATATGTTCCCTCCGCAGCTGCAGAACCTCTTTTTAAAGAAGGGGGGAGGTATAGCTAGTCAGAGGCTGAAGGATTACATCACTGCTCCCCACGTTCTGCTGGGACTTGTAGTCCTGGAGGAACTGCAGGATCCAGGTGTGATTAATTTTTTCCACATAAAAGGTTTTAGGCAAAAACAGGTTCTGCAGAAGCAAGGCAGCCCCTCATAGCTTCACAAAAACCACTCCACTCACCTTCCCTTCCCTCTTTAAAATGAGGTTTTGCAGCAGCTAAGGAGACGCAGGCAAGAAGGAAGGGCTCCTGGCACTGAATGTGCCTAAATAATACAGTGCCCAAATAATACAGTCACAGAGTGCCCAAATAATACCGTCACATAATGCTCAAACAATACAGTGCCCAAATAATATCATCACATAGTGCTCATATAATACCTCATACAGTGCCCAAATAATACAGTGACATACTGCCCAAATAGCACATACTGCCCAAATAGTCTCCAGGCCAGGCCAGCCCCAGGCAGCGCCGCAGCTCAGGCAGCTGCTCACACTGTCATACAGTGCTGAGGGCCCACTGCCCAGCCCCAAATAATACAGTGACATACTACACTCACTGCCCAAATAGAACTTAGCACATACTGCCCAAATAGTCTCCAGGCCAGGCCAGCCCCAGGGAGCACCGCAGCTCAGGCAGCTGCTCACACACACAGTACCTCAGAGACTCTGCAGCTCTGCCTCGCAGCCTCTGCTCTCTCCTCTCTCTTCAGCTCCTCCTCGTGACTGAAGATGGCCGCGGCGCGCCGCTACCCAATCGCCACACTGCAGAGATCAGTCCGCGGGGGCTGGGGCTGGCGGTGTGTTGCGGCCAGAGGCGTATCTAGGCTTTCTGGCACCCGGGGCAAGAATTCGTTTCGGCGCCCCCCCCCCGCACACATGCGATTTGCACACTTAGTCATGTACCGACGAGCTGCTCTCCCTAATGCTCTCAATGTTCAGTGAAAAACTGAGAGAAGCAGGAGGAGAAGCTCGTTGTCACAGGACCATAAGTATGAAAATGGCATGAGTGAAGTGTCCATGTGATGACTGCTGGAACCTGCAGAGCTGAATCCTGACATTGCAGCTTCTGAATTCTCACAACTAATGCTCTGCACACTTTTAGGATTCTCCCTTACCGGTGGCGAGAGTACACGGTCATGTCAGCACAAGCATGTGATTTATATACTTCTGGCCACATTCCGACTAGACGTGCCCGGCCTCGCTCCATTCATTTTCATTGAGTGAGGCCACACATGTCTAGTCAGCATGTGACCGCTTGTATGTAAATCACCGGCACGAGAAAATCCTAACAGCGTGCAATGCGCACTGTGAGAATTCAGAAATTGAGTAATTCTCATGTTTTTATTTATGTTAGGAGCATTAAAGGGGCTGTCCAGGTTTGTGCGGAGTCTGCAGTCATTCTATGTGACACAGACCTGGAGAACCCCTTTAATGCTCCTAACAAATAAAGACATGAGAATTAGTCAATTTCACAAATAATATTTACATCCAGGTACCTTATAGATGACGCTGTCTCTGGAGTCGTTCTTCTTTTCTTCATCTTGTCCAGATCCCATGATGAGTTTTCTCATCCACAGCCGTCTCTGCAGACCTCCATCTTCTCCGCTCTTCTGCACCAACTCTCCACACGATTCCCTTAAAGACAGAAGAGTCATTATAATGCCCCTAAATAAAAATATCTGCAATATACTGTCACCTCACACTATTCCCCTCCCTCCTCACACTGTCTCCTCTCACATCCTCCCTGTTCAGCATACTGTCTCCTCATATATTTACCCCCTCACTATACTGTCTGCTCACACATACCCCTGACTCCCCATACTGTGTCCACATACATTCACCCGTTCTCCCATACTGTCTGCAACCATCCCCCATACTGTTTCCTCATACATACATACTCTTCAGTACCCTCAAATCCCCCCACACATATTAAATACCCCCATCCCCACTCCAAATCCCCCCACACATAAAATAGCCCCCATCCCCACTCCAAATCCCCCCACACATAAAATAGCCCCCCATCCCCACTCCAAATCCCTCCACACATAAAATAGCCCCCCATCTCCACTCCAAATCCCCCACACGTAAAGTACCACCACATCCCACTCCTAATCCCCCCACAAAAAATTACTCCCCCATCATTTTCACTCCTAATCCCCCACAAAAAAGTACTCCCCCATCATTCCCATTCCTAATCCCCCCACAATAAAGTACTCCCCCATCATTCCCACTCCTAATCCCCCCACAAAAAGTATTCCCCCATCATTCCCACTCCTAATCCCCCACAATAAAGTACTCCCCCATCATTCCCACTCCTAATCCCCCACAAAAAGTATTCCCCCATCATTCCCACTCCTAATCCCCCACAATAAAGTACTCCCCCATCATTCCCACTCCTAATCCCCCCACAAAAAATTACTCCCCCATCATTTCCACTCCTAATCCCCCCTCAATAAAGTATTCCCCATCATTCCCACTTCTAATCCCCCCACAATAAAGTACTCCCCCCATCATTCCCACTCCTAATCCCCCCACAAAAAGTATTCCCCCATCATTCCCACTCCTAATCCCCCCACAATAAAGTACTCCCCCCATCATTCCCACTCCTAATCCCCCACAAAAAGTATTCCCCCATCATTCCCACTCCTAATCCCCCCACAATAAAGTACTCCCCCATCATTCCCACTCCTAATCCCCCCACAATAAAGTACTCCCCCATCATTCCCACTCCTAATCCCCCCACAATAAAGTACTCCCCCATCATTCCCACTCCTAATCCCCCCACAATAAAGTACTCCCCCCATCATTCCCACTCCTAATCCCCCC
Source organism: Oophaga sylvatica (assembly GCA_033576555.1). NCBI lineage: Eukaryota > Metazoa > Chordata > Amphibia > Anura > Dendrobatidae > Oophaga > Oophaga sylvatica. The sequence goes on along the minus strand of JARQOD010000004.1, from coordinate 454,242,481 downwards.
ACAAAAAGTATTCCCCCATCATTCCCACTCCTAATCCCCCCACAATAAAGTACTCCCCCATCATTCCCACTCCTAATCCCCCCACAAAAAGTATTCCCCCATCATTCCCACTCCTAATCCCCCACAATAAAGTACTCCCCCATCATTCCCACTCCTAATCCCCCCACAATAAAGTACTCCCCCATGCCACCCCACATTATGTACCCCCGTCTTCAGTGGTTTCGTCAGCTCCTCTGGAGCACACTCACCACCAGAGCAGGCCCCCTTCTGGGCGCCACGGCGAGTGACGTCAGCAGCGTGATCACATGACCTGATCACGCTGCTGGCGTCGCTCTGACCCGCAGTCAGAGCTTCAATAGTACTGGCGTCTGTATAGACGCCAGTACAATTGATCCCTGGGAGCCGGCACGCAGCAGCTTCTCTGCGCCGGCTGTCAGCTTGACAGCCGGCACAGGGAACCGCCGACTCTCAGGTGCAAAATAGTTCCGGATCGCCGCTCTCATTCTCCCCGGTTCGGGGAACCGGCTGCTTTTTGAACAACCGGTTCCATCGAACCGGGGAGAACCGGCTGAATCCCACCCCTGGGGAAGGGCAAGTGATTTCTCCCGCAGACAGATTTTGTACCTAGGCATTCTGCCCACCTACTAGGATGCTACGTATATGAGCAGTATATAGCTTATGCTAACAGAGGTATTATGTCAAATTTCCCTTTATAAAAGGATGCGTGGGTTAGATTTTTGAACTAGCAGCATATACAGTATATAAAGCATGTTTCATTACTCATAGTATTATTCTGGTAAGGCTGAAACCTGAAGAATTGTGTGGAGCATATTAATGCATTGATGTTCCAAAATGTCCAAGTGCAAACCCAAAAATCAACATCAGGCTACCAGATACACGCTTAAAGAGACCGTGAGATGGGCAACACAATAAAAAAATTATAATATACTGTATATATTCGAGTATAAGCCGACCCGAGTATAAGCCGACCCCCTAATTTTGCCACAAAAAACTGGGAAAACTTATCGACTCGAGAATAAGCCTAGGGTGGAAAATGAGGCAGCTACTGGTAAATTTCAAAATTAAAAATAGATACCAATAAAAGTAAAATTAAAGTAGGTTAAATGTTTTTGAATAGCCATATTGAATCAGGAGCCCCATATATTATGCCCCATATATTATGCCCCATATGCTGCCCATGTATTATGCCCCATATGCTGCCCATGTATTATGCCCCATATGCTGCCCATGTATTATGCCCCATATGCTGCCCATGTATTATGCCCCATACGCTGCCCATGTATTGTGCCCCATATTCTGCCCATGTATTGTGCTCCATATGCTGCCCATGTATTATACCCCATATGCTGCCCATGTATTGTGCCAGAAAATTAAAACACACACTACAAGATACATATATCAATATACAAACAATTGAATCTGAAATTATCCTAGACACAAAGAAATAAAAAGTTATTAAAATATATTTATTTAAATTATATATATATATATATATATCACCACATTATCTCATTTAAGTGCTCACCATGGTGCAGGTGGAAATAAAAAGTGGAGACCACTATATAAAATTAGACACCAAGCCAAAACAAGATTAGACCAAAAAGAACCAAAATATAGACATATTTTATATGGACATATTTTATATGGACATAAATGCAAAAGCGCAATGTGCAACAAAAGTGCAATAAATCCAGGGGGTGTATCGGAAAAATCGTACTACCTTATGGAGATAAATCCTGTACGCACAAGTGCCCCAACGCACGTTTCGGATGGGATTTCCTTCGTCTGCTTTTGCATTTATGTCCATATAATGGGCATATTTATCTACAATAGATGTTTTCTTTCCTAGTATCTATGATCTGATATATTTTTTTTGGTTGCACCTAGCACTGATTCATAATTATTATTTATTTCATATTCAGGATTATTAATTTCTTTATTGCACATTGCACTTTTGTTTGCTTATTGCAAATTTTCCCCATGTGTATCAGGCATATTTTTCTATATGAGATATTTATATACACTGACCCATTTGTGATTGCACTTTGCACATTTATTATTATATATTTTTTATATTTTTTGCACAATGTGTGTTATCCAGGTTTTAATTTTATGAATTCTACCTTTGGAGTCTTCTATATATGTTATATATTCTATAAATTTTCTGTATACGCACAATTCCGGTTATCTTTTGGTTTTTATACATGTATTGTCACTATATATTAATTAAATAATCCTTGATAATTCAATTACCCTGACTGGTTTGGTTCTGTTTGGTCTAATCTTGTTTTGGCTTGGTGTCCATGTATTGTGCCCCATATGCTGCCCCATGTATTATACCCCCATATGATGCTCCATAGATTGTGCCCCATATGCTACCCATGTATTATGCCCCCATATGATGCTCCATAGATTATGCCCATATGCTGCCCCATGTATTATGCCCCATATTCTGCCCCATGTATTGTGCCCATATGCTCCACAGATTATGCCCCATATGCTCCACAGATTAAGCCCATATGTTCCACAGATTATGCCCCATAGTTCCACAGATTATGCCCATAGTTAAACAGATTATGCCCATATTCTCCATAGATTATGCCCATATGTTACACAGATTATGACCCATATGCTCCATAGATTATGCCCCATATGTTCCACAGATTATGCCCCATATGCTCCATAGATTATGCCCCATATGTTACACAGATTATGACCCATATGCTCCATAGATTATGCCCCATATGTTCCACAGATTATGCCCCATATGCTCCATAGATTATGCTCCATAGTATAGGTCCCTTATGCTGCCGCTGCTGCAGCTAAAAAAAAAAAAAAAATGACATACTCACCTCTCGCCGCTGGGGGCCAGGTGCTGGTGTCCTGAGCAGGCGGGGACACCGGCGCACTATAGGGGACAGGTGCCAGTGTCACCGCTGGCTCAGGGCCCAGCACCTGCAGTATTCACCTGTCCCAGTTCCACCGCTGAGCGCCGCTGTCTTCCGGGTCCTCCAGCAGTGAATGCTCAGGCAGAGGGCGGGGCACGCACTAAACACGTCATCGCGCCCTCTGACCTGAACATTCACAGCTAGAGGACGCGAGGACACAGCGGTGAGCAGCGGTGGAACGGGGACAGGTGAATATGGAATATACTCACCCTCTCCTGGAGCTGTCTCTGCAGCCCCTGCTCTTCTCCCGCGGTCTCCAGTGCTATGTCTAACTTCAGCGGTCACATGGTACCGCTCATTAAAGTCAGGAATATGTGCATATTCATGACTTTAATGAGCGGTACCACTGATGGCTGAACACAGGCGCCGGAGACAGTGGGAGACCGTGCCAGGAGGGGGTGAGTATATAGGACAGCTGCACTCCCCCTCCCCGCCGACCCCCGGGATATGACTCGAGTATAAGCCGAGAGGGGGACTTTCAGCCCTAAAAAATGGGCTGAAAATCTCGGCTTATACTCGAGTATATACAGTAATATATAGAGATTGAGAGTAGAAATTTGACCATTGCACAATGTACAAAGGTTTCCAAAAATTACCCCAAGGGGTCTGTATCATACATGCTGAAAGAGACCGTGATGAAGTCCTCACAATACATTTTGCAATTATTACAATAGGTAGAGATTTAGAGTACAAGTTTCACCATTGCACAATGTATAAAGGTTTCCAAAATTTAAAAAATATTACCCACGTTGGGCATACATAGATGTCCATTAAGTACTTTTTGCAGAAGCAGGAGGAGGACATAATTTCCTGAACAAAATGGGTTTGGATGGTAAGGCAAGGACATTAAGACAACTTCCAAAAAAAACATTTGGGCTGCATTTGCATTACGTTGTTGTCATCCATAGGCAGGGCCGGCTCCAGGTTTTTATGGGCCCCGGGCGAAGGAGCCTCAGTGGGCCCCTTTAACACAGACCACGATTCATGACGCACAGATACAGCAGAGAAATATGGTACAGTACAATGCCAAATACTTCTCTTCTTACATTACATGAGTGATATCTATTGTAAATTGTACAATAGCTCAAAAACCGCCAAATCCTCACAGCGCACAGTACAGACTGGACAGTACAGTCCTCCATACAATATTATGGGCACCACAGTCTCCCCCTCATCACCCATATAATACCCCATGCAGGATGTCACCCCCCATATAATGCTCCATACAGAATACTGGACCCAATATAATGCTCCATACAGGATACTGGTCCCCATATAATGCTCCATACAGGATACTGGTCCCCATATAATGCTCCATACAAAATATGGAGCTCTACTCTGCGCTGTACTGCGTTCTGCACTGTTACGGCTCAGGAAAGGGCGCTGTGGAAAGACTCCCCATTATCATCATGATTGCCTCCCCATCATCATCATTGTCTCCTTATCATCATCATTGCCTCCCCATCATCATCATGGCCTCCCCATCATCATCAATGCCTGCCCATTATCATCATCTCCTCCCCATCATCATCAATGCCTGCCCATCATCATCTTCTCCCCATCATCAATGCCTGCCCATTATCATCAATGCCTGCCCATTATCATCATCTTCTCCCCATCATCATCAATGCCTCCCCATTATCAGCAATGCCTGCCCATCATCATCTCCTCCCCATCATCATCAATGCCTGCCCATCATCATCTTCTCCCCATCATCAATGCCTGCCCATTATCATCATCTTCTCCCCATCATCATCAATGCCTCCCCATTATCAGCAATGCCTGTCCATCATCATCTTCTCCCCATCATCAATGCCTGCCCATTATCATCATTTTCTCCCCATCATCATCATCAATGCCTCCCCATTATCAGCAATGCCTGCCCATCATCACACACAGACAGCACACAAGCACTCTCTCACATACTTATACACACACATACACACACACACACAAAGCACCGCACTGCATACACACAAACACACAAGACACACACAGAGACACACACACACACGTCTTACCCGTCCGACGTCCGCGCTCTCTCTGCCACAGCAGGCCGCTGAATGATGACGTCATTCAGCGGCGCTGCTGTGAGAGGAAGCGCCGGCGCCCCTGGAGCCCGGAGCTGCGGCAGCGGAGGCACGGGAGAGGTAAGTATTGTGCCAGCTGATGCCGGGGCCCTGAGCAAGCGGGGGGGGGCCCAGTGGCGGCGCTGACACCGCTCTCCTCCGCTAACGGGCGCGGGGGTGCCAGACGGCGAGTGGGCCCCCCCGCCTGCTCAGGGCCCCGGCACTTGCCCGGGTGTGCCGGGTGCTGACGCCGGCCCTGTCCATAGGGCTTACAAAGTCTGAGAAAATGCAGCCCTTGTTCAATTTTAGAAGAGTCAGCCTGTCAGCATTTTCCGTTGACTGGCGTGTGCGCCTATCCGCTATGATTGCAGCGGCCAAACTAAAAACCCGCTCAGACAACACACTTGCAGCAGGGCATGGCAGCACCTTCAAGACGCACAAGGAGAGGTCGGGCCAAGTGTGCAGCTTGAATAACAAATAGTTAAAGAGCGCTGAAGAATCAGGAAGGACGCTGGTATGGTCACTTGAGTAGTCCTTCACCATCTTTTTCAACTTCCCCCTCCTTGTCATAGTTACACCCACACATAGCTCTTGCTGATGGACGGTTTCATGAAAATGGCCCAGTTGGTGAAAATTTCTTTCTTCCTGAGTTTCACCTGGTTTGCGTGGCCCTCCCCTGTAATACTTGTGGGTGAAGAGAGCTGGTTCCTCTGCCAGCAATGTTTTCTGAGGGTAATCTTTTCAGCAAGTCTTCCACAATGGCCCTCTGGCATGCATACACTGAAACTGGCACGTCTGCCTCCAACATGAGAGAAGGAAATTTCTCCATGCACCATGGGTCAAGAAAGGTGCATAGCCAGTATTTCATGTTGAACAAAATGTGTTTCACACGAGGGTCTTGGGAAAGGCATCTGGACATGAACAGTGCCATGTGTGGCAGACTACAAAGAGTTAAACGTTCAGTGTCCCCACCAGGATGAACACTAACCATCCTCTCCTCTTCACCACGCATCACCTACTCCTCCTCTTCAGGCCATCCATGCTGGACAGACATGAAGCTGGGATTGGGAGTCCCCTCTGTAACACAGACCAAAAACTCCTGTTCCTCCTCTTCCTGTTACTTGTCATCACCCAATGTGGCCTGAGAATATTGTGTGAGGCTGGGTTGTGTGGTACCTGTCACTGTAAAATCTTGCTCCATAGCCACCTGCTCAGCTTTCAAAGCTTCCTCTTTGAGATTCTGCAACAAACATTTTTATAGAGCAGCAGGGTGACTACACTGATAATAATAAAAGATAATAAAAGATTCAGATTTTGTATTAGTCAATGCCTGAAGAAGAGACCTGAGTAGTCTCGAAAGCTTGCAATTTGTTGCCATCTTTTCAGTTAGTCGTTAAAAAGTATCAACCACTGAGGACTCTCAATTCTGAATATTTTTCTATCTACTGGCTAACATGGTAAAAAGATATACATCTTTCCTATACTGACAAATAGTGTCATCAGCGCTCATCATCTTGGTGCAGTACTCAAAGTTTTGAAGAACGTCACATATGTCAGCGATACACACTCACTCGGTAGTTGTTATGTGGGGGGCTGAGTGTGACTCTGAGGGGCACTGAGAAGCTGGAATTCAGACACTGCCCTCTGCTGCTCACTAAGCCTTGCCAACATTTGAAAGTTCGAATTCCAGAGTGTGGACAGGTCACAAATTAGTTGCTGACGAGGCAAATTAAAGCGCTGCTACAGCAAAGCTACTGTCATGTGTGCATTGCCACGAAGATCGTCGTGGTTGCACATTTTGACTTCTCACAGCTGATCTGCTGTTTCTTTGTGTTTTGCAGCTAGGGAGTTAATTCTGTCTGTGCTCGGTGCTGGGACTGGGTGCAGTTTTCTCCCGGCTGCAATTGATTATTTGTTGATTGGTTTCCTTTAAATTCCTGGTTGTCTGCTTGGGGAGTTGCCAGTGAAACCTTCATGCAGACCACAGATAGGAATGAATCTGTATAGACTTTAGTTGTGAGCTCCTTAGTTGTTCTAAGCTCAACTTGGTTAGAGTTTATTTCCCAGACCATTTATGTTCCTTTGGTGTTTGAGTGTGTATGCAAGCGAGTGTTATCCTGTCTGTCTTATATGTCTAATCTGTGTATTTAGCTGAGATCAGCCCATATCCCTTTGGTGGTAGTCAGGATCCTTCTTAGGACTGATTACAGGGTTCAGGGTCTGATAGGAGACAGGGTTAGGTTGGAGACTTGGACCTCTGAACCATTATCAGTACCTCCAAGGTGAGGGATTAGTTAGGACCCCAGTTTAGGGTCAGGTTAGATCCCGGTCCACCTCTTTCCTGTTTCAGCTCATCAAGTCCTCAAGATTAACCCTGAGTTCAGCAGATATCGTGTCAGGTAAATCTATTCTATACTTACATGCTGATATTGCTATACTAGTTGTTGTATAGAGTGTTGTTCCTGTATTAATAGTTTACTGACATTGTATACATATCATTAGACAGCGTGACATTTTCACTGGCCATAAAAATTATCTCCAGTTACCATGGATCCAGTAGCCCAGCTGGCTCTGCAGTTGCAGGGATTATCCATGGAGCTGACGGACATTAAGTCCAAAGTTTTGTCTCCCCTGGAGCAAACCAGAGTTGAACCTAAAGTAGCTCTCCCGGACAGGTTCACTGGTGGGCGAGACAAATTTTTCACCTTCCGGGAGGCATGTAAATTGTATTTTCGGCTTCGGCCTCGATCATCAGGGAGTGATGAGCAGAGAGTGGGAATTGTTATCTCACTTCTGCAAGGGGACCCTCAATCCTGGGCATTTTCCCTTCCTCCGGGATCCCCGGCTCTACTGTCTGTAGATCAATTTTTTCTGCCCTGGGATTGGTATATGATGACCCAGATCGGGTCTCTCTTGCTGAGACAAAATTACGTAAGATACAGCAGGGAGATCGTCCTGCAGAGGAATTTGCTTCTGAGTTTCGTAGATGGGCCACAGATACTCAGTGGAATGACCCAGCTCTTAGGAGCCAGTTTTGTCATGGGCTTTCTGATAAATTAAAAGACGTTTTGGCTCAGTATGAGTCTCCTCATTCACTGGAGGCTGCTATGGCCTTAGCTATCCGTACTGATAGACGGCTTCGGGAGAGGGGTGAGGTAAACTCCCTGTTGTTTCTCCACCTACCACTAAAGTCCCTTATGTTGAGGTTCCCCTTGTCTGTTCGGATGAGCCTATGCAGTTGGGAGGGACATCATTTCGTAGGAGGGGATTGGCGGTACGCCGCAGGACTAGAAGATGTTTTTTCTGCGGGAAAGAGGGACATTTTGTTGGAGAATGTCCATCCCGTGCCTTGTTGAGCCAAAAGTCGCCGGAAAACTGTTAATCCCAGGTTGTGTGGTGGACGACAACCTGGGAGTATGTATTTCATCTGCCAGTTCTTCTCAGTTCCTTGTACCAGTGGAGGTGGTAGTTGGTACGAGAGTGGAGAGATTGTCTGTTCTTCTTGATAGTGGTTCCGGGCTAATCTGGTTGACGCTCAGTTTGCTCAGGCTCAAGGTATGCATCTGAGTGTATTGGTCAAACCGATCCCTATATTCTCCATTGACGCCAGGCCTCTCGGCCAAGGTAGCTTTGTTCATGAGGTTCATAACATTGACCTTCGGGTAGGGGCAATACATAGGGAACAATTATCTTGTTATGTGTTGGAGGGTCTACCTACTCCCATTGTGTTGGGACTTCCTTGGTTGGTTAAACATAACCCTGTGATTAATTGGCAGTCCAGAGAAATAAGCCAATGGGGTGAGTTTGCAAAAGCAACTGCATGAACACAGTCATCAGTGCGGTCGTGCCTAGTACATTGCCTCCTTTTTTGGAGGATTTTGGGGATGTTTTCTCTGAGGAGGGGTGTCAGGAGTTGCCTCCTCATCGCGTGTATGACTGCTCTATTAATCTCCTTCCTGATGCTAAGTTGCCTAAAGCTAGGTTGTATAATCTTTCTGGTCCTGAGAGGCAGGCTATGAAAGATTATATTTCTGAAAGTCTGGCCAAAGGGCATATTAGACCTTCATCTTCCCCAGTAGCCGCGGGGTTCTTCTTTGTGAAGAAGAAAGATGGAGGCCTACGCCCTTGCTTGGATTTCCGCGAACTTAATCGGATTACTGTTCGAGATCCGTATCCACTCCCTCTTATTCCTGATCTCTTCAATCAAATTGTTGGCACCAAATGGTTCTCTAAATTGGATCTCAGGGGGGCGTATAATCTGATTAGGATAAAAGAGGGGGATGAGTGGAAAACGGCGTTTAACACGCCGGAGGGACATTATGAGAACCTAGTCATGCCTTTTGGTCTGACTACTGCACCAGCAGTATTCCAACATTTTGTTAATGACATTTTTCGTCACCTTGTGGGGCTGTTTGTGGTTGTATATTTGGACGACATTTTAATTTACTCGCCAGATCTTGTGTCTCATCAGGAGCATGTGGGACAGGTGTTGCAGATCTTGCGAGACAATAAACTATACGCCAAACTGGAGAAGTGTGTATTTGCCGTACAGGAACTTCAGTTTTTGGGTTTTTTGGTGTCAGCCTCCGGTTTCCGTATGGACCCTGAAAAGGTGAGAGCAGTGCTTGAATGGGATCAGCCAGGGGATCTTAAGGCTCTGCAGCGTTTTTTGGGGTTTGCTAACTACTACCGGAAATTTATTTGTAATTTCTCATCTGTCGTCAAACCTCTCACTGACATGACAAGAAAAGGGACGGATTTTTCTAAATGGTCGGACAAAGCTTGCCAAGCCTTTTCCTCTTTGAAGAAATGTTTTGCTTCGGCACCCGTTCTCATCCAACCAGATGCATCTCAGCCGTTCATTGTGGAGGTGGATGCGTCTGACGTAGGGGTGGGTGCTATATTGTCCCAGGGTCCGTCCCCTGGTAAATGGCATCCGTGCGCTTTCTTTTCTAAGAAATTGTCGTCCGCCGAAAGGAATTATGATATCGGCAATAGGGAACTTTTGGCCATTAAGTTAGCTTTTGAAGAATGGCGTCACTTTTTGGAGGGGGCAGTCCACCCGGTTACCGTTATTACTAATCACAAGAACCTGTTGTATTTGGAATCCGCTAAGCGTCTGAATTCCAGACAAGCTCGATGGTAGTTGTTTTTTACCAGGTTTAATTTTGTCGTCACTTATCGCCCGGGGTCTAAGAATGTAAAGGCTGATGCCTTGTCTCGCAGTTTCCCAGGGGCCGGGAAAACGGATGACCGAGTCCTATCCTTCAGGAGGGGGTGGTAGTGTCGGCTGTATTTTCTGAGCTTGAGGAGGAGGTGTTAGAGGCTCAGGGGGACGCCCCTGTAGGACCTCCAGGGAAACTGTTTGTCCCAAATCTGTTGAGACAAAAGGTTATTGAGGCACATCATAATTCTGCTCTAGCAGGACATCCAGGGAGTAAGGCTACTTTAGATCTCCTTTCTCGCCGGTTTTGGTAGCCTAATGCTAATAAAGATGTTATAACTTTTGTCACGTCATGGGGGTGTGTGCTCGCTCTAAAACCCCTCATACCCGTCCGTCTGGGACCCTTTTACCCTTGAAACTTCCGGAGCGTCCATGGACTCATTTATCTATGGACTTCATTACGGACCTTCCTCCGTCGTCAGGGAATACTGTCATACTGGTGGTTGTTGACAGGTTCAGTAAGATGGCACATTTCGTTGCTCTTCCTGCACTCCCTAATGCTAAAACTCTGGCGCAGGTGTTCATTAGGGAGATCGTTAGACTTCATGGGTTGCCTTCTGATGTGGTGTCAGATAGGGGGTCTCAGTTTGTGTCCAAATTTTGGAGGGCATTTTGTTTACGTCGGGGGATGCAATTGTCATTTTCCTCGGCTTTTCATCCGCAGACCAATGGTCAGAGAGAGCGTCTGAATCAGAGCTTAGAGACATATCTCCGGTGTTTTGTTTCAGAGAACCAAGAGGACTGGTCTTCTTTCTTGCCTCTGGCAGAGTTCGCTCTTAACAACAGGCGGAGCGAGTCCACTGGTAAGTCCCCGTTTTTTGGGGCATATGGTTTCCATCCCCAGTTTTGTACTTTCAATGGGGGGGGCCCTTCTGGGGTTCCTGAGGAGGAGCGTTTCTCGTCGTCACTTGCTTCTGTGTGGAGAGGTGTATTGAATAATCTGAGTGCGATGGGGAACCGTTACAACGTATGGCTGATAGGAGGAAGTTTCTGGTCCAGATCTGAATGTGAACGATCTGGTATGGTTGTCTACCAGGAATATAAAACTTAAAGTGCCCTCCTGGAAACTGGGTCCCAGATTCATCGGGCCGTACAGGATCAGTTCCATAATTAATCCTGTGGCATTTCGTCTGGACCTCCCTCCTACGTTTAAAATTCATAATGTGTTCCACAAGTCATTACTTAAAAGGTATGTGGCACCAGTCATACCGTCACCTCTACCTCCTCCTCCTGTGTTGGTCAATGGTAACTTGGAATTTCAAGTATCAAAGATCATTGACTCACGTCTGAATCGCCGGTCCCTTCAGTACTTGGTGCATTGGAAGGGGTATGGTCCAGAGGAGAGGACGTGGGTCCCTGCGTCTGATGTTAACGCAGATCGTTTGGTTCGGACCTTCCACAGAACTCACCCGGGCAGGCCTGGCCCTGAGGGTCCGGAGGCCCCTCGTAGAAGGGGGGGTACTGTCATGTGTGCATTGCCACGAAGATCGTCGCGGTTGCACATTTTGACTTCTCACAGCTGATCTGCTGTTTCTTTGTGTTTTGCAGCTAGGGAGTTAATTCTGTCTGTGCTCGGTGCTGGGACTGGGTGCAGTTTCTCCCGGACTGCAATTGATTATTTGTTGATTGGTTTCCTTTAAATTCCTGGTTGTCTGCTTGGGGAGTTGCCAGTGAAACCTTCATGCAGACCACAGATAGGAATGAATCTGTATAGACTTTAGTTGTGAGCTCCTTAGTTGTTCTAAGCTCAACTTGGTTAGAGTTTATTTCCCAGACCATTTATGTTCCTTTGGTGTTTGAGTGTGTATGCAAGCGAGTGTTATCCTGTCTGTCTTATATGTCTAATCTGTGTATTTAGCTGAGATCAGCCCATATCCCTTTGGTGGTAGTCAGGATCCTTCTTAGGACTGATTACAGGGTTCAGGGTCTGATAGGAGACAGGGTTAGGTTGGAGACTTGGACCTCTGAACCATTATCAGTACCTCCAAGGTGAGGGATTAGTTAGGACCCCAGTTTAGGGTCAGGTTAGATCCCGGTCCACCTCTTTCCTGTTTCAGCTCATCAAGTCCTCAAGATTAACCCTGAGTTCAGCAGATATCGTGTCAGGTAAATCTATTCTATACTTACATGCTGATATTGCTATACTAGTTGTTGTATAGAGTGTTGTTCCTGTATTAATAGTTTACTGACATTGTATACATATCATTAGACAGCGTGACAGCTACACCGGCAAAAGCCTGAGATGATTTTCAGAAATGTGCACTGACACTGCGTATGTGGAGCCCAGCTGCGCTCGGTTTCCACAGATCCAGAAGGGTGCATGAAGGATTGAACCACTAGAGGTCTCACTATACATACACACACCTTCACCCGTCCCCTAAGACCACCAGAGGGAGCCTGATAGGCATATAAAAGGAGGGTGAAGATAGGAAGACAGTTCAGTTCAGCTCTGAGTGGAGTTCAGTGCAGTTCAGCTCAGAGCTCAGACAGAGCAGACAGAGTCAAGTGTGCAGAGCAGAGTGGAGTTTGCAGTGTGAGACTCAATAGTTCGAGTTGGAGAGCTAGGAGCGTGTCGACGCTCCGAGAGCGGCAGAAGAGGCAGCCCACAAACTGCCAGTGTGTATAATCGTGTGAGGGCCCGAGTAGGCCGAAGGCAAGAGGAGAGTAGTAAAGGGGCAGAGGAGCCTAATCAGCTCACCCCATCAAGTATATACCGGACGCCGGGTCCGAGCCTACAGGGATCTCCACGACCCAGTAGGAGACCACCGGAGTTCCTGGAGGACTACAGGTCCCAGGAGCACCACAGAGCTGATAAGTAACAAGGCCAGGAGGACAGAGTCCGGCAAGCAGGGACTGTGTACTTCAAGAGAAGGTCCAACCACAAGGTCAGCCAGGCGCAGGACAGAGACTAAGTTAGGCCCAGCTACATGCAGGCCAGAACTTCATTACTGAAAGGCAAGGAACAAGGAGGCCTTAAACCTACTTAGTGGGAGAATCTGGATGTGTATCCTTCACCCTATCATGCTCGGGTTGTACCTGCAACATCTTCAGTAAAGGTACCAAAGAAACTTGTGTGTGTCCACCTTCTCATCCCTACCCTGCCGGGTTCCCCTCCGTCCTGCATCCTTACACATCTACCTGCCCTGGAAGGACACAGCCTCACCTGTAGGAGGCCTAACATCTATAGCTGCACAACACCATCCCTTCCAGAGGATCTGCACAGCAGCGCTGGTCCCCCTGACCAGATACTACAGGTGGCGTCACGAATAAATACATGAACATTTATTCCCCTGTGAATATCCCCCCTTTTATGGTGAGCGCCCAGGGCCATGGACCGAGCTGTGTTGCCATGACATCCCCCATAGAAGTTAATAGGCTCGGATCCGAGTACCCCACTTCTCTGGGAGGGCGGCTCATGTACCTTGGCAAGTAGGTCCGGCAAGTCAAGGTATGTTTTTAAAAACCGCTGTACAACCAAGGTCAGCATGTGGGCCATGCATGGAACGTGTACCAACTTGCCGAGCTTTAAAGCCAACACCAAGTTACGCTCATTATCGCACACAACCAGACCTGGTTGGAGGTTCAGTGGGGAGAGCCATTGATCAGTCTGGTCTTTTATCCCTTTAAATAACTTGGTTGCGTTGTGAGCTTTATTACCTAAACAGATGAGCTTCAGCAGAGCGTGCTGCCTCTTTGCCAAGGCAGTGCTGCAGAACTCCAAGCTGGGGAGGCTAGTTCCACTGAGGATGAGAATGAGAGGGAGGAGGAGGAGGAGAGACAGGAACTGGAATACGAGGAGACAAACCCTGATGGAAGTTGGACCCACTATTCTTGGTGTGGGTAAGATGTGTGATCTCCCAGCCTCTGACTCTGTCTCAGACTCCCCCAGGTTCACACAGTGTGATGTCATGGAAATCTAGCATCCCTGTCCACAAGAACTTGTCCACGTGTCTGTGGTTAGGTGGACCTTCCCTGTGACTGCGTTGGCCAGAGCACAGCTGATATTGTGTAACATGTGCTTATGTAACGCGAGGATGGCACACCAGGAAAAATAGCGGCGTCTGGGAATTGAGTACCATGGAGCTGCCACCGCCAAGAGGTCGTGGAAAGACTCAGTTCCCACAAGCCAAAACGGCAGTATTTCCAGTGCTAGTAATATGGGTGTTTAGCATTTGTGCCTGTGGGTGGATATTTCTGCTTCATGTGAAACGTCTGGGGCAGGGACAACGAAATGGATGTGGTTGCTGACTGTTGTGTCTGTGCAACCGCAGGTTGTGGACAGGAGGCATCAGCGCTTGCTTCCTAGACAGCAAATTGGGAAGGTTGTAACACAGGGTAAGGGGCAATGGTTTCACCCTCAGACACAGATTTTTTAGCCAGGCCCACCCACTGGGGTGCTTGACTGTCATGTGCTTTTGCATGCTGGTAGTGCTGATGTTGGCCGTGTTCTTGCCTCTTCTTAGCTTGGTATGGCACATGCTGCAAATTACAGTTGTTTTGTCTGAAGGACTTTCAGAAAAAAATGCCATACAGGGGAACAACGCACCCTTGGCCTGTTATCTATCCAAGTGAGGGGCTTGGTGGAACAGTTGACCAAGTTCTACCTCTGGTCAAACCACTTCCTCTTCTTGTCTGTTTTCGTACTATGGATCCATCCCTCTCTGCACTGCTGTGCTCGCTAGGCGTGCCACCATGCCATGTTGGATCAGTGACCTCATCATTGACCACCATTGTCTTCCAATCCATCAATCTGATCCTCCTTCTGAGTTGCGATTTAAGGCTAACCTGATGGCAACTGTGCATCTAGATTATCCTCCACCTCTTCAGACATCAATTGACCTTCCCCAACTGGCTTTCTCCTGGCTGTGGGTGCTCAAATGTTTGAACATTACTGAACTCCACCCCCTCATGACCCTCTTTAATGGTGCACGTTGAGTGGCCAGGGTTGGGGTCAAATGTCTCCTGGGACTCTTGATGGGGGGGAGGAAGGAGGACCAGGTTGAGGATTCAGAGTCTCAGCCTTCTGGCTACTGAGACTGGACTGTGTGGAAGACTTCGTGGTGCTGGTTGTCAACACACTGGAGCCTTTGTCTACCATCCAACCCACAACATCCTCGCATTTGTCTGGGTTCAACAATGGTGTAGCGCGCTGACCAAATTTTGACAGGAAGCTAGAATGAGATACAGTCACCTTCTGATCTGTCACACAGTGATCTGCTGTGAAGACACTGAGCTTGAATTGCGGTGACCTCATTACTGGCATTTTCCCACGGTCAAGAGGTCACCACAGTTCAGGCCGGCAGGGAGCACAGTCTCAGTGATATCACTGAGGCTGGACTCGCATCATCTCATTCACCAGTTGTTTTCAGCCGGGACGGTCGCATCTTGGCACCATCCAGGATGAAAACTAAATATCCCCCAGACATGGATTACGGCATGGGACAGAACGATGGACAGGTGTGGTATATTATTGTTTTATTATTTTATTTTTATTACAGAAGATAGAGGGCTTCACTGGAATTAGGAGTTGAAATAAAAACGGAAAACTGTGTTTAGTCTTATTTCAAATAAACGACTTTATTCTGGCTGTGTCTTTAATTAACATGCAACTACTATAGGATTAGTAATGGATAGGTGTCTATAAGACCCTATTCATTACTAAGCAGTGGGATTGATGTCACCAGACAATAGAAAGGTGACATCAACCCCACAAAT
This sequence comes from Oophaga sylvatica, assembly GCA_033576555.1. Classification (NCBI taxonomy): domain Eukaryota; kingdom Metazoa; phylum Chordata; class Amphibia; order Anura; family Dendrobatidae; genus Oophaga; species Oophaga sylvatica. The sequence goes on along the minus strand of JARQOD010000004.1, from coordinate 454,226,504 downwards.
ATTACCTGACTTGCCACCACTACAGGGCAAGAGGGAAGAGCTGGGCAAAGCACCAGAATTGGTGTATCTAATAGATGTGCCTTTTCTGGGCAGCTGCAGGCTGCTGTTTTTAGGATGGGGGGACTATATCAATGGCCCCTTACCACCCTGAGAATAACAGCCCCCAGCTGTGAGCTTTAGCAAGCCTGGTTGTCAAAAATGGGGGGGAACCCATGCCATTTTTTTAAATTATTTATTTAAATATTTAAAAAAAACAACATGGGGACCCCTCTATTCTTGATAACCAACCTTGCTGAAGCTGACAGCAGAGGGTTGCAGCCCCCAGCTGTGAGTTTTGCCTGTTTGGTTAAAGAAAATATGGGGGAACCCACGTCGGGTTTTTCATTCATTTATTTAATTATAGCGCAAGCGGCGGGTGTTGTGAATGTGTTAGAAATGAATTCTGAGCAGAAGCTTCCTCTGGTGGTTACAAACAGTACTGAACCATTCAATGAGGATTGGCAATCAGGAGTTACAGACTGGTCTTATATAAGGGAGGTTCCCTCCCATCATGGTTGCCGGTGATCAATTGTTCTTGTCTCAACTGTGGTTCCTGGTTCACTTGGAAGCTTGCTGAGTCTTGCCTCTTCTCCTGCTCTCAGATAAGATATTTTCTGTTTTTTGTTTTTGTGCTTACCATTTGCATATTTCTCTGCATTTCTGTGAGGTTAGCCAGGTTTCCCCCCCCCCCCGGGGGGCTTGGGCTCCTCTCAGTTCTTCTGGAGCCACTGTTATTTGTTCATTTGCCTTTTCCAGTTTTTTCAGTGGCTGCGGCTTAGTTTTGTAACACCAGAGAACTAATTTAGGTGTAGAGGTCGTGTGATCTCAGGTGTTTTTGCAATTAGTAGCGTTGGTATTTTTTAGGGTTTTTTGGATTGCAGTAAGTGTCCTTCCTATCCTTTTCTGTCTAGGCAGATTGGGCCCCAACGTTTGCTCATACTATTTTCTGTCTGTGTCTGTATTTTCCTCTTGTCTAACCGCCATTACATGTATGGGGGCTTCCTATGTTCTTTGGGGATCTGCTCTGGGGCAGATAGCTTTCCTCTTTCTATCTTTAGGTGTAGTTAACCTCTCAGGCTGTGACGAGGCGTCTAGGACCAAGGTAGGAACGCTCCACGGCTGCCTTTAGTTGTGATGGTTAGTCAGGGTACTGCAATCCAGTAGATTCCAACCTCTCTGGTGTATTGCCGTTTTTGCCTGCTCTCCTCAGCTACCAAATCATAACAGTATCACCGGCCAAACTGAAAATTATATGGTACTCAACAGAAGGGAAAAATAGTAAAAGGAAAAAGAAAAAAGGAAGTTGTCAGAATTTTTTTTTTTTTTTCTCTGTTTGTTGCATTTTTTCCCTCTTTTTCTCTGGGTGCTGAGGAAGATTTTTTTTTTCTCTCAATGGAGTTTGCACAGTTGTCTGGCCGTGTGGATCAGCTTGCCACTGAAGTTCGGAGTATTGCTACCTATCTTGCAGGGTTGCCGGTTGTGGAACCTAGGATCCCCATGCCAGATTTATTTTTGGGGGATCGAGCTAAATTTCTGAATTTCAAAAATAACTGTAAGTTGTTTTTTGCCTTAAAACCTAAGTCCTCAGGGAACGCAGCACAGCAGGTTCAAATTGTCATCTCTCTCCTGCGCGGCGATCCTCAGGATTGGGCTTTTTCCCTGACACCTGGGGACCCTGTTTTGAGTAATGTTGATGCATATTTTCTGGCCCTGGGGTTATTGTACGATGAACCTAATGTCACTGATCAAGCTGAAAAAACCTTGTTGGCATTAAATCAGGGGCTTGAGGATGCTGAGTTGTACTGTCAGAAATTCAGAAAGTGGGCAGTCCTGATCAAATGGAATGATGATGCTTTGGCAGCCTTTTTCGGAAGGGTCTGTCAGAGAATGTAAAAGATGTTATGGTGGGTTTCCCTGCTCCCTCTGGTCTCAATGATTCTATGTCATTAGCGATTCAAATTGACAGACGTTTGCGTGAGCGTAGAGGTATGTGTGGAATAGTGTTGCCTTGTGAACCAGCTTCTGAACCCATGCAGTGTGATAGAGTGGCTTCTGGGGCACAGCGTCATGAGTTTCGAAAACGCAATGGGTTATGTTTCTACTGTGGTGACGCCTCTCATGCTATTTTAGTCTGCCCTAAGCGGGGAAGACGTTTTGCATGCTCAGTTGTCTTGGGTAGTGTTCAGACTAAATTTCTGTTGACTGTTACCCTGATTTGCTCCCTGTCCACATTTTCTGCTCAGGATTTTGTTGATTCGGGAGCAGCTATTAACCTGATGGATTTTGATTTTGCTAAACGTTGTGGGTTTCCCTTGATACCCCTACGGAAGTCTATTCCCCTACTGGGGATTGATTCTACCCCTTTGGCTGAGAATAAACCCCAGTTCTCTACTCAGGTGATAATGAGGGTTGAACTTGATCATCAGGAGAGTTGCAAATTTTTGGTGCTGTATAATCTGCATGACATTATTGTACTAGGTTTCCCTTGGTTGCAGTCTCATAATCCTGTTTTGGATTGGAAATCTGTGTCTGTAACCAGTTGGGGCTGCCAATGTGTTAATGCCAACACTCCTGTTTTTTCTGCCTCTCCCCAGGCTCAGGATGTTCCTGACTTTTTGACTGATTTTTCTGATGTGTTTAGCGAAAGTAAATCTGCATCCTTGCCTCCCCATAGGAACTATGACTGCGCTATTGAATTAGTGCCTGGTAGTAAATTCCCTAAAGGTCGCCTTTTTAACTTGTCTGTACCTGAACATGACGCTATGCTGTCTTATATCAAGGAGTCATTAGAGAAGGGTCATATCAGACCATCCTCTTCACCCTTGGGTGCCGGTTTTTTCTTTGTGGCCAAAAAGGATGGTTCATTAAGGCCGTGTATTGATTATCGTCTCTTGAACAATATCACTGTGAAATATCAATATCCGTTACCCTTGATTTCTGACCTGTTTTCCAGGGTGAAAAGTGCTACTTGGTTTACCAAGCTTGACCTCAGGGGGGCGTATAACCTTACTCGCATTAAGCACGGGGATGAATGGAAGACGACGTTTAATACCCCAGAGGGGCATTTTGAGTACCTAGTGATGCCCTTTGGGCTCACTAATGCTCCTTCCGTCTTCCAGTCCTTCATGAATGACATTTTCAGGGATTTTGTGGATAAATTTCTGATTGTTTATTTGGATGATATCTTGATTTTTTCCAATGACTGGGACTCTCATGTGAAACATGTTCGGACTGTGTTCCAGATTTTGAGAGCGAATGCTCTGTATGTGAAGGGATCAAAGTGTCTTTTTGGCGTACAGAGGATCTCATTTCTGGGATTCATTTTGTCCCCATCTGTTATTGAAATGGACCCGGTCAAGGTTCAGGCCATCTGTGATTGGGTCCAACCTACTTCATTGAAGGCTCTTCAGAGATTCTTGGGTTTTGCCAATTTTTATCGTAAATTTATTGGTAATTTCTCTGTTATTGTTAAACCATTGACTGATTTGACCAAAAAGGGTTCTGATGTGGTGAATTGGCCTCCTGAGGCAGTCTCTGCGTTTCAGGAACTTAAGCAGAGATTCACTTCTGCTCCTGTTCTACGGCAGCCTGATGTTTCTCTGCCATTTCAGGTGGAGGTTGATGCCTCTGAAATTGGGGCAGGTGCCGTTTTGTCCCAAAGAGATCCAGAGACCTCTAAAAGTAACCCTTGTGCCTTTTTCTCTCGAAAATGTTCTCCAACTGAACGTAATTATGACGTGGGTAATCGGGAGTTATTGGCCATGAAGTGGGCTTTTGAAGAGTGGAGACATTGGCTGGAGGGAGCCAAACATCAGGTAGTGGTCCTCACGGACCATAAGAATCTGGTTTATCTGGAATCAGCCAAGCGACTTAATCCTAGACAGGCCAGGTGGGCCTTGTTTTTCACACGTTTTAATTTTGTGGTTTCCTTTCTTCCTGGCACTAAGAATGTTAAGGCGGATGCCCTCTCGAGGAGTTTCCTTGTGGACTCTCCTGAGTTATCTGATCCTGCTGTTATTTTGAAAGAGGGTGTAGTTCTTTCCGCCATCTCGCCCAATTTGAGACTGGCTCTGGAAGGGTGTCAGGAGGATAAACCCGAGCGCTGCCCTATTGGGAAATTGTTTGTCCCAGACCAGTGGAAGAAGAGTGTGATGTCTGAGATTCATTGTTCCGCGTTGGCCGGTCATCCCGGAATTTTTGGTACCAGAGACTTGGTTAGTCGGTCCTTTTGGTGGCCTACTTTGTCTCGTGACGTCAGGGAATTTGTGCAGTCCTGCGGGACTTGCTCTCGCTCCAAGCCTTGCTCTCGCTCTAGTGGTTTGTTGATGCCATTGCCTGTGCCCAAGAGACCATGGACCCATATCTCTATGGATTTCATTTCCGACCTCCCTGTTTCTCAGAGAATGACCGTTATCTGGGTGATTTGTGATAGGTTTTCCAAAATGATACAACTTGTGCCATTACCTAAGTTGCCTTCCTCCTCCGAATTAGTGCCTTTGTTCCTTCAGCATGTGGTTCGGTTACACGGCATTCCTGAGAACATTGTGTCTGACAGAGGAGTCCAGTTTGTTTCCAGATTTTGGAGGACTTTTTGTTCTAAACTTGGTGTTCAATTGTCTTTCTCCTCGGCTTTTCATCCTCAGACCAATGGACAAACTGAGAGAACAAACCAGACATTGGAGACTTATCTGATATGCTTTGTGTCTGCTGATCAAGATGACTGGGTCTCTTTTTTGCCTTTGGCTGAGTTTTCTCGTAATAATAGGGCTAGCTCTGCCACTTTGATGTCTCCATTTTTCTGCAATTTTGGGTTTCACCCTCGATTTTCTTTGGGACAGACGGAGGCTTCTGTCTGTCCAGGTGTTGACTCTGTTGTGGAGCGTATGCAGCAGATTTGGGACCAGGTAGTGGAGAGGTTGTCCCTCTCTCAGGAGAGGGCCCAGTGGTTTGCCAACCGGCATAGGACTGATGGTCCTCGGTTTGAAGTGGGGGACTTGGTCTGGTTGTCCTCAAGAAATATCCCTATGAGAGTTGCATCTCCTAAGTTTAAGCCTAGGTTCATTGGACCTTATAAGATCATGGAGATTCTTAATCCTGTTTCCTTTCGTTTACTTCTTCCAGGGACATTTAAGATCCATAACGTGTTCCACAAGTCCTTATTGAAGAGGTTTGTCGAGCCGTGCGTAACACAGAGCTCATCCTGACCGACCTGGTTGCCCAAATGAGGGTTCGGTGACCCCTCCTCAAGGGGGGTACTGTTGTGAATGTGTTAGAAATGAATTCTGAGCAGAAGCTCCCTCTGGTGGTTACAAACAGTACTGAACCATTCAATGAGGATTGGCAATCAGGAGTTACAGACTGGTCTTATATAAGGGAGGTTCCCTCCCATCATGGTTGCCGGTGATCAATTGTTCTTGTCTCAACTGTGGTTCCTGGTTCACTTGGAAGCTTGCTGAGTCTTGCCTCTTCTCCTGCTCTCAGATAAGATATTTTCTGTTTTTTGTTTTTGTGCTTATGTATGGGGGCTTCCTATGTTCTTTGGGGATCTGCTCCGGGGCAGATAGCTTTCCTCTTTCTATCTTTAGGTGTAGTTAACCTCTCAGGCTGTGACGAGGCGTCTAGGACCAACGTAGGAACGCTCCACGGCTGCATTTAGTTGTGGTGGTTAGTCAGGGTACTGCAATCCAGTAGATTCCAACCTCTCTGGTGTATTGCCGTTTTTGCCTGCTCTCCTCAGCTACCAAATCATAACAGGCGGGGGAGAAACACCCCAATCATCCGCTCATGCTGTCACTGTTATTAGCGGCAGCAAGTGTTGGATGATTGGCATAATAATCCCAAAAGCCCCCACCTGCTGTCATCGTTTAGACTTTAATTTAACTATCATCATTCTCTCCTGCTAACGCTGATCGCCGGCAGAGCAGGGGAGAATGATGGGAGCTGTCTTCAGCACCTGCCGCCGGGGAACAGCGCTCACTGTAGCGCTTCTTTCCCGGTGCCGATGCTTGTGACACGGATGACATCAATGTGTGTTCTCCGTGTGCACATGTGTGGGATGTTTTGCCGTCTGTGCTGACGGTAAAAAATGGACGTCTATGTGTTGTGCACACGGACACGCGGTCCGTGGAAACACACTTACTTGTGCACAGACCCTTTCATTTGAATAGGTACTCATGTGTCAGTGTCACCACACGTACTGGAGACACGGATGTGTGAAAGAGGCCTAACAAAGAAATAATCTCGAACATATTTTTCCAGCACTCAAAAGAAATTCGGTTAGCACACAAGCATGCTCAAATAATACCTTATCCGAGCATGCTCGCTTATGACTAGCACTCAGGTTTCACTGGAACAAATACAACTAAGGCCTCATTCAAACATCCATTTTATGTTCTATCAGTGCTATTCATGGATTGGACAAGTACCCATTATATTCCTTGGTGGTGTTCACAAAAAAGGTCCTAAGAAGACAAAAAGATCTTTTCTCATACAGTCATGGCCAAAAGAGTTGGCGCCCTTGAAACTGTTTCAGAAATTGAATTATTTCTCCCAGAAAATTTTTGTAATTACTCGTATTGTTATACACTTTTTTATTTCCTTTGCGTGTATTGGAACAACACAAAAAAAACTGAGAAAAAAGGTAAATAAGACATAATTTCACACTGCAGCCCAAAAATGGGCTCGACTACATTGTTGGCACCATCAACTTAATATTTGGTTGCACACCCTTTGGAAGAAATAACTGTAATCAATCGCTTCTTATAACCATAAACAAGCTTCTTACACCTCTCAGCTGGAATTTTGGACTACTCTTGCAAACTACTCAAGGTCTCTCATATTTGAAAAGTGCATTCTCCCAACAGCAAAATCTCTCCAAAGGTGCTCAATGAGATTTAGGCCGGAGTCACCCTAGCGAGAAATACGGACGAGTGCTATGCGAGAAAAAATCGCATAGCACTCGGACCAATGTTAATCTATGGGGCAGCTCCCATCATCCGATTTTTTTCTCGGCCGTATTATACGTGCGAGTGAAATCGCAGCATGCTGCGATTTGCACCGTATATCGGCCGACAATCACCAATGCAAGTCTATGGGTGCCAGAAAAACTCGCACACCACACGGACCATGAGTGTGACTTGCGAGAAATACGCACCGGTGTCCTTTAGAAAAGCCGGCAATTCAGTGCGCTATACGGTAAAATCACACTGACAGGTTAAAATAGAATAGATAGAACTACATGTATACACATAGTATGTACATATATATATATATATATATACATATATATATGCCATTGACACACACACATATACAGTACAGACCAAAAGTTTGGACACACCTTCTCATTCAAAGATTTTTCTGTATTTTCATGACTATGAAAATTGTAGAATCACACTGAAGGCATCAAAACTATGAATTAACACATGTGGATTTATACATTACACTTTACAAAAAAGTGTGAAACAACTGAAAATATGTCTTATATTCTAGGTTCTTCAAAGTAGTCACCTTTTGCTTTGAATACTGCTTTGCACGCAGAAAAGGTGAACGGATGGAATCTACATGCCTGGTTCCCACCGTGAACCATGGAGGAGGTGGTGTGATGATGTGGGGGTGCTTTGCTGGTGACACTGTTGGGGATTTATTCAAAATTGAAGGCATACTAAACCAGCATTGCTACCACAGCAATGTGCAGCAGCATGCTATTCCATCTGGTTTGCGTTTAGTTGGACCATCATTTATTTTTCAACAGAACAATGACCCCAAACACACCTCCAGGCTGTGTAAGGGCTATTTGACCAAGAAGGAGAGTGTTGGGGTGCTACGCCAGATGACCTGACCTCCACAGTCACCAGACCTGAACTCAATCGAGATGGTTTGGGGTGAGCTGGACCGCTCACCGCTTCAATTTTGAATAAATCCCCAACAGTGTCACCAGCAAAGCACCCCCACACCATCACACCATCTCCTCCATGCTTCACGGTGGGAACTAGGCATGTAGAGTACATCCGTTCACCTTTTCTGCGTGCAAAGCAGTAATCAAAGCAAAAGGTGGCTACTTTGAAGAACCTAGAATATAAGACATATTTTCAGTTGTTTCACACTTTTTTGTAAAGTGTAATGTACAATTCCACATGTGTTAATTCATAGTTTTGATGCCTTCAGTGTGATTCTACAATTTTCATAGTCATGAAAATACAGAAAAATCTTTGAATGAGAAGGTGTGTCCAAACTTTTGGTCTGTACTGTATATATATATCTATATATATATATATAAAAATATATATATATATATAGATATATATCAGTGAGTCACATATATATATATTTATATTTCATACAGAGGTAGATAGCAGAATAGCTGATAATTCAATTGTCGGCATCTGTAAAATCATTACAGAACCAACAGGATATGAGACATGGTTTACATGCAGTAAACCATTGCATATCCGTTAGATTTATATATGTCCCTCACTAATAATGTTAGTAGTGTATGTGTGTAATATTTTGGAGCTGTAGGTGTTAAATTAAAGGATTAATTCACGGAAAAAACTTGCGTGGGCTCCCGCGTAATTTTCTCCGCCAGAGAGGGCAAGCCAGCGATTGAGGGCAGAAATTAATAGCCTAGAGAGGGACCATTGTTTTGGGGCCCCCCCTGACTAAAAAAATCTGCCCCCCGCCACCCCCGAAAAGGCGCATCTGTAAGATTCGCCAATTATGGCACTTACTCTTTCTCTTCCCTTTGCCCTGTAGCGAGTTACATATGGGGTAATAAAGGGTTAATTTCACCTTGCCATTGTAATGTGACATTAAGCCTGATTAATATTGAAGAGGTGTCAATAAGACAACTATCCATTACTAATCCACTAGTCTGAAAGGGTTAAAAACACACATTAAGAATAAAAAGTTTTAATGAATTAATGAAACACATTTTTCCACCTTTATTACACTCCCAATCCATTCGAAGCCATCGTTCTCCTGGAAAAAGGACAAAATGAAAAAACAACAATATACCCATACCTGTCCGCCTTACAGTCAAGTCCCACGCTGCAATCCATCTGAAGGAGTTAAATAGTTTACAACTGGGAGCGGTGCTAATGTGACCGGCCCAGCTGTAAACCACGGAGGAATGAAGGAAAAGCTGCCTGCGCAGCCTTCCCGCCTGACCGGAGATTAACTGATTAGCATGGAAAAGTGTTCCCACGCTGTCAGTTCACCGCCGGTCAGGCGGGGAGTCAGTGCAGTCTAAGTGACATCAGCGGTAGTCACAGAGGCTGCGCACACTCCCCGCCTGACCCACGGTGAACTGACAGAGTGGGAAAATGTTCAGAAACTTTCTCACACTAATCAGTTCATCTCCGGTCAGGCGGGGAGGATTCGCAGACAGCTTTTCCGTCATTCCTCCATGGTTTACAACTGGGCCAGTCGCATTAGCACCGCTCCCAGTTGTAAACTATTTAACCCTTTCAGATGGATAGTGGCGTGTAACTTGACTGTACAGCAGACAGGTATGGGTATATTGTTGTTTTCTTATTTTGTCTTTTTTCCAGGAGATCGATGGCTTCAGTATAAATTGGGAGTTAAATAAAGATGGAAAAAATGTGTGTTTAATTATTTCATTAAAACTCTTTATTCTTAATGTGTGTGTGTTTTTTCTAACCCTTTCAGACTAGTGGATTAATAATGGATAGTTGTCTTATTGACACCTCTACAATATTATTCAGGCTTAATGTCACCTTACAATAGCAAGGTGAAATTAACCCCTTATTACCCCATATGCCACCATTGCAGGGCAATGGGAAGAGAGAGGGTAAGTGCCGGAATAGGGGCATCTTACAGATGCGCCTTTACTGGGATGGCAGGGGGCAGATGTTTTTAGCCAGGGGGGAGGCCCAAAAACAATGGTCTCACTCTAGGCTATTAATTTCTGCCCTCAGTCACTGGCTTGCCCTCTCTGGCAGAGAAAATTGCGCGGGAGCCCACGCAAGTTTTTTCCGTGAATTAATCCTTTAATTTAACACCTACAGCTCCAAAATTTTACACACAGACACTACTAACATTATTAGTGAGGGACATATATAAATCTAACGGATATGCAACGGTTTACTGTATGTAAACCATGTCTCATATCCTGTCGGGTTCTGTAATGATTTTACAGAAGCCGACAATTGAATTATCGGCTATTCTGCTATCTACCGCTGTATAAAATATAAATATATATATTTATATATATATATATGTGTCTCACAGACATATACAGTACAGACCAAAAGTTTGGACACACCTTCTCATTCAACAATTTTTCTGTATTTTCATGACTATGAAAATTGTAGAATCACACTGAAGGCATCAAAACTATGAATTAACACATGTGGAATTTTACATTACACTTTACAAAAAAGTGTGAAACAACTGAAAATATGTCTTATATTAGGTTCTTCAAAGTAGCCACCTTTTGCTTTGATTACTGCTTTGCACGCAGAAAAGGTGAACGGATGGACACTACATGCCTGGTTCCCACCGTGAAGCATGGAGGAGATGGTGTGATGGTGTGGGGGTGCTTTGCTGGTGACACTGTTGGGGATTTATTCAAAATTGAAGGCATACTGAACCAGCATGGCTACCACAGCATCTTTCAGCAGCATGCTATTCCATCCAGTTTGCTTTTAGTTGGACCATCATTTATTTTTCAACAGGATAATGACCCCAAACACACCTCCAGCTGTGTAAGGGTTATTTGACCAAGAAGGAGAGTGTTGGGGTGCTACACCAGATGACCTGACCTCCACAGTCACCAGACCTGAACCCAATCGAGATGGTATGGGGTGAGCTGGACCGCTCACCGCTTCAATTTGAATAAATCCTCAACAGTGTCACCGGCAAAGCACCCCCACACCATCACACTACCTCCTTCATGCTTCACGGTGGGAACTAGGCATGTAGAGTCCATCTGTTTACCTTTTCTGCATGCAAAGCAGTCATCAAAGCAAAAGGTGGCTACTTTGAAGAACCTAGAATATAAGACATATTTTCAGTTGTTTCACACTTTTTTGTAAAGTGTAATGTATATTTCCACATGTGTTAATTCATAGTTTTGATGCCTTCAGTGTGATTCTATAATTTTCATAGTCATGAAAATACAGAAAAATCTTTGAATGAGAAGGTGTGTCCAAACTTTTGGTCTGTACTGTATATATATGTATATATATAGACTGTATTATGTTTTCACGAATATTTGAGGCCATGGATCCATATGTCCATTTTGCAAGCCTGCGAGAAAATCTCGCCATATGGATATAACATGGATGCTTAGATGCGAGAAAATCGCATCCTCGCATTTCAAATGGATGACATACTGTTCAGAGAACATTTGTGCGATTCTTGTCCATGAAAAACGGACCGATTTTTTTATACGTTGTGTGTGAGTCCAGCCATTTCAGAACTCTCTAGTGCTTTGTTTTCATCCATTTCTGGGTGCTTCTTGAAGTATGTTTGGGGTTATTGCCCTGCTGGAAGGCCAATGACCTAGGATTCAAATCCAGATTTCTGACATTGGCACTACACTGCAACACAAAATCCTTTGGTAATCCCAAAATATTATTGAACCTCCTCCATATTTAAGTGTAGGTACTGTGTTCTTTTCTTTGTATGCCCCATTCCATTTTCGGTAAACAGAATTATGTGCTTTACCACAAAGCTCTATCTTAGTCTCATCGGTCCACAAGACCTTTTCCAGAAGGATTTTGGCACGGGATTACGAGCCGCAGCATGTCAATTTTTGTTGCCAGACGCTAGTCTCCGCAACAGAAATTTTCACAATAGAATGTATTGGATGCAGTAAATCTGCATTATTTAATGAACACATGCAAACTCATGACCGGAGTTATTTTCCTTTCTGCGTTTTTGTTTTTTGCTCCCCATCTTCCCAGTGCCATAACTTTTTAATTTTTTGGTCAATATGGCAATGTGAGGGCTTGTTTTTTGTGGGACAAGATGTACTTTTGAACACCACCATTGGTTGTAACATATCATGTACTGGAAAATGGGAAAAAAGTCCAAGAGTGGTGAAATTGCAAAAAAAGTGTAATTCCACAATTGTTTTTTATTTTGCTTTTTTACTATGTTCACTAAGTGCTAAAACTGACCTGCCATTATGAATTTCCAGGTCATTATGAGTTCATAGACACCAAACATATCTAGGTTCTTTTTATTTAAGTGGTGGAAAAAAATTCCAAAAAGTTAGTTAAAAAAAAAATTGTGCCATTTTCCAATACCCTTAGCTTCTCCATTTCTCATGATTTCGGGTAGGGTGAGGGCTTATTTTTTGCGTGCCGAGATGATGTTTTTAATTATACCATTTTGGTGCAGATATGATCTTTTGATCGCCCGTTATTACATTTTAATGCAATGTTGTGGCGACCACAAAAACATAATTCTGGCATTTTGACTTTTTTTCTCATTACGCCGTTTAGTGATCGGGTTAATTCTTGTTTTATATAGATAGATCCTGCGATTCTGAATGTGGTGATACCAAGTATGTGTAAATTTGATTTTTTTTTATTGTTTTATTTTGAATGGGGTTAAAAGGGGGGTGATTTGAACTTTTATTTTTTTTATATTTTTAAAAACATTTTTTTTTAACTTTTGGCATGCTTCAATAGTCTCCATGGGAGACTAGAAGATGCCATAATCTGATCGGCTCTGCTACATACAAGCAATGATCAGATCGCCTGTATGTAGCAGAATTACCCACTTGCTATGAGCACCGACCACCAGGTGGCGCTCATAGCAATCCGGCAGTAACAATCATAGAGGTCTGCTGGAGACCTCTGGTTGTCATGCCAACCTACCGGTGACCCGCAATCATATTACGGTGGTAACAGATGGGCCGATTTCGGGCTCACTTGCCGGAAAGAGCATGTTAAATGTCGCTGTCAAAGTTTGACAGAGGCATTTAACGGGTTAATAGCCGTGGGTGGATCGCGATTACATCCGCGACTGTTTCGGGCACATGTCAGCTGATATGTGCCGGGAAAGATGTTGGCTCAGTGCCGGAAGCCCACATCAAAGGGACAGTGTCCGACATTGGCGTAGTATTATGCCCGATGTCGGAAAGGAGTTAACTGCGTGATGAACGCAACGTTTTGGATGCAGCGAAAATATGCTGTGTCCGAAGCGCTGCTATTTGATCGTGGGTACATACCCAAAGGCTACGTGATCACACTGAGTATTTGCAGTGGATTTTTCTGCTGAAAAATTAGTGTATTGGCAGGAAAAACGCTGTGTAAAATTCATGTGTTTTTGAGCCATTTTTACCATTATTTATTTGAATGTAAAAACGCTGAAAGTATTTACATACTGAAGCCAGTGGTTTCTTGATTGTTGAAGTTAAAAATCTAAGGCAAACTGCTGTAGAAAAGACATCCTGAAAAAAAGCCCAAACAAACTGCTGGTAGTCAAAAAAGATCTCAGGGAACAACGAAAAATCATACTAAAAATGGCACTTTAGGCTTACAATATGGTAGGGAAAATAAGCATTTCCCACTAGAAAAACAGACGTTTTTGGCAACCAAAAAGAAATTGTTGTGCAGACATAGGCATTTTCTGTAAGGCTTTAAATATATGGCACCAACATATTCTAAAGCAATGTACAATTTAGATAAGCAACAGTCATATAAAGTAATGACCTCCTAAAAGCTTATATAATAACGTTCTTATCCTAATTACATTTTGAGCAAGCACAATATAATGCATTTTTCTCCATTGTCCTCACCTGTGGATACCTCTAATAGAGAAATCTTCTCATTAAGACATTCAATAGATTCTCCTCCTCTCTTCCCTGTAAAGGATGTGAATGCTCCTCCACATGCAAGTAGGTGAAGCCCTAATACTTGAATATCTTCCAGCAGCTCCAAATCACCTGTCCAGTTACAGATTCACCTGCAGCGTAGCCATTTTTCCTTTCATTTTCCAGTACAATGTTCATAAAAAGTCGCCCAACCATTTTTACCCCAAAATGTAAGCTACAACATAATACATGAATATATGGATGTCATGCAAGCCCTTCAAGGATATAGATACTGGGGCTGTTAGCAAAAATTTGCTAAAAAATTTTTTAGAATATGTTTTGTCTAAAAGTCATAAAAATGGTTGGTTTAAGGGGGCAAAAACACCTCAGATAGGCCTGCGCTAAGTTTGGCACAGGTACGCCTTAGTTGCAAAACTATTAAATGTGCTGAGCAAATGACAAGATGATCTTGTGGATTCCAAAATGAGTTCTTGCCTCTTTCTTGCAAAAAGTCACTGCCGTCTGTCATCGAAACTATAAGTGCACACAACCAGAGAAAATTATAAGGGAAAACTTGTAACCACAAGTGAAAGAACTAGGCTGAATACTAATTGTCATCTGACCATGAGATGTAAAGTCAAGCTCAAAACGAGGGAAATCTGGAACACTTCTAGTGTGCGGAGATTAGCTGCTCCTTGTAAGAGTGCAAGATCCCCTAAGGGTGCCCGATAGAGATGAATGCTCCCGTCCTACTGCCCACTTATCGTGTTATTTTGAGCCCCTTAAGGTGGCAGAGTTCAGAGTGTAGCGAGAGATCTGTCTGAACACTTCCCTGATATCACCAACCTTGCCTCACTCCTTCCTCTCAGCTTATTGATAGGCTGGATGTCTTTCTCCACCCACTGCCCCATTCATAGCACTGCGTGTAGAGTATGTGACACAGGAGCTGAATAGCTGACTGCAGAGCATAGGTTAAATTTTCTTGTGTCACAGGAGTAGGTGGGATAGAGAAAGAAATGCTCCCAACGCTCATTAGTATCCAAAAATAATAATTTAGACACTTCTATACAAATGTTCAAGTGTAGCAGAGCGGAATCTGACTGTTAACCCATCCTAACAAATAAAGAATAAATCATTTGGATTGATGTGTGGTCATATATACAGCTCTGGCAAAAATTAAGAGACTATTGCAAAATTTTCAGTTTGTCTGATTTTTCTCTTTATAGGTGTATTTTTGAGTAAAATGTTAATTGCTCTTTTATTCTACAACATGTCTCCAAATTTCCAAGCAATAAAATTTGCATTTATTTTCAGAAAATAAGAAATGGTAAAAATAACAAAAAAATGCAGTGCTTGCAGACCTCAAATAATGCTAAGAAAACAAGTTCATAATCATTTAGAATCAACAATGCTAATGTTTTAACTCAGGAAGAGTTCAGAAATCAATATTTTGTGGAATAACCATGATTTTTAATCACAGCTTTCATGCGTCCCACCACTCTTTCACACTGCTTTTGGGTGACCTTATGCCACTTCTGGTACAAAAATGTAAGCAGTTCAGCTTTGTTTGATGACTTGTGACTATCCATCTTCCTCTTGATTACATTCAAGAGATTTTCAATTGGGTTCAGGTCTGGAGATTGGGCTGGCCATGACAGGGATTTGATGTGGTGGTCCTTCATCCACACATTGATTGACCTAGCTGTGTGGCATGGCGCATTGTCCAGCTGGAGAAAAACAGTCCTCAGAGTTGGAGAACATTGCCTGAGCAGAAGGAATCAACTGTTTTTCCAGGATAACCTTGTATGCGGCTTGATTCATACGTCCTTCGCAAAGATTAACCTGCCCAATTCCAGCCTTGCTGAAGCATCCCCAGATCATCACCAATCCTCCACCAAATTTCACAGTGGGTGCAAAACACTGTGGCTTGTAGGTCTCCGTCTAACTATTAGATGACCAGTGTTTGGCAAAGCTGAAAATTAGCCTCATCAGAGAAGATTACCTTACTCCAGTCCTCAATGGTCCAATCTTTATGGTCTTTGGCAAACTTCAGCAGGCTCTCCTTTGCTTCTCATTGATGAAAGGCTTTTTTCTAGCTTTATTTGACTTGAGCCCTGCCTCTAGGAGCCTGTTATGAACTGTTCTTGCCGTGCAATTCACTCCAGCTGCCATTTGCCATTCCTTTTGTAGGTCACTTGATGTCATCCTGCCGTTGCTGAGTGACATTCGAATAAGATGATGGTCATCCTGGTCAATGGAGAGTCGTTTTCGCCCTTTGCTGGTCTGTAGCTTTGTTGTCTCCAATGTCTGCTGCTTGACCTTGTTGTAATAGACTGCCATCTTAGAAATTTTAAGGATGGAGGTCACATGACGCCCACTGTATCCCTCTGCTAGTATACCCAGAACTGAGCCCTTCTTTCCTCACTCAAGACTTTTCTTTTCAACTCCTTTGGCATGGTTAAAAGCTATTTTTTCATTCCCATATTTCATTGGGATGTTACTAGCACTTGTTTTGCCATCCAGTTTGTCCTATTGCAAGAGGATTGTGAACACCACAGCAGTGTTTTTTATACTTTCCTTCGTTAAATAAGATTTGGTTCAGGTGATCACCTAATCAGAAGCACATTAAGTAGAATGAGGTGTTCTCTGGTTGGAATTCAACTGACACTGGAATGGAATGGCTGTCAGACATGTAGAGAAGCTGATTTTTATAAAACTGTGCAGTGGTCTCTTAATTTTTGCCAGAGCTGTATAGCCATTTAGAAATTGAGCCCTTGCATGTGAAAGCACACAGACCCATCAGTGCACATTTTTCCCATGTCCATGAAAAAAAAATGTAGTTGTCCATGATTTTTATTAGAATCTGAAGAAATTTATACAGATTATTTTGACTGTAATTATCATCAGTTTAGAGTTTGCAGAGAATGCAGATGATGGCTTCATATCAGAATTATGGGCTGTAGACATGGATCACTAATAATCATAATGATTTATTATAGTTTTCCACTGTGTCCAAAAAAATATTGTCTGTTCATGAACTGTGATTTTTAGCAAGCTGTCCATAAAATTAAAAATGTCAAGTTGGCATCCCTGAGGCCCATGCCACCTGTGACTACTAATCTCTCCGGTACCTCTTTATAAAAATAATTTGTGATGAGCGAACGTGCTCGCCACTACTCGTTACTCGCCCGAGTATGCATTTCCGATATTATTCGGAAGGAGCTCGGGTCTCCGCCCTGCAATTTTGGTGCTCTTTAGAGTGCCAATGAACATGCAGGGATTGTCTGTCACGCACTGCAATGCTGCAGCCATCTTGTTGTGGTATTACAGTGATTGGCTGGTCGCACAGCATCATCAGGTCTATAAGAGACCGGACTCCACCCTGCTCGACGCATTCAGCTCCGGATTCAGACAGTGTAGGGAGAGCTGCTGCTGAGATAGGGAGAGATTTGTGCTTTTATTAGTTAGTGTGGGTCTACCATTGTTCAATCCACAAATCCAGCTAAACCAACAGTCCTTTTAACCCCTTCCTGACCTGTGACACAGTGCATGCTTCATGAAAGTTGGTGCCAATCCGACCTGTGACGCATATGCTGTGTCATGTAAGGATCGTGTTCCTGCGGGTCTGGTGACTGGGGTCACTCAAAGGTCACTGGATCCTCAGGCACAAGACCCTTTGTACTTCACCACAGGGGGGGTGGCTTAACCCTCCCGTGGTTACGATCACTCTGGCTGTTAAAAGTGAAACAGCCAATCAGAGCGATTTATAATATTTCACTAATTAAATTTGGTGAAATATTACAATCCAGCCATGACCGATGCTGCAATAGCATCTGCCATGGCTGGAGACCGAGATCCGACCCCCCCACATCGAGTGACGGGGCGATCGGCCCCAGCCACCGATTGATGGCGGCGATCGGTCGCCGCCGTCACTATCTACTCCCCTCCCCCTTCCCTCTGCTCCCCCCGCCTTCAGATCCCCCCTCACCTCCCCGGGTACCTGCGATGTCCCTGTGTCTGTCCCGGTGTTCCTCCCGGATACTTCATGGGTGCCGCCATCTTGCAAAATGGCAGCCACATGCGCAGTGCGCCCACTGGCCGGCAGATTCCATTCATTTATTTTGATCACTGTGATAAACTCTCACAGTGATCAAAATAAAAAAAAGTAAATAAACTCCCCATAGGTAGGGACAAATAATAAAATAAAGAAAATATTTTTTATTTTTCCATTAGGGTTAGCATTAGGGTTAGAATTGGAATTAGGGTTAGAATTAGGGTTAGGGTAAGGACTAGGGTTAGGGTTGAAATTAGGGTTAGGGTTAGAATTAGGGTTAGGCTTAGAATTAGGGTTAGGGTTGGAATTTGGGTTTATGGGTTGGAATTAGGGTTAGGGTTGGAATTAGGGTTAGGGTTGGGATTAGAGTTAGGGTTGGGATTACGGTTAGGCTTGTGGTTATGGTTAGAGTTGGGATTAGGGTTAGGGGTGTGTTGGGGTTAGGGTTGGGTTTAGGGTTAGGGTTGTGGTTAGGGTTATGGTTAGGGTTGGGATCAGGGTTAGGGGTGTGTTGGGGTTAAGGTTATGGTTAGGGTTGGGATTAGGGTTAGGGATGTGTTGGGGTTAGGGTTGTGGTTAGGGGTGTGTTGGGGTTAGGATTGGAGTTAGAATTGAGGGGTTTCCACTATTTAGGCACATCAGGGGGTCTCAAAACACGACATGGCGCCACCATTTATTCCAGCCAATTTTGCGTTCAAAAAGTCAAACAGTGCTCCCTCCATTCCGAGCCCCGACGTGTGCCCAAACAGTGATTTACCACCGCATATGGAGTATCAGCGTACTCAAGAAAAATTTAACAACTTTCGGAGTCTAATTTCTCCTGTTACCCTTGGGAAAATTAAACATTGGGGACTAAAAAAATTATTTTTGTGGAAAAAAATTATTTTTTTATTTTCACGGCTCTGCGTATTAAACTTCTGTGAAGAACTTGGAGATTCAAAGTGCTCACCACACATCTATATGAGTTCCTAGGGGGATCTAGTTTCCAAAATGGGGTCACTTGTGGGGGGTTTCTACTGTTTAGGCACATCATGGGCTCTGCAAACGTAACATGATGCCCGCATAGCATTCCATCAAGTCGGCATTTCAAAACATCACTACTTCCCTTCTGAGCCCCGACGTGTGCCCAAACAGTGGTTCCCCCCCACGTATGGGGTACCAGCGTACTCAGGACAAACAGGACAACAAATTTTGGGGTACAATTTTTCCTGTAACCCTTGTGAAAATAAAAATTGCAGGTTAAAAAATGATTTTTTTTTTTTGAGGAAAAAAAATGATTTTTTATTTTCACGGCTCTGGGTTATAAACTTTTGTGAAGCACTTGGGGGTTCAAAGTGCTCACTACACATCTAAATAAGTTTCTTGGGTGGTCTAGCTTCCAAAATGGGGTCACTTGGGTGGTTTCCATAGTTTATGCACATCAGGGGCTCTCCAAACGTACCATGATGCCCGCAGACCATTCCATCAAGTCGGCATTTCAAAACGTCAATACTTCCCTTCCGAGCCCCGACATGTGCCCATACAGTAGTTTTTTTCCCACATATAGAATATCAGCGTACTCAGGACAAATTGGACAACAACTTTTGGGGTCTAATTTCTCCTGTTACCATTGGGAAAATAAAAAAAACATTTGGGACTAAAAGATCATGTTTGTGGAAAAAATATGATTTTTTTATTTTTATGCCCGGGCGTTATAAAATTCTGTGAAGCCCTTGGGGGTTCAAAGTGCTCACCACACATCTAGATAAGTTCCTTGGGAGGTCGTTTCCAAAATGGGGTCACTTGGGGGAGTTTCTACTGTTTAGGCACATCAGGGGCTCTGCAAATGTAACATGACGCCCGCAGACCATTCCATCAAAGTCGGCATTTCAAAACGTCATACTTCCCTTACGAGCCCCGACATGTGCCCGAACAGTGGTCCCCCACACATATGGGGTACCAGCGCACTCTGGACAAACTGTACAACAACTTTTGGGGTCTAATTTCTCCTGTTTCCCTTGTGAAAATAAAAAATTGCGGGCTAAAATCATTTTCTGAGGAAAAAAAATGACTTTTTAATTTCACGGTTCTGCATTATAAACTTCTGTGAAGCACATGTGGGTTCAAGGTGCTCACCACACATCTAGATAAGTTACTTTGGGGGTCTAGTTTCCAAAATGGGGTCACTTGTGGGGGTTTCTACTGTTTAGGCACATCAGGGGCTCTGCAAACGTAACAAGATGCCCGCAGACCATTCCATCAAGTCGGCATTTCAAAGCGTCACTACATCCCTTCCGAGCCCTGACGTGTACCCAAACAGTGGTTCCACCCACATATGGGTTACCAGCGTACTCAGGACAAACTGGACAACAACTTTTGGGGTCCAATTTCTCCTGTAACCATTGTGAAAATAAAAAATAGGGGGCTAAAAAAACATTTTTTGAGGAAAAAAATGATTTTTTATTTTCACGGCTCTGCGTTATAAACTTCTGTGAAGCACCTGGGGATTCAAAGTGCTTACTATGCATCTAGATAAGTTCCTTAGGGGGTCTAGTTTCCAAAATGGGGTCATTTGTGGGGGAGCTCCAAAGTTTAGGCACACAGGGGCTCTCCAAACATGACATGGACATGGTGTAAGCTAACGATTGGAGCTAATTTTCCATTCAAAAAGTCAAATGGCGCTCCTTTCCTTCTGAGCCCTGCCGTGCGCCCAAACAGTGGTTCCCCCCACATATGGGGTACCAGCATACTCATGACGAACTGGACAACAACTTTTGGGGTCCAATTTATCCTGTTACCTATGGGA
This sequence comes from Oophaga sylvatica, assembly GCA_033576555.1. Taxonomy (NCBI): domain Eukaryota; kingdom Metazoa; phylum Chordata; class Amphibia; order Anura; family Dendrobatidae; genus Oophaga; species Oophaga sylvatica. The sequence goes on along the minus strand of JARQOD010000004.1, from coordinate 454,205,837 downwards.
AAATAAAAAATAGCGGGCTAAAAAATCATTTTTGAGGAAAAAAAAAGATTTTTTTTCTTTTCACTGCTCTGCGTTTATAAACTTCTGTGAAGCACTTTGGGGTTCAAAGTGCTCACTATACATCTAGATAAGCTACTGGGGGGTCTATTTTCCAAAATGGGGTCACATGTGGGGGGTTTCTACTGTTTAGGCACATCAGGGACTCTGCAAACGCAACATGACTCCCACAGAACATTCCATCAAGTCTGCATTCCAAAATGGCGCTCCTTCCCTTCTGAGCTCTCCCATGCGCCAAAACAGTGGTTCCCCCACACATATGGGGTATCAGTGTACTCAGGACAAATTGCACAACAACTTTTGTGGTCCAATTTCTCCTGTTACCCTTGTGGAAATAAAAAAAATAGTTGGCTAAAAAATCATTTTTGAGGAAAAAAAAGATTTTTTTATTTTCACTGCTCTGCGTTATAAACTTCTGTGAACCACTTGGGGGTTCAGAGTGCTCACAAAACATCTAGATAAGTTCCTTAAGAGGCCTATTTACCAAAATGGTGTCACATTTCACTGTTTAGGCACACAGGGGCTCTCCAAACGCGTCTTGGTGTCCGCTAACGATTGGAGCTAATTTTCCATTCAAAAAGTAAAATTGCTCTACTTCCCTTCTGGGCCCTGCCGTGCCCCCAAACAGTGGTTTATGACCACATATGAGGAATCGGTGTACTCAGGAGAAATTGCCCAACAAATTTTAGGATCCATTTTATCCTGTTGCCCATGTGAAAATGAAAAAAAACTGATGCTAAAAGAAAATTTTTGTGAAAAAAAGTACTTTCTTTTTATTACGGATCAATTTGTGAAGCACCTGGGGGTTCAAAGTGCTCACTATGCATCTAGATAAGTTCCTTGGGGAGTCTAGTTTCCAAAATGGGGTCATTATGGGGGAGCTCCAATGTTTAGGCACACAGGGACTCTCCAAATGTGACATGGCAACCGCTAAATATTCCAGCATATTTTCCATTCAAAAAGTCAAATGGCGCTCCTTCCCTGCTGAGCCCTGCCGTGCGCCCAAACAGTGGTTTATGACCACATATGAGGTATCAGTGTACAGTATGTAAGCTTTTCGGGGGGTTTAGCTCTAGGATCGCTGTCTGGGTAGACAGAATGGCACGGAAACAGTTCATTCAGACAGCAGTTTGGTGAAAACTGGCCGCAACCAGTTTTATTAAAGTCCACAGCACACAGATAAAAACAAATCATAAACAGAAACCCTGGGCTTGTCTAGCCTCTAATTACACTTAGATAGATGGCCCTCTCTATCCGGGACCCAGACTCTACCAGTCTGTGCCCAAAACAACACATATCACATATGTTACCAGTATGGAGTTTCACAGACACTCCTCTTTATGTCCGAAGGCAACTCCAATGTCCAGACTTGAGATAGGTCACCTCCTATTCAGTCGCTATTCGCACGGATTCTCACTGCGACTACTCCTGTGTCCGGGGTACTTCCTGCACCCAGACTGAGATAGCTCACACTCTTAGAGACTGCTTCCTTGTGCCAGGACACCTCCCTGTGTCCGGGCTAAAGACAGCTCCCACACTCTTGGAGACACCTTCTGTGTCTGGACCCCTTGTCCAGACTGAATGAGCTCCCTGACTGTGCTCACAAGCACCTACTTCTGGCTTCCTAATCAACACCTGAGTGGATTCAGGTCTGAGCTGCAAGCGTGTACTGAATGGCAGGTGTAGTGACCTTTCTTTACCACCAGGTTTACAAAGCCACACATTTCGCTCATACCAGTCAGCAAGGTACTTAGGTGAAATATACACCTCATTCACCACATATTCCTTCACTGTCTCACATATCCCCTCCCTCTTCTCCAGACCGGAGGGCTGGTCATCCAGACCGGAGGGCTGGTCAACAATCCAACAGAGACAGTGAACTCTGGACCAGTCATGGCCCTCATCAGCTTCATCCTCACCACTGTCATAGCCAACATCAGTTTTCTCTTCATCTGAAGCATCCGCACTACCCTGTACCCTCCCAGGCCTATACTCTCTGCGGGCCTCGGGTATCCTGCACTGTTTCATCTTGACTTTAGTGCCAGCCTCAGTCTCGGTATAGTGGCTCACCAGATAAGTACGACCAGGCACGTCAGAACAGCTCTGCTGATTCTTCCTCAGAAACTTTCGTACCTCCTGTTTTTGGGGCACTGACCCTGTGTCACCAACTGTTACAGGAGGTATAGGGGTTTTCTCTAATTCCCCCTGAACTTTCTTTAGCACATCTACTTTCTTAAATATCCGTTGATTCATAAATTCTACCTCACAGAACCCAAGCGCCTCTGTCATGGTCTCTGACCATTCCAAGCCCCACTGTTCAAACGATTGGCACTGTAGAGGGAGCTGATCGTTTTTCTTGGTCGGTACACATAATTTATCCTCTTCTGGTACAGGCTCACTTTGCATAAGACTCAGAGCTCTTACTTCTTTCTCCAGGAGATCCTCATGGCTACGCATCTTCTCCTGTAGTTGTTGGACGTCCTTTACGTCTTCGGCCCTTTCTTCAGGCTCTTCTGGTAGGACATGCTCAGAAGCCCTACCATCAGTCTTCTTTTCCACCATGTTCTGCATCCCATCTGAGCTCCCGTGTATCTGCAGCGGCAACGGAGCGACACATCGCCCCTCCCACTCACTGGGACGTGGTTCAAGTGTAGACTCCATGAAAATGCGCCTGAGCTCACCAAGGCCAACCCGAGGTCTCAAAATCTCATCTTGGGATTTATCCAGATCCTTTGGGTCGCTCGAGAACTCCGATGGCGCACCGGGCGCCGAACTTCCGGCCCGAGCTTCGCGAGTCGCAGCCACGGATCCGGACAGTACACCATCCACGCCGCTGTCTCCAACAGAAACATATTCCGGGGCAGAGTCATTCCCCACATCTTCAGTCTTGTTCCTCACAGCTTCACTTGAGACATCAGCCTCTGGTGAGGCACCTGGCCTGGTGTCCACCACTTCCATGGCTTTCTCCACCTCTGCAGCATCACCTTCCGAGTCCTTGGCATGATGCAGATCCACACCACACACTGACAACTTCTCATCTTCAACAGCATCCACTTGTGCTGTGTTCAGTTTCAGAGTCCTGCCTTTAAAGCTCAGCTCTCCTCCTTTCACCTTAGTCTTCGCCAGGGAACCGGCCAACTGTAAAACATCTCCAGATGCCATCTTCTGTCTGGCTGTAAGGTCAGCATCAGCTTTCTTCTCAGGACTCTCAACCTCCTCTGCTACCATGCCTTCCTCATTTGCACTGGTTGCTTTATGGTCATCAGATAATTCACTATCACTATCTGACCCCTTTTTCTCAGCCACATCTGGCTCACTGTCAGGGCTATACACTTCATTTTCATTCACATCCTGCTCACTGTCAGGGTTATACAATTCATTTTCATTCATATCCTGCTCACTGTCAGGGTTATACAATTCATTTTCATTCACATCCTGCTCACTGTCAGGGTTATACAATTCATTTTCATTCACATCTTGATCTGGAACCTTAGTTAACATGTCATCCACAACATTAACTTCACCATCTGGTCCCTCAAGTATGTGACTATGTGACAACCCCAGCACTATACTTCTATATAGTTCAGGCACTAGGAGCTGACTTACGACCTCTCCCTGGACTTCAGTGTCCCTATACAACAGGTTATTGTTCATGGCAGCATGAGGAAACCTCTCCTCAGAGCCAGGCTCTTGGGGAACCTCATTCAGAACAACTACATTTTCCTGTGCCGTTTTAAGAGTGGGGTCTCGCACCGGCTCACTCCCAAAATTGTCACAGGAGTCAGGCAGGTCAGGGACACTCGGTTCCCGAGAACCACCATCCTCGTCTCCCAACATCACCTGCAAAGAAATGTCATCTTTATCACGGTCATCATCAGTATCATCACTATTATGATTAGCATTATCATCATTATCAATATCAGCATCCTCATCATGGTCATCATCATTATCATGATCATCATTATCATTATCAATATTATCATGGTCATCATCATTATCACATAAGTTTAACGTCCCACTAGCATTGTGTTCCGCCCCTCGGGACTGCGCACCCTCAGTAGGAGCTTCATCACACTGTCCATCAGAAACATTTTTCCCCAGAGATCCTTAGACCGGGGAAAGTCATTACCCAATATAACGGGGTGCACCAGGGTCTTCACTACCCCCACTTCATATGAAACCTCCCCGAGTTTGGGGACCAAGTCCACGGCAGTCTCTGGGTAGACTTTGGTGTCTTCATGGATGTACACCACACTCAGGTGCTTATCAGGGATGAAGTCCCTATCACTCAGGCTGTCACATACGGAAGTCACTGGACTCTCTGAGTCCAAGAGGGCCTGTGCTGGGCAGTCACTTACAACCACCGGGGACCCCTGTGGTCCAGTCTCTTCGGCTGAGGTGGACACACACACAGGCTCTGCGCAGGGAGAGAGGGATCTGCCAACATCACAACACATAGGCTCCCCCTCTATTGGACAGTTGGCTGCAATTTCACGCCAGCTCCAACACTGTCCATCACACTCTCCCACCCACATGTCCCCTCGGGCCTGAACCCGCTTATCAGCATACCCCATGTCCCCAACAGCTGGAACGCTCTTACCGCGAGAGTTCAGCGTCCGGGAACTCCGAAGTGACGACCTCTCAGACGGCTGTACCTCAGGAGGACGTGCTTGGGTGTAGCGGTCCACTATCACCTTTTCAACTCCATAATCAGGCCTGCTGACTGCAGACTCCCAACTGTATCTCCAGTCACGAACTCCCCTGGCACGGGCTGTCACCGTAACACCCAGCCGGGTAAGAAATCGCCGCTTTCAACTTGGCATAGTCTTCGCTGTCCTGCTTGCTCAGGTCAGCCCAGACTTTTTGGGGTTCCCCAATCAGATAGGGTACGACCGCCATGGCCCATTCAGATAGTGGCAGATTCTCCTTCTCTGCCAGTCTCTCAAACCTAGTAAGATATACCTCCACATCATCACGAGGTGTCATTTTTCTCAAGGACCGTCTTACCGCCTTCTTTATAGCGGACAACGCCGGTGCCTTCACAACATTACTTCGGGACGCGGCACCGAAATCCTTTTTGGTGCTGTCATCTGCTCAACAAATAACCGGTTATTCTCCTGCTGCTGCTGCAGGAATTGCTGCTGGGCCTGCTGCATGTGCTGCTGGTGCTGCAGGCGCTGCTGCTCCATGCTTCGCTGGACCTGGGCCAGGTACTCAACGAGTTCCTCCATACTGCCGGACTTATCTGTCTCAACCACGGCAGTTTTATGTTGCACATTAACTTGTGCCATTTGTTCAAACAGCGCCTCCATGCTGTCATCCATGCTGTCAGACTTCTCTGTCTCAACAACGGCAGTCTTCACTCAAGACATACACACTACACAGCTTTTTTTCCACAGAAAATTCAGCCTTGCTGTGCAACCACTTTTTTTTTTTTTTCTTTTGCAAAGTCTATTAGGGCTACTGTCTCTTTAAGACTGCTCCACAAACTTTTCTTTTGCTGCTGCACATTCCACAGTCATTTTCACAACAAGTTCAGCTTTGCTGTGCATACATTTTCTCTCTGCAGACCCTATCAGGGCCACTGTCTCTCCAAGACTGCTCCAAACAGACGTTTCTGCTGACACACACTTTTTTTTTTTTTCTGTTGCTATTTCAATAGACTTCACCTTTAATGCTGTCTCTCGCCACTGTGCTGCATGCACACTCCAGCACTAACTGTACCAGGCCCTGCGCTGCCCCAGCATTCTCCGCCAATTGTAAGCTTTTCGGGGGGTTTAGCTCTAGGATCGCTGTCTGGGTAGACAGAATGGCACGGAAACAGTTCATTCAGACAGCAGTTTGGTGAAAACTGGCCGCAACCAGTTTTATTAAAGTCCACAGCACACAGATAAAAACAAATCATAAACAGAAACCCTGGGCTTGTCTAGCCTCTAATTACACTTAGATAGATGGCCCTCTCTATCCGGGACCCAGACTCTACCAGTCTGTGCCCAAAACAACACATATCACATATGTTACCAGTATGGAGTTTCACAGACACTCCTCTTTATGTCCGAAGGCAACTCCAATGTCCAGACTTGAGATAGGTCACCTCCTATTCAGTCGCTATTCGCACGGATTCTCACTGCGACTACTCCTGTGTCCGGGGTACTTCCTGCACCCAGACTGAGATAGCTCACACTCTTAGAGACTGCTTCCTTGTGCCAGGACACCTCCCTGTGTCCGGGCTAAAGACAGCTCCCACACTCTTGGAGACACCTTCTGTGTCTGGACCCCTTGTCCAGACTGAATGAGCTCCCTGACTGTGCTCACAAGCACCTACTTCTGGCTTCCTAATCAACACCTGAGTGGATTCAGGTCTGAGCTGCAAGCGTGTACTGAATGGCAGGTGTAGTGACCTTTCTTTACCACCAGGTTTACAAAGCCACACATTTCGCTCATACCAGTCAGCAAGGTACTTAGGTGAAATATACACCTCATTCACCACATATTCCTTCACTGTCTCACAAGTATAACACATACATATCCTCGGATCCCAGCTCAGAAACCAGCGAATCCTCGAAGTGTACAGTGTGTGCGCTGGGGGGGGATTCATAAGTCTGCAGTCACACGGAGTGACTGCAGACAAATTGATTTGGACCATAAACCCTCTTTAAAAGGAGAATGCAAGTTTTGTTATATATTGTAGTATTGTAGCATAGCAGTATATAGAGCAAATGATGACATGATTGCAGGTTGAAGTCACCTACAAAAAAAATAAAGTGCAAAATGAAAATTTTATTTTTTAGAATTATTTATAGCATTTAAATTATATTGAGCAAAAAACTTTAATCACCCTCCCTTTTCTATCCTATAAATTGACGAAGCAAAAAAATAAACATGATCAATATTGCAATGTCCTCAAATGTCTTATATATCAAAATCTAAAGATATAAACTTAATTACCCATATGGTAAATGTCATAGAGATAAAATAAAAATTCATATCACCAGAACTGCCTCTGCCTATCAATGCAATAAAAAACAAAACATTGTATGCACCCCAAAATTGTATTCATTAAAACAGTAGCTGACCTGTGTCATGTCGCGTTTGTTGAGCCCATGATGTGCCTAAACAGTGGAAATCTCCCATATGTGACCCCATTTTGGAAACTAGACCCTTCAAGGAACTTATCTAGCTGTGTGGTGAGCACTTTGAACCCCCAAGTGCTTCACAGAAGTTTATAACGTAGAGGCGTAAAAATAAAAAATAAAAAATCACATTTTTTCCCCCAAAATGATCTTTTAGCAATGATTTATTTTATTTTCTCAAGGGTAAGGCTGGAGTCACACTGGCGACAAAATCGGTCGACTGCAATGCGATGAAATATCGCATTGCAGTCGGACCTATGTTAATCTATGGAGCAGCTCCCAGTATCAGATTTTTTGTGGTCCGTTTTAAACGTCCGAGTGCAATCGCAGCATGCTGCGATTGTCACCGATTGTGGGTCGACTGTCGCCAATGCAAGTCTATGGGAGCGATGAAAAATCTGATTACAAACGGACTGCATGTGTGACTTGCGATTAAATCGCATCAGTGTCCTTTAGAAAAGCCGGCAATTCATCCCTGCCTATACTGTAAAAGCACACTGACAGGTTTAACCCCTTCACCCCAAGGGTGGTTTGCACGTTAATGACCGGGACAATTTTTACAATTCTGACCACTGTCTCTTTATGAGGTTATAACTCCGGAACGCTTCAACGGATCTTCGCGATTCTGAGATTGTTTTCTCGTGACATATTGTACTTCATGTTAGTGGTAAAATTTCTTCCATATAACTTGCGTTTATTTTTGAAAAAAACGCAAATATGGCGAAAATTTTGAAAATTTAGCAATTTTCAAACTTTGAATTTTTATTCCCTTAAAACAGAGAAATATGTCACACAAAATAGTTAAGAAATAACATTTCCCACATGTCTACTTTACATCAGCACAATTTTGGAATCAAAATTTTTTTTTGTTAGGAAGTTATAAGGGTTAAAAGTTGACCAGCGATTTCTCATTTTTACAACAAAATTTACAAAGCCATTTTTTTTAGGGACCACCTCTCATTTGAAGTCACTTTGAGGGGTCTACATGACAGAAAATACCCAAAAGTGACACCATTCTAAAAACTGCACCCCTCAAGGTACTCAAAACCACATTCAAGAAGTTTATTAACCCTTCAGGTGCTTCACAGGAACTAAAGCAACGTGGAAGGAAAAAATGAATATTTAACTTTTTAGCCACAAAAATGATCTTTTACAAACTTTTTTTTTATTTTCACAAGGGTAAAAGGAGAAAATGGACAGATAAGGTTGTTATGCAATTTCTCCTGAGTACGCCAATACCCCATATGTGGGGGAAAACCACTGTTTGGGCACACGGCAGAGCTCGTAAGGGAAGGAGCGCCGTTTGACTTTTTCAAACTAAAATTGGCTGGAGTTGAGATTGGACGCCATGTCGCGCTTGGAGAACCTCTGATGCGCCTAAACAGTGGAAACCCCCACAAGTGACACCATTTTGGAAACTAGACCCCCTAAGGTACTTATCTAGATCTGTTGTGAGCACTTTGAACCCCCAAGTGTTTCACAAAAGTTTATAATGCCTGGGTGTGAAAAAAAAAAAAAAAAATTTCCACAAAAATGATTTTTTAGTCCTAAATTTTTGAATTTTCCCAAGGAAATTGGACCCCAAAAGTTGTTGTCCAATTTGTCCTGAGTACGCTGATACCCCATATGTGGGGGTGGAAAACTGTTTGGGCGCACGGCAGGCTTGGAAAGGAAGTAGTAACGTTTTGGAATGCAGACGTTGATGGGGGTCATGTTCCGTTTGCAGTGCCCCAGATGAGCCTAAACAGTGGAAATCCCCCACAAGTGACCCCATTTTGGAAACTAGACCCCTAAGGAACTTATCTAGATCTTTGGTGAGCACTTTGAACCCCCAAGTGCTTCACACAAGTTTATAATGCCCGGGCATGAAAATAAAAAATCCTATTTTTTTCCCACAAAAATTATCTTTTAGTCACTAATTTTTTATTTTACCAAGGGTATCAGGAGAAATTGGACCACATAAGTTGTTGTCCAATTTGTCCTGAGTACGCTGATGCCCCATATGTGGGGGGGAACCACTGTTTGGGCGCACGGCAGAGCTCGGAAGGGAAGGAGCACCATTTGACTTTTTCCAACCAAAATTGGCTGGAATTGAGATTGGATGCCATGTTGCATTTGGAGAGCCCCTGATGTGCCTAAACAGTGGAAACCCCCACAAATGACCCCATTTGGGAAACTAGACCCCCTAAGGAACTTATCTAGATCTTTGGTGAGCAATTTGAACCCTCAAGTGCTTCACACAAGTTTATAACGTAGAGCCGTAAAATTTAAAAATCATATTTTTTTCCACAAAAATGATCTTTTCACCCGAATTTTTATTTTTCCAAGGGTAACAAGACTCCAAAAGTTATTGTGCAATTTGTCCTGAGTACACTGATACCCCATATGTGGGGGTATACCACTGTTTGGGTGCATGGCAGAGTTTGGAAGGGAAGGAGCGCCGTCTCACTTTTTCAACGCAGAATTGGCTGGACGCCATGTCGTGTTTGGAGAGCTCCTGATCTGCCTAAACAGTGGAAACCCCCACAAATGACACCATTTTGGAAACTAGACCCCTCAAGGAACTTATCTAGATGTGTGGTGAGAACTTTGAACCCCCAGGTGTTTCACTAAAGTTTATAACGTACAGCCTTAAAATAAAAAATCCTTTTTTTTTTTTACAAAAATGATTTTCTCGCCCCCAATATTTATTTTCACAAGGGTAACAGAAGAAATTGGAACCCAAAAGTTGTTGTCCAATTTGTCCTGAGTACGCTGATACCCAATATGTAGGAGAAAACTACTGTATGGGTGCACGTCAGGGCTCGGAAGGGAAGTAGTGACGTTTTGGATTGCAGACTTTGATGGAATGGTCTGGGGGCGTCATGTCGCATTTGGAGAGCCCCTGATACGCCTAAACAGTGGAAACCCCCCACAAGTGACCCCATTTTGGAAAATAGACCCCACAAGGAACTTATCTAGATGTGTGGTGAGCACTTTGAACCCCGAAGTGCTTCACAGAAGTTTATAACGCACAGCCGTAAAAATAAAAAATCCTTTTTTTTTTTACAAAAATGATTTTTCGCCCCCAATATTTTATTTTCACAAGGGTAACAGGAGAAATTGGACCCCAAAAGTTGTTGTCCAATTTGTCCTGAGTACGCTGATACCCAATATGTGGGAGAAAACTACTGTATGGGCGCATGTCAGGGCTCGGAAAGGGAAGTAGTGACGTTTTGGATTGCAGACTTTGATGGAATGGTCTGGGGGCGTCATGTCGCATTTGGAGAGCCCTGATGCGCCTAAACAGTGGAAACCCCCACAAGTGACCCCATTTTGGAAAATAGACCCCACTAGGAACTTACCTAGATGTGTGGTGAGCACTTTGAACCCCGAAGTGCTTCACAGAAGTTTATAACGCACAGCCGTAAAAATAAAAAATCCTTTTTTTTTTTACAAAAATGATTTTTTCGCCCCCAATATTTTATTTTCACAAGGGTAACAGGAGAAATTGGACCCCAAAAGTTGTTGTCCAATTTGTCCTGAGTACGCTGATACCCAATATGTGGGAGAAAACTACTGTATGGGCGCATGTCAGGGCTCGGAAAGGGAAGTAGTGACGTTTTGGATTGCAGACTTTGATGGAATGGTCTGGGGGCGTCATGTCGCATTTGGAGAGCCCCTGATGCGCCTAAACAGTGGAAATCCCCAACAAGTGACCCCATTTTGGAAAATAGACCCCACAAGGAACTTATTTAGATGTGTGGTGAGCGCTATGAAGCCCCAAGTGCTTCACAGAAGTTTATAATGTACAGCCGTAAAAACAAAAAAATCTTATTTTTTTTACAAAAATAATATTTTCGCCCCCAGTTTTTTATTTTCCCAAGGGTAACAGAAGAAATAGGACAAATTTCACAATAACTCTTGGGGTCCAGAGTACGCTGATACCCCATATGTGGGGATAAACTACTGTTTGGACGCATGGCAGAGCTCAGAAGTGAAGGAACACCGTTTGACTTTTTCAAAGCAGAATTGGCTGGAATGGAGATCAGACGCCATGTCACATTTGGAGAGCCCCTGATGTGCCTAAACAGCGGAAACCCCCCAATTCTAACTCCAACCCTAACCCCAACACACCCCTAACCCTAGTCCCAACCCTAATCCCAACCCTAACCCTAATCCAAACTCTAACCCTAATCCTAACTTTAGCGCCAACCCTAACCCTAACTTTAGCCGAAACCCTAACCCTAACCCTAATGGGAAAATGGAAATAAATACATTTTTTTTATTTTATTTTTTTTCCCTAACTAAGGGGGTGATAAAGGGGGGTTTGATTTACTATTTATAGCGGTTTTTATGATTGGCAGCTGTCACGCTAAAAGACGCTTTTTATTGCAAAAAGTAGTTTTTTGCATCGCCACATTTTGAGAGCTATAATTTTTGCATATTTTGGCCCACAGAGTCATGTGAGGTCTTAATTTTTGCGGGACGAGGTGACGCTTTTATTGGTACCATTTTTGAGCACGTGACATTTTTTGATCGCTTTTTATTTCGATTTTTGGGAGGTTAGAATGAACAAAAATCAGCAATTCATGAATTTCTTTTGGGTGAGGCGTTTTTATTGTTCCGCGTGTGGTAAAATTGATAAAGCAGTTTTATTCTTCGGGTCAGTACGATTATGGCGATACCTCATTTATATCATTTTTTTATGTTTTCGCGCTTTTATAGAATAAAAACAATTTTATATAAAAAATAATTATTTTTGCATCGCTTTATTCTGCGAGCTATAACTTTTTTATTTTTTCGCTCATGATGCTGTGTGACGGCTCGTTTTTTGCGGGACAAGATGACGTTTTCAGCGGTACCATGTTTATTTATATCCGTCTTTTTGATCGCGTGTTATTCCACTTTTTGTTCAGCGGTATGATGATAAAGCACTGATTTTTTGCTTCGTTTTTATTTTTTATTTTTTAAGGGGTTCACAAAAGGGGTTAACTAGTGGGACATTTTTATAGGGGGGGTCGTTACGGACGCGGCGATACCAAATATGTGTACTTTTATTGTTTTATTTTTTTTATTTACAATAAGTAATGAATTTATTGGGGAATATTTTTTTTTTTTTTTGGATTTTTTTTTACACATGTTTATTTTTACTTTTTTTACTTTTTTACTTTGTCCCAGGGTGGGACATCACTGTATTTCATCAGATCGCTGGTGTGGCAGTGTGCACAGCACTCTGTCACACCAGCGATGTGACAGGCAGTGCAGGACGCTTCCTCATGCCTGCTCTCGGCAGGCACTGAGGAAGCCGCCTCCCTCCAGGACCCCAGCGCCATCTTGGATCCGGGTCCTGGGAGGGAGGAAGCCCTCAGAGCAGCGCGATCACATCGCGCTGGTCTGAGGGTCTCAGGGGGGCGCGCAGGGAGCCCCCACACTGCGCGATCCTCCCCTGTGCCCCCAGTACACCGCGATCATGTTTGATCGCGGTGTGCAAGGGGTTAATGTGCCGGGAGCGGTCCGTGACCGCTCCTGACACACAGTCACGGGTGTCAGCTGTGATAATCAGCTGACACCCGGCGGCGATTAGCTGCGCTCCCTCGGGGAGCGCAGCTAATCGCCTATGACGTACTATCCCGTCCATGGTCAGAATGGCACGGGTTTTATGGACGGGATAGTACGTCTAATGTCAGAGAGGGGTTAATAAAGAATCGAATCAATACATATCCACACATAGAATCCACATATATATATATATATATATGTCATTGTGACATATATATATATAATTTATAGTTCTTACACTTATACATACTGTACTAGCCGCTAATTCAATTGCCGGCTTTAGTGAAATCCCAGAAGCCGACATGAAATGATACATTGTTTTGACACAGTTAACCATGTAATTTCAAGTATTTTGATATATGTTTTAAACTTACAATTACATAAGTATATTTGTACAAAATTTCAGACATGTAGGGGTTAATTAAAGGTGTAAATTCGTTGTAAAAAAAACCATTTTTTTACAACGAATTTACACCTTTAATTAACCCCTACATGTCTGAAATTTTGCACAAATATACTTATGTAATTGTAAGTTTAAAACATATATCAAAATACTTGAAATTACATGGTTAACTGTGTCTAAACAATGTATCATTTCATGTCGGCTTCTGGGATTTCACTAAAGCCGGCAATTGAATTAGCGGCTAGTACAGTATGTAGAAGTCTAGGAACTATAAATATATATATATACACATGTCACAATGACATGTATATATATATATATATATATGTTTTCTATGTGTATATATCTATTCTTTCTATTGTGATTTAAATACTATTCTTTTGGATCCATTATATGTCATTTTTGCAAGCCTGCGAGAAATTCTCGCAAGTCGGATGTAAATCGGATGTGACAACTACGGTCAGATGCGACTAAATCGCATCAACTACAAAAAATCGGATGCTAGTCGCATCAATGTTCATGAAATTTTGATCCGATTATCGACCGACTAAAACGGTCAGCTTTTTTAGTCGCTGTGTGTGATTCCAGCCTAATAAGAGAAAATGGACCACTAAAGTTGTTGTGCAATTTCTCCTGAGTACACTGATACCCAATATGTGGGGGAAAACCACTGTTTGGGCGCACGGCAGGGCTCAGAAGGAAAGGCGTGACGTTTTGGATTGCAGACTTTGATGGAATGGTCTGCGGGCATGTCGGGTTTGGAGAGCCCCTGATGTGCCTAAACAGTAGAAATCTGCCACAAGTGACCCCATTTTGGAAACTACACCCCTGAAAGAATTTATCTAGGGCATAGTTTTATAGTAATTATTATAATTCTTTTGGTTTAACTGGTGTATGAATTTATAATGTGGTGTTGTGTGTAAGTTTTGCTAGGTAAATCAGATTAAAAAAGTGTGTTGTGTCAGGGTAAAAGCACATTTTATTAATTTGTAGATGAGTGGTATGCTTTGAAGCAATTCTTAATGCAAAGGCCAGATTTCTCAGGGCAGGTTTCACAATGGTAAATTGTGTCCTTTCGGATTCCCATCTTGGAGCACTCTGCACCTTTTTTGTGATCGTCCTTTCCTCGCTGTTTGGGGAAAGTCTCCTGAGAAATGTTGACCTGGGATAATATGGGCACTATCAGTTTGAGAAGTTCTGGGACCCTCACCTCCCTGGGTGCTAAACATTAGGACCTTGATGACTACCTCCTGAAACTGAATGAAGGTCGCCATATTGCCTGAAGATTGGAACAGCACAAAAGCATTGTACAGTGCCATCTGTACAATGTGCACAGCCAATTTTTTGTAACATACTTTGTTTTTTTGCATGGTACTGTATGGTTGGAGGACTTGATCTGAAAGATCTACACCCCCAATGTATCGATTCTAATCCAAGACACAATCTGGCTTTGGGACTTGTGTTGTGGTCCCACCAATAGTGACAAGGGAGCTGTTGTCACGGTGTATGGTGGTGAAGATAAGGACATCCCTTTAGACCTTATACTTGACCACCAGCATGTTGTCACTGCATTGGGCTCTGCTTTCGCATTTTCTCAGCCTTTGCACAATTAGCGGCTTAGGGAGGCCTCGCTGATTTTTTCGTACGGTGCCACATGCAGCTGTACCTCTAGCAGAAAGGGTCTTGAAGAGCGGGGTGCTGGTGTAAAAGTTATCAATGTAGAGGTGATAACCCTTATCCAGCAGTGGGTACAGCAATTCCCACACAATTTTCCCACTCAACCCCAGGACGGGTGGGCATTCAGAGGGGTTATTCTGGGTGTCCTTACCCTCATAGACCCTAAATCTGTGTGTGTACCCTGAGGTACTCTTGCACAGTTTGTACAGTTTTATTCCATACCTGGACCACTTACTGGGCAGGTATTGTCATAATTTTAGCCTCCCTTTGAAATGAACCAGAGATTCATCAATAGCGATGTCGCTCTGGGGTGTGTATGCCTCAGCAAATTTTCTGCTGAAGTGTTCAACCACTGGCCAAATTTTATATAGACGATCAAAGTTTGGATAGTCTCGGAAAGGACAGTGCACATTATCAGTATACCGTATATACTCGTGTATAAGCCGAGATTTTCAGCCCATTTTTTAGGGCTGAAAGTCCCCCTCTCGGCTTATACGCGGGTCATATACGGGGGTCGGCGGGGGAGGGGGAGCGGGGGTGTCGGATCATACTCACCTCTCTGCCGGCGCGGTCTCTGCAGCCCCCCTGCTTCTCCCACGATCTCCGGCTCCTTCCTGCAGCGGTCACATGGCACCGCTCATTAAAGTCATGAATATACATATATTCATGACTTTAATGAGCGGTACCATGTGACCGCTGTAGCAAGGAAGCGCTGCGGAGAGCGCCGGGAGAAGAGGAGAGGCTGCAGGGACGCGCGGCGGAGGGGTGAGTACAGCGATATTTACCTGTCCCTCGGTCCACCGCAGCGCTGCTCCCTGACTCCTCTGGCTGTGAATGTTCAGGCAGAGGGCGCGATGATGTCGTTAGTGAGCGCCCCGCCCCCTGCATGATCATTCACTGCCGAGGACCAGGAAGAGGGAGCAGCGCTGCGGTGCAGAGAGGAAAGGTAAATATCTCAGGTGCCGGGGTCCTGAGCGATCGGTGACACCGGCACCTGTCCCCCAGCGATGAGAGGTGAGTATGTCATTTTTTTTTTTCTTGCAGCAGCATATGGGGGCATAATCTGGAACATATGGGGCATAATATGGAGCATATGGGGGCATAATATGGAGCATATGGGGCATAAGCTGTGGAACATATGGGGCATAATCTGGAGCATATGGGGGCATAAGCTGTGGAACACATGGGGCATAATATGGAGCATATGGGGGCATAAGCTGTGGAACATATGGGGGCATAATCTGGAGCATATGGGGGCATAAGCTGTGGAACATATAAGGGCATAATATGGGGGCATAAGCTGTGGAACATATGGGGCATAATCTGGAGCATATGGGGGCATAATATGGAGCATATGGGGCATAAGCTGTGGAACATATGGGGGCATAATATGGAGCATATGGGGGCATAAGCTGTGGAACATATGGGGCATAATATGGGGCATAAGCTATGGAACATATAGGGGCATAATCTGGAGCATATGGGGGCATAATATGGAGCATATGGGGCATAAACTGTGGAACATATGGGGGCATAATCTGGAGCATATGGGGGCATAATCTGTGGATCATACGGGGGCATAATCTGTGGAATATATGGGCGCATAATCTGGAGCATATGGGGGCATAATCTCTGAAGCATATTGGGCATAATCTGGAGCATATGGGGGCATAATCTGGAGCACATAGGGGCATAATCTGTGGAGCATATTGGGCATAATCTGTGCATCATATGGGGGCATAATCTGTGGAGCATCATATGGGGCATAATCATTTTTCACCCTAGGCTTATACACGAGTCAATAAGTTTTCCCAGTTTTTTGTGGCAAAATTAGGGGGGTCGGCTTATACACGGGTCGGCTTATACATGAGTATATACGGTAATTAAAAATGTTTGGATTGTCTCAAACCGTGTCATGGCCATGTGCAATACCGGTGTACTGTAGAGAATATCAGTACTCCAGTTTTGCTGAATCAGTTTTTTTTATTATGCCCATATGCAGCATAATTCCCCAAAATGTCATAATCTTTGCTGCATTTACAGGGGTCCATCTGTCATGTCATATGATGACGCGGGATTTTGGGTGAAAACTTGTTGGGCATACAAGTTCGTCTGGGCCACCATAAGATTTATTATTTCCTCATTGAAAATGAATTTGGAGAAGTCAATTTCAGTTAGGCCAGTGATGTCAAACTAGATTCCTGAGCTACTGATGAAATCCGGAATGACGGGCTGATGATTTTAGGGGGGTGCAATCCTTATGGGATTGATTGCTGCAGGAGTTACCTGGATCCTAGGGCATCTTGCTGGGGGTCCTTCCTTACTAGATGAGGAGGAGGAAGAGGAGGAATAGACGAATTTGCGATCTTCACTGCCTGAATCCGTGTCGGACGCAAAAAAGACGTAAGCCTCCTCAGGTGAATAGCGTCCTCTTGACAAATGTGCCATTTTTTAAATTTTTTTCAAAACCCTGGGGGTTGTGTGTAAGTGGTGGTTTTACACATGTAATGTGTGGAGCTTGTGTATAGGGTACAATTTATTATATATTATAAAAAGACAGAGAAAAAAAGTAGAGAGAAAAAGGTAGAGGAAACACTTAGGCTATGTGCACACGTTGTGAATTTCTTGTGGATCCGCAGCGTATTTTCTGCGTGGAAATGCTCCAAAAACGCAAGTGATTACTGAAGCAATGTTAATCAATGACAATCCAGAATTGGTGTGCACATGCTGCGGAAAGTTCCATCCTCATTCGCAGCGTTTTATTTTCTGCAGCCTGTCAACTCTTTTTTGCAGATCTGCAGCGTTTCTGCACCCATTGACTTCCATTGAGTCAGTCAAATGCGCAGCAAAAATGCAGGTGTTAAAAGGTTTGTGGATTTGCTGCCAAAAATGCTGCAGAAAAGAAAATAATGTCAGAAGTAGGAAGAGATTGTGGGCAGAGAATATGTGTGTGGGTGGAGAATATGTGTGAGCAGAGAATATGTGCGTGTAGGTCTGTGGGTGTCTGTGTGTTTCTGTGTGCCGGTGTATGTGTGTCTATGTGTGTGTGTGCGGGTGTCTGCATGTGTGTGCGGGTGTCTGCGGCTGTATGCGGTAACGCTACCGCCAGTACTGTCAGTCACAGTGCTGCGGGATTAGTAGTATCATCTGCTGGCGCCTGTGCTCACAGTTAAAAAAAAAAAAAGTAAAATTAATTACATATTCACATAAAAATAAAAACCCATTATACTCCCCTTAACGCTCAATCCCCGACATTCTCGTCTCCTAGAAATAATGTAAAATAATAAACCAACATATACTCCCTGTCCGCCGTTGTCCAGGTAATCCGAGTGTCACACGGCGATCTTACGTCGGGAGATGTGACTGCTCTACCTGGCCTCCGGCGATACACTGACAGGAGGTAATTGCTCCCGCAGTGAATCACTGAGCCACCGTGAAAGTTCACCAGAGTACATCAGCTGATCAGCTTCGGTGCTCTCACTTACGGCACTGCTGCTTGGAAAAGTTTTCACACGGTCCGTCAAAACACTCTGACATCTACATAGACCCATTCATTTGAATGGTTCTACATGTGTAAGTGTCTCCGTTACATGAGAAAACTGTCCCCACACGTACAGGAGACACTGACGTGTGAAAGGGGCCTTATTAATTAGGGTCTCTGGCTAACACCTGTTCATTACTAAACCTCGGGCTTGGTATTAAATATTATAAATATATATACACATACTGTATATATGTGTATATATATTTATATATATAATATATTTACTTATATTTGTTTTGTGTGTAAACATTATATTTGAACATAGTATGTAATGATATTATGGTCTTCAATGGAGAATGAAAAAAGAGAGGTTGCACAAGGAAATTACTTCACAATTCTTTTTTTTTTTAAATAATATACTTTATTTAGCTTAAAAAAGCACATACAAATTCGCATGAAAATCCGCATCAAATTGGCATCAAAACCGTGTGGAATTTCAACTGTGCTTTCTGCCAAAAGAGGCAGAAACCGCACAGGCATTTCCACAAGCAAATCCGCAACGTGCGCACATAGCCTTAGAAGAAAAAAAAGAAAAGAAAAATCAGATGTAAAAAAAAGTTTGTATAAAAAAAATTACAGATGTTCATTACACTAATGCCCTCCATATAAATTTACCAAATACAAATAATTATTTTTTACAAAAGAAAAATGGACATCACCAACACTGTAA
>JARQOD010000004.1:454132777-454186712 GCA_033576555.1 Oophaga sylvatica | reverse complement strand
TTGTGTAATAGGGTTAACCATGTCTTTTCATGTCGTTTGCCAATCTGATTTGCACAAACAATTACATCAGTCTATGTGTGCAAAATTTCACACCTGTAGGGGTTAATTAAAGGTGTAAATTCGTTGTAAAAAAACGGACTTTTTTGCTACGAATTTACACCTTTAATTAAACCCCTACAGGTGTGAAATTTTGCACAATAGACTGATGTAATTGTTTGTGCAAATCAGATTGCAAACGAATGAAAAGACATGGTTAACTCTATGTAAACCAAGGGGTCATTTCATGTCGGGTTCTGCATTTTCACAAAAGCCGGCAATTGATTAGCGGCTATTATACTATGTAGAAGTGTATGAACTATAAATATAAATATTTATATGTGTCACAAATTCAATGACATGTATATATATATGAGGTGTAAAATTGCTGAAAAAAAATGCGTGGGCTCCCCCCCTATTTTCGCAACCAGACAGACAAAGCCAGTGAGTGGGGGCAGATAATAATAGCCCAGAGAGGGACCATTATTTTTGGCCCCCCCGGCTACTAAATCTGCCCCCAGACACCCAGAAAGGGCAAATCTCTAATTAGATTTGCCCTTTCTGGCACTTTGCCCGTCTATTTCCCATTGCCCTGTAGCGGTGGCGATGGGATAATAAGGGGTTAAAATGACTTGCAATTGAAAGGTCACTTTAACCCAGGTAATAATTGAGAGCTGTCAATCGACAACTATCAATTATTAATCCTATTGTATGAAAGAAAATCAAACACACACACTTTAATAAAAAGAAGTTTAATGAAATATCACACATTTTTTGACCATATTTTATTTACCTGCTAAAACCTTTTCCCTGTAATAAAAATAAAATAATAAAGCAAAATTATTCTTACCAATCCGATGTACAGTCAGGTCCCACGGTGTAATCCATCAGAAAGGGTTAATGTTTACTGCAGGGACCGCAGCTAATGCTGCAGCCTCACAGTAACCCCCAAATGAATGAGTTCCTCTCCTGGCTGACAGGGGGAGGAAGTGGAAAGCTTAATTGAGTGCTTTCCACTTTCACTTCAGGTCAGCCAGGGACACAATCAGTGACGTCAGAGGGAACTGGTTAACAAAAATAGGGGATCCCCTCGAAAAAAATGGCGTGGGGTCCCCCCTATTTTGTTAACCGCCAGTGAAGCGACCGCTGAGGCCTGGATTTTCAGGCTGTTAAGGAGCCAAGATCCATGGACCTTGCCAGCCTGTTTAATACTAGGCCACAGCGTCTGCATTTTTGGTGATTAACAAAAATAGGGGATCCCCTCGAAAAAAAATGGCGTGGGGTCCCCCCTTTTTTTGTTAAACCGCCAGATGAAGCAGACGCTGAGGCCTGGATTTCAGGCTGTTAAAGGGAGCCAAGATCCATGGACCTTGCCAGCCTGATAATACTAGGCCACAGCAGTCTGCATATCTTGGCTGATTAACAAAAATAGGGGATCCCTCGAAAAAAAATTGGCGGGGGGGCCCCTTTTTTGTTAACCAGCCAGATGAAGCAGACCGCTGAGGCCTGGTTTTTCAGGCTGGTAAGGATCCATATCCATGGACCTTGCAAGCCTGATTACCAGGCCACAGCAGTCTGCTTAGCTTGGGGGTTTAAAACAAAAATAGAGGATCCCCTCGAAAAAAAAAACGGCGTAGGGGTCCCCTATTTTTGTTAACCAGCCAAGTAAAATGAGACTGCTGCGGCCTGGTATTAAAAGACTGTAAAGGCCCATGGATTTTGGCCCTCAACAGCTGATAATACCAGGCTACAGCAGCCCCACATTTGGCGCATCAAAAGATGTGCAATTGTGGCACTTTACCCGGCTCTTCCCACTTGCCCTGTAGCGGTGGCAAGCGGGGTAATAAGGGGTTAATGTCACCGTTGATTGCACGGTGACAATAAGCCGGTTAATAATGGAGGCGTCAATAAGACACCGATCCATTATTAATCCCAAGTTATTAAATGCATAAAAAAAAGACAAAGCAAGAAAAAAGTATTTTAATGAATAAAAGAGACAACACAGTTTTCATTTCTTTTATTGTACTCTCATTCTGCGACGCATCAATCTCCTGTAAAAAAAAAAAAAAAACAAACCAACAGTATACCCTGTCCGACGCAGTCCTAGTAACGATTGTCCCCCGACGATCCAGCTCTGCTACATCGCAATGACAGGCAGAGCCTGTCATCGCGACGCAGCACAGCTGATTACCAGTCCCCGGCGGTGACGTCATCGGATGACTGCTTTACGGCCGGGATTACCCAGCAGTCACTGCAGTTATCGCGAGAAACTGCATGTGACCGCCGGGGAGGGAAAAGGATGGCGGCCATGAAGCAGTCCAGGAGTGACCGCCGGAGATCTTCTGCCAGGTAAGTGCCGCTGACTCTGAAGACCCGACGACGGACACTGACAGTGGACAGACCCGACGACGGACACAGACAGTGACAGTGACAAATCCGATTCCGGTATTCGATAAGACGAAAATATCGAAACTAATTATCGAAAGGCCGATAGAGCTAATACTACTCATGAGTAGTGTTGAGCGATACGATAATGCAAATATCGGCTATCGGCCGATATTAGCTCTATCGGCCTTTCGATAATTCGTTTCGATGTTTTCGTCTTATCGAATACCGGAATCGGATTTGTCACTGTCACTGTCTGTGTCCGTCGGTCGGGTCTGTCACTGTCAGTGTCCGTCGGTCGGGTCTGTCAGGAGTCAGCGGCACTTACCTGGCAGAAGATCTCCGGCGGTCACGTCCTGGACTGCTTCATGGCCGCCATCCTCTTCTCCCCGGCGGTCACATGCAGTTTCTCGCGATAACTGCAGTGACTGATGGGTAATCCGGCCGTAAAGCAGTCAGTCCGATGACGTCACCGCCGGGGAAGCTGGTAATCAGCTGTGCTGCGTCGCGATGACAGGCTCTGCCTGTCATTGCGATGTAGCAGAGCTGGATCGTCGTGGGACAATCGTTACTATGGACTGCGTCGGACAGGTGGTATACTGTTGGTTTGTTTTTTTTCTTTTTTCACAGGAGATCGATGGCGTCGCAGGAATGAGAGTACAATAAAAGAATGAAAACTGTGTTGTCTCTTTTATTTCATTAAAATACTTTTTTCTTGCTTTGTCTTTTTTTATGCATTTAATAACTTTTGGGATTATAATGGATCGGTGTCTTATTGACGCCTCTCCATTATTAACCGGGCTTATTGTCACCGTGCAATCAACGGTGACATTAACCCCTTATTACCCCGCTTGCCACCACTACAGGGCAAGTGGGAAGAGCCGGGTAAAGTGCCACAATTGCACATCTTTTGATGCGCCAAATGTGGGGCTGCTGTAGCCTGGTATTATCAGGCTGTTGAGGGCCAAAATCCATGGGCCTTGACAGTCTTTTAATACCAGGCTGCAGCAGTCTGCATTTTACTTGGCTGGTTAACAAAAATAGGGGGACCCCTACGCCGTTTTTTTTTCGAGGGGATCCTCTATTTTTGTTAACCAGCCAAGCTAAGCAGACTGCTGTGGCCTGGTATTATCAGGCTTCCAAGGTCCATGGATCTTGGATCCTTACCAGCCTGAAAAACAAGGCCTCAGCGGTCTGCTTCATCTGGCTGGTTAACAAAAATAGGGGGGACCCCACGCCAATTTTTTTCTCGAGGGGATCCCCTATTTTTGTTAATCAGCCAAGATATGCAGACTGCTGTGGCCTAGTATTATCAGGCTGGCAAGGTCCATGGATCTTGGCTCCTTAACAGCCTGAAAATCCAGGCCTCAGCGGTCTGCTTCATCTGGCTGGTTAACAAAAATAGGGGGGACCCCACGCCAATTTTTTTCGAGGGGATCCCCTATTTTTGTTAATCAGCCAAGATATGCAGACTGCTGTGGCCTAGTATTATCAGGCTGGCAAGGTCCATGGATCTTGGCTCCTTAACAGCCTGAAAATCCAGGCCTCAGCGGTCTGCTTCATCTGGCTGGTTAACAAAAATAGGGGGGACCCACGCCATTTTTTTTTTCGAGGGGATCCCCTATTTTTTGTTAACAGTTCCCTCTGACGTCACAGATGGTGTACCTGGCTGACCTGAAGTGAAAGTGGAAAGCAATCAATTAAGCTTTCCACTTCCTCTCCTGTCAGTCAGGAGAGGAACTCATTCATTTGGGGGTTTACTGTGAGGCTGCAGCATTAGCTGCGGTCCCTGCAGTAAACATTAACCCTTTTGATGGATTACACCGTGGGACCTGACTGTACATCGGATTGGTAAGAATAATTTTGCTTTATTATTTATTTTTATTACAGGAAATGGTTTTAGCAGGTAAATAAAATATGGTCAAAAACTGTGTGATTATTTCATTAAACTTCTTTTTTATTAAAGTGTGTGTGTTGATTTTTCTTTCATACAATAGGATTAATAATTGATAGTTGTCTGATTGACAGCTCTCAATTATTAACCTGGCTTAAAGTGACCTTTCAATTGCAAGGTCATTTTAACCCCTTATTAACCCATTCGCCACCGCTACAGGGCAATGGGAATAGACGGGCAAAGTGCAGAAAGGGCAAATCTAATTAGAGATTTGCCCTTTCTGGGGTGTCTGGGGGCAGATGTTAGTAGCCGGGGGGGCCAAAAATAATGGTCCCTCTCTGGGCTATTATTATCTGCCCCACTCACTGGCTTTGTCTGGCTGGTTGCGAAAATAGGGCGGGAGCCCATGCATTTTTTTTCAGCAATTTTACACCTCATATATATATATACATGTCATTGAATTTGTGACACATATATATATATATTTATATTTATAGTTCATACACTTCTACATAGTATAATAGCCGCTAATTCAATTGCCGGCTTTTGTGAAAATGCAGAACCCGACATGAAATGACACTTGGTTTACATAGAGTTAACCATGTCTTTTCATGTAGTTTGATATCTGATTTGCACAAACAATTACATGAGTGTAAAGGGTATGCCACACTAAACAACATCGCTAACGGGATCGCTAAAAAACGTCACTATTTAGCGATCCCGTTTAGCGATGTTGTTGTGTGCGGCATCTACCAGTGACGTGGCCCCTGCTGTGATCTCGCTGATCGTTCACTAGAGTTCTGGACCGTATTTTGATCGTTTGCGTCCCGCTGGTGACGCTATATCGCTGTGTCTGGCACCTTTGTGAACGATGTGCGACCTCGTTAATGACGTATTAGTCAGCGGCACAGGCGGGACTTTGTTTTCTTTTGTAACGCCCTACAGCTCTGATTGGTGACCACAACATCACCTCAGCTATAATAACTGCGCCCCATCCATTGTTTCCAGAGCACTTTATGGGTCTCTTTTTGCGTTGTTGCGAGGATAGTATCGCGTGTCGGAGTTTTGCGATCCTGTTTGTGGCGCAGTGGTGGGTTTTTGCGATACTGTCTGAGTCGCTAGAGCACCATCCATCCTCATTTGGATCTTCGGGATATTTTGATTCGAGGTACATATTATTTGTGATGTTGTTTGATAATGTTTTTTAACCTTATTTTTTTTTTTGCTTTATTTATTTTACATCCCTGACCTTATTTTTTTTTTTTCGTCTGCTTTATATATTTAACACCCTGACCTTACTTTTTTTTTTTCGTCTGCTTTATTTATTTTACATCCCTGACCTTATTTTTTTTTTCTTCTGCTTTATAAACACCCCTGACCTTATTTTTTTTTTTCGTCTGCTTTATTTATTTTACACCCCCACCATTGTAGACACTTGTAAACTGTATATTAAATGTTAACAGAAAAGTTAAATTTTTTTTTATATATTTTTTATTCTATTCTTTATTTTATTTTGTTTAAACACTTTATTAATAGTAATTAATTAGTAATTAACTTTTCTCTTCTTTACCGTACAGGTTGCACATAATGAACCTGTCCACCGCGGAGCGTATGATTGTGGCAGTTGCACTGTCAATGGAGGCAGATCGTCAGGAAGAGGCACGGGTGGAAGAGAGGCGCTCCAAGCGAAAGCGTCGCATGTGGACCAGAGAATGGCTGGAGCAGAGGTCCAAATTCTCACACATGCATCTAGTGAGGGAGTTGCAGGAGAAGAATCCGCAGGATTTCCGGAATTATCTACGGATGTCGGAGGATTCATTCAAGCTCCTACTGGAAGCTGTGAAGCCACTCATTGAATGGCAGGATACACGGATGCGTGCAGCTGTTTCAGCAGAGGAACGTTTGGCAGTAACGCTGCGATTTCTGGCAACCGGACGTTCAATGAAAGATTTGCAATATTCTGCTGCAATTCTCGGTCGCTGCTTGGAGAACTAATTCCGGAGACATGCAACGCCATCGTCCGCAGTTTACGGAGCTACATGCCTTTTCCCAAATCAGTGGCGGAATGGCAAATTATTGCCTCTGATTTTGAACGGATTTGGCAGTTTCCAAACTGTGGTGGTGCCTTGGATGGCAAACATGTGCGGATCACGCAACCAGCCAAAAGCGGATCCTTTTTTCATAATTACAAGGGCTACTTCAGCGTGATCCTCATGGCCCTTGTTAATGCCAATTATGAATTTATTGACGTTAATGTTGGCATTAATGGAAGGGTTTCTGACGGTGGCGTTTTGGAGCACACAAGTTTTGGTGAACGGTTGTTGAATAATAAACTTAACTTGCCAACCAACATGGACACCACCGCAAACCTAAACTTTGTGTTTGTGGGCGATGAAGCCTTCCCCCTTCATGAGCATCTTGTGAAACCGTACCCACAAAAGACTTTGACAGGGGAAAGGCGGATTTTTAACTACAGACTGTCTAGGGCACGGCGCGTTGTGGAGAATGCCTTCGGCATAATGGCCAACGCTTCAGGGTTTTCCACACTCCAATCAACATGAAGCTGGAATCCATAGACTCTGTGGTGTTGGCCTGTTGTGTGCTGCACAATTTTCTAAGAAAACGCGATGCAGGTACTTACAGTCCGCCAGGATTCATGGACTCGGACAACAATGGTGACGTGGTGCTTGGAGAATGGCGTGACAATGATCCCGCTATTGCAGGCCTTCAACCTGTCAATCAAGGCAGGAGCAAGGACAATGCGAAGGCCGGCCGAGACAAGTACTGCCAATACTTTAATGGGCCTGGTGCAGTGAGTTGGCAGCATCAGGTCTAGTTTGATTTTGAGAATGTTTTACTTTACCCTTTTTTTAACAATGTTTTGATAATAAAATATTTTTATTTTAAAAATGCATTCGTGTTTTTTTCAATTATTTTACCAATATGGAGAAGGGCTAATGATGGGTGAGATGTGGGGAGGGAGTAATGGGGATGGCAAAGACACATGTTACCAGCAGCTGCAGTTTTTAAAATCTTTTCAAAGGCTTTTTTGTTGTCTATTTTTTGTTTTACATTGTATCTACTTGTCACACACATGCTCATGGAGTACCATCAGTCATAGGAGTTAATTGTTAAAAAAATAAAGAAAAAAGTTTCAAATATTTTCAATTATTTAAAGGGCATATATGGTCTCAGTAGCGTTCAAACATTATAATTATATATAACAGATAATACACCACAGCTGCATCTATAAAGTTTAAATATATAATATATATATTTTAGTCATAATATGAAAGATTAAAAAATTGTTATACATATATTTGAAAATTCTGGGGAGGTAAAGGTCAACCAGGGAATCAGTTATTCACAGATATGCGACGTCATTGTGATCGCAATGTGACTACTCACACACAGCTACACAGTTATGCATACAGATATGCAAAAAGCCATTGTGATTTGCAAGGGGATTAGCGAGCCCCAGCCATCAAGATATGCGATGTTATTGTGATCGCTATTTGACTACTCACGCTATGCAAAAAGCCATTGTGACTTGCAAAGGGGATTAGCGAGCCCCAGCCATCAAGATATGCAATGTTATTGTGATCGCTATTTGACTACTCACGCTATGCAAAAAGCCATTGTGACTTGCAAAGGGGATTAGCGAGCCCCAGCCATCAAGATATGCAATGTTATTGTGATCGCTATTTGACTACTCACGCTATGCAAAAAGCCAGTGACTTGCAAAGGGGATTAGCGAGCTCCAGCCATCAAAATATGCGATGTTATTGTGATCGCTATTTGACTACTCACACTGCAGCTACACAGATATGCAAACAGATATGCAAAAAGTCATTTGTGATTTGCAAGGTGAAAATTGTCACGAGCCCAGCCATAAAGACATGACACGCCATTGTGATCGCCCACCTTGGAACAGTGGTATTGCGATTGCAACAGCATCTCATATCTGTGCTTGTCTGCCGCATGGCTGCTGCGGTTACTTTTTAATCGCAAAAACAGTTTTGCGTCGCGGTGCGGCCGCACGTAACGTGCGCACGCTGTGACGTCATGGCGCTGGCGTCGCCCAATGCTCTGTTGTTTGTGATGGCGGCAATGGCGGCGGCGAGACAGAGACAGCGTGGCCCAAAATGGACGGACGAGGAGGTCCGTTATCTCATAAGGAAGACGGACCTCTGGGACTACCACTGTAGGCTACCTGTGGCGCATCCAATGCGCCACAAAAGGGTATGCCTGCAGAGGATCCAGCGGGGCCTGCAGAGGAGATTTAATGTGTGTCGTACAAGAGCACAGATCAGGAAGAAGCTGGCGGACCTGCGATATCGCTCACGCGATAGGGTCGCCAGCATCCGGGCCCAGCTCCGCAGGCCTCTGAGTGAGTATTGATGAGGGTATCTGGATAGGTTTATGTTTTTGGGGTAGGCTACTTTCACACTTGTGTTTTTTAGCGATGCGTTTCGAGCGCACAAGCAGGGCATTAAAAAAACGCATGCAAACGCTTATAAACGCTGCGATATTTAGTCGCATCAGCATGCGCATTTCGACAAAAAAAAACAGCGTTTGTCTGCGATTTCATGCGTTTTTGCATGCGTTTGGGTTGTTTTGGCGCATGCGTTGTCTATGTGTCACATTTCTATCATCTCTGTCTCCATCATCTCTGGCTCTATCATCTTTGGCTCCATCATCTCTGTCTCAATCATCTCTGTCTCAATCATCTCTTTTTTTTTTTTTTTGACCGGAAAAAAAATGCAACATGTTGCGTCTAGCGCGTATGCGTTCACACCGGGAAAATGCTTAGCGCACGACAAACGCACATGAACGCGTGCAAGCGCTAGACCCTGTGCCGCCATGTTAAAGATAGGGGAACATTGCGCATGCGTCCGATAGGACAAGTTGCGCTGCGCAAAAAAACGCAAGTAGCCTTATCTACCTATATCAATGCACCCGCAGTGATGGGAGTACCAGCAGTGATAGGGCAGGCAGTAAAGGGAGTACCAGTCGTGAGGGGGTTTACAGGCATAGATGGAAGTACTGGCAGTAACGGGGTTAGTAGAAGGATTATTTGACTGAATTGTATATTTTATTTACAGCACCACCTTCACCAGCACCAGCTGCTCCACCCTCCCCAGCTACCCCTCCACCTCCATCTCCGGCTACCCCTCCACCACCATCCTCACCACACCTCTCCATCCCTTCAGCCCCTTCCCTGGCAGCA
This sequence comes from Oophaga sylvatica, assembly GCA_033576555.1. Classification (NCBI taxonomy): domain Eukaryota; kingdom Metazoa; phylum Chordata; class Amphibia; order Anura; family Dendrobatidae; genus Oophaga; species Oophaga sylvatica. The sequence goes on along the minus strand of JARQOD010000004.1, from coordinate 454,177,167 downwards.
ACCCCCCCTCCACAGTCGGGGTCATCCAGCACCTCACCTTCCATTGTCTTCTCTCCAGCATCATCCCGTCACACGGATGCAGGCTCCCCATCAGGTAATTAACGCACATTATATAAGCTTCAGACAAGTTTGAGAACTTTGTAAGGTCTTATGTGTGTAATGGCTGTTGTGATATAAAAATTTTTTTCTGTGTTTCCCTAGCCGGCGGAGCATCAGGTTCTGGGTGGGCGGTCAGCGGGTCGTCTGACGACAACCGTAAGTGTTAATTAACATAACATGTACATGTTGATGTTGCAACAGAATTCACTATTAACTGTTACCTTTTCCTCCACAGAAATCCCGACTGCCCAGGACCTGTTGGTGTCCCACCGCCGGGTGATGGCGAAAATGTGCAGCGCTGTGGCATCGATGCAGACTGCGGTGGCAGAGCTGCAAAGTGCAATGGGAGCTCTGCATCAAACACGGGATGATGCTGGAGAGGGCAGCGGCTGGACACCTGGGCCCTCATTAATTTTTTTTTTTTGAATTTTTTTTATTTTGTTAATAATTAGTTTATAATTTTTTATTTTGTTATGTTTTTTTTTTATTATTTAAATTTTATATCTTTATTTAAAAAAAAAAAAAAGAAATATATATGAAAATAATATATATTTAATATTTTACGTTAATCTACGCAGGTGTGGTGTATTATTTTTTAGTATAAGGTTTTAGCGTAGTGTGACCAGGGGCCTTTAAAAAAAATGTTAATTTTTGATATTTTTTTCATTTCATTTTTTCCCTATGATGGAACACCTATGATAGCTAGTACTCCCATGACCCCATGTGTGACAAGTAGATGTAATAAAAATACAACATTTTAATAGTTGACATCACATAAGAAAAGACCACAATTCATTAGATAAATAAGTTTTTTTATTAATAAAAGGTAACAATGTAAAAATATAAAAACAACCAAAAAAAACTTTAGTAAAACATTTTAAAACTACAACTGCTGGTAAGATGGATCATTGCCATTACCACGCTGCCTCTGCGGTGAATAAAAATAAGGGGGAGCACCAGCGTTTGGGTTTATCCCAACTGGGTTTGGCACAGGATTGTGCGGCCATGAGTAGTCCGGGTACTGCGGTCTTGGCATGATGACATATCTGTTGTCAAGGTTTCCAAAAGACGCTTGATTCAGTACCTCTAACATCAGTCTCTCAGCATGAAGCCGCTGAACAGGATCCAGAGTAGGCAGCCTCTCATTAGCAAAATATGCAAAGCCAGTTATTTTTGTTTCTTTTTCTGCCGTAAGAAGTTTTTTTGCAATTTCCACCAATTCAGGAGTAGCCGAGGTGGGAGCCGAGGTGGGAGCCTTCCTTTTCGTTCCTGAAAGTGAAAGCTGCCTCCGCACAGATGATGTGGCTCGACTACTTTGTCTATGTGATCCGGCATGCTGTCTTCTTCAGTTGGAGGTGTGGAGACGCCCCTTCTGTGTCCTGCATGAACAAAAAACAAATGGTAAATCACAAAGACAAAGAAATTAATCTTCACACTATAACATCCATATACAGCAAAATTGTGAAAACGACACTTTTTAATGGAAAGGCCTCAACCGTTGAGCTACATAAATTATCAGTACATGAAGGGATATATTCTGCCATTTTATCTACATTTCACAATAATATTTTTTAAATTTAAGTCCACTTTGGCATGTACATTAAAATGTGTTTTAATACAAAGGTACTTACATGTACGACAGGGGTGTCCGGCTGGATCACTGGGTCTAGATCCGAAATGGATGTCCCTTCTCTGGGTACTTCTTGGTCCCTTGTAAAAGCTAACAGATCAAAGTACCACAGTTTGGGGACATAAACTTCTTCGGCCCCGGCTCCAGATTTGGTTGAATTGATAACTTTATTGAGCTCTTTTTTATAAACCGTGCGGAGGCCCTGAATCCGTTTTTTAACCGTTGACTCATCCGCCGGTTCATCAGGGTAACGGCTCCTGCAGAGCTCCACCAGTTTTTGGTAGGCGTCCTTCTTTTTCAACCGGTTACAATAATCTGCAGACTTAATTTTCCAGAGGCACGGCATTGTGCGGTACAGCTCGATAAAATCACGCAAAAACTCCTGCTTATCAGCCATCTGTAATAAAAAAATGATTATGTGAGAACAGCAGAATGGTTAAATAAAATGCTTACATAGCCTACAACATAGAACACAGCAGGGATCACAAAATGGTGGTTGTGGGCGACGCAGGAGTAAACATAGACAGAGCTGGGATCATAAAATGGTGGGCGTGCCTGAACAAAACAATGAAAAAACATGATGGACAACAATGATTAACAACAGCAGAGAGATCTAAAATGGATCGGTACAATTAAAGACAAAAGAAAAATTAAATGTGACAAAAAAAATTACCTACCTTACAAAACTTGTGTGATTCTGAAAAAAGAAATAGGGAAACTAGCGTCACAACTGGATCGCAGAGGATACTCCACAGACTGGATCGCAAAAACCTCCAACGTAGAACGTAGCAACCGAAATAGTGGCGTAAACCGGATCGCAGTAGCTACCAAGACTAGCAGGACACACTGGGTGAAAGAAACCGCTTCTGCTCGAGAGCAATGGAGAGGAGTGCTGATACGTCGTCTTTTATGACGCGGTCATCCAATCACAAAGCGGGAGAGCTGTGATAAATATCTATGACACACATAGTGACCACCAATCTGTGACGAGGGGCGTGCAAAAGGTCGCGCTCAGTCACGCCTATCGAGGTCGTGATCTTTCACAGTACATGCAGTGTGGCACATCCCAACGACCGCCAAAGTCGTTAAAAAGATCGCTAACCGCTGATGCGACGTTAATGAGATCGTCAAGTATGGCAGCTACTAGCGACCTTAAAACGATCACACCAACGATAGCGTCGTTATCGTGATCGTTAGCGGGAAGTTTAGTGTGGCAGTACCTTAAGTGTGCAAAATTTCACACCTGTAGGGGTTAATTAAAGGTGTAAATTCGTAGCAAAAATGTCAGTTTTTTTTTACAATGAATTTACACCTTTAATTAACCCCTACAGGTGTGAAATTTTGCACACATAGACTGATGTAATTGTTTGTGCAAATCAGATTGCAAACGACATGAAAAGACATGGTTAACCCTATGTACACCAAGTGTCATTTCATGTCGGGTGCTTCTGTCTTTTCACTGAAGCCGGCTTTACCCGGCAATTGAATCAGAGAGATATTTTACTATGTAGAAGTGTATAAACTATACATATATGTATATATATATGTCACAATGACATGTATATATATATATATATGTATTCTATGTGTGTATATAGAAGGTTTTTTTTAGTTGCGATATTTTGTTCCCATAGACTTACATTGGACTTCCGGTATCGAAATCGGATATCGACGATATTTAGTGATATCGGCGATACAATTTCGATACGATATTTTTAGATATCGAGCACTATCGCTCAACACTACTCATGACCCAATATAAACATGGATTTACGAGAGACCGTTATTGTCAGACTAATCTGATAAGCTTTTATGAAGAAGTTCTGTACTTGACAAAGGAAATGTAGTGGACGTGGTGTATATGGACTTTTCAAAAGCTTTTGATACAGTGTCACACATAAGGTTGATACATAAAATGAGAACAATGGGGATAGGGGAAAATATGTGTAAGTGGGTTAAGAACTGGCTCAGGGAGAGGAAACAAAGGGTGGTTATTAATGGAGCACACTCGGACTGGGTCAAGGTTACCAGTGGGGTACCACAGGGGTCAGTATTGGGGCCGCTTCTCTTTAACATATTTATTAATGATCTTATAGGGGGCATACAGAATAGTATTTCAATATTTGTAGATGACACTAAACTCTGCAGGGTCATCAATACAGAAGAGGACAATTTTATATTACAGGAGGATTTTTAAACTAGAAGCTTGGGCTGATAAATGGCAATGAGCTTTAATGGAGATAAATGTAAGGTCATGCACTTGGGTAGAACAAACAAGATGTATAATTATGTGCTTAATTGTAAAACACTGGGCAAAACTGTCACTGAAAAAGACCTGGGTATATGGGTGGATGACAAACTTACATTTAGTTGCCAGTGTTAGGCAGCTGCTGCAAAGGCAAATAAAATAATGGGATGCATTAAAAGAGGCATAGATTCTCATGAGGAGAACATAATTTTACCTCTATACAAGTCACTAGTGTGACCACACTTAGAATACTGTGTGCAGTTCTGGTCTCCGGTGTATGAGAAAGACATAGCTGAACTAGAGCGGGTGCAGAGGAGAGCAACCAAGGTTATTAGAAAAGTGGGGGGTCTACAATTTCAAGACAGTTTATTACACTTGGGGTTATTTAGTTTGGAAAAACGAAGGCTTAGGGGTGATCTTATTACAATGTATAAATATATGAGGGGACAGTACAAAGACCTTTCTAATGATCTTTTTACTCAAGCCCCCGTCACACTAAGCGAGATCGCTGCTGAGTCACAAGTTTTGTGATGCAACAGCGACCTCAGCAGCGATATTTCTACGTTTGACACGTAGCAGCGACCAGGCCCCTGCTGTGAGATCACTGGAAGTGTCGGAATGGCCTGGACCTACTTTTGATCGTTGAGGTCCCGCTGGCTGCATGCATCGGTGTGTTTGACACCTTTACCAACGACCTCGTTGGCGACTCAGAACCGAGACACATAGACGACACATCGTTACACAGGTCGCTATGGGTCGCCAATCGTTGGTGCGTCGTTGGGAAGATCTGACTATTTGGCATCTCACCAGCGATCACATAGCGATGCAGCAACGATCCCTGCCAGGTCGTATATTTGTCGGGATCGCTGTAGTGTCGCTGAGTGTGACGGTACCCTTAGACCTGTGACAGGGACAAGGGGGCATCCTCTACGTCTGGAGGAAAGAAGGTTTAGTCATAATCACAGACGCAGATTCTTTACTCTAAGAGCAGTGAGACTATCAACTCTCTGCCGTATAATGTTGTAATGAGTGATTCCCTACTAAAAGTTAAGAAGGGACTGGATGCCTTTCTTGAAAAGTATAATATTACAGGCTATATACACTAGTTTCCTAGATATTGCGTTGATCCAGGGAGCTAGTCTGATTGCCGTATGTGGAGCCGGGAAGGAATTTTTTTCCCCAATGTGGAGCTTAGTGTTTGCCACATGTTTTTTTTTTGTCTTCCTCTGGATCAACATGTTAGGGCAGGTTAGGATAGGATATGGGTTGAACTAGATGGACTTAAAGTCTTCCTTCAACCTTAATACCTATGTTACTTTGAAAGAAAAAGAATTGTCAACGGATTTACGGGAAAATGTAGTTGAACTGTATAAAACAGGAAAGGGATACAAAAATATATCCAAGAAATTGATAATGCCTACTGTTCAGACATGGATACCGAACACATTCTTCACCAGGAAGTCCATGTTACTGTTTGGGTTCAGCCCCCTGAACACCGGGTGTTTGTTGTACTGTCGTGTGCATGACAGCACAGCAAACACTGCTTCTGATCAGTGGTAAAATCAATACCGCTGGTCAGACAGCCACAGTTCCAGCACTGTCAAATGACAGCGTGAGCCCCCAGCTGCGATCGGAGGTATAGAGTTTACCTCCGTTCACTGGTGTCGAACAATGGGACTACTGCTCCCATCAGCCTACGCCCGCTGCCAATAATAACAGTGAGAGCAGGTTGCGACTGATGGGAGTATTCATCCGCCAGTGCCTGCACTCTAAATAATTAAACAAAAAAACAGCGTACATTCCCTTGTATTTTTGATAACCAGACAGCAAAACTCACAGCTGGGGGCATCAATCCTCAGTTATTAGCGTTAGCAAGGCTGGCTATCAATAATAGAGGGGTCCCATGATGTTTTTTTACTTATTTAAATAAATGATAAAAACGGAGCGGAGTCCACCCATTTTTGACAACCAGCCTTGCTAAAGCAGACAGTTGAGGGCTGGTATTCTCAAGCTGGTAAGGGGCCATGGCCTCTCAACCTTAAAAATAGCAGCCCACTGCCACCCAGAAAAGGCGCTCATATTAGATGCACCACTTCTGGCACTTTGCCTGGCTCTTCCCATTTGCCCTGCAGCGGTGGCATGTGGGGCTCATATTTGTGGGATTGATGTCACCTTTTTTATCATCTGGTGACATTAACCCCTTCACCCCCAAGGGTGGTTTGCACGTTAATGACCGGGCCAATTTTTACAATTCTGACCACTGTCTCTTTATGAGGTTATAACTCTGGAACGCTTCAACGGATCTTTGCGATTCTGAGATTGTTTTCTCGAGACATATTGTACTTCACGTTAGTGGTAAAATTTCTTCGATATACCTTGCGTTTATTTTTGAAAAAAATGCAAATATGGCGAAAATTTTGAAAAATTTCCAATTTTCAAACTTTGAATTTTTTTTCCCTTAAAACAGAGAAATATGTCATACAAAATAGTTAAGAAATAACATTTCCACATGTCTACTTTACATCAGCACAATTTTGGAACCAAAATTTTTTTTTGTTAGGAAATTATAAGGGTTAAAAGTTGACCAGTGATTTCTCATTTTTACAACAAAATTTACAAAGCCATTTTTTTAGGGACCACCTCACGTTTGAAGTCACTTTGAGGGGTCTATATGGCAGAAAATACCCAAAAGTGACACCATTCTAAAAACTGCACCCCTCAAGGTACTCAAAACCACATTCAAGAATTTTATTAACCCTTCAGGTGCTTCACAGGAGCTGAAGCAACGTGGAACGAAAAAATGAATATTTAACTTTTTAGCCACAAAAATGATCTTTTACAAACTTTTTTTTATTTTCACAAGGGTAAAAGGAGAAAATGGACAGATAAAGTTGTTGTGCAATTTCTCCTGAGTACGCCAATACCCCATATGTGGGGGAAAACCACTGTTTGGGCACATGGCAGAGCTCGTAAGGGAAGGAGCGCCGTTTGACTTTTTCAAACTAAAATTGGCTGGAGTTGAGATTGGACGCCATGTCGTGTTTGGAGAGCCCCTGATGCGCCTAAACAGTGGAAACCCCCCACAAGTGACACCATTTTGGAAACTAGACCCCCTAAGGAACTTATCTAGATCTGTTGTGAGCACTTTGAACCCCAAAGTGTTTCACAAAAGTTTATAATGCCTGGGTGTGAAAAAAAAAAAAACAATTTTCCACAAAAATGATTTTTTAGTCCCAAATTTTTGATTTTTCCCAAGGAAATTGGACCCCAAAAGTTGTTGTCCAATTTGTCCTGAGTACGCTGATACCCCATATGTGGGGGGGGACTGTTTGGGTGCATGGCAGGGCTTGGAAAGGAAGCAGTAACGTTTTGGAATGCAAACATTGATGGGGGTCATGTTCCACTTGTAGTGCCCCAGATGAGCCTAAACAGTGGAAACCCCCCACAAGTGACCCCATTTTGGAAGCTAGACCCCCTAAGGAACTTATCTAGATCTTTGGTGAGCACTTTGAACCCCCAAGTGCTTCACACAAGTTTATAATGCCCGGGCATGAAAATAAAAAATCCTATTTTTTTCCCACAAAAATTATCTCTTAGTCACTAATTTTTTATTTTCCCATAGGTAACAGGATAAATTGGACCTCAAAAGTTGTTGTACAATTTGTCCTGAGTATGCTGATACCCCATATGTGGGGGGGAATCACTGTTTGGGCGCACAGCAGAGCTCGGAAGGGAAGGAGCACCATTTGACTTTTTCCAACCAAAATTGGCTGGAATTGAGATTAGAGGCCATGTTGCATTTGGAGAGTCCCTGATGTGCCTAAACAGTGGAAACCCCCCACAAGTGACCCCATTTTGGAAACTAGACCCCCTAAGGAACTTATCTAGATCTTTGGTGAGCAATTTGAACCCCCAAGTGCTTCACACAAGTTTATAACGTAGAGCCGTAAAATTAAAAAATCATATTTTTTCCACAAAATTGATCTTTTCACCCCAATTTTTATTTTCCCAAGGGTAACAAGACTCCAAAAGTTATTGTGCAATTTGTCCTGAGTACGCTGATACCCCATATGTGGGGGTAAACCACTGTTTGGGTGCATGGCAGAGTTTGGAAAGGAAGGAGCGCCGTTTGACTTTTTCAACGCAGAATTGGCTGGATGCCATGTCGTGTTTGGAGAGCTCCTGATCTGCCTAAACAGTGGAAACCCCCACAAATGACACCATTTTGGAAACTAGACCCCTCAAGGAACTTATCTAGATGTGTGGTGAGCACTTTGAACCCCCAAGTGCTTCACAGAAGTTTATAACGTACAGCCGTAAAATAAAAAATCTTTTTTTTTTTTACAAAAATGATTTTTTTGCCCCCAATATTTTATTTTCACAAGGGTAACAGGAGAAATTGGAACCCAAAAGTTGTTGTCCAATTTGTCCTGAGTACGCTGATACCCAATATGTGGGAGTAAACTACTGTATGGGCGCACGTCGGGGCTCGGAAGGGAAGTAGTGACGTTTTGGATTGCAGACTTTGATTGATTGGTCTGGGGGCGTCATGTTGCATTTGGAGAGCCCCTGATGTGCCTAAACAGTGAAAACCCCCCACTAGTGACCCCATTTTGGAAAATAGACCCCACAAGGAACTTATCTAGATGTGTGGTGAGCACTTTGAAGCCCGAAGTGCTTCACAGAAGTTTATAGCGTACAGCCGTAAAAATAAAAAATCCTTTTTTTTTTTACAAAAATGATTTTTTTCGCCCCAAATATTTTATTTTCAAAAGGGTAACAGGAGAAATTGGACCCCAAAAGTTGTTGTCCAATTTGTCCTGAGTACGCTGATACCCAATATGTGGGAGAAAACTACTGTATGGGCGCACGTCAGGGCTCAGAAGGGAAGTAGTGACGTTTTGGATTACAGACTTTGATGGAATGGTCTGGGGTCGTCATGTCGCATTTGGAGAGCCCCTGATGCGCCTAAACAGTGGAAACCCCCCACAAGTGACCCCATTTTGGAAAATAGACCCCACAAGGAACTTATCTAGATGTGTGGTGAGCGCTATGAAGCCCCAAGTGCTTCACAGAAGTTTATAACATACAGCCGTAAAAACAAAAAAAAATCATTTTTTTTTTTACAAAAATGATATTTTCACCCCCAGTTTTTTATTTTTCCAAGGGTAACAAGAAATAGGACAAATTGCACAATAACTCTTGGGGTACAGAGTACGCTGATACCCCATATGTGGGGGTAAACTACTGTTTGGGTGCATGGCAGAGCTCAGAAGTGAAGGATCACCGTTTGACTTTTTCAACGCAGAATTGACTGGAATTGAGATCAGACGCCATGTCACATTTGGAGAGCCCCTGATGTGCCTAAACAGCAGAAACCCCCCAATTCTAACTCCAACCCTAACCCCAACACACCCCTAACCCTAGTCCCAACACTAACCACAAACCTAAGCCTAACACACCCCTAACCCTAATCCCAACCCTAACCCTAATCCTAACGTTAGCACCAACCCTAACCCTAACTTTAGCCGCAACCCTAACCCTAATGGAAAAATGGAAATAAATTGTTTTAATTTTATTATTTTTCCCTAACTAAGGGGGTGATAAAGGGGGTTTGATTTACTATTTATAGCGGGTTTTTGTGATTGGCAGCTGTCACGCTAAAAGACGCTTTTTATTGCAAAAAGTAGTTTTTTGCATCACCACATTTTGAGAGCTATAATTTTTGCATATTTTGGCCCACAGAGTCATTTGAGGTCTTATTTTTTGCGGGACGAGGTGACATTTTTATTGGTACCATTTTTGAGCATGTGACGTTTTTTGATCGCTTTTTATTTCGATTTTTGGGAGGTTAGAATGAACAAAAATCAGCAATTCATGAATTTCTTTTGGGGGAGGCGTTTATACCGTTTCGCGTGTGGTAAAATTGATAAAGCAGTTTTATTCTTCGGGTCAGTACGATTACGGTGATACCTCATTTATATCATTTTTTTATGTTTTGGGGCTTTTATAGAATAAAAGCAATTTTATCTAAAAAATTATTATTTTTGCATCGCTTTATTCTGCGAGCTATAACTTTTTTATTTTTTCGCTGATGATGCTGTATGATGGCTAGTTTTTTGCGGGACAAGATGACGTTTTCAGCGGTACCATGTTTATTTATATCGGTCTTTTTGATCGCGTGTTATTCCACTTTTTGTTTGGCGGTATGATGATAAAGCATTGATTTTTTTTTAAGGGGTTCACTAAAGGGGTTAACTAGTGGGATAGTTTTATAGGGGGGGTCGTTACGGATGCGGCGATACCAAATATGTGTACTTTTATTGTTTTGTTTTTTTTATTTACAGGTAGAAATGAATTTATTGGGGAATATATATTTTTTTTTTATGATTTTTTTTACCACTTTTTATTTTCATTTTTTTACCTTTTTTACTTTGTCCCAGGGTGGGATATCACAGTATTTTAGCAGATCGCTGGTGTGACAGTGTGCACAGCACTCTGTCACACCTGCGATCGCTCTGGCAGTGCTGCAGGCTTCTCAGTGCCTGCTCTCAGCAGGCACTGAGGAAGCCGCCTCCCTGCAGGACCCCGGCGCCATCTTGGATCCGGGGACCTGGAGGGAGGACGGACCCTCGGAACGGCGCGACACATCGCGCTGCTCTGAGGGTCTCAGGGTAGCGCGCCCCCTGCCCCCTGCCTGCGCGATCCTCCCCTGTGCCCCCTGGTACAGCGCGATCATGTTTGATCGCGGTGTGCCAGGGGTTAATGTGCCGGGAGCGGTCCGTGACCGCTCCTGACACATAGTGCTGGGTGTCAGCTGTGATAATCAGCTGACACCCGGCCGCGATCGGCTGCGCTCCCCCCGGGAGCGCGTCCGATCGCACGGGACGTACTATCCCGTCCATGGTCATACGGGCCCAGGTACCATGGACGGGATAGTACGTCTGATGGCAGTAAGGGGTTAAGCCCACGGATCAGCAATGGAGAGGCGTATATAAGACAACTATCCATTACTAATCCTATAGCTATATTGTGAATAAACACACAGCCAGAATAAAGTCTTTTATTTGAAATAAAAACAAACCACCTATTTTATGTAAAAATAACAAACACCGTTATAATCACATAACACCAATTCCATTGAATTCCTTGTCTCCTGTAATAAAACTAAAATAAAAAACAACAATATCCCTCACCTGTCTGACATTCTGTCCCACACCGTAATCCATATCTGGGGATAAATAGTTTTCAACCTGGACGGTGCCAAGATGTGACCATCCAGGCTGAGAACCACTGATTAATTATACAATGGATGAATCTCAGAAATAATCACCATATTTTATACATCCTTTTATATTAACAGTTTTAACATCCATAACCTAGGTCTCATGCTGATATGTTTTTGCATATTTTTACATTTTTTCGTTTATCTTTATACTGTTTGTATTTGATTTTAATTGATAGGAACTATTTAATTCATAGAATTTTATATACTCTGTAATTGTTTTAATATTTACTCTTAGGTATGTACCAATTGAATCCTATGTAAGTTTAATGTGTTATTTTCATATCCGCTGTAGATGCACTCATGTTTTTATGCTACTACCAATGTATATTTCTCTTATATCAATTTCTATTTTTATTTAGTTTCACACCATCAAAAATTAGATTTCATGTGAATTCACAGCTTCTGACATCTTACCGTCCTTACCGTTGTTTCTCCTAACAAAAACACATTTTTCTTCTGCGCCATATATTTATTTTAAACTAGAGTATTCACAACACCTCTTCTTAGCTTATTTCTTACTATTCTTCAATCTCATTCACATTTTTTTTTCTTTTTCCTTCCTTCTGTTTCTGTCTTCCAGGTCTCCTTTTGGATTTGAACCCTAACCCACCCCTCAGTGGGTGGTACCCTAAGTTTTTTGGTGCCCATTTTGGTCTATAAATACCTCCATGGACCAGTGTGTGTAACCTGTTGTTTTTTTTTCTTACACTTGATAAAGATGGCAGTATGGCATAGTAACGCGTAATGTACAATAAAGAACCTTCTAATGAATACTGCAGCAAAAGTCTTCTTTCCAGCAGTGAAGCCAATTTTTAAACATGTTTATCTCTGTTTTGGTAATTGCCTGTATGGGTTGACACCCTAAGATAATGCAATGGTGCCCCCATTCAACAATGACTTACCCTGAATGTCCTTAGCAGCTTCTAGGATAGCTTGAGTAGCATTTCACTTAGGAATAAAGGAACGACACAAAAAACAACTGCAACCAACACAAACTCACAAGCTGCAGCCAAGTAAATTAATCCAAGATAGTCTATCACCTGCAGGAAACACCAGTAAGGGAAAATATTCAAAGCTGCACCAGAAAAGTGACAGGACAGGTAAACAGTGTAAGTGAAAAACACCTTTGTTCAGCTGGACAGACGGCAGCAAGAGTAGCAGAACCCAAATACCCAGAGAAAAAGTGTGTCTCCTGTGGCTTGGCAGAAATAGAAGCTAATCACAGAACACAAACTCAAGGGATCAAACCCAGGAGCATGATAACAACCATATGTACATGATAAACATGTTGCAATTAAACAATTTTGAGTAACCTTCCATCTGATGTTTCTTTTACTGGAATTGTCAGCAGCCCATAGAAATCTGCTATCTCATCTTTACTACATTTTTTTCCTTTGTGGGTATTGCAACAGCTGATTAAGCCATTACAGAGGTTATGTCTTACACAAATATACCAAAATATTTAGAATTGAGAGTCCTCAGTGGTTGATACCTTTTAATGGCTAACTGAAAAGATGGTAACAAATTGCAAGCTTTCGAGACTACTCAGGTCTCTTCATCAGGCAAAGACTAATACAAAATATGAAGAATCACATATTTATACACAACACAGCACAGAAACAATGCAATAGGTAAGACAAGTGACGTGAAGCAGAACTGTCATTATGGGGGATATAGATGAACATAAATATTGGAATAGTCCATAGATAAGCAGTGTGAAAGTTATATTGCCCTCTGATTGGGGTCTGGTTCTGTGTTGTGATGCCCCCAGAAGGTTTGAAGAGCAAATTGATGTAAAATACATAAATCCATGCGACACATTCATTCCTGTACTGAGTGTGTCAAAGGTCGTCATGAGTTTATATTCCCAAACCTTTCTGTCTCTCTCAGATTTAAAGTTATCTTTTAATACAAGTAATTCATGTACATCATGCTATGACCGGTGATACAAAAGTGTTTGGCCACAGGGAGATCCATTCTTTTTTCTCTTATTGTGTGGCCAAACACTTTTGTATCCCCGGTCATAGCATGATGGACATGAAATTACTTGTATTAAAAGCAATGGCCAATGCTTTTAGGGCAGAACTTGGCTGGACTAAGGAACTGAGGGGAGCTGGAGCTTCGACGATTTCGGTACAGACGGGCCGGATGCTTCCCCGCGGCCACCAAACATAGTGATTGATGAATTCAGTTCTGAGGTAAAGCAGGCTGAAGGAAATGTCATTATAGAGAGGTCAGGCCTGGAAGGAACTGGGGAGCAGTCTAGGACGGTCTGGTCCGGGCGTGTACTGCACAGAAGTGACAGCAAAGCAGGGAGAGATAAGGAAACAAATGAAACACCTGTTGTGCCAACTGTGGATGTAACGTGTGAAGAATTAAGTAAAGAATGTGTTCATGTTATTCTGGACTGTGTCTCCATTACTGGGGGTCTCGAGGAAGAGGGACCGTCGATGCCTGGGAGGTGCCCAGGAGGAGTGGAATCTGGAGATGCAGGTACGCCAGAGGGAAAAAAAACCATTTCATGTAGGGGAAGGACTGGACATGGATATTACAGTAATCCAGGTCACGACTACAGTCCTGTCCCTCCTTTACACTTCATTCAGGCCTCTTTCTGATTACCACTAGAGGCCTAGTATTATGGTGCCATATAGTGCTCCATATCCATAAGCTCTGTATAAGCCCACCCTCACCACTGTTTATAATGCCTCCAGCCTGGTTGCTTCCTATAATAATGTCCTCCATTCTGGCAACTTCATTTAATAATGTTCCCTGTACGGAGACCATTAGTTTATAGTGCCCCCCTTCCTGTGCCATTTAGTTAATAATGTCCCCTGTCCTGGGCACTTTAGTTTATAATATGCGCCTCCTATGATCTTTATTTAATAATATCCCTCCATGCTGGCGCTCTTCTAAAACACATTTAAAAAAAATGCCAAAAATAAATACTTCTTCTTACCTGACGGCGCTCCTGCAGCAAGCAGTGTCTTCTTCCTACGTAGCAGGCAAAAGGTGGTGGGTGGCATGTGGCAGTGATGTCATACACCTCCTGCGACAGCCACACTCACATCAGCTGTTGGCCTCTGATTGGCCAGTGACCTATATAACTATTGTGGTGCAGAGAGCTGGTGGAACTCTGCGCCACAAAAAATATCAGCTCAATGTGTGTCTGAGAAGGCACATACATCTGAAAATGGCACTGGCGTCGGCGGGCCACCTGACTCCATGGGCATGGTCGTGGTTGCATCTTCTGCGCTCATGATGGTTGCGTCCCTGAGAGTACCAGACATGTACAAGAGCTGCACTTCACATTATGCAATGTGATTTACTTCTTGTGCTATTATCTACTCCTAAACAAATATTTAGTACCTGAACACTGCCCACTGCTAGATTTTACTCTTCTACGGTAACTAGTATCGTAATTGATAAATCCTATAAGCATGGGATGTATACTGCAGTATTTACTGCCAAACTGAGCAAAGACCATTCTGAAATCATCCTGATTATTGACATTAGTAACAGATGAATGGCATTAAGTCTAAAAGCAAATAAAAAAGTAATTTATTAAATATTACACGTAAGTTCACATGTGGCCAATTTCCAACATATGCTCAATCTTAGAGGTAAACATATTGCAAATGTAAATGTCAGGCTATTATCATTAACTGATATCTCTATGCACAATATATTTTGATTAGTGATAAATAATAGTTTGATGCTTGGGTGTTTATAGTAAGCAATAAATGTTATCATAACGATTATTGCTGTCTGTAAATGTAGCTTTAGTATAGACTCAGGTGCAGTAACGCATCGATCTAAGGCTAAGTATATCAGGTTTAATGTTAACCGCTTCCTGCGGTTTCCAATTTTCATTTTTGCACTTTCGTTTTGTTTCTCACTTTCTCCCAATATAGAAAACGTTTTAAAATTTCTATATACATATCTGCTTGGGGCCTGTTTTTAACAACTCGATTTGTAGTTTGCAGCATACTTGCCTCAACTAATTAAAGGGAATCTGTCACCCTAAATTGGCGGGATATTTAAATGATGGCAATCAGGTCAGATGGGCGGTGTTTTCGGTACTTGCCTTAACATGTTGTTCGCCGCTGTCTCCATTATTTCTGGGAATTGTAGTCGTTGTCCTCCATATAACGCACCTGCGCATTGCAATCTAGAATTGCGCACGCGCAGTATGCTTTGCCAGCAGATTGCAATGCGCAGGCGCATTATATGGAGGGCAACGACTACAATTCCCAGAAATAATGGAGACAGCGGCGAACAACATGTTAAGGCAAGTACCCAAAACACCGCCCATCTGACCTGACTGCCATCATTTAAATATCCCGCCAGTTTAGGGTGACAGATTCCCTTTAAAGGAAATGTCTCACCATAATGTAGGGGCAGAGTACACAATTCCAGCATTGCGTCACTTACTGAGTTGCTTGTTGTAGTTTTGAAAAACAAAAACCAGTTTTATCTGATAGAGATTATCACTAGAAGACTAGTATTCTGGTGCCATATAGTCCTCCATATTCATGAGCTCTGTATAAACCCCACCGCTACCACTGATTGGGAGCCTTCTGCCTATGCACAGTGCTGCCAGGAAGCTGCCAATCAGTGGTGTAGGCAAGGTTATACAGAGTTCAGCTTTGAGAGAACTCGTAGATCTGCAACAGATAAAATAATTTTTAAACAAAACTGCAGCAACCAGTATACTAAGTGACACATCGCTGTACATCATGCTGCTCTCAGATAGAGTAGTAAAAACCTAGGAACAGATTCTTTTTAACTTAATACTGCAATTTGTAGTAATCAGTATTTAGATTTTCTGCAATATACATTCTACATTCCCAGAAAATTTTTAATTAGAGCAAAGTATTGGTGAATCCTACTATTCCCTTATTTTATTTGAGGACTAGACACATGGAGAGGTAAGCCTGTAGAGTCAGGATCCCATCTGAGATGAGGTCACCTTGTCAGTTGTAGGTGAGTTACACCTCACCAAAACTAAGCCGTGGGCCTGATATCACCGTACAATACAAAGGTGACATCAACCCCACAAATATGAACCTTACTTGCCACCGACACAGGGCAAGTGGGAAGAGCCAGGCAAAGCACCAAAATTGGTTCATCTAATAGATGCACCTTTTCTGGGCAGCTGTGGGCTGCTATTTTTAGGCTGAGGGGCCAATATCCATGGCCCCTTAACAGCCTGAGAATACCAGCCCGCAGATGTCTGCTTTAGCTTGGCTGGTTGTCAAAAATGGGGGGACCAAACGCAGTTTTTTAATTATTTATTTAAATAATTTTTAAAAATGGCATGGGGACCCCTCTATTCTTGATATCCAACCTTACTAAAGCTGACAGCTGAGGGTTGCAGCACCCAGCTGTGAGTTTTGCCTGTCTGGTTATCAAAAATACAGAGGAACCCATGCTGTTATTTCTTTTGTTTATTATTTTTTAGAGAGCAGGCGACTGCTGATGAACACTCCCATCAGTCGCAGGCTGCTATCGCTGTTATTAGAGGCAGCAGGCATAGGCTGGTGGGAGTAGTAGTGCCATCAGATGACACTAGTGACCAGAACTTTTTACATCCGATCACAGTTGCGGGCTCACGCTGTCAATTAACAGCCTGGGAACTGCGACTGTCTGACTGGCAGTAATGATTATACTGCCGAACATAGGCAGTATTTGCACCGCTATCATGCACATGACAGTGTGGCAAACCCTAGATGTTTCGGCCCCCCATTCCTGTGAATGGGGTCCGGGTTTGAGTTTGCCCATCCCTACTGGCTGGCAAGTTCCAGTCTGGGGACAGCGACACATCACTGGACATTGAGTAGTGACCCATCAATAACCAGTTTACCACTGCATTCCTTATGAAAAGGATCTGAACTAACTGTTGTAAAAGAGGAGACTGAATACTGTATATTGTTTTTACATTGATATGCATGTATTCTGTGGCTGCAGAAACAATGTACCGTATATACTCGAGTATAAGCCGACCCGAGTATAAGCCGACCCAAGTATAAGCCGACCCCCCTAATTTTGCCACAAAAAACTGGGAAAACTTATCGACTCGAGTCTAAGCCTAGGGTGGAAAATGAGGCAGCTACTGGTAAATTTCAAAAATAAAAAAAAAATACCAAAAAAAGTAAAATTAAAGTAGGTTAAATGTTTTTGAATAGCCATATTGAATCAGGAGCCCCATATGCTGCTCTATAGATTATGCCCCATATGCTGCCCCATATATTATGCCCCATATGCTGCCCATGTATTATGCCTCACAAGATGCTCCATAGATTATGCCCCATATGCTGCCCATATATTATGCCCCACAAGATGCTTCATAGATTATGCCCCATATGCTGCCCCATGTATTATGCCCCACAAGATGCTCCATATATTGTGCCCCATATGCTGCCCCATGTATTATGCCCCACAAGATGCTCCATAGATTGTGCCCCATATGCTGCCCCATGTATTATGCCCCACAAGATGCTCCATAGATTATGCCCCATATGCTGCCCATGTATTGTGCCCCATATGCTGCCCATGTATTATGCTCCATAGATTGTGCCCCATTTGCTGCCCCATGTATTATGCCCCACAAGATTCTCCATAGATTGTGCCCCATATGCTGCCCATGTATTGTGCCCCATATGCTGCCCCATGTATTATGCCCCACAAAATGCTCCATAGATTGAAAAAGAAAAAGACATACTCACCTCTCGTCGCTGGGGGCAAGGTGCTGGTGTCCTGAGCAGGCGGGGACACCGGCGCGCTATTGGGGACAGGTGCCGATGTCACCACTGGCTCAGGCCCCGGCACCTGCAATATTCACCTGTCCCCAGTCCACCGCAGCGCGCCACTGTCTTCCGGGTCCTCCGGCAGTGAATGCTCAGGCAGAGGGCGCAGCGCTCACTAACCACATCATCACGCCCTCTGACCTGAACATTCACAGCTAGAGAACGCGAGGACACAGCGGCGTGCAGCGGGGACAGGTGAATATCACATATACTCAACCCTCCTGGCGCGGTCTCTGCAGTCCCTGCTCTTCTCCCACGTTCTCCGGCAGCTATGCCTAATTTCAGCGGTCACATGGTACCGCTCATTAAAGTCATGAATATGCACATATGCTCATATTCACATATGCACATGTGCGCATATTCATGACTTTAATGAGCGGTACCACGTGACCACTGAACACGGGCGCCGGAGACCGTTGGAGAAGAGCAGAGGCTGCAGTGAATGCCTCCCCTTCCCCCGCCGACCTCCTGGTATATGACTTGAGTATAAGCCGAGAGGGGCTCTTTCAGCCCTAAAAAATGGGCTGAAAATCTCGGCTTATACTCAAGTATATACGGTAAGTGTATGTGCACGCAATATCTTGTCCAAGAGGATTGCGCATGGAAGACCATTTGAAAAAGTGCAATAGACCAGCGCTAAAAATAAATATAGTGCATAGCATTATAAAATAACATCGCTTTGTCTTTTGTTACATCTTTTCAACACTTACCGTACATACTCATGTATAAGCCGACCCGTGTATAAGCCGACCCCCCTAATTTTGCCACAAAAAACTGGGAAAACTTATTGACTCGCGTATAAGCCTAGGGTGAAAAATGATTATGCTCCCATATGCTGCACAGATTATGCCCAATATGCTCCACAGATTATGCCCCTATATGCTCCAGATTATGCCCCATATGCTCCAGATTATGCCCAATATGCTTCAGAGATTATGCCCCCATATGCTCCAGATCATGCCCCCATATATTCCACAGATTATGCCCCCGTATGATCCACAGATTATACCCCCATATGCCCCAGATTATGCCCCCATATGCTCCATATTATGCCCCCATATGCTCCAGATTATGCCCCCATATGTTCCACAGTTTATGCCCCCATATGCTCCATATTATGCCCCCATATGTTCCACAGCTTATGCCCCCATATGCTCCATATCATGCCCCCATATGCTCCAGATTATGCCCTCATATGCTCCAGATTATGCCCCCATAAGCTCCAGATTATGCCCCCATATGTTCCACAGCTTATGCCCCCATATGCTCCATATTATGCCCCCATATGTTCCACAGCTTATGCCCCCATATGCTCCATATTATGCCCCCATATGCTCCAGATTATGCCCCCATATGCTCCAGATTATGCCCCCATATGTTCCACAGATTATGCCCCCATATGTTCCACAGCTTATGCCCCATATGCTCCAGATTATTCCCCATATGTTCCACAGCTTTATGCCCCCATATGCTCCATATTATGCCCCCATATGTTCCACAGCTTATGCCCCCATATGCTCCAGATTATGCCCCATATGTTCCATATTATGCCCCATATGTTCCACAGCTTATGCCCCCATATGCTCCAGATTATAACCCATATGCTCCATATTATGCCCCCATATGCTCCATATTATGCCCCCATATGTTCCACAGCTTATGCCCCCATATGCTCCATATTATGCTCCCATACGCTGCTGCTGCAAAAAAAAAATGACATACTCACCTCTCGTCGCTGGGGGCCAGGTGCCGGGGTCCTGAGCAGGCGGTGACACCGGCGCGCTATGGGGGACAGGTGCCGGTGTGACCGCTCGCTCAGGACCCCGGCACCTGAGATATTTACCTGTCCTCTCTGCACCGCAGCGCTGCTCCCTCTTCCTGGTCCTCTGGCTGTGAATGATCTGGCAGGGGGTCCAGCGCTCACTAACGACGTCATCGCGCCCTCTGCCTGATCATTCACAGCCAGAGGAGTCAGACGAGGACGCAGCACAGCGGTGGAGAGAGGACAGGTAAATATCGCTGTACTCACCCCTCCACCGCGCGTCCCTGCAGCCTCTCCTGTTCTCCCGGCGCTCTCCACAGCGCTTCCTTCCTACAGCAGTCACATGGTACCGCTCATTAAAGTCATGAATATGTGCATATTCATGACTTTAATGAGCGGTGCCATGTGACCGCTGCAGGAAGAAGCCGGAGATCGTGGGAGAAGCAGGGGGGCTGCAGAGACCGCGGCTGCGGAGAGGTGAGTATAATCCGACACCCCCGCTCCCCCTCCCCCACCGACCCCCGTATATGACCCGCGTATAAGCCGATAGGGGGACTTTCAGCCCTAAAAAATGGGCTGAAAATCTCAGCTTATACACGAGTATATACGGTAAGTAATTGGAAGTTAAGAAGTTAAAGGGGTTTTCCTACGAACAAAGTTAATTTTATTCAACATTTTAATATTTAGATCTTTGAATAATAATAAGTTCCGCAATTGGATTTGTTTTTTAAAAAAGTTCCTGTACTGAGATAACCTTATAAATGTACCCCTGCTGTGTACTGTGTAATGGCCGTCTCTGACCGTGTAGGGACATGGTTTGATCATTCCACATCTTCTGGGCAGGGGAGATAGAAAAAGAGTATATAGACAGGACAGCATATGATCGCAAATTATTATTTCCTTAAGGTAAAACATTGCTTAAAAACAGGTAGTGAATTGCTTTACCTTACAAAAAGAATCAGCTGTGATTTCATTCTGTAATGTCTGTTTACTCTTTTTCTTCCTTCACTGGCCAGTACATGTAGTATGATCAGACCATGTTCCTGTACGGTCAGACACATCCATTGCACAGTACACAGCAGGGGCACATTTATAACATTATTTCAGCACAGAAACATTTTATTTATTTAAACACATCCAATTGTGGAACTTAGTTTTATTTCAATATCAATTAATGAAAATGTACTTTGTTCGTGGTAAACCCCTTTAAGAATAGTAGCATGCTCATTTTTGGGGGCTTCCAGTAGGAAGCAACTTCAGTCCATAATAGTGCATTAGACTCCACGGCCAGATTTTGCCAATGTCTCTTAATCTTCAGTATATAGCATACCATAAAAAAGAGTAAGGAATAACATAGTAGTCTACAATGTACACTGCAAAGGAAAAGTATACATTTGGGCACTGTATTGTTCAACATCTTTATCAATGATTTAGATGAAGGAATTGAGGGTAAACTGATCAAATTTGCTGATGACACAAAGCTAGGAGGGGTAGCTAATACTAGAGAAGAGAGAGAGAGGATTCAAAAAGATATACATAAACTGGAGCAGTGGGCAGCAACTAACAGAATGGATTTTAACAGGGAAAAATGCAAAGTACTACATCTGGGCAATAAAAATGAAAAAAGCATATACCTAAATGGGAGGAATAGGGCTAAGTAACAGCACATGTGAAAAAGACTTGGGTATACTAATTGATCACAGACTTAACATGAGTCAACAGTGTGATGCAGCAGCAAAAAAGGCAAATGCAATTCTAGGATGTATCAACAGAAGCATACAGTCTAGATCACGTGAGGTCATTATTGCCCTCTACTCCTCTTTGGTCAGACCTCATCTGGAATACTGTGTCCAGTTTTGGGCACCACATTTTAAAAAAGACATCAACAAACTGGAGCAAGTTCAGAGAAGAGCCACCAGAATGGTGACCGGTCTGCAAACCATGTCCTATGAGGAACGGTTGCAGGATTTGGGAATGTTTAGCTTGCAAAAAAGAAGACTGAGAGGAGACTTAATAGCTGTCTACAAATATCTCAAGGGCTGTCACATTGTAGAAGGATCATCTTTATTCTCATTTGCACAAGGAAAGACTAGAAGCAATGGGATGAAACTGAATGGGAGGAGACACAGATTAGATATTAGAAAAAACTTTTTGACAGTTAGGGTGATCAATGAGTGGAACAGGCTGCCACAAGAGGTGGTGAGTTCTCCTTCAATGGAAGTCTTCAAACAGAGGCTGGATAGACATCTGTCTGGGATGATTTAGAGAATCCTGCTTTGAGCAGGGGGTTGGACCAGAAGGCCCAGGAGGTCCCTTCCAACTCTACCATTCTATGATTCTATGATTCTATAATGGTCTTTAGTTCAAGGATGCCAAGGCATGGCATCTGTCACTGGCATTGGTTAAACATATTCTTTCAAAATCTCCAGTGTGTCCATATGACAGCAAGCTCTGACAACCTGGAAATGGCTCTATGCTCCCCAGATGCAAAGGTTGGTCCTCCTCTCTCCTGCTGAGTGCAATTGCCCAGCATCCTCCACCCCTTAGAGGACTGCAACAATCCCCAGTAGCTCTGTCAGCCCTCAGTAAAATGATCCTGCATTAAAATATCTACTATCCTTCATGTCTATATATATCATGTCTAAGTGTATATACTATATATATATATATATATTATATATATATATATACATATATTTATAGTCTATATATATGTACTGTGTATGTGATATCTATAATATAACGGTGGGAGCGTCACTCTGTCTGAAGCCTTTATAGACTGCGCAAGCGCGACACGCCTGCGCAGTCTGGCTCCAGACAGAGTGAGGCATCCAGAGCGGTGAGTACTCTGCATGGGGCCGGAGATCGCGGTATGCGTACTGGATGCATACCGCGATCTCCGGCGCCATACTCACATACTTACCTGACCGGGAGGAGCGTTGCCACGGCGCTTCTCTTCTCCCGGGGCAGGAGACCAGGAGTGAGCGTCGGATCGCGCATGCGCAATAGCGCTATCCGGCGCCATTTTGCTGAAGACACATTTACAGTGTGTCTTCAGCAATATGGCGCCGGACTGCGCGGTATGGGCATGCGCGTACTCCGGCGCCGCTCTCCTCCCCCGGCGTCCAGCTGAACGGAGCAGCGCTGGAGCACAGGGATGAAAGGTGAGTATAAATGTTTGTTTTTTTTGGGGTATCTGTGCAGTTTAATAGCGGTGGAGGGGCCATGCACATCAGGATAGGGGGGGCGTGAGGGAACCATGCACATCAGGATTGGGGGGGTGAGGGGGCCATGCACATCAGGGTTGGGGGGGTGAGGGGGCCATGCACATCAGGGTTGGGGGGGTGGAGGGGGCCATGCACATCAGGATTGGGGGGTGAGGGGACCATGCACATCAGGATTGGGGGGTAAGGGGACCATGCACATCAGGATTGGGGGGTGAGGGGACCATGCACATCAGGATTGGGGGGTGAGGGGACCATGCACATCAGGATTGGGGGGTGAAGGGACCATGCACATCAGGATTGGGGGGTGAGGGGACCATGCACATCAGGATTGGGGGGTGAGGGGACCATGCACATCAGGATTGGGGGGGTGAGGGGACCATGCACATCAGGATTGGGGGGGTGAGGGGACCATGCACATCAGGATTGGGGAGGTGAGGGGACCATGCACATCAGGATTGGGGGGGTGAGCAGACCATGCACATCAGGATTGGGGGGTGAGGGGACCATTCACATCAGGATTGGGGGGTGAGGGGACCATGCACATCAGGATTGGGGGGTGAGGGGACCATGCATATCAGGATTGGGGGTGAGGGGACCATGTACATCAGGATTGGGGGGTAAGGGGACCATGCACATCAGGATTGGGGGGGTAGAGGGACCATGCACATCAGGATTGGGGGGTGAGGGGACCATGCACATCAGGATTGGGGGGTGAGGGGACCATGCACATCAGGATTGGGGGTGAAGGGACCATGCACATCAGGATTGGGGGGTGAGGGGACCATGCACATCAGGATTGGGGGGTGAGGGGACCATGCACATCAGGATTGGGGGGTGAGGGGACCATGCACATCAGGATTGGGGGGGTGAGGGGACCATGCACATCAGGATTGGGGGGTGAGGGGACCATGCACATCAGGATTGGGGGGGTGAGCAGACCATGCACATCAGGATTGGGCGATGAGGGGACCATTCATACCAGGATTGGGGGTGGGGGACCATTCATACAGGAATTGGGGGTGAGGGGACATGCATTCCAGGATTGGGCGGGAGAGGTGACCATGCATACAGGATTGGTGGGTGAGGGGACCGTGCCATACCGGGATTGGGGGGTGAGGGGACCATGCATATCAGGATTGAGGGTTGAGGGGGCCATGCACATCAGGATTGGGGATGAGGGGACCATGCACATCAGGATTGGGGGTGAGGGACCATGCACATCAGGATTGGGGGGTGAGGGGACCATGCACACAGGATTGGGGGGTGAGGGGACATGCATATCAGGATTGGGGGATGAGGGGACCATGCATATCAGGATTGGGGGAGGAGGGGACCATGCACATCAGGATTGGGGGTGAGGGGACATGCACATCGATTGGGGGGAGGGACATGCACATCAGGATTGGAGGGTGAGGGACCATGCACATCAGGATTGGGCGATGAGGGGACCATTCATACCAGGAATGGGGGTGAGGGGACATTCATACCAGAATTGGGGTGACAGGACAATTCATACAGAATTGGGGTGAGGGGACCATGCATTCCAGGATTGGGCAGGAGGTGACCTTGCATACAGGATGAGGAATGGGGTGCCATGCATAGAAGATTTGGGTGGGTGAGGGACCATACATACCAGGATAGGGATGAGGTGCCATGCATACCAGAATAGAGGGGGGAAGCACATACCAGAATGGGAGACCATGTACCTATAAAAATGCTTGCCACCGGCGTATGAACGGGTTCATCACTAGTATATATTATATATATATAATATATATTAATCACCGTACAGACAAAAGTTTGGACACACCTCATTTAAAGTTTTTCTGTATTTTCATGACTATGAAAATTGTACATCACACTGAAGGCATCAAAACTATGATTAATACATGTGTATTATTACTTAACAAAAAGTGTGTAACAACTGAAATTATGTATTATATTCTAGGTTCTTCAAGTAGCCACCTTTTGCTTGATGACTGCTTTGCACACTCTTGGCATTTTCTTGGTGAACTACAAGAGGTAGTCACTGGAAATGGTCTTCCAACAGTCTTGAAGGAGTTCCCAGAGATGCTTAGCACTTGTTGGCCCTTTTGCCTTCACTCTGCGGTCCAGCTCACCCCGAACCATCTCAATTGAGTTCAGGTCTGGTGAATGTGGAGGCCAGGTCATCTGGCGTAGCACCCCATCACTCTCCCTCTTGGTCAAATAGCCCTTACACAGCCTGGAGGTGTGTTTGGGGTCATTGTCATGTTGAAAAATAAATGATGGTCCAACTAAACGCAAATCGGATGGAATATCTGCCGCTGCAAGATGCTATGGTAGCCATGCTGTTTTAGTATGCCTTCAATTTTGAATAAATCCCCAACAGTGTCACCAGCAAAGCACCCCCACACCATCACACCTCCTCCTCCATGCTTCACGGTGGGAACCAGACATGTAGAGTCCATCCGTTCACCTTTTCTGCGTCGCACAAAGACACGGTGGTTGGACCAAAGATCTCAAATTTGGACTCATCAGACCAAAGCACAGATTTCCACTGGTCTAATGTCCATTCCTTGTGTTCTTTAGCCCAAACAAGTCTCTTCTGCTTGTTGCCTGTCCTTAGCAGTGGTTTCCTAGCAGCTATTTTACCATGAAGGCCTGCTGCACAAAGTCTCCTCTTAACAGTTGTTTGTAGAGATGTGTCTGCTGCTAGAACTCTGTGTGGCATTGACCTGGTCTCTAATCTGAGCTGCTGTAAACCTGTGATTTCTGAGGCTGGTGACTCAGATAAACCTATCCTCAGAAGCAGAAGTAACTCTTGGTCTTCTGTTATGTTTTGGTATCTGAGGAGAGTAAGCAAAAACGGCAATACACCAGAGAGGCTGGAACCTATTGGATTGCAGTAACCTGAACTAACCACACAACTAGAGGTAGCCGTGGAGCGTTCCTACGTTGATCCTAGATGCCTCGTCACAGCCTGAGAGATAACTACACCTAAAGGCAGAAAGATGAAAGCTATCTGCCCGGGAGAAGATCCCCAAAGAAAATAGGAAGCCCCCAAACATGTAATGGCGGTTAGACAAGAAGAAGCACGGACACTGACAGAAAATATATGAGCAAACGCTGGGGCCCAATCTGTCTAGACAGAAAAGTACAGGAAAGGATACTCACTGCAATCCAAAAAAACCCCTAAGAAATACCAACTCTACTCATTGCAAAAACACCTGAGATCACACGACCTCTACCACCTAAATCAGTTATCTGGTGTAACAAAACTAAGCCGCAGCCACTGAAAAAACAGGAAAAAGCAAATGAACAAACAACAGTGGCTCCAGATAAACTGAGAGGAGCACAAGCCCCCGGAGGGGACCTGGCTGACCTCCACAGAAGTGCAGGGAACAATGCAAAAAGCAAGCACAAAAATAAAAGCAGAAAATATCTTATCTGATAGCAGAAGATGCAGGCAAGACTCATCAAGCTTCCAAATGAACCAGGAACCACAATTGAGACAAGAACAATTCATCACCGGCAACCATCATGGGAGGGAACCTCCCTTATATCGAACCAGTCCGTGATCCCAGATTGCCATTCCTCGCTGAAAGGTTCAGTACTGTCAGTAACCACCAGAGGGAGCCTCTGCTCAGAATTCACAACAGTCTTCCTTTCCTGGGGCGGTCCTTATGTGAGCCAGTTTCATTGTAGCGCTTGATGGTTTTTGCAACTGCACTTGGGGACACTTTCAAAGTTTTCCCAATTTTTCAGACTGACTGACCTTCATTTCTTAAAGTAATGATTACCACTTGTTTTTCTTTACTTAGCTGCTTTTTTCTTGCCATAATACAAATTCTAACAGTCTATTCAGTAGGACTATCAGCTGTGTATCCACCAGACTTCTGCACAACACAACTGATGGTCCCAACCCCATTTATAAGGCCAGAAATCACACTTATTAAATCTGACAGGGCACACCTGTGAAGTGAAAAACCATTTCTGGTGACTACCTCTTGAAGAGAATGCTAAGAATGTGCAAAGCAGTCATCAAAGCAAAAGGTGGCTACTTTGAAGAACCTAGAATATAAGACATAATTTCAGTTGTTACACACTTTTTTGTTAAGTATATAATTCCACATGTGTTAATTCATAGTTTTGATGCCTTCAGTGTGAATTTACAATTTTCATAGCCATGAAAATACAGACAAATCTTTAAATGAGAAGGTGTGTCCAAACTCTTGGTCTGTACTATATATATATATATATATATATATATATATATATATACACTGCTCAAAAAAATAAAGGGAACACTCAAATAACACATCCTAGATCTAAATGAATGAAATACTCTCATTGAATGCTTTGTTGTGTACAAAGTTGAATGTGCTGTCAACATAATCACACAAAAATCATCAATGGAAATCAAATTTTTTAACCAATGGAGGCCTTGATTTGGAGAGGCCCCCAAAATGAAAGTGGAAACAAGTCAAAATGAAAATCAAATAAGACAAAATTAAATTGGAAACAAGTCAAAATGATGCTCAGTATTGTGTGTGTCCTCCACGTCCCTGTATGACCTCCCTACAACGCCTGGGCATGCTCCTAATGAGGTTTCGGATGTTCTCCTGAGGGATCTCATCCCAGACCTGGACTAAAGCATCCGTCAACTCCTGGACAGTCTGTGGTGCAACGTGACGTTGGTGGATGGAGTGAGACATGCTGTCCCAGATGTGCTCAATCGGATTCAGGTCTGGGGAACGGGCAGGCCAGTCCATAGTTTCAATGCCTTCATCTTACTGGAACTGCTGACACACTCCAGCCACATGAAGTCTGGCATTGTCCTGCATTAGGAGGAACCCAGGGCCAACCGCACCAGCATATGGTCTCACAAGGGGTCTGAGGATCTCATCTCGGTACCTAATGGCAGTCAGGCTAACTCTGGCGAGCACATGGAGGTCTATGTGGCCCTCCAAAGAAATGCCACCCCACACCATTACTGACCCACTGCCAAACCGGTCATGCTGAAGGATGTTGCAGGTAGCAGGTTCACACTCCGCACATGTGACAGACATGACAGAGTCTGGAGACGCCGTGGAGAGCGTGACCAGGTTGGCAGCAGGTCAGTAATGGTGTGAGGTGGGATTTCTTTGGAGGGCCACACAGCCCTCCATGTGCTCACCAGAGGTAGCCTGACTGCCATTAGGTACCAAGATGAGATCCTCAGACCCTTTGTGAGACCATATGCTGGTGCGGTTGGCCCTGGGTTCCTCCTAATGCAGGACAATGCCAGACCTCATGTGGCTGGAGTGTGTCAGCAGTTCCTGAAAGATGCAGGCATTGAAGCCATCGACTGGCCTGCCCGTTCCCCAGACCTGAATCCAATTGAGCACATCTGGGACAGCATGTCTCGCTCCATCCACCAACGTCACGTTGCACCATAGACTGTCCAGGAGTTGACGGATGCTTTAGTCCAGGTCTGGGAGGAGGTCCCTCAGGAGAACATCTGAAACCTCATCAAGAGTATGCCCAGGCATTGGAGGGAAGTCATACAGGCACGTGGAGGCCAGACACAAAACTGAGCATCATTTTGACTTAACACTTTAATTTTGGGGGTCTCTCCAAATCCAGGCTGCCATTGGTTCAAAACTTTGATTTCCATTGATGATTTTTGTGTGATTATGTTGACAGCACATTTAACTTTGTACACAACAAAGTATTCAATGAGAATATTTCATTCATTTAGATCTAGGATGTGTTATTTGAGTGTTCCCTTTTATTTGTTTGAGCAGTGTATATACAGTGCCTTGCGTAAGTATTCGGCCCCCTGAAGCTTTTCAACCTTTTCCCACATATCATGCTGCAAACATAAAGATACCTAATGTAAATTTTTGGTGAAGAATCAACAACAAGTGGGACACAATTGTGAAGTTGAACGAAATTTATAGGATATTTAAAATTTTTGTGGAAATGTAATAACTGAAAAGTGGGGCGTGCAATATTATTCGGCCCCTTTAACTTAATACTTTGTTGCGCCACCTTTTGCTGCGATTACAGCTGCAAGTCGCTTGGGGTATGTCTCTATCAGTTTTGTACATCGAGAGACTGAAATTATTGCCCATTCTTCCTTGGCAAACTGCTCAAGCTCAGTGAGGTTGGAAGGAGATCGTTTGTGAAGAGCAGCTTCCAGCTCTTTCCACAGATTCTCGATTGGATTCAGGTCTGGACTTTGACTTAGCCATTCTAACATCTGGATACGTTTATTTGTGAACCATTCCATTGTAGATTTTGCTTTATGTTTGGGATCATTGTCTTGTTGGAAGACAAATCTCCGTCCCAGTCTCAGATCTTTTGCAGATTCTAACAGTTTTTCTTCAAGAATGGTCCTGTAATTGGCTCCATCCATCTTCCCATCAATTTAACCATCTTCCCTGTCCCTGCTGAAGAAAAGCAGACCCAAACCATGATGCTGCCACCACCATGTTTGACAGTGGGGATGGTGTGTTCAGGGAAATGAGCTGTGTTGCCTTTACACCAAACATATCGTTTGGCATTGTTGCCAAAAAGTTCGATTTTGGTTTCATCTGACCAGAGCACCTTCTTCCACATGTTTGGTGTGTCTCTCAGGTGGCTTGTTGCAAACTTTAAACAACACTTTTTATGGATATCTTTGAGAAAAGGCTTTCTTCTTGCCACTCTTCCATAAAGGCCAGATTTGTGCAGTGTATGACTGATTGTTGTCCTATGGACAGACTGTCCCACCTCAGCTGTAGATCTCTGCAGTTCATCCAGAGTGATCATGGGCCTCTTGACTGCATCTCTGATCAGTCTTCTCCTTGTTTGAGATGAAAGTTTAGAGGGACGGCCGGGTCTTGGTAGATTTGCAGTGGTATGATACTCCTTCCATTTCAATATGATCGCTTGCACAGTGCTACTTGGGATGTTTAAAGTTTTGGAAATCATTTTGTATCCAAATCCAGCTTTAAACTTCTCCACAACAGTATCACGGACCTGCCTGTTGTGTTCCTTGGTCTTCATGATGCTCTCTGTGCTTCAAACAGAACCCTGAGACTATCACAGAGCAAGTGCATTTATACGGAGACTTGATTACACACAGGTGGATGATATTTATCATCAGTAGTCATTTAGGACAACATTGGATCATTCAGAGATCCACAATGAACTTTTGGAGAGAGTTTGCTGCACTGAAAGTAAGGGGCCGAATAATATTGCACGCCCCACTGTTCAGTTTTTGTATTTCCACAAAAATTTAAAATAACCAATAAATTTGGTTCAACTTCACAATTGTGTCCCACTTGTTGATTCTTCACCAAAAATTAACATTAGGTATCTTTATGTTCCCACATGTTATGTGGGAAAAGGTTGAAAAGTTCCAGGGGGCCGAATACTTTCGCAAGACACTGTGTATATATATATATATATTATATATATGTATATATATATATATATATATATATAATATACATATATATATATACATATATATATATATATGTGGTGAGGGGTTGTCGCTCTTGGCAGAAGCCTTCAGCTAGACTCAGGAGCCCGTGCTGATAAAACACCAGTGTGTTTATTATATGAAGCATAAGCCACGTTGTTGAAAACAAAAATCACAGCCCTCCGGGCACGACAGAGAGCAAAACAAAAATGATAGCATACAGTTCAGTCCTCCTTTGTGCATGGTCCGCCCGCACACTGTTGAAGAAAACCACTTCTGTGGGAAGTACATATTCTCCCCACAGCACCACACACAGACTGAACTACAGGTGTAGGTATAGGACTGCCGAGGACTTTTGGGAGATGCGAACTCCAGTCATGGCTGAGGATGACAATGTCATCCAAATAAGCTGCGGCATACTTCCTATGTGGCACCAAGATCCGGTCCATTGACCTCTGGAAGATAGCGGGGGCACCCTGCAGACCGAATGGTGTCCTGGTGTAATGGAAGCAGCCATCCGGCGTTGAGAAGGCCATTTTTCTTTGGTTCTCTGCGACATGGGGATCTGCCAGTATCCCTTTGTTAGCTCGAGGTTTGTGATATACCTTGCGGGCCTTAGTCGGTCAATAAGTTCATCGGGTAAGCGTCAACACTGGACACCTCATTGAGCTTGTGGTAGTCATTACAAAACTGCCACTCGCCACTGGGCTTCGGTATGAGGACGATGGGACTTGACCAGCCACTTTTTGATTCCTTTATTACCCCAAGGTCCAGCATCCTCTTCACCTCTTGTGAAATTATCTCCCGGCATGCCTTGGGGATTCTGTAGGGCTTTAAGTTCACCCTTACATGCGGCTCCATTAGTACGTCATGTTCAACGACCTGTGTGCGCCCTGGCAATTCTGAGAACAGATCACAGTTCTGCTGCATCAGTTCTTGACATTGCTGCTTCTGGGCTGGAGTTAACGTCTCTGCAATTACGACCTCATCGATCTTGGCTTCGGGATGCGCCCCAGGCAAGGAGCTTCCAGCAGTTCATGGTCCACCCAGGGTTTGAGCAGATTCACATGGTACACCTGGTATGGCTTTCTGCGACCGGGCTAGTGTACCTTATAACTCACGTCCCGAGTTTCTTCACAACCTCATACAGGCCTTGCCACTTGGCCAGGAACTTGCTCTCCACCGTTGGTATGAGTACTAGCACGCAGTCCCCAGGCTAGAACTGCCTCAGCCTCTCTGATCGGTTGTACACCCTTGCTTGGGCTTCCTGCACCTGGAGCAAATGTTCCCTCACAATAGGCATTACATGAGCCATTCTTTCCTGCAGATGGGTAGAGTACTCTATCACGCTTTGGTGTGGCATGACTTAGGCTTCCCAGGTTTCCTTGGTGATGTACAAGGAGCCCTCATGGATGTCGGCAGTACAGAAGCTCAAACGGCGAGAATCCAGTGGATGTTTGTGGAACTTCTCTAATGGAAAAGAGCAAGAACCCAGATAGTCCCAGTCTCGACTGTCCTTCTCAACGACTATCTCTGCTATCTCCTTCAGTACACTGGGGTGTAATTTATCTGGACCTGGAGACTTGAATTAATTTATGATAGCTAAGTGTTCCCTCACTATCTTTATGTTTATAGATATCCTGGATTCTTCTATTCCTCTTATAGGACAGTGAAGATCAGTTGATGTTGCATTTCCTTTCTGAGAGAAAACAGATGCAAAATAAGAATTTAAAAGTTTGGCCTTCTCAACATCCTTTTCTTACCATTTCATCATTTTCATCCTGTAAAAATCCTATAGCATCTTTGACTTTTCTTTTACTTTTGACATATCCCAAAAATCCTTTTTTATTGCTTTTGACGTCTCTTGCAAGCCTTAATTCATTGTCAGCTTTAGCTAATCTGATGCGTCCCCTGCAGTTTCTGCATACAGCATTATATTCTTCTTTAGCTATGCCTCCCTCTTTCCATTTGATAAACATTTCTTTCTTCCTAATTCTTTCTTCCTTTTTAGCATGTGTTTAAGTTCTGTGTTCATCCATCCTGGTTTCCTTAAATGCTTTCTATTCTTCCCTCTTTTCAGAATTGTTAATGATTGTGCTTTAAGAATCTAATTTTTCAAGATTTCCCATCCTTCCTTGACATTTTGTTTTGCAGCTCTCGACTGACGAGGACCAATTTTTCGATCCGCTATCCTTTGACCCAGGAGAGGAACATGAGCATGAAGCTGACGAAATGGCTGCTCCATTGAACTTGGGCATGTCCCCATCCTCGCCCCCTCAAACTGACTCCACAACTCACCCTGACTCACCCACTCAGCCTGACTCCACTACTCAGCCTGGCTTACGCCGCACCAAACAGACAACAGCTGAAATACCATCCAACTGATATGAACAAGAGCAATTTATTTAGCAGCGAAACATCTAAGAGATTGAGGAGTGTCAATGTTTGCTACAGGAAGTCTCGCCTGTGGAATGGCAAGCAAAAGGAGAGGGGGAGTGTAAGAAGAAGACCACAGGTACCTGGTCTTCTAGCAGATGACATGGCTCCCGAAACCATCATTGATTGTGGATGCTTCACACTAGACCTTGGAAATCAAGATCCCAGAGTCTGGAGGAAGAGTGGAAAGGCACACAATGCAAGCTGCTTGAGGTCTAGTATAAAGTTTCCACAATCAGTGATGGTTTGGGGAGCCATGTCATCTGATGGTGTAGGTACACTGTATTTTATAAAGACCAAAGTGAGCGCAGCTATCTACCAGGAAATTTTAGAGCACTTTATGCTTCCCTCTGCCAACAAACTTTTTGGAGATGAAAATTTCATTCTCCTGCAGAACTTTGCACCAGTCAACACTGCCAAAAGTACCAATACCTGGTTTAAAAGCAACAGTATCACTAATGCGTGTTTGGCCAGCAAATTCGCCTTGATCTTAACCTCATAGAGAATCTGTGGGGTGTTTTCAAGAGAAAGATGAGAGATACCAGACTCAACAATGTAGACGAGCTGAAGGCTGCTATCAAAGAAACACTGGCTTCCATAACACCTCAGCAGCGCCACAGGCTGATCGCCTCCATACCACGCTGCATTGATGCAGTAATTGATGCAAAAGGAGCCCTGACCAAGTATTGAGTGCATTTACTGAACATACATTTCAGTATGCCTACATTTCGGATTTTAAAATCAGTTTTTCAAGCTGGTGTTATAAAGTATTCTAATTTGCTGAGATAATGACATTTGGGTTTTCATTGGCTGAAAGTGATAATCATCAACATAATGAGAAAGAAACACTGGAAATTAGAGTTGAGTGAAACAGTTCGGTCAGATAAAAAAAATCGCCGACTTTCGCCAAAGTCGGGTTTCGCCGAGCGAAACCCAAAAATAGTGTGAGGTCGGCCATGGGGTCGTCGACCCGAGCGCCAAAGTTGGTTTTCCCATAATGCTTGCAGGTGCCTTTTCTCAGCAAATGAGCAAGGACATACACTGTGGGCAACGAGATGACATGGGCAGCGGCCACCACCATCTTAGAGAAGGGCATTGCAGTGATTGGCTTGCTTTGTGTGGCATCACAGTGGCTATAAAAGCCCTGACCGCCGACCGCCATTTTACTTCTGCCGATCTTAGCGCAGGGAGAGGTTGCTGATGCTGTTTATCAGTAGGGAGAGAGTTAGGCAGGAAAGAAAAGTGATTCTGTGCTTGTGCTGATATCAATTGTGCTGTACAGTTAGTGTGCAGTGACAGGGGAGGAGTTTGTTGTGTGCAGCAGCACTGGTTATTAGGCTGCCTGCCAGTGACAGGGGAGGATTTTTTTGTGTGCAGCAGCGGTGGTTAATAGGTTGCCTGCTAGCTGTATTGCTGTGTGTACACTGCGGTGCAGACTGCTTTTTACACAGCACTAATACTTTTATTCTTTTTTTCTGCAGTTACCGAGCTTTCATTTTTTCCCACACCGTATAGAGCTGTACGCTCCTCACACACTACCGTGTGCCGGCTGGTATCACGGACAAATACATGCTGACTATCTGTGTGTGACTCTAGAAATATATACAGAGATTTACAATTACCCCTAGACTGTATACAGCTGTACGCTTGTGATACAGTACCCTTTTTCTGCTTTTTATATTCTGGTCTAATCCATACTGAGTTTGTGAGCATCTGTGTGTTACTTCGGAAATATATACGGAGATTTAAAATTAACCCAACACTATATACAGCTGTACGCTTCTGATACAGTACCCTTTTTCTATTCTGGTCTAATCCATACTGAGCCTGTGAGCGTCTGTGTGTGACTCCTGAAATATATACGGAGAGTTACAATTACCCTAGACTGTATACAGGAGTACGCTTCTGATACATTACCTATTTTCTGCTTTTTATATTCTGGTCTAATCCATACTGAGCCTGAGAGTGTCTGTGTGTGACTCCTGAAATATATACGGAGATTGAAATTTTCCCCAATACTATATACACCTGCCATCTTCTGATACAATACCCTTTTTTCTGCTTTTTATATACTGGCCTAATCCATACTGAGCCTGTGAGCGTCTGTGTGTTACTCCGGAAATATATACGGAGATTTACAATTACCCCTAGACTGTATACAGGAGTACGCTTCTGATACAGTACCTTTTTTCTGCTTTTTATATTCTGGTCTAATCCATACTGAGCCTGAGAGCATCTGTGTCAGACTCTGGAAATATATACGGAGATTTACAATTATCCCTAGACTGTATACAGCTGTACGCTTCTGATACATTACCCTTTTTCTGCTTTTTATATTCTAGTGTAATCCATACTGAGCCTGTGAGATTCTGTGTCTGACTCTGGAAATATATACAGAGATTTACAATTATCCCTAGACTGTATACAGCTGTACGCTTCTGATACAGTACCCTTTTTCTGCTTTTTATATTCTGGTCTAATCCATACTGAGCCTGTGAGCGTCTGTGTGTTACTCTGGAAAATATACGGAGATTTAGAATTTTCCCCTTCACCGTATACAGCTGTACGCTTCTGATACAGTACCATATATCTGCTGGTATTTTGGGTACATTTTCCCAAACAAGAGAAAGTATGGTGGAAAAGGCCGCGGACATGGGCGTGGGGGGCCAGCTGGTACTGATGGTTGTGGTGGTGCATCTGCTGGTAGTGCCAAAAGCACAATAGCACCTAAGGCAGGAGGTGTTGAGCCTGCATCATCATCTGGCTCCAAAAGGCCTGGAAGGCTCCCTTTTCTGGGAGTAGGTAAACCGCTTTTAAAGCAAGAGCATCAGGAACAGGTTTTGTCTTACATTGCCGAAACAGCCTCCCACTCTATCGCCTCCTCTTCTGAAGATTCAAAAAATGCAAACACTGAGTCTTCAGTGCAGGCTCCTGGTCAGGAACAATACCTTTCCTTGTGTACTTGATGCCGCAGGCCACACTTCAGATTACTCCATGGAGCTCTTTTCACATACCATGCCTGGGTTATCAAGTCAAATCCTGAATTCCCCAAGCCAACATGAATCTGACATGGAGTGCACTGATGCACAGCCACTGCTAGATGATTCTGCTGGTACATTCACCCAGAGCACTACATTGCCCTCGCAGTCTACTGAGCCAGAATCTGACCCTGATGAAGCTTAGGTGCCCCTTCCCACATACTATACCACCTTACATGGTGACACAAAGGAACATGCAGATGAAATTGAAGAGGAGGTGATGGATGACCCAGTTGTTGACCCGGATTGGCATCCATTGGGGGAAGAGGGTGCCGCTGGCAATAGCTCAGAAGAGGAGAAGGATCTGCAGCAGGCATCGACATAGCAGCAGCAGTTATCTGGCAGGACCGTAGCTGTCCAAAAACGTGTTAAAAAAACAAAAAGAGTTGCAGGACAGCTTGGCCAGACAATCAAATTAGCACAGTGTGCAAGCCTTGAAAATTTATACCTAGTAGGAAGAGTGCAGTGTGACACTTTTTTGATCAAAATCCTATTGATGAGGCAAAGGTTATCTGTAAGAAGTGCGGAGGGACGTTTATCCGAGGGAAAAATCTCTGAAATTTGAATACCAGTTGCATGCTTAGACATTTAATCACCATGCACTTGCAAGCGTGGACGGACTACAAAACCTCAGGTAGCACATGTGCACCTGCTCCTACTGAAGGTAGCCAGCAACGCTCCATCGCTTCCCCCATTGTAAGCCCACCTGTTAGCAC
Source organism: Oophaga sylvatica (assembly GCA_033576555.1). Classification (NCBI taxonomy): domain Eukaryota; kingdom Metazoa; phylum Chordata; class Amphibia; order Anura; family Dendrobatidae; genus Oophaga; species Oophaga sylvatica. The sequence continues at coordinate 454,140,482 of JARQOD010000004.1, read as the reverse complement.
ACCACCAGCAAGAAATGTTGAGGTGTCGTCGCAAGGCCAAAGTAGTCAGGGAATCACAATGTTTTTGCAACGAAAGACTGAATCTAGGCCATCACCACCACCACCACCATCACCGTCACCAAACCCCATATGCAGCTCTCAAGTCCAGCTCACCCTAGCAGACACTCTCAGTAGGACAAGAAAGTACTCATCCTCTCATCCGCATACACTGGCTTTGAAAGCCTACATTGCCAAACTGATCTCATTAGAGATCCCTTCCGTTTGGTTGAAAGCGCAGCGTTCTGAGAGCTCATGGCCTACGCTGTCCCATGCTATGACCTACCCAGTCGGCACTTCTATACTAGAAAAGCCATCCTGCCCTCCACCTGCATGTGAAAGACCGCATTGTCCATGCACCCAAACAATCAGTGAGTGGAAAGATGCACCTCACAACAGATGCATGGGCCAGTAGGCATGGCCAGGGCCGTTATGTGTCCATCACTGCGCACTGGGTTAATGTGGTGGATGCAGGGTCAACAGGAGACAGCGGAAGTAGGACAGTGCTGCCTAGTCCACGGTATAGGCAACAGTTGGGTGTAGGCGTTCGACCCTCCTCCTCCAGAAGCGAAAGCTCGTCGACAAAGCGCAGTCGCACGAGCACTCCATCCGCAGCTGCCAGTGTTGCACACGAGTTGTCCCACTATCGAACAGCTAGTGGTAAGCATCAGCAGGCTGTTTTAAAGATGATGTCTTTGGGCGACAACAGACACACCGCGGAGGTACTGGCCGACTACTTGCAGCAAGAAACTGAGTCATGGCTGGGCAGTCTTCATCTTGCACCAGGCAAGGTAGTCATTGATAACGGCCATAATTTTGTGGCTGCCATATCCCTGGCAAAACTCAGACACAAACCTTGTCTGGCTCACACCTTGATCCTGGTGGTGCAGTGCTTCCTAAATAATTATCCAGAGTTAACAGCCCTGCTCCATAAGGTGCGAAGACTGAGCTCGCACATCCGTCGCTTGCCTGCAGACTCCAGTCGTATGCAGAGGCTGCAGCGATCGCTCCACCTCCCCAAGCACCACCTAATCATAGACGTTGCAACAAGGTGGAACTCCACCATGCACATGGTTGAGAGGCTGTGCGAACAGAGGCAGGCTGCAATGAATTTGTGGGAGGATACACGGGCAGGCAGTTTGAGGGCAGACATGGAGTTGTCGGGTGTGCAGTGGTCAAAGCTGAAAGACCTCTGTAAAGTCCTTCAGTGTTTTGAGGAATGCACACAGCTGGTAAGCGCAGACGACGCCATCATAAGCATGAGAATCACACTTATGCGTCTGCTCATGCAAACTTTGACGCACATTAAGGATCAGGCGTCTGCAGCGGAGGAGGAAGAGGAGGAGGAGGAGGGAAGCCTTGATGACAGTCAGACATTGTCTGCTCAGGGAACTGTCCTGGACAAGGTGGAGGAAGAAGAGGAAGAGGAGGAGGATGAGGGGGATGATTATTTTGGGGAGGAGGATGCTTCTCAGGGGGCAAGAGAAAATGTTGGCTTGCCAAGGTCAGGTACAGGGTTTGTGCGTGACTGGAGGGATGTGGATTTGGCAGAAAGTGCTCCTCCTCCCACCACTGTCAGTGCATCATTGACACCTGGAACATTGGCCCACATGTGTAATTATGTCTTGCGGATCCTAAAAAGGGACCCCCGCATTGCCAAAATTATGAAGGATGATGACTACTGGTTGGCCAGCATCCTTGATCCACGCTATAAAGGCAAATTACAGAGCATCATGCCACAAGAGAACCTAGAGCTAATATTGGCGAACAAACAAGCAACTCTGGTAAACCGTTAGTTAGAGGCATTCCCACCACACAGCAGCGGTGCAGGTTCTACCACGAGCCGTACTGGGCCAAATGGAAGAGGTGTTTGTGGTGCACACAGCCATTGTGGCGTTGGATACAGGGGTTTCATGACCATGCTGTGGACTGATTTCTCGAGTAACGCTCACACGACTAGTAATACTGAATCGATTGCAACAGACAGGAGACAGCAGTCGTCAACTATGGTTCAGAATTACCTCGCCGTCAGACACACCGGCGTACTATGAGGGGCCCTGTGCCAGTGCCGTCGCCCACAAGTGGGCCCCCCTTGCTTGCTCAGGGCCGCAGCACTACCAATACTTACCTCTCCCTGCTCCACCGCTGTGACATCTTCCGCGTTTCCTGACAGTGACATTCAGGTCAGAGAGCGTGATGACGTCACGTCTGTACGCCCTCTGCCTGAACTGTCCAAGTGAAGAGAGCTGGAAGATGGCGAAGCTGTGGAGTTCAGAGTAGAGCAGTGCCCAGCAAGGAGAGGTATTTCATCTTTTTTAATGTTTGGAGCAATATATGGGGAGCATTATACACTGGAGAATTATATATCGGGCCCAGCATACACTGGAGCATTATAAATGGGGCCCATTATATATGGAGCATTATATAGGCCCATCATACACTGGAGCATCATCAATGGGGCCCATCATACACTGGAGCATTATAAATGGGGCCCATCATACACTGGAGCATCATCCATGGGGCCCATCATATACTGGAGCATCATATGGGGCCCATTATATATGGAGCATTATATAGGCCCATCATACACTGGAGCATCATCCATGGGGCCCATCATACACTGGAGCATTAAAAATGGGGCCCATTATATATGGAGCATTATATAGGCCCATCATACACTGGAGCATCATCCATGGGGCCCATCATACACTGGAGCATTATAAATGGGGCCCATCATACACTGGAGCATCATCCATGGGGCCATCATATACTGAGCATCATATGGGGCCCATTATATATGGAGCATTATATAGGCCCATCATACACTGGAGCATCATCATGGGGCCCATCATACACTGAGCATAATATGGGGCCCATTCATACATCATTGAGGCCCATATATATGGAGCTTTATAGGCATCATACACTGGAGCATAAATGGGGCCCATCATAAACTGGAGCATTTCATTATATGGGCCATTATTAGTCAACACTGGAGCATCATAAATGGGGCCATCATACACTGGAGCATTATACATTTGCATAATATAGGCCATTTATTGGAGATCTATAGCATCATACACGAGCTCCATCACCATATAACTGGAGCATTATAAATGGGGCCCATCATACACTGGAGCATCATCCATGGGGCCCATCATATACTGGAGCATCATATGGGCCCATTATATATGGAGCATTATATAGGCCCATCATACACTGGAGCATCATCCATGGGGCCTATCATACACTGGAGCATTATAAATGGGGCCCATCATACACTGGAGCATCATATGGGCCCATTACTGGATATAGGCATTATAGCATTATATAGGCCATCATACACTGAGCATCATCCATGTGGCCCATCATACACTGGAGCATCATCCATGGGGCCCATCATATACAGTAGCATCATATGAGGCCCATTATATATGGAGCATTATATAGGCCCATCATACACTGGAGCATCATCCATGGGGCCCATCATACACTGGAGCATTATACATGGGGCCCATCATACACTGGAGCATCATCCATCAGGCCCATCATATACTGAAGCATCATATGGGGCCCATTATATATGGAGCATTATATAGGCCCATCATACACTGGAGCATCATGCATGGGGCCCATCATACACTGGAGCATCATCCATGGGGCCCATCATACACTGGAGCATTCATATGGGGCCCATCATACACTGGAGCATTATATAGGCCCATCATACACTGGAGCATCATATGGGGCCCATTATAACTGGAGCATTAAATGGGGCCCATCATACACTGGAGCATATCATGGGCCCATATACACTGAAGCATTATAAATGGGGTCCATCATACACTGGAGCATCATATACGGGGCCCATTATACACTGGAGCATTAGCATCAAACTGAATGGGGCCCATTATATATGGAGCATTATATAGGTATATGACACATGTGCTATCAACATGGAGCATTAAATGGGCCATATACAGGAGCATCATCACATGGGGCCCATCTATACTGACATATATGGGGCCCTTATATTGGAGCTATAAGGCCATCAGTACTGGCTCATCATTGGCCATATACAGGAGATTCCATGGGCATCTTATACTGAGATCATATGGCCATTATATGGAATTATATACCACATACCTACATCCCAGGGCATCATAACTGGAGCATTATAAATGGGGCCCATCATACACTGGAGCATCATCCATGGGGCCCATCATATACTGGAGCATCATATGGGGCCCATTATATATGGAGCATTATATAGGCCCATCATACACTGGAGCATCATGCATGGGGCCCATCATACACTGGAGCATCATCCATGGGGCCCATCATACACTGGAGCATTATACATGGGGCCCATCATACACTGGAACATCATCCATCAGGCCCATCATATACTGAAGCATCATATGGGGCCCATTATATATGGAGCATTATATAGGCCCATCATACACTGGAGCATCATGCATGGGGCCCATCATACACTGAAGCATTATAAATGGGGTCCATCATACACTGGAGCATCATATACGGGGCCCATTATACACTGGAGCATTAGAAATGGGGCCCATCATACACTGGAGCTTCATATATGGTGACCATTGTAAACTGGAGCATTAAAATAGGGACCATCATACACTGGAGCATTATACACTGTTTGCATAATTATTAGGCAAGTTGTATTTGAGTGGATTCTTTTTATTACTGAACAACAACTATGTTCTCAATCAACCAAAGACTGGAGCATTATAAATGGGGCCCATCATACACTGGGCTTAATGGGCCCATCTTATATGGAGATCATTGGGGCCCTTATATATGGAGCATTATATAGGCCCACATACACTGGAGAATATCCATGTGGCCCATCATACACGGGGCCATCCATGGTGCCCATCATATACAGTACATATATGAGGCCCATTAAAATATGGGCTTTATAAAGGCCCTATCACTGGGCATCACCCCAGGGGGCCCATCAAATGGAGATTATAAATGGGGCCCATCATACACGGAGCATTATAACTGTTTGCATAATTATTAGGCAAGTTGTTTTGAGGGATTTCTTTTTATTTTTGAACAACAACTTTTCTAATCAAACCCAAAGACTCATAAATATCAAAGTTTAATTTTTTGGAAGTTGCAGTGGGGTTTTTTTTAGTTTTTGGCTATCTTAGGAGATACTGTTTGTGCGGTAACTATTCTGTGCAGAATTATTAGGCAACTTAAATAAAAACCAAAAATATAACCCATCTCACTTGTTTTTTTACCAGGAAACAATATAACAACACAAAATTTGAAGAAAAACATTTCTGACATTCAAAAAAAAAAAAAAAAAATTAGTGCTAACAAAGCCCCTTTCTTTACGATGACCTCAAAGCCTCCATCCTAGATTCTGTCAGTTGCTTGATCTGTTTACGATCAACATTGCGTCCCAGCAGCCACCACACCTCCCAGACACTGCTCCGAGAGGTGTAATTTTTCCTTCCCGAGTCTCACATTTTATGAGGGACCATTTTTCTTATGGGGTTAGACAGTAACAAGGGGCCATGTCATTTTTTTTTCCTTTTTTTTAGACCTTTATTGTGCTGCCACCTGTGGAGTTTTGGATGCATGTGATGGAGCATTGTCCCTCATGAAAATATGTTTTTCTTGAACGATCCGATTCTTCCTGTACCACTGCTTAAAAAGGTGTTTCCAGAAAGGCAGTAGGTCTGGGGAGTTGAGCTTCACTCCATCCTCAACCCGAAAAGGTCCCACAAGTTCATCTTTGTGATACCCCATCCGTCCCCCACCCCACCTTGCTGGGGTTTGAGTCAAAAGGGGGGTCTCTCTGCCCTTACTGAAAACCCGCCTCCCCATCCATCTAGCCCATCAAGGGTCATTCTCCTTTCCTCAGTCCATAAAACCTTAGAAAAACATCTTAAGAGATTTCTTGGCCCTCCTGATGTTTTTATTTATGTTTCTTGTTCAAAGGTGGGCGTTTTTTCACCTTTCCCTTTCCTTGGCCAAAGTCCGGAAAAGGCACACCTTGTGCTTTTTGATACCCCAGAACGTTGGAGCCTGAAATTGGGAAAAAAAGGGGCAAAGGGGTTTTTGGGAGCTTCACGGTGATTTTCCTCATTCATGGGGAGTTTTTTTGAGCCTTTTTTTTCAACACGCTTTTGGCCCGTTGGCTATTTCCCTGAAACATTTTATTGTTCAGTCACGCTTCAAAAGTTTGGGGGTTTAAGACTGCTGCACGCTAGGAAAAAAATCCAAATTTTTTTCTTTTCAACCGCAAATCTCTCCGACCCCCTTTTCCAAAAGGGAAAGGGTTGCCAATAAAAGCACCCTTAAAAAAAGGGGTTGAAGTCCTTAACCACAACCCCCCCCCTTACAGAGTGCAAATCACCTGATTTTTAAAAATTTTTGGAGTTTGGGTTTAAGCCTATAAGCTTGGGTGGACAAATGTATAAAAAGCAGATGGGCAAAATACTCTTTTTTATAATTTTTTTTTGTACCGTGTTAGGCCCATCTACACTGGACATCATCCTGGGCCCATTTACACTGGGGGTTTTTGGGGCCCTTATATATGGACATTATATGGCCCATCAACACTGAGCATCACCAGGGGGTATCTTATGGACATAAAATGGGTTTTTTTTTTTTAGGGGCATCAAAAGGGTAGGACCATCATAGGAGCCAAATTGGGCCCATTCTGTTGGGCTTTTAAATTGTAGCCCCCCTGTTTGGGCAATAAGGGGCCCCTCAAAACTTTGGAGTTTTTTAGTTTTCATTATACTGTATGGAGCAATATGTGGGGTCTTACACTCTAGGGGGCCCCCCCCTTACTTTAGGACTTTTTATGGGGACCATATAACGTAGCAATGTGGAGCTAAAAAATATACTTTGGAACTTTTAAAAGGGGCCTTTTTTCTGTTGGAAAATAAAAGGGGCTCATTTTTCTAGGCCACTATGGGGGCCCCAATACTTATGGAGGAAAAAGGCCTTTTTTTTTTTGTATTTTGAATTTAAAATAATATATCATGTAATGTAAGAAGTGAAGTTTTCATTGTACAATTTTTTTCTGTCCCAATATGGAGCATCTAATTTGTAGGTTAAAGAGGCCCACGACACTTTTCCCCCAGAACACAAAAACCGGGGGCCAGCCCTACCCCCCCCACAAGTTTAGCCAATAACCCCCCTTTTAAAAACTAACTATATTAAAAGTAAATTTTAAAGGGTTCCAAAGCTTAAGTAATAAAATTGATATCGTTGCATTAAAAAGGGATGTAGGTTTTTTTACTGTCCCCCACCCGGACTTTTTTCCCCCTTGATTGCATGGGTTTTTTGTTTTAGTCGGTTTCCGCTTTTGCGATGTCGGTCGATTTTGTTCCCGACTTTTGAAAAGTGGGTTTTTTAAAAACCAACTCGACCCCCAAAAAAGGGAAATCGCTATCTTTTTTGAAATAGATCATCTGTTTGTAATAACTCTTTAATAATGAATTTTCTTTTTTTGAAGAATGAAATAAATTAAATTTTTGTTGTTTTCTAATTTTTGAGATGCACCTGTACAGCGGGCTGAATTGGATAATTTTTTTAAGCAGCTGACAGCACTCGGATTACACGGATGCACGTTAGACTTTTTGGGCCAAAAACAACAGTCCAACGAAAA
>JARQOD010000004.1:454101201-454132677 GCA_033576555.1 Oophaga sylvatica | reverse complement strand
GTAGCACTTCTCTCTGTCTTCTCCACTGCGCCCTTCGCCCTGCTTCCCGCTCTTAACATAAGCACTTGTAGCTTTTCATGGAAATGTCAGCTTTCTCCCAGAGCTCGCTGCACAGCTCTCAGTATCCTCCAAGTCCAGACTGGACTGAGACTGAATGGCTGCTCTGTCCTTAGACAGAAGCTAACTGACTGAAGTCAAACGGAACACTCCCTGAGCTTGACTGAACTGAGCTCTTCTCAGACAGGAAACTCTCTCTGATTGCTACGTGTCACTCCCCCCTATATCTCAGATGGGTGTGTCTGAAAGAGTGAGTGGCAGTGAATGCATATCAAGCGTTTGCGATTACCTTCCTGTGCACTCTCCTGGATTTTATGTGTGCCTGGCATAGCTGGGCCACACATCTACACCACACTACGTATATATTTCCAGAGTCACACACAGATGCTCACTCAGTATGGATTTGACCGTAATACAAAAAGCAGAAAAACGGTACTGTATCTGAAGCGTACAGCTGTATACGGTGTAGGGGAAAATTGCAATCTCCGTATATATTTCTGGAGTCACACACAGACGCTCTCTCAGTATGGATTTGACCGTAATACAAAGAGCAGATTGTCATGTGTGCATCGCCACGAAGATCGTCGCGGTTGCACATTCTGACTTCTCACAGCTGAGTTGCTGTTTCTTTGTGTTTGGCAGTTAGGGAGTTAATTCTGTCTGTGCTCAGTTCTGGGACTGGGTGCAGTTTCTCCCCGGCTGCAATTAATTATTTGTTGATTGGTTTCCTTTAAATCTCTGGTTGTCTGTGTTGGGAGTTGCCAGTGAGATTCTTCATGCAGACCACAGATAGGATTGTATCTGTATAGACTTAAGTTAAAGAGCTCCTTAGTTGTTTTAAGCTCACCTTGCTTAGATTTTAATATCCCAGATCATTTATGTTCCTTCTGTGTTTGAGTGTGTATGCAAGTCTGTGTTTTCTCCAGTCTGTCTTATATGTCTAATCTGGTTATTAGCAGAGATCAGCCCCATATCCCTTTGGTGGTAATCAGAATCCTTCTTAGGACTGATTACAGGTTCAGGGACTGATAGGAGACAGGGTTAGGCTGGAGACTTGGACCTCTGAACCATTATCAGTACCTCCAAGGTGAGGATTAGTTAGGACCCCAGTTTAGGGTCAGGTTAGACCCCCGTCCTCCTCTTTCCTGTGACAGTGTATCAAGTCCTCAAGATTAACCCTGAGTTCAACGGATATCGTGTCAGGTAAATCTATTCTATATTTACATGCTGATGTTGCTAATCTATATGTTGTATAGAGTGTTGTTCTTTTAAGAATAGTTTACTGACATCGTACACATATCATAAGACCGCGTGACATTTTCACTGGCCCATAAAATTATTCCCAGTTGCCATGGATCCAGTAGCCCAGCTGGCTCTGCAGTTGCAGGGATTATCCATGGAGCTGACGGACATTAAGTCCAAAGTTTTGTCTCCCTCGGAGCAAACCAGATTTGAACCTAAAGTAGCTCTCCCGGACAGGTTCACTGGTGGCGAGACAAATTTTTTACCTTCAGGGAAGCATGTAAATTGTATTTTCGGCTTCGGCCTCGATCATCAGGGAATGAAGAGCAGAGAGTGGGAATTGTTATCTCGCTCCTACAAGGGGACCCTCAATCCTGGGCCTTCTCCCTTCCTCCGGGATCCCCGGCTCTACAGTCAGTAGATCGATTTTTTACTGCCCTGGGTTTGGTATATGATGACCCAGATCGGGTCTCTCTTGCTGAGACAAAATTACGTAAGATACAGCAGGGAGATCGTCCGGCGGAGGAATTTGCTTCTGAGTTCCGTAGATGGGCCACAGATACTCAGTGGAATGACCCAGCTCTTAGGAGCCAGTTTTGTCATGGGCTTTCTGACAAATTAAAGGACGTTTTGGCTCAGTATGATTCTCCTCCATCACTGGAGGCTGCTATGGCCCTAGCTATCCGTACTGATAGACGGCTCCGGGAGAGGTGCGAGGTAACTCCGCCCCCTGTTGTTACTCCACCTACTACTAAAGTCCCTTATGTTGAGGTTCCCCTTGTCTGTTCGGAGGAGCCTATGCAGTTGGGAGGGACATCATTTCGTAGGAGGGGATTGGCGGTACGCCGCAGGACTAGAAGGTGTTTCTTCTGCGGGAAAGAGGGACATTTTGTTGGGGATGTCCATCCCGTGCCTTGTTGAGCAAAAAGTCGCCGGAAAACTGTTAATCCCAGGTTGTGTGGTGGACGACAACCTGGGAGTATGTATTTCGTCCGCTAGTTCTTCTCAGTTCCTTGTACCAGTGGAGGTGGTGGTTGGTACGAGAGTGGAGAGATTTTCTGTTCTTCTTGATAGTGGGTCCGGGGCTAATCTGGTTGACGCTCAGTTTGCTCAGGCTCAAGGTATGCATCTGAGTGTATTGGTCAAACCGATCCCTATATTCTCCATTGACGCCAGGCCTCTCGGCCAAGGTAGCTTTGTTCATGAGGTTCATAACATTGACCTTCGGGTAGGGGCAATACATAGGGAACTATTATCTTGTTATGTGTTGGAGGGTCTACCTACTCCTATTGTGTTGGGACTTCCTTGGTTGGTTAAACATAACCCTGTGATTAATTGGCAGTCCAGAGATATAAGCCAATGGGGGGAGTTTTGCAAAAGTAACTGCATGAACACAGTCATCAGTGCGGTCGTGCCTAGTACTTTGCCTCCTTTTTTGGAGGACTTTGGGGATGTGTTCTCTGAGGAGGGGTGTCAGGAGTTGCCTCCTCATCGCGTGTATGACTGCTCTATTAATTTACTTCCTGATGCTAAGTTACCTAAAGCTAGGTTATATAACCTTTCTGGTCCTGAGAGGCAGGCTATGAAAGATTATATTTCGGAAAGTCTGGCCAAAGGGCATATTAGACCTTCATCTTCCCCAGTGGCCGCGGGGTTCTTCTTTGTGAAGAAAAAAGATGGAGGCCTACGCCCTTGCTTGGATTTCCGCAAACTTAATCGGATTACTGTTCGAGATCCGTATCCACTCCCTCTGATTCCTGATCTCTTCAATCAAATTGTTGGCGCCAAATGGTTCTCTAAATTGGATCTCAGGGGGGCGTATAATCTGATTAGGATAAAAGAGGGGGATGAGTGGAAAACGGCGTTTAACACGCCGGAGGGACATTATGAGAACCTTGTCATGCCTTTTGGTCTGACTACTGCACCAGCAGTATTCCAACATTTTGTTAATGACATTTTTCGTCATCTGGTGGGGCTGTTTGTGGTCGTATATTTGGATGACATTTTAATTTACTCACCAGATCTTGTGTCTCACCAGGAGCATGTGAGACAGGTGTTGCAGATCTTGCGAGACAATAAACTATACGCCAAACTGGAAAAGTGTGTATTCGCCGTACAGGAACTTCAGTTTTTGGGTTTCTTGGTGTCAGCCTCCGGTTTCCGTATGGACCCTGAAAAGGTGAGAGCAGTGCTTGAATGGGATCAGCCAGAGGATCTTAAGGCTCTGCAGCGTTTTCTGGGGTTTGCTAACTACTACCGGAAATTTATTTGTAATTTCTCATCTGTTGTCAAACCTCTCACTGACATGACAAGAAAAGGGACGGATTTTTCTAAATGGTCGGACAAAGCTTGCCAAGCTTTTTCCTCTTTGAAAAAATGTTTTGCTTCGGCACCCGTTCTCATCCAACCAGATGCATCACAGCCGTTCGTTGTGGAGGTGGACGCGTCTGACGTAGGGGTGGGTGCAATATTGTCCCAGGGTCCGTCCCCTGGTAAATGGCATCCGTGCGCTTTCTTTTCTAAAAAATTGTCGTCCGCCGAAAGGAATTATGATATCGGCAATAGGGAACTTTTGGCCATTAAGTTGGCTTTTGAAGAATGGCGTCACTTTTTGGAGGGGGCAGTCCACCCGGTCACCGTCATTACTGATCACAAGAACCTGCTGTATTTGGAATCTGCTAAGCGTCTGAATTCCAGACAAGCTCGATGGTCGTTGTTTTTTACCAGGTTTAATTTTGTTGTCACTTATCGCCCTGGATCTAAGAATGTTAAGGCGGATGCCTTGTCTCGCAGTTTCCCAGGGGCCGGGAAAATGGATGACCCGATTCCTATCCTTCAGGAGGGGGTGGTAGTGTCGGCTGTATGTTCTGAGCTTGAGGAGGAGGTGTTAGAGGCTCAGGGGGACGCCCCTGCAGGACCTCCAGGGAGACTGTTTGTCCCAAATCAGTTGAGACAAAAGGTTATTGAGGCACATCATAATTCTGCTTTAGCAGGACATCCAGGGAGTAAGGCTACTTTAGATCTCCTTTCTCGCCGGTTTTGGTGGCCTAACGTTAATAAAGATGTTTTAACTTTTGTCGCGTCCTGTGGGGTTTGTGCTCGCTCTAAGACCCCTCATACCCGTCCGTCTGGGACCCTCTTACCCTTGAAACTTCCGGAGCGTCCATGGACTCATTTGTCTATGGACTTCATCACGGACCTTCCTCAGTCGTCAGGGAAGACTGTCATACTGGTGGTTGTTGACAGGTTCAGTAAGATGGCACATTTCATTGCTCTTCCTGCCCTCCCTAATGCTAAAACTCTGGCGCAGGTGTTCATTGGGGAGATTGTGAGACTTCATGGGTTGCCTTCTGATGTGGTGTCAGATAGGGGGTCTCAGTTTGTGTCCAAGTTTTGGAGGGCATTTTGTTTACGTCGGGGGATGCAATTGTCATTTTCCTCGGCTTTTCATCCGCAGACCAATGGTCAGACAGAGCGTCTGAATCAAAGCCTAGAGACTTATCTTCGGTGTTTTGTCTCAGAGAACCAGGAGGACTGGTCTTCTTTCTTGCCTCTGGCAGAGTTCGCTCTTAACAACAGGCGGAGCGAGTCCACTGGTAAGTCCCCGTTTTTTGGGGCATATGGTTTTCATCCCCAGTTTTGTACATTCAATGGGGGGGGCCCTTCTGGGGTTCCTGAGGAGGAGCGTTTCTCGTCGTCACTTGCTTCAGTGTGGAGAGGTGTATTGAATAATCTGAGTGCTATGGGGAACCGTTATAAACGTATGGCTGATAGGAGGAGAGTTTCTGGTCCAGATCTTAATGTGGATCTGGTATGGTTGTCTACCAGGAATATAAAACTTAAAGTTCCCTCCTGGAAGCTGGGCCCCAGATTCATCGGGCCGTACAGGATCAGTTCCATAATTAATCCTGTGGCATTTCGTCTGGACCTCCCTCCTACGTTTAAAATCCACAATGTGTTCCACAAGTCATTACTTAAGAGGTACGTGGCACCAGTCATACCATCACCTCTACCTCCTCCTCCAGTGGTGGTCAATGGTAACTTGGAGTTTCAAGTGTCAAAGATCATTGACTCACGTCTGAATCGCCGGTCCCTTCAGTACTTGGTGCATTGGAAGGGGTATGGTCCAGAGGACAGGACGTGGGTTCCTGCGTCTGACATTAACGCAGATCGTTTGGTGCGGACCTTCCACGAACTAACCCGGGCAAACCTGGCCCTGAGGGTCCGGAGGCCCCTCGTAGAAGGGGGGGTACTGTCATGTGTGCATCGCCACGAAGATCGTCGCGGTTGCACATTCTGACTTCTCACAGCTGAGTTGCTGTTTCTTTGTGTTTGGCAGTTAGGGAGTTAATTCTGTCTGTGCTCAGTTCTGGGACTGGGTGCAGTTTCTCCCGGCTGCAATTAATTATTTGTTGATTGGTTTCCTTTAAATCTCTGGTTGTCTGTGTTGGGAGTTGCCAGTGAGATTCTTCATGCAGACCACAGATAGGATTGTATCTGTATAGACTTAAGTTAAAGAGCTCCTTAGTTGTTTTAAGCTCACCTTGCTTAGAGTTTAATATCCCAGATCATTTATGTTCCTTCTGTGTTTGAGTGTGTATGCAAGTCTGTGTTTTCTCCAGTCTGTCTTATATGTCTAATCTGTGTATTTAGCAGAGATCAGCCCATATCCCTTTGGTGGTAATCAGAATCCTTCTTAGGACTGATTACAGGGTTCAGGGACTGATAGGAGACATGGTTAGGCTGGAGACTTGGACCTCTGAACCATTATCAGTACCTCCAAGGTGAGGGATTAGTTAGGACCCCAGTTTAGGTCAGGTTAGACCCCCGGTCCTCCTCTTTCCTGTGACAGTGTATCAAGTCCTCAAGATTAACCCTGAGTTCAACGGATATCGTGTCAGGTAAATCTATTCTATATTTACATGCTGATGTTGCTAATCTATATGTTGTATAGAGTGTTGTTCTTTTAAGAATAGTTTACTGACATCGTACACATATCATAAGACCGCGTGACATTGATATACTGTACTGTATCAGAAGTGGACAGCTGTATACGGTGTAGGGGAAAATTTCAATCTCCGTATACATTTCCGGAGTCACACACAGATAGTCAACATGTATTTGTCCGTGATACCAGCTGGTACACGGTAGTGTGTGAGGAGCGTACACCTCTATACTGTGTGGGAAAAAATGAACGGTCGGTAACTGTGCAGAAAAAAAGAATAAAAGTATTAGTGCTGTGTAAAAAGCAATCTGCACAGCAGTGTACACACAGCAATACAGCTATCAGGCAGCCTAATAACCAGCGCTGCTGCACACAAGAAAATCCTCCCCTGTCACTGCACACTAACTGTACAGCACAAGTGCTATCAGCACAAGCACAGAAGAACTTCTCTTTTGAGCCAAAACTCTCTCCTTACTGATAAACAGCATCAGCAACCTCTCCCTACTGTTAATATCGGCAGAAGTAAAATGGAGGTCGGCGCTCAGGGCTTTTATAGACATTATGACGCCCCCCAAAGCAAGCCAATCACTGCAATGCCCTTCTGTAAGATGGTGGTGGACACTGCTCATGCCATCTCGTTGCCCACAGTGTACGTCCTTGCTCATTGGCTGAAAAAAGGCGCCTGAAAGCATTCTGGGAAATTCGACTTTGGCGCTCGTTTTGCCGACTGCATGGCCGACTACACGCTATGGTCGAGTTTCGGCCAACTAAACCCGACTTTGGCGAAAGTCAGCGACTTTTGAATCTGACCGACCTGTTTCGCTCAACTCTAGTTCTCACTGCCTGTGTTACATGCTGATTTTGCTGCTGACTTAATGCATCCTGGTGTAAAGCACTGGCCGACGGGTGGACTTACCAGCGGCAGCTGTATTCTTCACGCTGGCAGCTGCTACATTCCTGCGGTGATTCTCACCCATTTCAGTATATGAAGAATAATTAGAGTCAGAGTCCAGAATAACGTCAAACAGTTCTGCTTTATTTTCCTCCGGACACAGCACATCCAAGACACCATTAGCACATCTGACACGATACCAGCAATACATCTTCCACAACTCTGCTTTTCCTCTTCAACTAAACCAGAATGGACCACAAAGTAAAATTGGGACTAGGAGCCCGGTGAAAACGGAACTTCGATCTCTTTCCCTGGAGAATCTCTCAATCCAGTCACGGAAATACATACTAGATCGTCCACCCCCTTTTGGTTGTCCTGCCTGCTTACTCGCTGGTGGCCGACTCACTTCTGCTTAGCTCAAGCACGCACACTTCTGCTGAGCGTTCCCACAGTGGTTCTTCCACTGGCACTACTGATACGTCAACACACAGACTCTGGCTAACGTTCCCACGGTGACTTCTTTAACCTTCTTCACTACGGTTGCTGGTATCTTTCACAAAACTCACTTCTTGTGTCTGCTGCACCACGGCCTGGGATTATGGACGTCCTCACAGTAGCAGGGTCCATCCCCGAATCTACTCTTTATGGAAAGTCCCTTACATAAAATCCCAACCAACACTTCACCCACTTAACCCCCTGGTGTCCTGACAAGTCTTCCCTGCACTGGATGTCCTTCACTACGGTGTCGTAACTTTCACAAACATCTTGACTTCTTGAATCCTGTAACCACGCCTATTATCCTTCAAAGCATATCCCCGAATGTACTACTTATGAAATGCCCCTTACATAATTCCCAAAGAAACTTCACCACTTAACCCCAGTACATCACTATACAGTAAATGGCAGATAAATATATATACATACATTTACACACACAGCAGTATGACACATTTAAAGGGTTAAAATCTTGACCCTTCTTACACTGGTGCATTACAAGTGGTTAAATCTCCTATGAGAATCCATAAAAAATCTGAAAAATATTAAGCAAATGGAAAATACCACGGCAAAATTTGTAAAATCCTTGTGCTGTAATTCAAATCTGCAGGTAAATCCACAGCAAATATGCCATGTGTGGACTTACTGTAAGAGATAAGGTAGATTTATTCTTGCAAACATGCTGTTATGTATAGGATTAGGTTCATGTTCACTTAAGGCCCCGTCTCACATAGCGAGATAGCTAGCGAGATCGCTGCTAAACAGCGATCTCAGCAGCGATCTCGCTATGTCTGACACGTACGCACTGGTCGTGTCAGAAATGCCTGGACTTTTTTTTTTATCGCTGGTCTCCCGCTGGCCAGCACGCATCACTGTGTGTGGCAGGCAGGAGACCAGCGATCAGCTGGTAACCAAGGTACACATCTGGTTTCCAGGCACGGGGCTATGCCTGGAAACCCGATGTGTACGTTGGATACCATCGCGCTGCTGCAGGGGAGCTGGTAACGAAGGTACGAAGCGTCTGGAAACCCGATGTGTAACTTGGTTACCAGCTCCCTGCATCAGCGGGCTGGTATCCAACGTACACTGCGGGTAACTAGACGACGTTACCCGCAGTGTCGCTGTCCTGATCGCTGCCCGAGCTGCCTGTTTGGCAGCTCAGCAGCGATCATGTAGCGACACACCAGCGATCCTGATCGTTTTCGGGATCGCTGGTGTGTCGCTATGTGAGACGGGGCCCTTACAGAGAACCTGCCACCAGATCAAAACAGGACAGTTTTTATTTATAATTTTGTTCCCCTGAGTAATCTATTTTTATTTTTTAATCCGCTGTATGGTTCTAGAGATGTGGATCTTTCATTTAGTGCAAATTTTTATTGCCTTTCACAATTGGATGTTGCTCACAGAGGGACCTGTCTTTAGGCTGCTCTGTATTAATAACCTAAGAGCCACACCCCCTTAATAAAAAATAAACACCAAAAAAAGTATTACAAAATAAAACGGCCTAGATCTCTGAAACTGCATTATTTTTTTTAAAAAAAAGCAATAACCAAAAGCAGAATATTCTTGGGAGCAGTGGGCATAAAATAAGAGTCATAGCTTCCCACTTTGAACCAGATGAAAGGTTCTCCTTAAGAGACTGTTCTGTGAAATTTCTTGTATTATCATGACAACCTGTTCTCAGTGAGAAGCTGATTCTGATGATGCAGGTATTATTACATTTCTAGCACTATGTTAGATCCTGAAAATTGAAATGAATGGCCAATGATGAATGGGCCAAGTCAGAGTAAGAGAAGTACTTTGTTATCAACTCTTTAGTCTGGGTCATATAGGGGTGTCCTTCACAATGATGTACATATACAATAAAACGAGCATTTACCGTATTTTCCAGACTACAAGACGCACAGAACCATAAGACGCATCGGACCATAAGACGCACCCCAAATTTTCAGAAGGAAAAAAATTAATGCGTCAAAAGGGGGTCCATCTTACAGTCTGAATTCAGCTTACAGGGAAGAGGGGGTCACAGGAGAGGTTCGGTGGTCCGTGAATGATCTGACTCCAATAAAACGCTGATGCGGAAAGTTGGGTGGTGCTCGGTGGTGCGGGGGCTCCGCTGATATTTTGTGAAAGCTTGGAACCCCTAATCTTCCATTGCTTCAATGCGATGACCTCCGGGAAAGTGGATGCCAGAGGCAGTGCATGTGCAGATTGAGATCTCAGCATCACCAAGCACCGCCGAACTTGCTGCACCAGCTTTGAAGGGGAGTCAGGTCATCGCCCTGCAGCATCAGACCACATCCTCTTCCCAGCCCCGGGTAAGCAGAATCTTCCGACTCCTGCTGCCGCCACACTCATGGTGAGTACATACAGACTATAGGACGCACCTCCATTTTCCCCAAAAAAATTTTGGGAAAAAAGAGCATCTTATAATCTGAAAAATATGGTACATTAGGCTCTGAACACTGTTCTTCTGCTTCCATGATCCAATTTTGATAAAGAGGTGGTTCACTACATTGTATAATGCGCCCATCAATTTACACCTTTTAAATAAGTATTTTATAAATACATACTGCTGACATATGTGCCTGTGCTCGTTCAGTCCATATCACGTGACCCCCAGCTGCAGCCACTGCTGATGTCACATTAACTTCTGGACTTTATGATTCACCCAGGCATGACCCAGTTGCATACACTCCCACCTTATTGACTGGGCTGTGGGAGTCGTTTCACCACACGTTACAACACTGTCAATTGGGGGAGGTACATGCGACTGGGTGAATCAAGAAGTTGACATGACATCAGCTGATGTCAGCAGCGGCAGGAGCCAGGGTCACATGATGCGGAATGAGAGAGCAGCAATAGTGTTGTTCACAAACACATATGGCAGCAGTACGTATTTACAAAAGTATTTATTTAAAAGGTTTAAATCGATGGGTGCATTATACAATATAGTGGACAACCTCTTTAAGAAAAGTTGATGAAAATACTTTGATGTCCAAAAATAACAAAAGTATTCTAGGAGTGATCACTTTATTGGCTAACCAGAAAAATTGTAATTGCAAGCTGTCAGAACATAGAGGCGTCTTCTTCAGGCAGTTTATAAATGAATTACGGAGACAAGAACACAACATTTAAGAGATGTGCTCGTCTCCGTAACTTACTTGTAAACCTGCCTGAAGAAGGAGCCTCTGTGCCCTGAAAGCTTGCAAATATAATTTTTCTGATTAGCCAATAAAGTTATTACTCCTAGAATACTTTAGTCATTTTTGGGCATTAAAGTATTTAGATAGACTTTTGGCTAACACAATACAATATATTTTTCATTGTATAAGACAGGTTAAAATGAAAACAGAGCAAAGTCGTATATATGTGCCTGATGTGTCATAGTGTAATAGTATTCTTGCAGCCTCGCTTCTGTTTGTTGCTACTTTATGTCACATACCTTGAATGATCTTGACTGTTCACACCTCTCACATTACCGCACAAGTCCTAATATTGTGACCACAATGCTCGAGTGAACCCGCGTTCCAGCACAGGACCGGACAATTTTTGTTGCAGACATCACTTCCCCAGTCTTCCTTTCTATGCATCATTTTGTGCGTTGACATTAAGTAAGGATTTCACTGATGACCAATTTAAAAATCAAAATAGGAACTTTACAATGAGCTCCTCATAGTCCTCGGGTTCTGGGAAGCTGAATATCCCCCAAGGCTTGATTGATAAAATGTGGCATTTATCCTATCCTTGGATGATGTTCAGAAAACTTTATGGCTGAGGCAAACAGCTGGTAAAGTGGGTTCAGAGAAAGGTGAAGGTAATCCACACATACAAATACAAGAGGATAATGATTTTAAAAGGCATAATAGTTGTAATAACACCATTAACCTTTTGCTTCAAATTATTGAATGTGTGGTCTTTTTTCAGCAGACTAATGAAAGGTTCACACTAAGTATGATGCACATTAAGGACACAATATGCAATTTTTGATGACTTTTTCTAGATACAAATACAGCCATACTATTTCAACCCCGTTTGGAAGGAATACACATTTTCCTGCATTTTCACATTGCACTTATTGCATCCGAACCGTTTCTGACTGTAGGAGTTGCTAGGTGCAGCAAACTGGCTCGTAGGAATGCTTTATCTGACTATAGATTTGCTTTAGTGTTTTGGAAAATGTGAAGAATAGTAGCTACCTGCAAAAGTCAGTAGACAAAGGGAAGCACTCTTTACATATATACTGCATATACACTACTCAAAAAAATAAAGGGAACACTTAAACAACGGAATATAACTCCAAGCAAATCAAACTTCTGTGAAATGAAACTGTCCACTTAGGAAGTAACGCTGATTGACAATCAATTTCACATGCTGTTGTGCAAATGGAATAGACAACAGATGGAAATTATTGGCAATTATCAAGACACACTCAATAAAGGAGTGGTTCTGCAGGTGGGGACCACAGACCACATCTCAGTACCAATGCTTTCTGGCTGATGTTTTGGTCACTTTTGAATGTTGGTTGTGCTTTCACACTTGTGGTAGCATGAGACGGACTCTACAACCCACACAAGTGGCTCAGGTAGCGCAGCTCATCCAGGATGGCACATCAATGCGAGCTGTGGCAAGAAGGTTTGCTGTGTCTGTCAGCGTAGTGTCCAGAGGCTGGAGGCGCTACCAGGAGACAGGCCAGCACACCAGGAGATGTGAAGGGGGCCATAGGAGGGCAACAACCTCCTATGGCCCAGGTCTGGGAGGAGATCCCTCAGTAGATCATCCGCCACCTCATCAGCAGCATGCCCAGGCGTTGTAGGGAGTTCATACAGGCATAGGGAGATCATACAGGCACGTGATGGACACACACACTACTGAGCATCATTTTGACTTGTTTAAGTCAAAGCAATAAATAACCAATAAATTTCGTTCAACTTCACAATTGTGTCCCACTTGTTGATTCTTCACTAAAAATTAACATTTGGTATCTTTATGTTTGAAGCTTGATATGTGAGAAAAGGTTGAAAAGTTCCAGGGAGACGAATACTTTCACAAGCCACTGTATATATATATATATATATATATATATATATATATATACATATATACATATATATATATATATATATATATATATATATATATATATATATATACAGTACAGACCAAAAGTTTGGACACACCTTCTCATTCAAAGATTTTTCTGTATTTTCAGGACTATGAAAATTGTAAATATGAAAAAATGGGAACAGCATCCAATCCGGGTGAAAAATATAACAAAATCTTTATTTTGCCGTGAAGCATGGAGGAGGTGGTGTGATGGTGTGGGGGTGCTTTGCTGGTGACACTGTTGGGGATTTATTCAAAATTGAAGCGGTGAGCGGTCCAGCTTACCCCAAACCATCTTGATTGGGTTCAGGTCTGGTGACTGTGAGGCCAGGTCATCTGGCGTAGCACCCCAACACTCTCCTTCTTGGTCAAATAACCCTTACACAGTCTGGAGGTGTGTTTGGGGTCATTGAACTGTTGAAAAATAAATGATGGTCCAACTAAACGCAAACCGGATGGAATAGCATGCTGCTGTAAGATGCTGTGGTAGCCATGCTGGTTCAGTATGTCTTCAATTTTGAATAAATCCCCAACAGTGTCACCAGCAAAGCACCCCCACACCATCACACCTCCTCCTCCATGCTTCACGGTGGGAACCAGGCATGTAGAGTCCATCCGTTCACCTTTTCTGTGTGCAAAGCAGTAATCAAAGCAAAAGGTGGCTACTTTGAAGAACCTAGAATATAAGACATATTTTCAGTTGTTTCACACTTTTTTGTAAAGTGTAATGTATAATTCCACATGTGTTAATTCATAGTTTTGATGCCTTCAGTGTGATTCTACAATTTTCATAGTCTTGAAACTACAGAAAAATCTTTGAATGAGAAGGTGTGTCCAAACTTTTGGTCTGTACTGTATATATAACCTCAATGAAACAAGTAAACCTCAAAGCTGACAAGTATGATTTATAATAATATAATACACACATACAGTATGTTTCAATTATATACAGTTATATTATATAGTAGTCGATTAAACTGACCATTCGGTATTAATTGAATTATTTACAGAAATTAGTTGGGTGTTTGATAGCTCAGAAATCATAATGTGCCGGTATGCTCGACAAAGACCTCTGCATAGGTTGAAACACTGCAACTTTCCTATTGGAGTAATCGTTCCTACGTACTGTACATTTCAGACAACCGACAAAGACTATCATACTGGAAATACTGGAGATATATGTGTAGCCAATTATTGTGTTGTCCTTCTAAGTTGAGAAAAAGTGTGCACATATTGTAGATATCCCTTAGATCCAAGCAGGGTCGGACTGGCCCACCGGAGAATCTGAGGATTCTCCGGTGGGCCCTGGCATCTGGGGGCCCTGGCACCTGCTGGCATACAGGGGCCAGTTGCCTAGGGCCCCCGCTGCTCCAGGGGCCCCCAGCCGGTGGGGTGCCGCTAATAGCGGCACACCACGCAGCTGCCATGGGGGCCCCGTGCCAGCGGAGCAGCAGCGGGTGACAGGAGGCAGGAGCCCCTGTCCCCGCTGCTAAAGAGAAATGAATATTCACTGCTTCCCACGCCCACATGGGCGTGGGAAGCAGTGAATATCATTACTTACCTGTCACCCGCTCCACCGCTGAGCGTCGCTGTGTCATCGCGTCCTCTCTTGCTGCGATGTTCAGGCAGAGGGCGCGATGACGTCATTAGTGAGCGCCGCGCCCTCTGCCTGAGCATTCACTGCCGGAGGACCGAAGACAGCGGCGCTCAGCAGTGGACCCGGTGACAGGTAAATATCGCAGGTGCCGGGGACCTGAGCCAGTGGTGACACCGGCACCTGTCACCCATAGCGCGCCGGTGTCCCCACCTGCTCAGGACACCAGCACCTGGCCCCCAGCGACGAGAGGTGAGTATGTCTTTTTTTTTTTGCAGCATCTAGGGGGGCACAGTCTGTGGAGCATCTAAGGGACATAATCTATGGGGGCATAATCTGTGGAGAATTTATGGGGCATAATCTATGGGGCATAATCTGTGGAGCATTTATTGGGGCATAATCTATGAGGGCATAATCTGTGGAGCATTTATGGGGGCATAATCTATGGGGACATAATCTGTGGAGCATTTATGGGGGCATAATCTATGGGGGCATAATCTGTGGAGCATTTATGGGGCATAATCTATGGGGGCATAATCTAAGAGCATCTATGGGGGCATAATCTAAGGGGCATTTATGGGGGCATAATCTATGGGGGCACAATCTATGGAGCTTCTATGGGGGCATAATCTAAGGAGCATTTATGGGGGCATAATCTATGGGGGCATAATCTGTGGAGCATTTATGGGGCATAATCTATGGGGGCATAATCTAAGGAGCATTTATGGGGGCACAATCTGTGGAGCATTTATGGGGGCATAATCTGTGGAGCATTTATGGGGGCATAATCTATGGGGGCATAATCTGTGGAGCATTTATGGGGGCATAATCTATGGAGCATCTATGGGGAATAATCTAAGGAGCATTTATGGGGGCACAATCTATGGAGCTTCTATGGGGGCATAATCTAAGGAGCACTTATGGGGGCATAATCTATGGAGCATCTATGGGGGCATAATCTATGGAGCATCTATGGGGGCATAATCTATGGAGCATCTATGGGGGCATAATCTAAGGAGCATTTATGGGGGCACAATCTATGGAGCTTCTATGGGGGCATAATCTAAGGAGCACTTATGGGGGCATAATCTATGGAGCATCTATGGGGGCATAATCTATGGAGCATCTATGGGGGCATAATCTATGGAGCATCTATGGGGGCATAATCTAAGGAGCATTTATGGGGCACAATCTATGGAGCTTCTATGGGGGCATAATCTAAGGAGCATCTATGGGGGCATAATCTAAGGAGCATCTATTGGAGCACAATCTATGGGGCATAATCTAAGGAGCATCTATGGGGGCACAATCTATGGGGGCACAATCTATGGGGCACAATCTATGGGGGCACAATCTATGGGGGCATAATCTATGGGGGCATAATCTATGGAGCATCTATGAGGGCACAATCTATGGAGCATCTTGTTGGGCATAATACATGGGGCAGCATATGGGGCATAATCTCATTTTCCACCCTAGGCTTATACTCGAGTCGATAAGTTTTCCCATTTTTTTGTGGCAAAATTAGGGGGGTCGACTTATACTCGAGTATTTATGGTATCTATCTATTATCTATATATATATAGCATTATACCCTATGAGGGGGGCAGCATTATACCCTATGAGGGGGGCAGCATTATCCCCTATGGGGGGCAGCATTATCCCCTATGAGGGGGCTGCTTTATAATCTATGAGGGAGGCTACCCCAACTCCTGCTACATAATTAAGACATGTACTACCTTATATTATACCCTGATATTAGTGTGTTTTACTGCACAATTTGTGGTCTTGTATTTATTTCTATGTAGCTACATAGTGAGCCCCAAGAATGATTTTCTCTGGTGGGCCCAAGGTGTTCCAGTCCGACGCTGGATCCAAGTACCATATCTGGAATTCACATCTATCGTAAGAACTCTTTCCCAGCTATTAGAGGGATGGGCCCACCTATGGGCTGCACCTCTCCCATTTATTTGTTATAATTTCTGGACTGGAGGCTGAATTAGCAATGTTTTGTACAACCAACATACACTTTTTGCATTGTATTTATAGAAATAATTTTCTCTACAGCGTGGTACTGAAATCAGTAAAACTGATTAGCTCCTGCCCTTAAAGTGAATTTGTCAGTAGGTTTTTACTATTTAGTCTGGTGGCAGAATAATGAACCTGGCATATCTGACAAGTTTGATGCACCTCCGTGCGCCTCACCACAAATCTTACTCCATTCAGGGACTAGCTTAAGATCAGCTTGTCATGAATTAGACATGCTGTGGTGTCATGCTCACTTCCCACCCACCTTTGGTCCTTTTGGTGGCACTGGACAAAACTGTTGTAATGTGCTTTGAAAAGTATCAAAGTTTTTAGGCAACTCTGAGTTGCACAAAAGATTTGTGACTTTCCAAAGCCTTTTACATTTAATCACTTTGATGAATCAGGGCCATAGCCTCTCTTCTTTAGGCCACGTTGACACATTTGGTATTTGGTCAGTATTTTACATCAGTATTTGTAAGCCAAAACCAGGAGTGGAACAAAGAGAGGAAAAGTGTAATAGAAACACGTCACCACTTCTGTAGTTTTCATCCACTCCTGGTTTTGGCTTATAAATACTAAGCTAAAATGCTGACCAAAAACTCAACTTATGCACATGGCCTTAGAGTTGTGTCTCTCATTTCACCTTGCTGCAAACCCCTTTTACCCCCAGATTCCTGCTCAGGTGTTCACTCCTTTCTTCTGAAACTCCTCCTCTCCCAAAAGCAGGAGGTGCTGGGAATGGGATCTGTAATCCTTTGAACATAAGGAAAAAAGTGTTATTACCTGATGTTTTAGTTAGTACATAGCTGCTGCTCCAGCATCCACAGCACGTAAAATGACCACTTCAACTAGAGGCATAGATAGGGTTTTAGCTGGAGGGGGAGGGACATCTCAGTGGGCCCCTAACCAGGTAACCCTGATTACAACCACAATGCCGCACCCTAATTTTGGGATAAGTGGAACCTCAGCAGATGACCGTGGTGCTACTGAAAATAAACCTCTATACCAAGACCAACACTGATATTACCACCATGTAATGCTCATATAGTGCTAGATACCACTCCTGCAAAACATGTAAAAGACTACAGTAGTTATAGTTAGTGACTTACAGCTGACATTCTTTCTGCATTAGTCATTCACTTTTCCCATCTTTTCCATCTTGCCCAGACTGACATGACAACTTCTGACCTCTCGCATTTCCTGCATGGTCCAAAACTGTTCACAACTAGAATAAACTCCTCATCCTATTGTTACCCCTATGTTGAGCCACCGCTATTAGCACATAAAGTGACATTGGTCAGATTTCAAAAATTTGACCTGGTTATTAAGCTCAAAATTGGCTATATCGCTATGAGGTTAATAAACAAAAATGGAATGCTCAAGTACTCAGGGGAACAGCGGTAATAAAATAAGAGCAAAAATTGGACACTTTTGACCTGGTAACAAGTCCGCTATAAGAAGGTTTATAAAAGTTTTAAAGTTTATGGAACCACAAATGCTGAGAAATTATAATAACAATTTTGAAATGTCCTAACTTTTCTTTAATTCCAAGTCTACATTGTTAGCATTAAAACAAAGACCACATTAGCTAAGTTGTACATTAGCCAGGAGTCTAATAAGCCTTACATTTTATTGTAGTCTTAAATTTCAATGTTATCACTGAGCATCAGGTGCACAGATATTATTTAGAGCTATAAACCATTTAAAGCTTGAAGATGTAATTTCTGTGATCAATTCAATACACAATTTTAATCCCTGATGGTGTTTTGGGCTCAATGTTTTGCACCTGGTACCAATGATCAACATGGGTTTACGAGAAGACCGTTCCTGTCAGACTAATCTGATGAGTTTCTATGAAGAGGTAAGTTCAGGACTGGACCAAGGGAACGCAGTGGACGTGGTGTATTTGGACTTTTCAAAAGCTTTTGATACAGTGCCACACAAAAGGTTGATACATAAAATGAGAACAATGGGGACAGGGGAAAATATGTGCAAGTGTGTGAAGAACTGGCTCAGGGAGAGGAAACAAAGGGTGGTTATTAATGGAGCACATTCGGACTGGGTCACGGTTAGCAGTGGGGTACCACAGGGGTCAGTATTGGGGCGGCTTCTTTTTAACATATTTATTAATGACCTTGCATGGGGCATACAGAGTAGTATTTCAATATTTGCAGATGACACTAAACTCTGCATGGTAATCAATACAGAGGAGGACAATTTTATATTACAGGAGGATTTATGTAAACTAGAAGCTTGGGCTGATAAATGGCAAATGAGCTTTAATGGGCATAAATGTAAGGTCATGCACTTGGGTAGAACAAACAAGATGTAGAATTATGTGCTTAATGTAAAACACTGGACAAAACTGTCACTGAAAAAGACCTGGGTATATGGGTGGACGACAAACTCACATTTAGTGGCCAGTGTCAGGCAGCTGCTGCAAAGGCGAATAAAATAATGGGATGCATTAAAAGAGGCATAGATGCTCATGAGGAGAACATAATTTTACCTCTATACAAGACACTAGTGCAACCACACTTAGAATACTGTGTACAGTTCTGGTCTCCGGTGTATAAGAAAGACATAGCTGAACTAGAGCGGGTGCAGAGAAGAGCGACCAAAGTTGTTAGAGAACTGGGGGGTCTGCAATACCAAGATAGGTTATTACACTTGGAGTTATTTAGTTTGGAAAAACGAAGGCTTAGGGGTGTTCTTATTACAATGTATAAATATATGAGGGGAAAGTACAAAGACCTTTCAAATGATCTTTTTACTCTTAGACCTGTGACGGGGACAAGGGGGCATTCTCTACGTCTGGAGGAAAGAAGGTTTAGTCATAATCACAGACGCAGATTCTTTACTGTAAGAGCAGTGAGACTTTGGAACTCTCTGCCGTATAATGTTGTAATGAGTGATTCCCTACTAAATTTAAAAAGGGACTGGATGCCTTTCTTGAAAAATATAATATTACAGGTTATATACACTAGTTTCCGAGATATTGCGTTGATCCAGGGAGCTAGTCTGATTGCCGTATGTGGAGTCGGGAAGGAATTTTTTCCCCAATGTGAAGCTAACTGTTAGCCACATGTTTTTTTTTTTTGCCTTCCTCTGGATCAACATGTTAGGGCAGGTTAGGATAGGATATAAGTTGAACTAGATGGACTTAAAGTCTTCCTTTAACCATAATAACTATGTTACTATGTCAATGATAGTAATATTGTTGAAATTATCTGGCAAATCAATGAGATTTTACAATGCAGTTGTGTACTGTACAAATTTTTATGCTAACCCCCACGTGTACTATGGCGCCCCTGAGGGTCCAGTCACCAGAGAGGTACTGCACCTCAGCCAGAGGTGTGATAGTCTGCTATCACGTAAGGAGAGGGCACTGCCAAGGACCCACATACTTACATCCAACAAAAGACCTCTCAGACACAGGGAGAGACTGGGTACAGGGTGTGGGTAGAGAAAGACAGAAGGGGAGGAGTCAGTGAGTGGAGTGAGTAGTGGTCTGAGACACCAGAGGTAGTTGACTGAGGGGACTGAAAGAGCAAAGAGCTTGTCCTCAGACTAAAGTGAGAGAAGAGAAGAAGGACGAAGGAGACAGAGAGAGTGACTCAGGAGGAGGAATAAGGGGTCCTAGGGCATGGGTAGTGAACAATCCACTCATGGGGCCCGCATCCATGCTGACCGTAGTCGGGTGGAGAAACCAGGTCGCAGTAAGGGGACCGGCCCGAGTCTAGTGAAAAAACTAAGGACTCAGCTAGCTAACGGGAGGCTGCAGTATTTGCATGTTCTACAGCCGCATCCACACACATTCGCTGAAAAGGCAGCCAGATAGGACCGAGAGGACCTAGACCATGTCGCCCGACAAGATCCAAGGCTGCTGGCTTGGGACACTTTGTGTGATGGCGCAGGGCAGGAGTGGAGGGAGCCAGCGCAGAGAGACAGCCAGGAAAGGAACATCTGAAGGGGGTTCTGACACGGTGTAGCCCAAATTACCTGAGAGCTGTCTGGACCACCTACCCAAAGGAAATAGCACCCCTGCTGAGGATTGTACTAAAGAACTGTGAGTAAACTAAAAAGACTGCATCCTGCTGTGTCCTCAGAATTATTTACTGCGTCATCTGCCCTGCACTACAACCACCATCATCTCTTACTCATACAACTGCCCTGGGGCCTAGCTCTACCTGTGGAGAGCTGTAACAACTCTGCTGCATCACCATCAGCCACAGCAGACTCTGAAGCAGCGTCGGCTAACATCTTTATTGCTGAATACCACAGGTGGCATCACAAACTTTTTTCCCCTTTTATTTTACATTTCCATCATCATTTTTATTGGACGCCCAGGGCCATGGACCAGGTCACTGCCGCCATGACCTTCCCCTTTAAGAACCACCAGCCCGTACCGAGTACCCCACGGCTCTTGGGGTGCTCAAGTACCACTCAGTGAAATAATATGTCATTTAAAGGGAATCAGCTAAAGATATGACTGAATAGTGCATCCCATAAGCAACCTATCGGTATGTAGCTTATATCCTGATTCCCCCGTTTTGATAGCAAAATACCTTTGTAAAGTTCGGATTTTTGTCTGTAAATCAGGGCGGTCCGGTCCGATGGGCGGCGGTTATTCGCTCCCCCCACCCGCCTCCATTCTTGCCGTACGCACTTATCTTTTCCCTGTACGTCGGCTCGCCACTCTAGCGCTGTGAAAAAGGCCCTTGCGCATGCGCATTGTGCTTTTCCCAACAGTGGGCAAGCATACAATGATTACTGCACATGCGCGAGGGCCCTGTTTCAACGCGCAATTGGGGAAACAGTACGCTGTCTGTGATATTCACAGACAGTGTTACGTGAGAGAAGTGGAGGAGCGGGGGGGAGCGAATAACCGCCGCCCATCGGACCGGACCGCCCTGATTGACAGACAAAAATCCAAACTTTACAAAGGTATTTTGCTATCAAAATGGGGGTATCAAGATATAAGCTACATAATGATAGGTTGCTTACGGGACGCACTATTCAGTCATATCTTTAGCTGATATGGCTAAAATGGGGTGACAGATTCCCTTTAAAGTATTCCATGATATTAGATATTTAACCCTATACTGTATCATTAGGTGGTCACTGTGATCATACAAAGCAGGATTTTGTTTGATGGGGAAGAGACCCTGCATGAAATCAGTTCCCTTTTTTGTTATTAAGTTCTGATGCAAGGACAGATCCTATGCTTTGCTACGGGATCGTTCACGTGCATCACTTGTTGCACAGAACTCTTGAAGGAGCCGAACCAGAAAGCACTTCATGTTGTGTTTTTTTCAAACACCAGTTTTGCAATTGAAAGTGATGAAAAAGTCGGAAGTTGTCGTTAGTTCAGGCACATGAGCTCTGATTCACAATGCACAGATATATGGAAACCCAGCTGGATACAGTGTTCAGAGGTACTTTATTATCTATTAGTCCTTGCTACTGGTTACATGATCAGAATGGTGCTAACATTAACAGGTGAAGTAGTTTCCCCTATATATTGTAGATTGTAAGTGAGTAGCACAGCCAGGGCCTGTGGAGTACTCGGCACCGAGCCCGTTCACTTCACTGGGGGATGTCACGGGTAGCACAGCTCGGTCCGTTGCCCTGGGCGATCACCATGAAATGTGGGATATTTACAGGGGATTAAAGGATGTATACAGTTTATTCGTATACCTGTGGTACCTGGTCAGGGTGACCAGCGCTGCAGGGTAGATCCGCTGAGGGGTTGTTACTGGGCAGCAAGGTGTTAAGTCTTCCACAGGCAAGACTGATCCCTCAGGGTATATGGCGGTGTAGGGGTGCAGGATCAATAAGGCAGTCACACACACGAAAGTCTCTTTCTGTACCTTACTGATGGTAGTTGCAGGCACGTCCCGGGAAGCTGTCAGGGTGGAGGATGCACTTCCAGTAATCCCACTGAGTAGGTGTAAGGCCTCCTTACTCCAGTTGTGTGAGTTTCTGATCTGTGTGAAACGAAGTTTAACTCTGTCTTCAGTTATACGCCCGGCTGACTTTGTGGTGAGGCCTTCTCTGGGATAGAACAGTGTCTCTGTATGCAGGGCCCTGCTAGACTCCTGTCTTCCTGACCCCGGTTAAGTATCAGCACTGATGGGCCCCTGCGACATGAAGTCCCACAGGGTCTCCGGTATCTCCTACTAGTCGTGTAGATGCTAGCAAGCTCGGACCCGGTGTCCGGTGGTACAGAGTAGAGGTAAGCGATCAATGCTGTTTCAACCTCTGTCACTCTCTTTTCCTTCCACTCGCCTTTCGTCCTACTTCGACCTTCAGCATAAGCACACTAGCAGTAGATGGCAGATTCTCCTTTCTCTTCACCGCTCTCAAAGCGTCGGCATGCTTACTCACTGAAACTACCTCAATTGACTCAGTTCTGACCAGGCTAAAGTGGCTATCTTGCTCCACTATTACTGGACTCCACTCAGTAAACTAAGTACAAGCTGTAGTCTTTCGGTAACTCTCTCTCTCTCAGCTCATCTGAGGTAAAAACACAACTACTCACTGCTCTCTAAGACGTTCTGAGGAGATCTGAGGTAACTTGAGATCTCTGGTGTTCTGAGGTAACTCACATGTCTACACTGCCTTTATAAACTGCGAAAGGGCTCCCTCTGGTGGATCTAGGGAATAGTGCAGATGTGTTGTGTGCATATAGGTCATTGTGGGTTTACCTTTGTTGCATCCTCCTGGGAACATATGGCTCCAGTCACAGCTGGGCTACACATCCCCCCAGTTATCATGAGCACTCCCGGGCTGAAAAGAAATAAATTTTTTATAACATCAACATTAACAATAACTCATCCCCTGCGGGAGGTGAGGACTCTTCAAAATGTTGCAATAAATACAATTAACATATATACAGTATTTACACAAATCTTATATACATTTTTACACTTGGACACTTGTTTACTGGCTTACATTTGCTAGGCCTACTCTTGGTACCTAACAGGTAACTTTCCTTTTGTCGTGCGTACTGACCTACGTGGTGTTGCGTCAGGTATGGTAGCATCTGGCCTATCTGTCCTACGTGCCGGTAAACTATAATACTGCCTTAACCTCTCTAGGGATCTGGCAAGCATACTAGCGGCTGGGCGATGCGGTACTGTTTCGCTAGGGGATTCTTCTTCCTGAGACCCAACATCTAGAGGTTCCACGTTTTGAGACTCCACTTCTTGAGATGCTTCAGGAGCAGGTTCCTCACGAACTATTTCTGCTGCGGCAACTGGCTCAACTTGACGTTGGAGTGCTTCTTGTGGTTGGTAAAACTGAAGTACTGGAATGATCACAGCGTCTCTGATACAAGGCCAATCTGCAGGAAAATCTCCTAAGTCCGTGTGTATGACTTCATCTGGTTTCTCTTTGTCAATAACAGGTTCTTCTTCGTGAAGCTTTAACATATCTGGACATAGTTTTAGGTGGTCTCTTGATACAGTGGTGGTCGTCTTTACTCCATCTTTGCTAATGGTACACATTTTCCTGTTGTCAAACTTGCACGACATATGGCTCTTTTTCCCATTGATCATCTAGTTTGTGCATTCTTCTTTTCCTTTTCAGCACAATTTCTCCAGGTACAAAAGGTTCAGCTGGCGCACTTTTGTTGTAGTTTTCCTCTTGTTTTTCCCTTACTTTACTGAGACTATCTTCCACGCAGGCTTGTACTCTCCTGTACTGTTCCTGTCGGTTCGTGTCCCAATCTTCAGTAGTAACATCAGCTTCTGGTTCTACAACACCAAGTTCCAAATCCATGGGCAGCTTTCCTGGTCTTGCCCGCATGAGCTAGGCTGGGGTGCAATTGGTGGAACTCACAGGTATGTGATTGTACAGATCTACCAGGTCAGGTAGTAGCTCTGGCCACCGATTCCTCTCCTCAAGTGGTACCGTCTTCAGCAGATCAATGACTATGTGATTCATCTTTTCACAGAGACCATTTGTTTGGGGGTGGTATGGTGTGGTTCTTATCTTCTTGCATCCGTACAAATGACAGAATTCCTTAAACAACTCGGCTTCAAAGGCAGGACCCTGATCAGTTAACACTTGCTCTGGATATCCATGGGGTCTGCAGAAATACGCTTGAAACGTCTTTGCTGCTGTTTCTGCTGTCAGATCTTTGACAGGGGCGACCACCAGGAACCTGGAGTAGTGATCCACCATTGTCAGGGCATATGAGTATCCTGACCGGCTGGGTGACAACTTGACATGGTCCAAGGCCACGATCTTCAAGGGACGAGTCGTCTTGATGGGTTGCAGGGGTGCTTTCTGGCTGCTGTAGTCTTTTCTTCGGAGGCTACAGGACACACAGTTTTTACACCATTTTTCGATGGAACTGCGCATTCCTACCCAGTAGAAACGACACTTCAGCAGGGTTTCCAGCTTCTTCCAGCCAAAATGTCCCGCTCGATCGTGGTAGGCTTCCAACACCATCTGGATGTCCGTTCTGGGGACTACTATCTGCCATACCATCTCATGGGTTCTTGGGTTGACATACCTTCGGCACAGCTTCTCTCGGTAGATGAACAGCCGGCTTCTTTCATTCCACAGCTGCTTTGCTTGTTGAGACGCATCCTTCTCCAAGGAGGAACCTTCCTGAGTTATCAGCTCCTTGATATGGCTGACAACCGGGTCACTGTCCTGGGTCTCCTTCCAGCTGTGGTGAGGTAAAGGGTTTAACGTCCTACCACGCTGCCTCCTGCAGGCTCGTTGCTCGTGGATTATCCCATTTCTGTGGAATGCAGGTAGCTCAATCTCTTCTAGGTCATCCAATTCCTCTTCCGTGTCGGACTCATGAGGCATTCTGGACAAGGCATCAGCGTTGGCATTCTTACGGCCCGCCCTGTACTTGATTGTGAATTGATAGTTCGACAGCCGAGCCATCCAACGTTGCTCCATGGCTCCCAGCTTAGCTGTTTCGAGATGTGTCAAGGGGTTATTGTCAGTGTAAGCAGTGAACTTGCTGGAGGCTAGGTAATGCTTGAATCTTTCTGTAATGGCCCAGACCAGCGTCAGGAACTCCAACTTGAAGCTACTATATTTCTCTGGGTTTCTCTCGGTCGGGCGGAGCTTCCTGCTTGCATATGTGATGACTTTCTCTTGGCCATTTTGCTTCTGACTGAGGACAGCTCCCAATCCTTCGTTGCTGGCATCAGTGTACAGCAGGAACGGCTGGCTGTAGTCAGGGTAGGCTAAGATCTCATCGCCTGTCAGGATCTCCTTCATCTCCTTGAATGCCTCAGCTTGTTCTTTACCCCAGTGGAATGGAGAATTTCTGCTCTTGAGGGATTGCCCTACCAGGAGGTCCTGCAGAGGTGCTGCTTTCTTGGCGTAGTCCCTTACAAACCTCCGGTAGTAACCTGTCAGTCCCAGGAACTGGCGCACCTCCTTGAGATTCCTCGGTTCTGGCCATTTCTGGATGGCGGTGACCTTCTCGGGGTCTGGCGCTACTCCTTCTGAGCTGACAATATGCCCCAGGTACTGTACCTTTTGTTTGAGCAGATGGCACTTTGAAGGCTTCAGTTTCATCCCGTACTTGGACAGTGACTCGAATACCTCTGCCAGGTGCTTCAGATGATCCTCATACGTCTTGGAGTACACAATTACGTCGTCCAGGTACAGCAACACGGTTTCAAAGTTGAGATGTTCCAGGCAACTCTCCATCACTCTCTGGAACGTTCCCGGGGCACTGCTGAGTCCAAACGGCATCCTGTCAAACTCACAGAGTCCCATCGGGGTGGTGAAAGCTGTCTTCTCCCGATCCTCCTCAGCCACAGCTACTTGCCAGTACCCACTAGTGAGGTCAAGGGTGGAAAAGTAATTAGCAGTCTTTAAGGCAGCTAAGGATTCTTCAATGCGTGGTAAAGGGTATGCATCTTTATGTGTAATGCGATTCACTTGTCTGTAATCTACACACATTCTCATGCTTCCATCCTTTTTCCTCAGTGTATAAAGATAAATCGTGTGCACAGCCTGAAAGGTGCCAGAGTAGGTTCCTACACCGTGAAGATAATGAAAAGAGAACTCAGCACTCAACTTAGCGAAAAGGGTAAATATTTATTGTAGTCCACGGTAGTGAAACGTTTCGGTCCTAAATTTCGGACCTTCATCAGCCACTACATATATGTAATACAAAAACAAAAAGATTCATCAAAATTCTTACAATAAAGATAAAAGTAAAATTGCAAAGAAAACATAATAATATAACCAAGGTATGTACAATAGTATAATATGAACGTGGTTTACTAGAGAAAATCATCTTTATATAGAAGTATGCTAGTCCTCAAATAGTTAGGGACAGACTCTTCAGACCAGATGAGACGTGAGGGTGATATAGCACAGAAAATAAGATGTACCATTAAGTACCGGGAGGGGTAGAAATACCCAATTCAGAGGTAAGCAGTAGATACTGTTGGGATCTGGTGGGTGATAAGACATAATGAGAAAAAGTGACAGCGGCCCGTGATTAAAAATATCAAAGGTATGACATACCAGGTAGATCTCCAAAGTAAGGGTTAAAGGTGAGTCTCTGAAAACAAAAGCCTCATTCAATTCATCCAGTAGTGGAGGCATATAGGGGAATAGATCCGGTGTACTAACCGGCAGTGATCATACCGGGGTGAGAGTTTTAAGTCAGGTCTCCGCTGTATGCCGTGGGAGGGACGCGGTATCCGCCGCTGGTCCTTGTGCAGTGAAGGCAGACTCAGCATTAGAGACTAAAAAGGGAAAGGGCGGGACCAGTGATTTAGCCTAGCCAATAGTGGTGGTGGGTGTGAGAACTGGGAGAGTCATGGGCGGAAACTGATGGCCGTGCGTGTCACAGGAAGAAAATTGCGTTCCAGAGTACGTGCTGAGAGGGATTCCGGTATGAGGAGGTTAATAGCAAGTGAGGTGACGTGCTCAAAGGTGGATAGCTGAGCAGAGGATCCACAGACAATTCTTTTAGTACAAGCGGCTCTAGAGGAAAAGAAAGATAATGTTAATAAATGCAGAGAGATACCGGTGTAAAGTATAATAGACAAGTGATTGCACCATATCTTAATACGGCAAATAAGTATAGAAATATAGGCAGATTATGGTAAATCAATGATACGAGCTGCATGCAGTCATTATTTGTCTGTAACTAAATGGTCCCACATGTGCATGGAAATTATGAAAATATATACCTTATTATCCATGTTAGAGATGTGTATCAGAGCATATTCTATTGTGGACTGGTAATCACAAAATAGTATTATATTATTATTAGACAATATAATGTCAGTGGAGAAAAGTACCAGAACCTATTGTGCTGTAGACAGGTGATCACATAGTAATATAGTTTTAAATAGTATAATGTGATTGATGAACTCTCATTACATTTTTATGAAAAATAGCGTTTGTTCGCACACCTGCCTAAGTCAATATCTTAAAGAGATATGGGCCGCGTGCGGTCATTATTTGTCTGTTACTTAATGGTCCCACATGTGCATGGAAATTATGAAAATATATACCTTATTATCCATGTTAGAGATGTGTATCAGAGCATATTCTATTGTGGACTGGTAATCACAAAATAATATTATATTATTATTAGACAATATAATGTCAATGGAGAAAAGTACCAGAAGCTATTGTGCTGTAGACCGGTGATCACATAGCAATATAGTTTTAAACAGTATAATGTGATTGATGAACTCTCATTACAATTTTTTAAAAAAATAGCGTTTGTTCGCACACCTGCTCAAGTCTGTGACGATACATATAAAAGCCTATGTACTAGATAGATGTGTAGATGTGCACACTTATGTCAGAAGTCCTAATGGTCCAGAAAAAATAGTATCCGATAGAAACGGACAATTCATAGGAAGGATAGTAGATCATAGTCTTGGTTGAGACCCTTAGGTGACAGTGTGTCCAATGTATGGATCCAATAGGCCTCACGGCGTTTTAGTTGCCGTATCCGATCACCACCCCTTCTTGATTGTGGTACCTGTTCCAAAATTTGGAACCTCAGTTGAGCTATTGTATGACCCGCGGAAATGAAATGAGACGGAACAGGCAGAAGTGTATTTTTGCAGCGGATAGTAGATTTATGTTTAGAAATACGGTCCTTTGCTGGTTGAGTCGTTTCGCCAATATATAAAAGGCCGCATGGACACTTGATGGCGTATATGACATAAGGGGTATTACAGGTAAAATAGCCCCGAATTCTGAATGTTTTGCCAGTATAAGGGTGATGAATGGTCTCACCCTTTAAGACATTAGAGCATTGGGTGCAGTTAAGGCAAGGGAATGTGCCTATTCTAGGTTTTTTAATGAAACCTTGTATTGTCCTAGGTTTTGTAGACCCTAGGTCAGTTCGAATTAAGGAATCTCTCAGATTAGGAGCACGGCGAAAACAGGGGAGGAATGGTTTTGCATATTCAGAGATATCTGGATGGGCTTTTTGTAGAAGGGGCCAATGTTGGCGAATAGATCTGTGGAGGATATATGCAAAAGGGTGATAGGAATGTACAAAGGTTATTCTGCCTGTATTATCCTGTCTGTTATGGGTTCGTGTAGACAAAGAAAGATCCAAGGTACGCTGTGGTAACCCCTCTCTATGAACTTAGCATTCATCTCCGTTAAACGTTTATTCAGAATGGTAGGGTTAGAAACAATTTGTTTCACCCGGTGAAACTGTGACCTGGGAATTGAGTTTTTCATAGTAGTGGGATGAAAGCTGGAGAAATGAAGTAAGCCATTGCGGTCAGTTGGTTTCATATATAGATCCTGGTCAGTTTGACCCTCAGTATCTTTGACGACCATTGTGTCCAAGAAATTAATTTTGGACGGGTCGTGGGTAGAGTTGAGCGATACTTTCCGATATCCAAAAGTATCGGAATCGGAATGGTATCGCCGATACCCAAAAAATATTGGCGATACCCGATACCGATACCGGAAATCCAATGTAAGTCTATGGGAACAAAATATCGGAATTAAAAAAAACCCATTCTTGCCTTGTTGGTTAATTGTACATGAAGGAAAACAACAAAGAGTAATGTAGAATGTATTGGGAAGGTTGAGGAGACATTAAAGGCATAGATGTTTAACCCAATCAAATGGAATAGCATAAATATATATTTTTTTAAAGATGTTCGGATTGACGAAGAAATTGACAATGTTGTTAACGTTTTTTCTATTTTGGCAAATATGTATATTTCACAACTTCCATGCTCTTCACCTTTTTAACTTTTGACACACTTTCTCCTTCATAATCTTCAGCAGCATCATCTTTTTCATCAAATTATTCTTCATATTCACCTTCTTTATCTTCTTCTTAAACTTCTTGCTATTCATCTTTTGTTAACATTACTCATATTCTTCTTATTAAACTATGATTCTTATTCATATTGTACTTCATCTTCTTCATCATATTCTTATTTGTGACAGAGAATCCTGTACTTGTAATCTGTCAAAGTATGAATTTTTCATCCTTCCGTTCTTGCTGTCACAAAAGATTTAAATTACAACAGTATTTGTCCGTGTTCAGTTTAGCCTGCAGCAGCAGGCATTTTCCAGGGGCACCTGAGGAGGAACGGACTCACCCCCATACACTGCTTAGTCTTCTTCTGCTTATAATTTAGAGCATATATTTTGCTCTTCATTTTGGTCTTATACTTCATGTTCTTCTGCTTTTTGATCTTCTGCTTATTGTTCTTAAGTCTCTTGTTCTGTATCTTGTAGTTTGTCTTAACCTTCTTAGTCCTGTTTGGTAATCTTTTATTTCTTCTTTGTGACGGTGTTTAGGCTGGTTGGCTGATGCTCGTCGTCCTTGTGGTCGTCATCTTCTTCGGGGTGGTCATCAGGGTCGTCGTCTTAATTGTTGGAGATCCAGAGTGATTACCCAAAAAAGCATTGAAAAAATCTTCAATTTGTAAATGTAGCAGAAGGTACAAGAGTCAATGCAAGTAACGAGGACCAGCTCACTGTGCTGGAACCCGGAGGGGCAGCAGAAGGAAAAGAGCCAATGGCACAACCGAGGACCAGCTGACGTTACTGGGACACGGTTACTAAGCAGGAGGTACCTGTGCTCCAAAGCACTACCAAGGACCAGCAGACGTTGCTGCAACTCGGATACCGAGATGGAGGCACCTAGGCCAAAGGCACTGCGGAGAACCAGCTGACGGTACTGGAACCCGGACGGGTAGCAGAAGGTACAAGAGCCAATGCAAGTAACGAGGACCAGCTGACTGTGCTGGAACCCGGAGGGGCAGCAGAAGGAAAAGAGCCAATGGCACAACCGAGGACCAGCTGACGTTACTGGGACACGGTTACTAAGCAGGAGGTACCTGTGCTCCAAAGCACTACCAAGGACCAGCAGACGTTGCTGGAACTCGGATACCGAGATGGAGGCACCTAGGCCAAAGGCACTGCGGAGAACCAGCTGACGGTACTGGAACCCGGACGGGTAGCAGAAGGTACAAGAGCCAATGCAAGTAACGAGGACCAGCTGACTGTGCTGGAACCTGGAGGGGCAGCAGAAGGAAAAGAGCCAATGGCACAACCGAGGACCAGCTGACGTTACTGGGACACGGTTACTAAGCAGGAGGTACCTGTGCTCCAAAGCACTACTGTCAGGAGTCGAACCCAGTACCTCTTGTCCACTGGCCAGCAGCTCTACCATCTGAGCTATTCTGCTGGCTGCAAAGTTCCTTGCTGAACCCAGATACCATTGACTGTTCTTCCTGATTGGCTACACCTAGTGCTCTCTTGATTGGGCCTCTGATTGCCAATTACACACCCTATATAAACCTGGCCCTGTGGGTGTGTCATTGCGAGATTATTGAGCTCCAAGCCTTTAGTCAAGCGTTTCCTGCTGATCCATTGCTACAAACACTGCTCTCCTGTGAACCGACCTCGGCCTGCCTTCTGACTACGCTCTCCGCCTGATCCATTGCTACAAACACTGCTCTCCTGTGAACCGACCTCGGCCTGCCTTCTGACTACGCTCTCCGCCTGATCCATTGCTACAAACACTGCTCTCCTGTGAACCGACCTCGGCCTGCCTTCTGACTACGCTCTCCGCCTGATCCATTGCTACAAACACTGCTCTCCTGTGTACCGACC
>JARQOD010000004.1:454059392-454101101 GCA_033576555.1 Oophaga sylvatica | reverse complement strand
TTTTTAATAAAAAGTAATGGTGTTTTTACGAGAAATCACACCCAGGGCTCCAAAAAACTATTGCCGTACACTGGCCACACGTTGAGCACGCACAGATATGAAATGGCACGGAGATAACAGTACCACTAATTTGTGCACCATTTTTTTTTTTAGTAAAAAGTACTGGTGTTTTTACATGCAATTGCACCCGGAGCTACCAAAAAATATTGCCACAGACTGCCCACACGTTGAGCACGCACAGATATGAGCTGGCACGGATATACCAGTAACACAAATTTGTGCCCTGTTTTTTTTATTATTAAAAGTAATGATGTTTTTAAGTGCACTCACACCCAGGGCTAAAGAAACAAAATTGCCGTACACTGGCCACACTTTGAGCACGCCCAGATATGATCTGGCACGGAGATACCACACCGAAAAATATGTGGCCTGTATTCCAATTACACCTGGGGCTAGCTATATACGGCCAATATATCCTACAGGTAGCAGCAGCAGCAACAGATGTCAGGAAGGGAATGGACCCTCTTGATGTATGCGATGATCTATATACTGTACACACATACAGTGCCTGCAGGCTTTGCACTGATGTGTATGGAGCGATGTTCACTCCCCTGCCTGCCTAACACCTGAACCTATATACTTCGGAATTAGTCCTTAAAAGGACTGTTGGGTTATCAGGATTTGAGTAGTTTAGGATGGTAGACCCCACACTGGCTAAGAAATCGCCAAATCTGACTCTATCTCGGCAACCGCTCTCCCTACACTCTCTGAATCCGGAGCTGAATGCAGCGAGCAGAGTGGCGTCCAGTCTCTTATCCTCGAGATGATGCTGTGTGGAAAAGCCAATCACTGTGTGTAGCCCAGCTACACAGGCACACACATAAAATCCAGGAGAATGCACAGGAAGGTAATCGCAAAAGCTTGCTATTCATGCACTTCACTCACACTTTCAGACACACCCACTAGGGGTATAGGAGGTGGTGACACGTAGCAGAGTCAGTCTGTTTCCTGTCTGAGAAGAGCTCAGATCAGTCAGTTAGTTTCCTGTCTTCAGACAGTGCAGTTCAGTGCCAGTTCAGTCTGGACTTGGAGAGGAGAGAGGACTGAATCCTCGCAGAGCTAGCGTAGCTCACCTGACAAAGAAGTGGAGGCTAGTACGGGTGAGGTGCATCATCCTAGCCTAGTCAGAGCTACCCTTAATCAGTACCTCAGCAGAAGCTGAAGCAAGGAGGAAACTGAGAGCTGCTCAGCGAGCTCGGGAGAAAGCTGACTATTTCCATCGAAAGCTGCAAGTGCTTATGCAAAGAGCAGAAGCAGGGCGAAGGGCGCAGTGGAGAAGTTAGAGAAGTGCTACAGGTATTGGATTGCCTGCACTAAATTGCCGGACACCGGGGTCCGAAGCGTTGCTACAGTTTCAAGCTTAGTAACAAGAACACCGGAGGCATCTGGACTACAGGTCGCAGAGAGCAGTCCTAAGTGTCAATACGTAACCGGAGACAGGGAAAACAGGAGTCTAGCCTGATCAGCAAATATAGACTTAGTTTTCACCACTTAGAAGTTTCCACCACAACGTTGGCCGGGCAGTATAGCTATTGAGAAAGCTGGAGATTCAGAGTTAACTTCGCTTCAGGCAAGTTGGACTCACCTACATTTGAAGTAAAGGAGGCCTCTAACCTGCTCAGCGGTTACCCGAATGTGCATTCTCCACCCCGACCAGCTCCCCGGGATCTACGTGAACCATCTACCAGTAAAAGGTATGAAAAGAAGCTATTTCGTGTGTGACTGAATTATTATCTATACCCTGCATCATCATCACCATAGACTTCCAGGGACCCGTCTCACCTGTGGGAGACTACCACCCAGCTGCCCCCATAACATCCCCTGTGAAAGTGTCATGGGTGTATCGCCACGAGGATCGTCGCGATTACACACTCTGACTTCTCACAGCTGAGTTGCTGTTTCTTTGTGTTTGGTAATGAGGGAGTTAATTTTACCTAGCTCTTTGCTAAGACTAGGTCCAGCCTCGCCCGGCTGCTTTTGATTATGTTCTAATTAGATTCCTTCATATACCTGCCAGTCTGCTTGTTAGATGCCGGTGAAAGCATTCATGTAGTCTAGCAGACTGGATCGGTTCTGAGAATATTTAAGCTAAGAGCTCCTTAGTTATTTTACTCTTACAGCTTATAGTTTATCTCTGAGACCTTAGGTGTTCCTACTGTGTGTGAGTGTTGTATGTAAGACTTTATTTACTTTATTTCTTGTCTTTTTTGTATGTCTTTCTGTTCATTAACCGTTACCTGTTCATTCCCTTTGGTGGTAATCAGGGTCCTTCTTAGGACTAGATTACAGTTGGCAGGGATTGATAGGAGACAGGGTTTACGCTGGTGGCCTGGACCTCTGTACCTTTAACAGTACCTCCAGGTAGAGGGATTAGTTAGGACCCCAGTTTAGGGTCAGCATAGACCCCGGTCACCCTCTAGCCGGAGACAGCGTATAACGGATTCCGTATTGACCCACTGGACATTCTGTCAGGTAATTCTATGTTATCATATATCTATGCGCATGTTATATAGTATGTTGCCCTTTTGATATAGATTACTGACATCACATATATATATATCTGTTATACAGCGTGACATTTTCACCGGCCATACTAAAGATTCTCCCAGCTGTCATGGATCCAGTAGCCCAGCTGGCCCGGCAGTTGCAGGGGTTGTCCATGGAGTTTGCAGACATTAAGTCCAAGGTTTTGTCCCCCCCGGAGCAAACCAGATCTGAACCTAAGGTTGCTCTCCCGGACAGGTTCACTGGTGGGCGGGACAAATTTTTTACTTTCCGGGAGGCATGTAAATTGTACTTTCGGCTGCGGCCTCGGTCATCTGGGAGTGAAGAGCAGAGGGTGGGAATTGTTATCTCACTCTTACAAGGGGACCCTCAATCTTGGGCGTTCTCTATTCCTCCAGGCTCCCCAGATCTCCAGTCAGTGGATCGATTTTTTACTGCCCTGGGTCTGGTATATGATGATCCGGATCGAGTTTCCCTTGCTGAAACAAAGTTACGTAAAATACGGCAAGGAAATCGTCCAGCGGAGGAATATTCTTCTGAGTTCCGTAGATGGGCAACAGATACTCAGTGGAATGACCCAGCTCTTAGGAGCCAGTTTTGTCAAGGGTTGTCTGACAAATTAAAGGATGTGTTGGCTCAGTATGATTCTCCTCCATCACTGGAGGCTGCTATGGCCCTCGCTATTCGCATTGATAGACGAATTCGGGGAAGACGCGAGGTAACTCCGCCTCCCGTGATGATTCCACCTACTACTAAAGTCCCTTATACTGAGGTTCCCCTGGTCTGTTCTGAGGAACCCATGCAGTTGGAGGGACATCTTTTTGTAGGAGGGAATCGGCGGTGCGCCGCAAGACTAGAAGGTGTTTCTTTTGCGGGAGAGAGGGACATTTTGTTGGGGGGTGTCCATCCCGGGCCTCTTTGAGCAAAGGAGTTAACCTGGGAGTGTGTATTTCGTCCCCAAATCCCTCTCAGTTTCTCGTGCCTGCGGAGGTGGTGATTGGTACTAGAACTGAGAGGATTTCTGTTTTTCTTGATAGTGGGTCCGGGGCTAATCTGGTGGACGCTCGGTTTGCCCAGGTGCATGGTATGCAACTGAGTGTATTGGCCAAACCGGTCCCTATAGTCTCTATTGATTCTAGACCTCTCGGTCAAGGTAGCTTTGTACAAGCTGTTCATAACATAGATCTTCGAGTAGGGGCAATACATAAAGAGCAATTGTCTTGTTATGTGTTGGAGGGTCTACCTACTCCTATTGTGTTGGGACTTCCTTGGTTGGCTAAACATAACCCAGTGATTGATTGGCAATCCAGAAAGATAAGCCAGTGGGGTGAATTTTGCAGGAATAACTGCATGAGCACGGTCATCGGTGCGGTTGTGCCTAGGACTTTGTCTCCTTTTCTGGAGGACTTTGGGGAGATGTTCTCAGAGGAGGGGTGTAAAGAGTTACCTCCTCATCGTGCATATGACTGCTCAATAAAGTTGCTTCCTGATGCCTTATCTCGTACTTTCCCAGGGGCCGGGAAGACGGATGATCCGGTTCCTATTCCTCAGGAGGGAGTTGTAGTGTCAGCTGTATGCTCTGAGCTTGAGGGGGAGGTATTGGGGGCTCAGGGGGACGCCCCTGTGGGACTTCCAGGGAGACTGATAGTTCCAGATCGGTTAAGACTGAAGGTTACGGGGAACCGTTACAAACGGATGGCTGATAGGGGGAGAGTTTCTGGTCTAGATCTGAAGGTGAACGATCTGGTATGGTTGTCTACCAGGAATATAAAACTTAAAGTGCCCTCCTGGAAACTGGGTCCCAGATTCATCGGGCCGTACAGGATCAGTTCCATAATTAATCCTGTGGCATTTCGTCTGGACCTCCCTCCTACGTTTAAAATTCATAATGTGTTTCACAAGTCATTACTTAAAAAGTATGTGGCACCAGTCATACCGTCACCTCTACCTCCTCCTTCAGTGGTGGTCAATGATAACGTGGAATTTCATGGGTCGAAAATCATTGACTCACGTCTCAGTCGCCGATCCCTTCAGTACTTGGTTCATTGGAGGGGTATGGTCCTGAGGAGAGGACGTGGGTCCCTGCGTCTGATGTTAACGCAGATCGATTGGTTCGGACCTTTCACACAACTCACCCGGGCAGACCTGGCCCTGAGGGTCCGGAGTCCCCTCGTAGAGGGGGGGTACTGTCATGGGTGTATCGCCACGAGGATCGTCACGATTACACACTCTGACTTCTCACAGCTGAGTTGCTGTTTCTTTGTGTTTGGTAATGAGGGAGTTAATTTTACCTAGCTCTTTGCTAAGACTAGGTCCAGCCTCGCCCGGCTGCTTTTGATTATGTTCTAATTAGATTCCTTCATATACCTGCCAGTCTGCTTGTTAGATGCCGGTGAAAGCATTCATGTAGTCTAGCAGACTGGATCGGTTCTGAGAATATTTAAGCTAAGAGCTCCTTAGTTATTTTTACTCTTACAGCTTATAGTTTATCTCTGAGACCTTAGGTGTTCCTACTGTGTGCGAGTGTTGTATGTAAGACTTTATTTACTTTATTTCTTGTCTTTTTTGTATGTCTTTCTGTTCATTAACCGTTACCTGTTCATTCCCTTTGGTGGTAATCAGGGTCCTTCTTAGGACTAGATTACAGTTGGCAGGGATTGATAGGAGACAGGGTTTACGCTGGTGGCCTGGACCTCTGTACCTTTAACAGTACCTCCAGGTAGAGGGATTAGTTAGGACCCCAGTTTAGGGTCAGCATAGACCCCGGTCACCCTCTAGCCGGAGACAGCGTATAACGGATTCCGTATTGACCCACTGGACATTCTGTCAGGTAATTCTATGTTATCATATATCTATGCGCATGTTATATAGTATGTTGCCCTTTTGATATAGATTACTGACATCACATATATATATATCTGTTATACAGCGTGACAGAAAGTCCTTATAGCAGCGCTGGTTCAATTAACCAGATACCACAGGTGGCGTCACGAACTACCTATCCTAAATATCCCCTGTAAATATTCCCC
The DNA here is from genome assembly GCA_033576555.1 of Oophaga sylvatica. Taxonomy (NCBI): domain Eukaryota; kingdom Metazoa; phylum Chordata; class Amphibia; order Anura; family Dendrobatidae; genus Oophaga; species Oophaga sylvatica. The sequence goes on along the minus strand of JARQOD010000004.1, from coordinate 454,095,507 downwards.
ATTGGATGAGCGCCCAGGGCCACGGACCGAGTCCCGCTGCCAGTGACAAACCCCATAGATTTCCATGGGCTCGGTGCCGAATACCCCATTGCCCTGGTACTAAGTGCGACTCAACTGCACGACCACAACAAAGATGGCTACAGAGTTTCATTGCCTGGCAGACATTCCTTGTAGCGTGATTGGGTCTGTAAGTCCGCCAAAAATGCTGGGTGGAGACCCCAGTTCCCGCCGAGTAATCCCTGAAATTCTCGGTGCTCACCGAGTACACAGAGTACCGTGATACTCGGGCGAGTAACCAGTAGTGGCGAGCGTGTTCGCTCATCACTACTAGCCATAACTCACAATATATATATGTATATGAACCATGACATTGCTTATTTTCCTCTTGCAGATCCTGCAGACTGACAAATAATTGTCTGGCAGCAACATGCAATAGAATTCCCACAAGCAAGAAAACAGCACATTCGACTTTCAACCATACCGGCCAGATCTGTCAGGCACTGTAGAGCCTGCTCCACCAATAGCACATTTGAAATTACTTGCTCCAGAAATGACCACTGGAAAAGCTGATTACGCCACAAAGGATGTTTTTAATATAGGACGTCTGCGTTGTGTATTGCAAATGCCAGCAACCTCCTCCTGAGACCTCAAATCCTCCTGTGAGGTTTCCAGGTTTTTATCAACACCATATCATCATTTTCATCGTCATCCTTGATTTGGCTGACAAGTGCCTCTGTGTGTAAAATAGACCCCATTCCCCACCGAGGGTGTGCCCTGGCTCAGAATGCTACTAACTACCATTGACAGTGTTCCTACCACCTTGGCTCGCAAGGTCTTAAACACAGATTAGCATTAAAATCATGTATTCCATCTCTTCAAAGAATAAAAGCTGGTTGTTCATGTGTTCCAAAATATCAACTGGTATAGGTTTTTCCTTAGTCCCCAAGGTGTTTACCCACAATTTTGGAAAAGTGTCAAAAATTTTGTCCAGCCCATTTTGCAGGTTTGCTTGGCCATGACTGTGCGTGACAAATGTACATCTGAATAGTTTGATATTTTCCGTAAGTCGCAGGTCTGCATATTTTGGAAAATATAATGAAGACGAGTACTAGACTGTAGTTCCATGATATTGACAAAGGTGTTTCCAAATTTAGTGACAATAATTTAAAATAAAGATACATTGGTGAGGAGCTTAATAATCTTAAGTTCCCATTATGAGTATTCGGTGAGTTTTTGATGTGGTGGATTTTCTGCAGCATTTCTGCACCTTTTTGGTAAATTAGGTTACTTGTGTTGTTTCCATTGCATTTTTGAGTGCATTTTTTTTACATGCATTATCTTGTTTTTAAATCTGCATATTTTTTCTCTTTTTTGTATGTTATTTGAACCCCTTAGTGACAGAGCCAATTTGCAGCTTAATGACTGGGCCAATTTTTACAATTCTGACCACTGTCACTTTATGAGGTTATAACACTGGAACGCTTTAATGAATCCCGCTGATTCTGAGATTGTTTTATTGTTTTTACACAACAGAGGAGAGAGAAAGATAACGGAGAATCGCTGCTTTTTTTGCGGTCGCCGTTATATGGTTAAGACCGGGGTCACACTGGCGACAAAATCGTACGACTGCAAAGCGAAGAAATATTGCATTAAAGTCGGAGCAATGTTAATCTATGGAGCAGCTCCCACCATCCGATTTTTTGTCGTCCGTTTTATACGTGGGAGTTCAATCATGCTGCGATTGTCACCAATTGTTGGTCGACAATCGCCAATGAAAGTCTATGGGTGCGATGAAAAATCGGATTTCAAACGGACCGCACGTTTGACTTGCAATTAAAATGCACGACTTCTCCAGGTGACAGGAAATTGCATCAGGAATTGTCAGGAAGGCCTCACATGCTAATTAGGAGTTCACATATAAAAAAAAAACAGGAACAACGCCTCCACGGAATCCAGAACCATGGCTACCCATATTAACGTGGAAATGCTGATAGTTCTGGTCCAGGAGAGGCCAGAACTTCGGGACCAGCGAGATGTCCATTACTCTGACAGGTCGCGCAAGGAGGCGGCTTGGAGGAGAATATGTCGCCAAATGTTCCCGGATTTTGCGGACAGATCTAGGGAGGACCAAGACCGCATTAGCAAGTAAATTAATTACAACCGTACAAAACGTTATATATTTATCTGAATCTGCCAACACCAATGTTCTATTTTTGGTTTCTCCGCTTATATTGTCCGAAACAAAAATTTGTATGAAACGCTTTACAATCTCAATGCCACATTGTTATGTGTGTACACAAACAACACCCAAAGATTCACATCCATCACTGATGGACGCCTACTTAGGGTGTAAAATGGTTGGAGCCACCTTGAGCACACATGAAATGTGTAGCTCATGAACTTCATCTGTGGGCCTTCTGTTAAGGGCAAAGCTTTGGGCCAAATTTATGCTAGTTGTTCTTACACATACCTAACACATGTATGTTTCTATGCATGTACCCTTCTACTATGATCATGGTAGTTTGCCACCCTGAATACCATACAACTTTTGTGGTGTTGGTGTGTGTTAGGGTCTGCGGAACGCACCAAATATATGTTGTGGAGAGGTGCGTTCGCAGCCCGGGGTCCACCGTGCAGGCGGAGCCTACTGCTAGTAAAATGGCGCAAGAAGCGAACTCTGTTATCCCGCAGAGTCGCCAAAATAAACGCCGTAACGCGCTGTGGCAATATGTGCGAACTCTGTTAATCCACAGAGCCGCTAGGAGTGCCGCAGCGCTATATGGCGATGTGTGCAAACTCACTAAACACAACTGAGTCGCAAAAATAAACACGCTAGGGCGCTGTCTAGCGTTGAAAGCGAACCCTGTTACGTCACAGAGCCGCTGAGACAAACTTCTGTGTCCTATCAGGCACCCAGGTACACAGTTAACTGCTAAGCAAACATAGAACGTGATCATGCGCTAATGTCCTCGCGGGAGTCACCCATAATCTATGGCGTCTGAACGCCAGACCCTGAATACGGCAATCAAACTCCTCACCGGTTATGCCGGTAATCTAGGGCATCTAGGACACCGACCCTGACCAGCTAGCATACCAAACTCCTCACCGAATAAGTCGGTATTCTAGGGGCTTATTTCAGCTGGGCCCTAACCACACACACGCATGACCACACTGGCGCATAGCATATAAAGATTGACACTAGCGCATGGCGGCCCAGCCATGCCACCCTTTTATAGCAACAGCTACAGGACCTGCCAGAAAAAAGGACCAATGAAACTTGTTCCAAAACACCAGTAGTCACAGGACCTTCCTGGCGGACCAATAGGAGCTGCTGCAGTACCTGAGCATGTGACCCCTGATCTCCAATGAGAGATCTCACTCTGGGCATGCTCAGAAGGGGAAAACAAGGACTTTGTCCTAAAGACGTCTGCTCGCCGCTAACCAGTACTGGCCACAATCACAGAGCCTGGAGGAGCAGCAGTAATCCTCTGCACACTGTTAGACTGGGCGAGACGCTGGGACTGACGTCTAAGCTGAGCAGGCTCCACTGCGGACGGAGATGAATGGGGGACTGCAGCGGGACTGGTTCGAGACTCCCCTTGTGCAGCAGCGGGAACTCGAACCCTAACATTACCCCCCCTCCCAGGGCCCCCCCTTCTCTGGGCCTCGCTACGCTCAAAGGCAGCGATGAGCTGCGGAGCATGAACATGCTCGGCAGTCTCCCAGGACCTATCCTCAGGCCCATAACCCCTCCAATCCACCAAAAAAATTTTTTGCCCCGTACCACTTTGCACCCTACAATGGAATTCACCTCGTAGTCGTCCGAAGATGAACCCGACGTCCCGGCAGATGACTCAGGCAACCGGGAGATGACCACGGGTTTTAGGAGGGACACATGGAAGGTGTCGGAGATACCAAGGCGAGGCGGAAGGGCCAAACGGTAAACCACAGGGTTCACCTGCTCGAGTACCTTGAAGGGACCCAAATAGCGGGGTGCCAACTTAGTGGATTCCACCCGTAGCCTAATGTTTCGGGCAGAGAGTCACACTAGGTCGCCAGGAGCAAATGTCGGAGCGGGATGCCGATGGGCATCGGCAGAAGACCTCATCCTTTCCTTGGAAGCCTGAATGGCATCCTGGGTGCGGTCCCATATGTCGCGTGCTTCCACAGCCCAGTCTGCCACCCTGGAGTCGGCGGAAGCCACGGGCATGGGCACCGGTACCCGCGGATGCTGGCCGTAATTTAAGAGGAATGGGGTCTGTCCGGTGGAGTCAGCCACAGCATTGTTTAGCGCGAACTCCGCCAACGGGAGCAAGGATGCCCAGTCATCCTGCCTGGCAGAGACAAAATGTCGCAAGTAGGTGACCAAGGTCTGGTTGGCCCTCTCTACCAACCCATTCGACTCGGGATGATATGCAGAGTAGAGGTTCAACTCAATGCAGAGTAGATGACACAACTCTCTCCAGAACCGAGACGCAAATTGGGGACCTCGATCGCTGACAATCTTGTCTGGCATACCATGTAGACGGAAGATGTGTCTAATAAATAATGCTGCCAAGGCCCGTGCAGAAGGTAACCGTGGTAGCGGCACTAAGTGCACCATTTGGAGTAGTGGTCGGTGATCACCCAAATGATAGTGCAACCCCGAGACTTGGGTAAGCCCACCACAAAGTCCATCCCGACCATCTCCCAGGGCCTGTCTGCCACTGGCAAAGGAAAAAGTAACCCAGCTGGCCGTTGTCGAGGGGACTTGTTCCTGGCCTAGGAGACACACGCCTGAACATACTCCCTGACGTCACGGACCATATGTGGCCACCAGTATGTCCTCGCCAATAACTCAGTTGTCCTCTTTGCCCCAAAGTGTCCACCCACCCTGGACGAGTGTGCCCAAGAGAGTACCTCCGGTCGCAAATTAGTGGGCACAAAAGTCTTGCCCGGAGGCACAGACTCTAGCGAAACCGGGGCTAGAGTTCTCAGGCTTTCTTCGGGGACAATAAGCCGAGGCTCCTCATCCTCTGTCATGTGTGCATTGCCACGAAGATCGTCGCGGTTGCACATTTTGACTTCTCACAGCTGAGCTGCTGTTTCTTTGTGTTTGGCAGCTAGGGAGTTAATTCTGTCTGTGCTCGGTGCTGGGACTGGGTGCAGTTTCTCCCAGCTGCAATTGATTATTTGTTGATTGGTCTCCTTTAAATTTCTGGTTGTCTGCTTGGGGAGTTGCCAGTGAAACCTTCATGCAGACCACAGATAGGAATGAATCTGTATAGACTTTAGTTGTGAGCTCCTTAGTTGTTCTAAGCTCAACTTGGTTAGAGTTTATTTCCCATACCATTTATGTTCCTTTGGTGTTTGAGTGTGTATGCAAGCGAGTGTTATCCTGTCTGTCTTATATGTCTAATCTGTGTATTTAGCTAAGATCAGCCCATATCCCTTTGGTGGTAGTCAGGATCCTTCTTAGGACTGATTACAGGGTTCAGGGTCTGATAGGAGACAGGGTTAGGTTGGAGACTTGGACCTCTGAACCATTATCAGTACCTCCAAGGTGAGGGATTAGTTAGGACCCCAGTTTAGGGTCAGGTTAGATCCCGGTCCACCTATTTCCTGTTTCAGCTCATCAAGTCCTCAAGATTAACCCTGAGTTCAGCAGATATCGTGTCAGGTAAATCTATTCTATACTTACATGCTGATGTTGCTATACTAGTTGTTGTATAGAGTGTTGTTCCTGTATTAATAGTTTACTGACATTGTATACATATCATTAGACAGCGTGACATTTTCACTGGCCATAAAAATTATCTCCAGTTACCATGGATCCAGTAGCCCAGCTGGCTCTGCAGTTGCAGGGATTATCCATGGAGCTGACGGACATTAAGTCCAAAGTTTTGTCTCCCCTGGAGCAAACCAGAGTTGAACCTAAGGTGGCTCTCCCGGACAGGTTCACTGGTGGGCGAGACAAATTTTTCACCTTCCGGGAGGCATGTAAATTGTATTTTCGGCTTCGGCCTCGATCATCAGGGAGTGAGGAGCAGAGAGTGGGAATTGTTATCTCACTTCTGCAAGGGGACCCTCAATCCTGGGCATTTTCCCTTCCTCGGGATCCCCGGCTCTACTGTCTGTAGATCAATTTTTTACTGCCCTGGGATTGGTATATGATGACCCAGATCGGGTCTCTCTTGCTGAGACAAAATTACGTAAGATACAGCAGGGAGATCGTCCGGCAGAGGAATTTGCTTCTGAGTTTCGTAGATGGGCCACAGATACTCAGTGGAATGACCCAGCTCTTAGGAGCCAGTTTTGTCATGGGCTTTCTGATAAATTAAAAGACGTTTTGGCTCAGTATGAGTCTCCTCCTTCTCTGGAGGCTGCTATGGCCTTAGCTATCCGTACTGATAGACGGCTTCGGGAGAGGGGTGAGGTAACCCCGCTCCCTGTTGTTTCTCCACCTACCACTAAAGTCCCTTATGTTGAGGTTCCCCTTGTCTGTTCGGATGAGCCTATGCAGTTTGGAGGGACATCATTTCGTAGGAGGGGATTGGCGGTACGCCGCAGGACTAGAAGATGTTTTTTCTGCGGGAAAGAGGGACATTTTGTTGGAGAATGTCCATCCCGTGCCTTGTTGAGCCAAAAGTCGCCGGAAAACTGTTAATCCCAGGTTGTGTGGTGGACGACAACCTGGGAGTATGTATTTCATTCGCCAGTTCTTCTCAGTTCCTTGTACCAGTGGAGGTGGTAGTTGGTACGAGAGTGGAGAGATTGTCTGTTCTTCTTGATAGTGGTTCCGGGGCTAATCTGGTTGACGCTCAGTTTGCTCAGGCTCAAGGTATGCATCTGAGTGTATTGGTCAAACCGATCCCTATATTCTCCATTGACGCCAGGCCTCTCGGCCAAGGTAGCTTTGTTCATGAGGTTCATAACATTGACCTTCGGGTAGGGGCAATACATAGGGAACAATTATCTTGTTATGTGTTGGAGGGTCTACCTACTCCCATTGTGTTGGGACTTCCTTGGTTGGTTAAACATAACCCTGTGATTAATTGGCAGTCCAGAGAAATAAGCCAATGGGGTGAGTTTTGCAAAAGCAACTGCATGAACACAGTCATCAGTGCGGTCGTGCCTAGTACATTGCCTCCTTTTTTGGAGGATTTTGGGGATGTTTTCTCTGAGGAGGGGTGTCAGGAGTTGCCTCCTCATCGCGTGTATGACTGCTCTATTAATCTCCTTCCTGATGCTAAGTTGCCTAAAGCTAGGTTGTATAATCTTTCTGGTCCTGAGAGGCAGGCTATGAAAGATTATATTTCTGAAAGTCTGGCCAAAGGGCATATTAGACCTTCATCTTCCCCAGTAGCCGTGGGGTTCTTCTTTGTGAAGAAGAAAGATGGAGGCCTACGCCCTTGCTTGGATTTCCGCGAACTTAATCGGATTACTGTTCGAGATCCGTATCCACTCCTCTTATTCCTGATCTTTTCAATCAAATTGTTGGCGCCAAATGGTTTTCTAAATTGGATCTCAGGGGGGCGTATAATCTTATTAGGATAAAAGAGGGGGATGAGTGGAAAACGGCGTTTAACACGCCGGAGGGACATTATGAGAACCTAGTAATGCCTTTTGGTCTGACTACTGCACCAGCAGTATTCCAACATTTTGTTAATGACATTTTTCGTCACCTTGTGGGGCTGTTTGTGGTTGTATATTTGGACGACATTTTAATTTACTCGCCAGATCTTGTGTCTCATCAGGAGCATGTGAGACAGGTGTTGCAGATCTTGCGAGACAATAAATTATACGCCAAACTGGAGAGGTGTGTATTTGCCGTACAGGAACTTCAGTTTTTGGGTTTTTTGGTGTCAGCCTCCGGTTTCCGTGTGGACCCTGAAAAGGTGAGAGCAGTGCTTGAATGGGATCAGCCAGGGGATCTTAAGGCTCTGCAGCGTTTTTTGGGGTTTGCTAACTACTACCGGAAATTTATTTGTAATTTCTCATCTGTCGTCAAACCTCTCACTGACATGACAAGAAAAGGGACGGATTTTTCTAAATGGTCGGACAAAGCTTGCCAAGCCTTTTCCTCTTTGAAGAAATGTTTTGCTTCGGCACCCGTTCTCATCCAACCAGATGCATTTCAGCCGTTCATTGTGGAGGTGGATGCGTCTGACGTAGGGGTGGGTGCTATATTGTCCCAGGGTCCGTCCCCTGGTAAATGGCATCCGTGCGCTTTCTTTTCTAAGAAATTGTCGTCCGCCGAAAGGAATTATGATATCGGCAATAGGGAACTTTTGGCCATTAAGTTAGGTTTTGAAGAATGGCGTCACTTTTTGGAGGGGGCAGTCCACCCGGTTACCGTTATTACTGATCACAAGAACCTGTTGTATTTGGAATCCGCTAAGCGTCTGAATTCCAGACAAGCTCGATGGTCGTTGTTTTTTACCAGGTTTAATTTTGTCGTCACTTATCGCCGGGGTCTAAGAATGTAAAGGCTGATGCCTTGTCTCGCAGTTTCCCAGGGGCCGGGAAAACGGATGACCCGAGTCCTATCCTTCAGGAGGGGGTGGTAGTGTCGGCTGTATTTTCTGAGCTTGAGGAGGAGGTGTTAGAGGCTCAGGGGGACGCCCCTGCAGGACCTCCAGGGAGACTGTTTGTCCCAAATCTGTTGAGACAAAAGGTTATTGAGGCACATCATAATTCTGCTCTAGCAGGACATCCAGGGAGTAAGGCTACTTTAGATCTCCTTTCTCGCCGGTTTTGGTGGCCTAATGCTAATAAAGATGTTATAACTTTTGTCGCGTCATGTGGGGTGTGTGCTCGCTCTAAAACCCTCATACCCGTCCGTCTGGGACCCTTTTACCCTTGAAACTTCCGGAGCGTCCATGGACTCATTTATCTATGGACTTCATTATGGACCTTCCTCCGTCGTCAGGGAATACTGTCATACTGGTGGTTGTTGACAGGTTCAGTAAGATGGCACATTTCGTTGCTCTTCCTGCACTCCCTAATGCTAAAACTCTGGCGCAGGTGTTCATTAGGGAGATCGTTAGACTTCATGGGTTGCCTTCTGATGTGGTGTCAGATAGGGGGTCTCAGTTTGTGTCCAAATTTTGGAGGGCATTTTGTTTACGTCGGGGGATGCAATTGTCATTTTCCTCGGCTTTTCATCCGCAGACCAATGGTCAGACAGAGCGTCTGAATCAGAGCTTAGAGACATATCTCCGGTGTTTTGTCTCAGAGAACCAAGAGGACTGGTCTTTCTTGCCTCTGGCAGAGTTCGCTCTTAACAACAGGCGGAGCGAGTCCACTGGTAAGTCCCCGTTTTTTGGGGCATATGGTTTCCATCCCCAGTTTTGTACTTTCAATGGGGGGGCCCTTCTGGGGTTCCTGAGGAGGAGCGTTTCTCGTCGTCACTTGCTTCTGTGTGGAGAGGTGTATTGAATAATCTGAGTGCGATGGGGAACCGTTACAAACGTATGGTTGATAGGAGGAGAGTTTCTGGTCCAGATCTGAATGTGAACGATCTGGTATGGTTGTCTACCAGGAATATAAAACTTAAAGTGCCCTCCTGGAAACTGGGTCCCAGATTCATCGGGCCGTACAGGATCAGTTCCATAATTAATCCTGTGGCATTTCGTCTGGACCTCCCTCTACGTTTAAAATTCATAATGTGTTCCACAAGTCATTACTTAAAAGGTATGTGGCACCAGTCATACCGTCATCTCTACCTCCTCCTCCTGTGTTGGTCAATGGTAACTTGGAATTTCAAGTATCAAAGATCATTGACTCACGTCTGAATCGCCGGTCCCTTCAGTACTTGGTGCATTGGAAGGGGTATGGTCCAGAGGAGAGGACGTGGGTCCCTGCGTCTGATGTTAACGCAGATCGTTTGGTTCGGACCTTCCACAGAACTCACCCGGGCAGGCTTGGCCCTGAGGGTCCGGAGGCCCCTCGTAGAAGGGGGGGTACTGTCATGTGTGCATTGCCACGAAGATCGTCGCGGTTGCACATTTTGACTTCTCACAGCTGAGCTGCTGTTTCTTTGTGTTTGGCAGCTAGGGAGTTAATTCTGTCTGTGCTCGGTGCTGGGACTGGGTGCAGTTTCTCCCAGCTGCAATTGATTATTTGTTGATTGGTCTCCTTTAAATTTCTGGTTGTCTGCTTGGGGAGTTGCCAGTGAAACCTTCATGCAGACCACAGATAGGAATGAATCTGTATAGACTTTAGTTGTGAGCTCCTTAGTTGTTCTAAGCTCAACTTGGTTAGAGTTTATTTCCCATACCATTTATGTTCCTTTGGTGTTTGAGTGTGTATGCAAGCGAGTGTTATCCTGTCTGTCTTATATGTCTAATCTGTGTATTTAGCTAAGATCAGCCCATATCCCTTTGGTGGTAGTCAGGATCCTTCTTAGGACTGATTACAGGGTTCAGGGTCTGATAGGAGACAGGGTTAGGTTGGAGACTTGGACCTCTGAACCATTATCAGTACCTCCAAGGTGAGGGATTAGTTAGGACCCCAGTTTAGGGTCAGGTTAGATCCCGGTCCACCTCTTTCCTGTTTCAGCTCATCAAGTCCTCAAGATTAACCCTGAGTTCAGCAGATATCGTGTCAGGTAAATCTATTCTATACTTACATGCTGATGTTGCTATACTAGTTGTTGTATAGAGTGTTGTTCCTGTATTAATAGTTTACTGACATTGTATACATATCATTAGACAGCGTGACATCCTCCTCCTCTGATGACACTAAGGAGCGAGAGAGAGCGTCGGCCTGAACATTCTTCTCACTGGAGAGAAAATGGAGGGTGAAGTGGAACCGAGAGAAGAATATGGATAATCTGGCCTGGCGAGAATTTAGCCACTGAGCCGTTTGCAAATATACCAAGTTTTTGTGGTCGGTGTAGACTTGGAAGGGAAAACGAGCCCCCTCCAGAAGATGTCTCCACTCAGAGAAGGCCAATTTCATAGCCAGCAACTCCCTGTCCCCGATGGAATAATTCCTCTCTGCGGGTGTAAAGGTCTTAGAAAAGAAGAAGCAGGGATGCTTTCGACCTTGAGCATCCTTTTGATAAAGGACTGCTCCAGCACCAACAGAAGAGGCATCCACCTCTAAAATAAACGGCTTATCAACATCAGGGCGATGTAATATGGGAGCACTGGCAAAATGCGACTTGATGGAAGAGAACGCCTTGGAGACCTCCTCAGACCACAACTTGGGATTTGCTCCCTTCTTCGTGAGGGCTACCAAGGGAGCTACCAAAGTCGAGAAATGGGGAATGAACTGGCGATAATAATTAATGAACCCCATAAAGCGCTGCACCGCTTTAAGAGAATGGGGTTCTTGCCAGTCCATTACAGCCTGTAGTTTGGCAGGATCCATAGCCAATCCCTGGGCAGAGATGATATAGCCCAGAAAAGGTAAGGACTCCTGCTCAAACACACATTTCTCCAGCTTGGCATAGAGGGAGTTTGCCCGTAAGAGGTCGAAGACTTTGTTGACATCCCTCCGGTGAGAGTCTATATCTGGTGAAAAGATGAGAATATCATCCAGATAGACTACTACAGAGGTGGAGAGCATATCCCGGAAGATATCATTGACAAAGTTTTTTAAAACAGCGGGAGCATTACAGAGCCCGAAGGGCATCACCAGGTATTCATAATGCCCATCCCTGGTATTAAAAGCTGTCTTCCACTCGTCCCCTCACGGATGCGAATTAGGTTATAGGCACCACGTAGATCAAGCTTGGTAAATACTCTTGCTCCTCGGAACCTATCAAAGAGCTCAGAGATTAGGGGCAACGGGTACTTATTCTTGATGGTGATAGCGTTAAGACCCCTGTAGTCAATACATGGACGTAATTCTCCGTTCTTCTTTTGCACAAAGAAGAACCCCGCCCCTGCTGGTGACACCGACTTCCTAATGAACCCTCTTGCCAGATTCTCCTGAATGGGACATGGCCTCCGTCTCAGGAAGCGAGAGGGGGTAGACTCTCCCCCGAGGAGGTTCTGCTCCCGGCAAGAGATCAATAGGACAGTCGTAGGGGCGACGAGGTGGAAGAGTCTCCGCCGCCTTCTTGGAGAAAACGTCTGCATATGACCAATAACACTGAGGAAGAGAAGTGAGATCTACGAGTATCTCTGTGGTGGTGACCTGAACGTACTCCCTGACACACCTGCCTCTACATGAATCACCCCAACCCAGTATCCTCCCAGAGGACCACTCAATATGGGGAGAGTGGTAACGGAGCCAAGGTACTCCCAGCAACACCTCGTCTATTCCCTCGAGCAGGACAAGAAAAGAAATACTCTCCTGATGGGAAGGGACATAGATAAAGTGAGAGGGATCGTCTGGTGGGTGATTTGTGAGGGCAGAGTTGATCCATTCACTACTCGCACAGTCACCGGTTTGGCGAGCATCACCAGAGGTATAATGTGGCGGAGAGCAAATGCAGAGGACATGAAATTCCCCTCGGCTCCAGAATCCACACAGAGCTCGGCGGTGAGTGTGGATGGAGCTACAGTAATTGTCCCCTTAAAGGACAACTTGGTGGAAAATGCCGCAGTGTCTAGTGAACCTCCTCCCAAGGTCATTAGACTCGACCGTTTTCCCGACCGCTGTGGACATTTGTTGGCATAATGTCCTAACTGCTGGCAGATGTTACAGACCACAGGTACTCGAGCGACCCGGGACTTAGGTCCTGCTCGAGAAACCTCCATGGCCTCATGGGAGTCAGGCGCCTGGCTGGAAGATTCTAGAGGTCTGGCGAAGGTGGGAGCCAGCCGAAACCTCTGCCTACACTGGGACCGCTCCAACCTCCGCTCGTGAAATTGGAGGTCGATGCGGGTAGATATGCCGATAAGCTTCTCCAGTGTGGTGGGAATCTCCCTGGTAGCCAAGGCATCTTTCACATGGCCCGCTAGTCCTCTCCAAAACACTGGAATGAGGACTTTATCCGGCCAGTCCAACTCCGAGGACAGAGTCCGAAATTGGACAGCAAAACAGCTGACCAAGGACGAACCCTGTGAGCTTGCCAGAAGTTGGAGCGCCGCATCGTGGGTAACCTGAGGTCCTAGAAAGACCTTTTTTAGAGCCTCCAGAAAATGAGGAGCACCCCGCACCACACGGTCGTCACGCTCCCACAGCGGGGTGGCCCACTCCAATGCTCTGCCCGACAGAAGAGATATTACAAAGCCAACTTGTGCCCGATCTGTGTGGAAACATGCAGCCAGAAGCTCGAGTTGTATAGAGCACTGACTCACGAATCCCTGACATTGCTTGATGTCACCAGCAAACTTGTCTGGAAGCGGGAGGTGGAATTTTGTGGGGGCAGAGGTGGCAGTGGACACACTGGCTGCAGCCACGCTAGCAGCCTGAACAGCGACTGCAGTAACATCCACAGCTGAGGTTGTGCGCTCAAGAGCCGCCAACCTACCCTCCAGCTGCTGGATGTCCCGTAGTAACGCTGGTCATCCGCCATTTTACTAGCCAGACCCTGGCGCTAGTGTTATGTTAGGGTCTGCGGAACGCACCAAATATATGTTGTGGAGAGGTGCGTTCGCAGCCCGGGGTCCACCGTGCAGGCGGAGCCTACTGCTAGTAAAATGGCGCAAGAAGCGAACTCTGTTATCCCGCAGAGTCGCCAAAATAAATGCCGTAACGCGCTGTGGCAATATGTGCGAACTCTGTTAATCCACAGAGCCGCTAGGAGTGCCGCAGCGCTATATGGCGATGTGTGCGAACTCACTAAACACAACTGATTCGCAAAAATAAACACGCTAGGGCGCTGTCTAGCGTTGAAAGCGAACCCTGTTACATCACAGAGCCGCTGAGACAAACTTCTGTATCCTGTCAGGCACCCAGGTACACAGTTAACTGCTAAGCGAACATAGAACGTGATCATGCGCTAATGTCCTCACGGGAGTCACCCGCAATCTATGGCGTCTGAACGCCAGGCCCTGAATACGGCAATCAAACTCCTCACTGGTTATGCCGGTAATCTAGGGCATCTAGGACACCGACCCTGACCAGCTAGCATACCAAACTCCTCACCGAATAAGTCGGTATTCTAGGGGCTTATTTCAGCCGGGTCCTAACCACACACACGCATGACCACACTGGCGCATAGCATAAAAGATTGACACTAGCGTATGGCGGCCCAGCCATGCCACCCTTTTATAGCAACAGCTACAGGACCTGCCAGAAAAAAGGACCAATGAAACTTTTTCCAGAACACCAGTAGTCACAGGACCTTCCTGGCGGACCAATAGGAGCTGCTGGAGTACCTGAGCATGTGACCCCTGATCTCCAATGAGAGATCTCACTCTGGGCATGCTCAGAAGGGGAAAACAAGGACTTTGTCCTAAAGACGTCTGCTCGCCGCTAACCAGTACTGGCCACAATAGCAGAGCCTGGAGGAGCAGCAGTAATCCTCTGCACACTGTTAGACTGGGTGAGACGCTGGGACCAACGTCTAAGCTGAGCAGGCTCCACTGTGGACGGAGATGAATGGGGGACTGCAGCGGGACTGGTTCAAGACTCCCCTTGTGCAGCAGCGGGAACTCAAACCCTAACATTACCCCCCCTCCCAAGGCCCCCCGTTCTCTGGGCCTCGTTACGCTCAAAGGCAGCGATGAGCTGCGGAGCATGAACATGCTCGGCAGTCTCCCAGGACCTATCCTCAGGCCCATAACCCCTCCAATCCACCAAAAAAATTTTTTGCCCCGTACCACTTTGCACCCTACAATGGAATTCACCTCGTAGTCGTCCGAAGATGAACCCGACGTCCCGGCAGATGACTCAGGCAACCGGGAGATGACCACGGGTTTTAGGAGGGACACATGGAAGGTGTCGGAGATACCAAGGCGAGGCGGAAGGGCCAAACGGTAAACCACAGGGTTCACCTGCTCGAACCTTGAAGGGACCCAAATAGCGGGGTGCCAACTTAGTGGATTCCACCCGTAGCCTAATGTTTCGGGCAGAGAGTCACACTAGGTCGCCAGGAGCAAATGTCGGAGCGGGATGCCGATGGGCATCGCAGAAGACCTCATCCTTTCCTTGGAAGCCTGAATGGCATCCTGGGTGCGGACCCATATGTCGCGTGCTTCCACAGCCCAGTCTGCCACCCTGGAGTCGGCGGAAGCCACGGGCATGGGCACCGGTACCCGCGGATGCTGGCCGTAATTTAAGAGGAATGGGGTCTGTCCGGTGGAGTCAGCCACAGCATTGTTTAGCGCGAACTCCGCCAACGGGAGCAAGGATGCCCAGTCATCCTGCCTGGCAGAGACAAAATGTCGCAAGTAGGTGACCAAGGTCTGGTTGGCCCTCTCTGCCAACCCATTCGACTCGGGATGATATGCAGAGTAGAGGTTCAACTCAATGCAGAGTAGATGACACAACTCTCTCCAGAACCGAGACGCAAATTGGGGACCTCGATCGCTGACAATCTTGTCTGGCATACCGTGTAGACGGAAGATGTGTCTAATAAATAATGCTGCCAAGGCCCGTGCAGAAGGTAACCGTGGTAGCGTCACTAAGTGCACCATTTTGGAGTAGTGGTCGGTGATCACCCAAATGATAGTGCAACCCCGAGACTTGGGTAAGCCCACCACAAAGTCCATCCCGACCATCTCCCAGGGCCTGTCTGCCACTGGCAAAGGAAAAAGTAACCCAGCTGGCCGTTGTCGAGGGGACTTATTCCTGGCCTAGGAGACACACGCCTGAACATACTCCCTGACGTCACGGACCATATGTGGCCACCAGTATGTCCTCGCCAATAACTCAGTTGTCCTCTTTGCCCCAAAGTGTCCACCCACCCTGGACGAGTGTGCCCAAGAGAGTACCTCCGGTCGCAAATTAGTGGGCACAAAAGTCTTGCCCGGAGGCACAGACTCTAGCGAAACCGGGGCTAGAGTTCTCAGGCTTTCTTCGGGGACAATAAGCCGAGGCTCCTCATCCTCCTCCTCTGATGACACTAAGGAGCGAGAGAGAGCGTCGGCCTGAACATTCTTCTCACTGGAGAGAAAATGGAGGGTGAAGTGGAACCGAGAGAAGAATATGGATAATCTGGCCTGGCGAGAATTTAGCCACTGAGCCGTTTGCAAATATACCAAGTTTTTGTGGTCGGTGTAGACTTGGAAGGGAAAACGAGCCCCCTCCAGAAGATGTCTCCACTCAGAGAAGGCCAATTTCATAGCCAGCAACTCCCTGTCCCCGATGGAATAATTCCTCTCTGCTGGTGTAAAGGTCTTAGAAAAGAAGAAGCAGGGATGCTTTCGACCTTGAACATGAATCACCCCAACCCAGTATCCTCCCAGAGGACCACTCAATATGGGGAGAGTGGTAACGGAGCCAAGGTACTCCCAGCAACACCTCGTCTATTCCCTCGAGCAGGACAAGAAAAGAAATACTCTCCTGATGGGAAGGGGACATAGATAAAGTGAGAGGGATCGTCTGGTGGGTGATTTGTGAGGGCAGAGTTGATCCATTCACTACTCGCACAGTCACCGGTTTGGCGAGCATCACCAGAGGTATAATGTGGCGGAGAGCAAATGCAGAGGACATGAAATTCCCCTCGGCTCCAGAATCCACACAGAGCTCGGCGGTGAGTGTGGATGGAGCTACAGTAATTGTCCCCTTAAAGGACAACTTGGTGGAAAATGCCGCAGTGTCTAGTAAACCTCCTCCCAAGGTCATTAGACGCGACCGTTTTCCCGACCGCTGTGGACATTTGTTGGCATAATGTCCTAACTGCTGGCAGATGTTACAGACCACAGGTACTCGAGCGGCCCGGGACTTAGGTCCTGCTCGAGAAACCTCCATGGCCTCATGGGAGTCAGGCGCCTGGCTGGAAGATTCTAGAGGTCTGGCGAAGGTGGGAGCCAGCCGAAACCTCTGCCTACACTGGGACCGCTCCAACCTCCGCTCGTGAAATTGGAGGTCGATGCGGGTAGATATGCCGATAAGCTTCTCCAGTGTGGTGGGAATCTCCCTGGTAGCCAAGGCATCTTTCACATGGCCCGCTAGTCCTCTCCAAAACACTGGAATGAGGACTTTATCCGGCCAGTCCAACTCCGAGGACAGAGTCCGAAATTGGACAGCAACACAGCTGACCAAGGACGAACCCTGTGAGCTTGCCAGAAGTTGGAGCGCCGCATCGTGGGTAACCTGAGGTCCTAGAAAGACCTTTTTTAGAGCCTCCAGAAAATGAGGAGCACCCCGCACCACACGGTCGTCACGCTCCCACAGCGGGGTGGCCCACTCCAATGCTCTGCCCGACAGAAGAGATATTACAAAGCCAACTTGTGCCCGATCTGTGTGGAAACGTGCAGCCAGAAGCTCGAGTTGTATAGAGCACTGACTCACGAATCCCTGACATTGCTTGATGTCACCAGCAAACTTGTCTGGAAGCGGGAGGTGGAATTTTGTGGGGGCAGAGGTGGCAGTGGACACACTGGCTGCAGCCACGCTAGCAGCCTGAACAGCGACTGCAGTAACATCCACAGCTGAGGTTGTGCGCTCAAGAGCCACCAACCTACCCTCCAGCTGCTGGATGTCCCATAGTAGACGCTGGTCATCCGCCATTTTACTAGCCAGACCCTGGCGCTAGTGTTATGTTAGGGTCTGCGGAACGCACCAAATATATGTTGTGGAGAGGTGCGTTCGCAGCCCGGGGTCCACCGTGCAGGCGGAGCCTACTGCTAGTAAAATGGCGCAAGAAGCGAACTCTGTTATCCCGCAGAGTCGCCAAAATAAATGCTGTAACGCGCTGTGGCAATATGTGCGAACTCTGTTAATCCACAGAGCCGCTAGGAGTGCCGCAGCGCTATATGGCGATGTGTGCGAACTCACTAAACACAACTGATTCGCAAAAATAAACACGCTAGGGCGCTGTCTAGCGTTGAAAGCGAACCCTGTTACATCACAGAGCCGCTGAGACAAACTTCTGTATCCTGTCAGGCACCCAGGTACACAGTTAACTGCTAAGCGAACATAGAACGTGATCATGCGCTAATGTCCTTGGGGAGTCACCCGCAATCTATGGCGTCTGAACGCCAGGCCCTAAATACGGCAATCAAACTCCTCACTGGTTATGCCGGTAATCTAGGGCATCTAGGACACCGACCCTGACCAGCTAGCATACCAAACTCCTCACCGAATAAGTCGGTATTCTAGGGGCTTATTTCAGCCGGGCCCTAACCACACACACGCATGACCACACTGGCGCATAGCATATAAAGATTGACACTAGCGTATGGCGGCCCAGCCATGCCACCCTTTTATAGCAACAGCAACAGGACCTGCCAGAAAAAAGGACCAATGAAACTTTTTCCAGAACACCAGTAGTCACAGACCTTCCTGGCGGACCAATAGGATCTGCTGGAGTACCTGAGCATGTGACCCCTGATCTCCAATGAGAGATCTCACTCTGGGCATGCTCAGAAGGGGAAAACAAGGACTTTGTCCTAAAGACGTCTGCTCGCCGCTAACCAGTACTGGCCACAATAGCAGAGCCTGGAGAAGCAGCAGTAATCCTCTGCACACTGTTAGACTGGGCAAGACGCTTGGACCGACGTCTAAGCTGAGCAGGCTCTACTGTGGACAGAGATGAATGGGGGACCGCAGCGGGACTGGTTCGAGACTCCCCTTGTGCAGCAGCAGCAGGAACATGAACTCTAACAGTGTGTAGATATAACACCACAAACAAATATAATGTGGATATTGATAGCTACAGATTTCTGAATTATTTTACAAGTCCATATAACTAATGTTATTATTTTGTTTTTATGTCACTTTGCAGTTACAGATGTGACAAGGCGGTGGCGCAGCTGTTGGGATTGCTACAGAAGGGAGAGGCAGCTGAGGGCGCGTAGTGGGGCCTGAGGAAGCACGAAGAGGAAATACTTCTATTTTGATCGCCTCAATTTTCTTGCGCCGGTGATGGATCTGCGAGCGTAAGTACATGTCTCTAGAAAGACTATTGCTGCTTTGGATATCAAATATTAATTTTCTTCTTTCTTTTCCTATATAGCACGGAATCTAACCTTACCGAGAGGGAGACAGGGTCTGACTCGGAGGTAGTGATAGACCCAGTGGGTGATGTTGCTGAGGAGGCTGGCCCTTCCTCTGCAGCTTCAACATCCACCCAAGCAGCACCACCACCACCAGCACCAGCAGCACCAGCTGAGGAGTCAGACAGCCAGGCTCAACATCAAGAGGAGCATCCCGTAAGCAGTAGCTGTTATGATCTGCTACAAGCACTAAGGAAAGGTGGGAATTCTGTCCCTACAATAGGACTGAGCTGGATCCCTACGATGTAACGGGGAACCTGATCCTGCGACCAGACCCGCTAAAGTCCTCAGCTAGTCTGAACGAAGACCTATAGTTGCGAGGGAGGAATCCCTACAAGATCTAGGGACTGGGTGAAAAGGTGGACACCTCCTAACAGAAAGTGTAGCAGGGAATATAAAACAGAAAACAAATACTAAGAGATCCTAAGATCAAGCAAAACTGACAGAGTAAGGCACCTAAGCACCCGGCTAGCTTAAGAGTAGATAATACAATGAAGTCCAGCAAAGCCAGAAGGGCGGAGCCAGACTAAATAGGGTAAAAAGGTCATGTGACCAGCAAACTGAAACAAAATCTAACAAGAGGGTTCTAACAGTACCCTCCCTTCAAAGAGGATCCTCCGGATCCCCTAGGCTTAGGCTTATCCGGAAACCTCTTGTGAAATGCTCTAACAAGTCTAGACGCAGAAACATCATCCGCCCTCACCCATGAGTTATCCTCGGGTCCATAACCCTTCCAAGCGATGAGGTACTGCAAACTTCCTCTATACCGTCTAGAATTTAGGATGCGGGAAATCTCATATTGCCCGTCCTCCACCACCAGGGGAACAGTAGCCGAGACGTCTCCATCTGAGACCTCAGCTTTTTTCAAGAGAGAAACATGAAACACCGGATTAATCTTCCAGGAGGTAGGAAGCTCCAACTTAACAGCAGATTGGTTAATAACCTGAAGCACCTTAAAGGGCCCTACAAACTTGGGACCCAATTTCTTAAACGGAATCCTCAAGCGCAGATTCTTAGAGGATAACCAAACCATGTCACCAATAGCAAACAAAACCTCTTGTCGTTTTCTATCAAAATACACTTTGGATCTTTTGTTAGCCTCCTGAAGATTACCACGCACATCAGTCCAAACTCTCTCCAAAACAGCAGAAAAATTCTCCTCTTCAGGTACAGCCGATCCCAACTTGGAAAATGACCCAAAAGACGGATGTCTCCCAGTACAACAAAAAAAAAGCGAACAACCAGCAGAAGCGGATGTATGATTGTTAAGAGCAAACTCAGCAAGTGGCAGAAACTCAGACCACCCCTCTTGATTATCAGTCACAAAACAACGCAAGAACTGCTCAACATCCTGGTTTTTCCTTTCTGTCTGGCCATTAGACTCAGGATGATATCCGGAAGAAAACGACAAATGAACTCCCAACCTGTCACAAAAAGCGCGCCAAAAACGAGCCACAAACTGAGGTCCCCTATCGGAAACAATGTCAGTAGGAACGCCATGTAGTTTGACTATTTCCTTGACAAAGGCCTTAGCGAGAGTCTTAGCGCAGGGCAGTTTGATGAAAGGAACCAAGTGACACATCTTGCTAAAATGGTCCACGACCACCCAGATGACAGTGAAACCCTCAGAGGGGGGAAGGTCAGTAATAAAGTCCATAGCCAAATGTGTCCAAGGTGCACTAGGGACCTCCAGAGGGCAAAACAACCCCGCAGCAGGAGTATGAGAAGACTTAGATCTAGCACACACAGTGCATTGACGCACCCACTTAATGACTTCCTTCTGCCATCCTGGCCACCAAAAACTGCGACCCACAAGTCTCTTGGTCTCAGAGATTCCAGGATGACTTGCCATCCGAGAGTCATGATATTCAACAAACAAATCTCTCCTCAGGGTACCAGGCACAAACAACCTCCCATGCGGCGTGTTAGATGGGGCATTCTCCTGTGCTTTAAGAATCTCATCTTCCAACACGGAGTCCAAAACAGCAATAACAACCCCCTCTTGCAAGATGTTCTCCTCCTCCTCCTCAGTACCCACCATAGGAGAAAAGCTGCGAGACAAAGCATCAGCTTTAACATTTTTAGTACCTGGGATGTAAGTAACGGTAAAATTAAACCGTGAGAAAAACAGTGCCCACCTAGCCTGACGGGCATTCAAGCGTTTGGCAGCATCAAGGTAGATCAGATTTTTATGATCGGTGAAGACTTGAATAGGAAATTCCGCTCCCTCCAAAAAATGACGCCAGTGTTCAAATGCGAGTTTAATTGCCATCAATTCCCGATTACCGATATTATAATTTAGTTCAGACTCAGAAAATTTCTTTGAAAAAAAAGCACAGGGATGTACTCCATCCGTCTTTGCCTGAGACAACACCGCGCCGACCCCCACAGAAGAAGCATCAACCTCAACCAAAAATGGTTTAGTCACATCAGGCTGCGTAAGAATGGGAGCAGAGCTGAACCTCTCCTTTAGCAACACAAAAGCCTCAATGGCCTCAGTAGTCCACTGAACCGCATCAGCACCTTTCCTGGTGAGATCGGTCAGAGGTTTGGCAATCACAGAAATTTTTTTATGAATTTTCTATAATAATTGGCGAACCCCAAAAACATCTGTATTGATTTCACACCAATAGGTCTAGGCCAATCCTGCACAGCTTGCACTTTCACTGGGTCCATCTCAAAACCTTCACTGGAGACAATGTAGCCCAAAAAACTAAGTCTCTGTACAGCGAACTCACATTTTTCTAGTTTGGCAAAAAGTGAATTATCACTCAGTAACTGTAATACTTCACGCACACTCCTCCAATGAGACTCCAAATCTGATGAATAAATCAAAATGTCATCCAAATACACAACCACACTTCTGACGATCAAAGGTCTAAGGATGTCATTAATAAGATTCTGAAAAAATGCCGGAGCACTGGAAAGTCCAAAGGGCATGACCAGATTCTCAAAATGACCCAGTGGAGTGTTAAACGCAGTCTTCCATTCATCCCCCTCCTTCATGCGCAACAAATTGTATGCCCCTCGAAGATCAATTTTCGAGAACCACTTGGCCCCCACTAACTGATTAAACAAATCAGGAATCAATGGCAGTGGGTAAGGATTGCGTACAGTAATCTTATTAATCTCACGAAAGTCTAGACAAGGCCGTAAACCGCCGTCCTTTTTTTTAACAAAAAAAAATCCAACCGCCACAGGAGATTTGGAAGGCCTAATGTGACTGGCGGCCAAGCTTGTCTGTATGTATTCCTCCAAAGCCTTTCTCTCAGGAATAGTCAAATTAAATAAACGACTTTTAGGAAGAGTCGCTCCAGGGACAAATTCAATTGCACAATCATAATCTCTATGAGGAGGCAATACCTGCGATTCCTTATCAGAAAAAACTTTCCAAAAATCCTGAATAGGTACAGGTAACTCCCCCTTAACTACAGCAGCAATACGCCCGTTACAACACTTGTCATAACAATTGGGACTCCAGGACTTAATTTCATTGGTAGACCAATCCAGTACCGGATTGTGCAATTTTAACCAGGGTAACCCCAAAATCACCGGTGAGGGCAAATTATTCAAAACTACCAAATCCAAATTCTCTTGATGAACACCATTAATAGTAAGAGGAAATTCACAGATATGGTGAGTAACATTTTTCAAGGGAGAACCATCCACAGACACCACATTAATAGGGGAAGACAGAAGTTTGGGTTTTAATTTTAGTTTTTCCAAAAATTTCCCATCAATCACATTGAGAGTTGAACCACAATCTACAAATACCCGAAACTCCATTAGTTCCTCCTCAACAGCAGTGGTAGCAGAAAGAAAGACACCTTTATTGTTTAAACAAGCTATGCGGGCAAAACTGACCTCATTTTTTTTCTCTCTTTATTCATTCGAAGCGCACAGTTCTTATTGAAATGCTCAGATTTACCACAGTAGAAACACAAACCTTGAGCAAATCTGCGTTCTTTTTCTCGAGAGTGAGGTGTCATTGCTCCAATTTCCATCGGCTCTGAAATGTCAGTACATTCCTTCTCCAAACTTGGAGCTGACAAGGCAGATTTACTCTCATTAACCCTTGCACGCAGTCTCCTATCCACCCGTATGGCTAATTGCATAGCCTCTTGCAAGTTACCAGGTATGGGATAAGCAATCAGCAAATCTTTAACCCTCTCACTTAACCCTGCAAGAAATAAACTTTTCAAACGCAGAAGAGAAGGAGTTGGTTCTGGGACAAGGAAGCAGGTGGACAGAGGAGTTCTGGACTATTTGTCCAATGCTGCACATGATGATGGGAAGGAGGCATTTGGATGCAGTCTGGCACTCTACCTGAGGGGTATTCCCCATGAGCACACACTGCGGACCAGAGGTGCTCTCCAAATTGTTCTGGATGCAGGCACCCCACCAAATGATCCAACACTGTATTTGATTTTCTGGAAAGGTGGCAGCTTTCATCAGAAAATCAACTACAGTTGTTGGGAAGGCATCGAACAGAGGGTACTTCAGCCTCTCAACCTCCTCCTCATCATCATCCTCCTCCTCCACCTCCTCCTTGTTCCCAACAGATACCAACTCCTACTCCACAAGCTCCTTCTACCAAAATGTACCTCAGCAGGTACAACACATGGGACAGAGTGGCCATTCCCAATATGCCCACTTGAACATGCCCAATGTTGTAGACTGGCCACAACATCGGTATGGTCGACATGGGCATATTGGGGGGCATACTCAAAGTGGGCAGCCCTATAGTTATGACTACCAACACCAGTTTCCCATGTACCCCTACCCAAACCCCCATCAGGATCCAGGCAGAAACCCACAACACACAGGGTGATCAAGCAAGGCAACCCACCCAACCTGGCCCTCCACCTTCACCACCCCCTACCTACCATAACTTGTAGGTCATATTTCTTGACTCATTGTTTGAGTACTTTTGTAAGTGCCTTTATATTATTTACTGTTGTTAAATTTTTTATAACAAAGGTGAATTGAACCTTTGGACATATTTGTCCAGTACACTTTATTTGAGAGCGACTAAAATAGACACACATTATTAAAAGTGTTAAGTGGCATTGGTTGTATGTTATTATTATTATATGTGATGTCCTGTGTAACGTAGAACGAACAGGAGAGTAGGAACACCATTACAACAACAAGGAGGTAAAGAAACATTTGTTTATGGTACAACAAAACAACCACACTACATAGATAAGGCCTCCTTTTGCCATGGAGTAGCACCCTCAGGGGACATAAAATAATTAGTTAACACATCACATACTTTAAGGCCAGAAGGGGGACGACGGGGATGGATGAGTGGTCTCATAGGCATAGACACATTACCAGACCCAAGGTCAGCCACATCAGGTGAGGAGCATTCATGCATTCTAGTGAAGTTATGTAGGACCACACATGCTTTTACTACCACATTTACATTAGCTTCACTCAGCTGAAAGGCTGATTAGAGTACCCGCCATTTGGCACAAAGAATACCAAAGGTGCACTCCACCAGGCGTCGTGCACGTGAATGGCGAAAATTAAATATTCAACGCCGATGGTTCAGATTGCGACGGGGATATGGCCTCATAACATTTCGTGTCAATTGAAACACGTCATCCGCTACAAGAACATAAGGCACTGGTTCAAGATTGGAGTCTGGAAGTTGACATGGTGGTAGTAGGTCCAATTGATTATTGCGTAGCCGCCGATCCATAATGGAAGAATTGAAGACTCTGGAGTCTCCAGTCCTTCCATAGGCCCCAATGTCTACAATTATAAACCTGTACTGACTGTCGACCAAGGCCAACAACACTACAGAAAAAAATTGTTTATAATTGTAGAATTGGGACCCTGAGTTCAGCGGCTTATGCACACGAATGTGCTTCCCATCCAGGGCTCCAATACAGTGTGGAAACTGGCAAGTTTCTTCAAATCCACGTGCAATCCTCAACCAGTTTGCCATTTTGGGCTCAGGCATGACCTCTTTATGTAGTCTGGACCAAATTTCGACACAAGTACAGTGGACAATGCCTGAAATTGTGGGTTTGCCAATTAAGAACTCTGAGTGCAGAGCAGCGTATGACAGGCCAGTGGAAAGGAACCTGCAATATACAAAGAAGAAAAAACGTACACATCAGCACAGCAAACTCCAAGCACAGCATTCCCAACACTTACAATGGGTCAGTTTATAAAAGCCTGCATGCACTAAATGCTATGAGATCCAATGCCTTCTATGGGTTACACACAAGCAAATAATTAAGATGGGTAAGCGTGCTAAAAACATTCCTGACAATATGTTAACAATAAGTAAGTTACAACACTAGGAAAGTAGCTATGTTGTGGAAAACATCATCAACATATCGTTGACACACATACCGTAATGTTAGGATAAGCTGTTCCTCTACAGAAATAGCTGGTCGCATCCTGGTGTCCTGAAAGGTGATCCCAGGGCGCACAACCTCCAGCAAGTTATCGAAGGTACCAAGGCTCATTCGACAATACTGAAAAAATACTGAAAAAACTTGTCAGGATGGGTACGCAGCGACGAATAGAGACGGTGAAAATGCCCTTTACTTATCCTTCGCCTCAAAAGTGGATGCACCCACACTCTTCGGCGGATTCTGGGATCTGCAATCACAGGGTATGGCTCTCCAAACCGTCTAGATATAACCCAATTGTACAGCACACGCTCAGTGGTATTAAAGATCAGTCTGTCGCTCATGTTTGTGACAAAGCAGCAATAAAGCAGTAAGCACAAATAACCCAATGAGTCCACTGCAAAGTTGGGAGGCTCACACCTGTTGGAGACACCTTAAATATGGGTATGGCTGATGATTTAAATTAGTTTCAGGCCTCAAAACCGTTATTTGTCCATTTTGGCTGCGACAAAAAATCGCAAGTCGGATGTCAATCGGATGTGAAACATATGCTCAGATGCGACTAAATCGCATCATTGCCGGAAAATCGGATAACAGACGGATCAATGTTCATGAAAGTTTTGAGCGATAATCGTCCGACTAAAGCGGTCCGATTTTTTTAGATGTTGTGTGTGACCTTGGCCTAATAGCGACGATCGCAAAAGCGGGGTCGGTAAAAACCGACCCAAATCATATTCTCTGGGGTCTCGGCTACCCCCGGTAGCCAAGACCCTGGAGAATATCCGACTCTGGGGGGCGCTATATACTTTCTCCACAGCGCCGTGAATTCACAGCGCTGTGGTTTAAGTACCCTTAACCACCGCCGTTAAAAGGTGTATCGGCAGTCGTTAAGGGGTTAAAAGGAGCTGCTTTGTTTTTTATACTTTCTGGTATTTGGCTTTGACAAAACTTTACTGATACAGTAATGGGCAAATTACTTGCATTTTTAGTGCTTTTCAGTGCATAAATGAACTGAAAACACAAATATATTTTTTACCTGTAGATTTGCCTCACCTAATACAATTCTATGTGGACAATTTGCACATAAAATCAGTGTACCCACAAAAGAGACTGATACGTTGCGGATTTTGAAACATGACGTCAGGTCATTTTAGGGTGAGTAAAAAAAGCACCGTGAGTAAGAGATCTCTATAAATCCCATCCACTTTGCTAAAACTGTAAGATGCTGCATTTATTGCTCAATGAAAATACACAGTGTCAAAAACTCACCGAAAACTCATTGTGGGAAATTAACCAAAATGAAAATTTCACTATTTCCCCTTTTTGCAAAATGTCAATATAATTAAAACATAGTCTACTGTATCTGAAAAATTCATACCATAACAAGCCAGAGTAAACTCCCATTTCTTTGAATTAAGGTTATTGATTTGATCAAAACCGTCAGACAGTGAAATCATTCTACTTTCAAGCGCTACATATTGATTTGATATTTAGGCAAGGCTTCATATGTTGTTTGATGTGGTCTTCAAAGTGATCCAGTTTCTTGGTGCAGACATATGGGTCAGTGGATTTTTTCCATTGATTTGAAAGCCAAGTTGTCATGTTTTGCTTTGATATCAGCTTCATTTAAACTTGGATTCATCTTACAGTAAACTCTTTGCCAACTAAATTAAAAATTATATGAAGATATGTCACTTCTCAATGGAGCTACACGCAGACTCCTTTGTGATCTTTCCAGACAGATTAATTTTAAAAGGGTATTTCACCTCTTTATTATATTTTTTATTTTATAATAATAAGCAGCACTTACTCACCTGCTTATCCCTCACTTGCCAGACTACTCTTCTGCTGTAGTCAGTCAGTGATTGACAAATGACCTTTCCAGAATTACGGAGGACCATTTACAGTATGTGGGTTTAAATCGATGGGTTATTGTATCACCTCTCTAATAGTGTTGAGCGATACTGCTCGATATCTAAAAATATCGGATCGGAATGGTATCGCCGATATCACTAAATATCGTCGATATCCGATTCCGATACCGGAAGTCCCATGTAAGTCTATGGGAACAAAATATCGCAACTAAAAAAAAACATTCTTGCCTTGTTGGTTAATTGTACATGAAGGAAAACAACAAAGACTAATGTAGAATGTATTGGGGGAGGTTGAGGAGACAATAAAGGCATACATGTTTAACCCAACGCATTGGAATAGCATTAATATATATTTTTTTGGAATACGTTTGGATTGACTAACAAATTGACAATGTTGTTAACCTTTTTTCTATTTTGTCAAATATGTATGTTTCACAACTTCCATGCTCTTCACCTTTTTAACTTTTGCCAGTGCCACACTTTCTCCTTCATAATCTTCAGCAGCATCATCTTTCTCATCAAATTATTCTTTATCTTCACCTTCTTAATCTTCTTCTTAAACTTCTTGCTATTCGTTTTTTTTTACATTACTCATATTGTTATTATTAAACTAATTAATCTTCTTCATATTCAAATTCTTCATCTTCTTCCTCTTCATCTTCTTCATCATATTCTTATTTGTGACAGAGATTCCTGTACTTGTAATCTGTAAAAGTATGAATTGTTCATCCTTCCGTTCTTGCTGTCACAAAAGATTTATATTACAACAGTATTTGTCCGTGTTCAGTTTAGCCTGCAGCAGCAGCAGCAGGCATTTTCCAGGGGCACCATGAGGAGGAACGGACTCACCCCCATACACTGCTTAGTCTTCTTCTGCTTAGAATTTAGAGCATATATTTTGCTCTTCATTTTGGTCTTATACTTCATGTTCTTCTGCTTTTTGATCTTTTGCTTATTGTTCTTCTGTCTCTTGTTCTGTATCTTGTAGTTTGTCTTAACCTTCTTTGTCCTGTTGGTGATCTTCTTCTGGGTAATCTTTTATTTTTTCTTTGTGATGGTGTTCAGGCTGGTTGGCTTCATGCTCGTCGTCCTTGTTGTCGTCATCTTCTTCTGGGTGGTCTTTAAGGTCGTCTAATTTCCGAGAAACAGCTGACGTTACTGGAACCCTGACGGGTATCAGATGGAGCAAGAGACAATGGAAGTAACGAGGACCAGCTGACTGTGCTGGACCCCGGACGGGTAGCAGAAGGAAAAGAGGCAATGTCACAACCGAGTACCAGCTGACGTTACTGTGACACGGTTACTAAGCAGGAGGTACCTGTGCTCCAAAGCACTACCAAGGACCAGCAGACGTTGCTGGAACTCGGATACGGAGATGGAGGCACCTAGGCCAAAGGCACTGGGAGATCCACTTGACGGTACTGGACCCCGGACGGGTAGCAGAAGGAAAAGAGGCAATGTCACAACCGAGTACCAACTGACGTTACTGTGACACGGTTACTAAGCAGGAGGTAACTGAGCTCCAAAGCACTACCAAGGACCAGCAGACGTTGCTGGAACTTGGATACGGAGATGGAGGCACCTAGGCCAAAGGCACTGGGGAGAACCACTTGACGGTACTGGACCCCGGACGGGTAGCAGAAGGAAAAGAGGCAATGTCACAACCGAGTACCAGCTGACGTTACTGTGACATGGTTACTAAGCAGGAGGTAACTGTGCTCCAAAGCACTACCAAGGACCAGCAGACGTTGCTGGAACTCGGATACGGAGATGGAGGCACCTAGGCCAAAGGCACTGGGGAGAACCACTTGACGGTACTGGACCCCGGACGGGTTGAAGAACGCACCCATGAAAATGTAAGTTGACAGGACGCAAGCCGTCCGCAGTTACCGAATCACACAGTCCTACAGTGGGTGCTTATCCTATTGTCACAATGGAAACCGCCTTTATTTACATATCCCACAGCACACATAGGAATCACCTAAACTGCAGGCACCATAGAGTCGGCTAACCCGAATGCAACACGACAGCACAACTTATTGGAGGATAATTGACGTTCACACTGCCAGGAAACAGCTGTCGTGCTGTAACCAGGCTGGCCAGGAGTCAGTACCCCTGCCAATTACTTACGAGCAACAAATGGCGGTGTTGTAGCCCAGGGAGTAGAGTTCAGGTGGTAGAAAGATGAACATAACAGGAGACATGGAAAACGTTGCCAAACAGTTATTTAATCTGAAAACGGACAGGCAAATTCAGGTGAGATCCATGCCTTGTTCATTTTCAGAAAAGTAAGCCGGTCTACATTCTCTGAGGATAGTCGCATGCGACGGTCTGTTACTACACCACCTGCAGCACTAAAGACGCGCTCAGATAATACACTGGCAGCAGGGCAAGCCAGCACCTCCAATGCATACTGGCTAAGCTCTGGCCATGTATCCAACTTAGAGACCCAAAATTTGAAAGGGGAAGAGGCATCTGGGAGTACACTTAGAGGGAAAGCCAAGTAGTCTGTCACCATCTTACGGAAACGTTTCTTCCTGGTGACTGGAGCCGTCTCGGATGGTGTAGACCTTGCTGGCGCTGTCACAAAACTTTGCCACATTTGTAACATACAGTTCTTGCCCTGTGCAGAGGCGCTGCTTCTGCTCCCTCTTGTTGTAGAGGTGTCTACACTGCCTCGACGCACAGAGCTGCTTTGTAAAGCAGTAGCAGCAGCAGCAGCTCTCTCGGCTGGAATGTACAACAGTATGGATTGCAACAGTGTGTCTTGGTACTCCTGCATTTTACGGTCCCGGTTCACCGGTGTGATGAGGGTTTGTAAGTTGTCCCGGTAGCGAGGGTCTAGGAGGGTGTACACCCAATAATCTGACGTGCTGAGAATGTGGGCAATGCGGCGGTCGTTTCTCAGGCACTGAAGCATGAAATCAACCATGTGCTGCAGACTCCCAACTGGCCAACAAAGGCTGTCCTCTGGAAGAGGCGTCATCTCTGCCTCCTCTGCATCACCCCACCCTCGCTCTACATACTGACTAGAGCGTTGTGTACCTCCCTCTGTAGGGATTTCTTCCTCCTCCATTGACTCCTCCTCCTCCTCATCCTCCTCACAAAGTGAGCCCTGCCCAGCCCTTTGTGAGGAACCACGTTGCGCTGACTGTCCAGAAGGTAATTGAATTTGTGACTCCTCATCCTCCACCTCTTCCAAAACCTCTTCCTTTAGTGCTTTCAGTGATTTCTGAAGCAGGCAGATAAGGGGGACAGTCATGCTGACTAGTGCATCATCTGCACTCGCCATCCGCGTTGAGACATCAAACGCACACAAAACGTCGCAGATGTCCTTCATAGAGGCCCACTCAGTAGTGGTGAAGTGTGAACGGCGCAAATTGCGAGTTGATTGCGCCTGTTGCAGCTGATACTCCATTACTGCTGGCTGCTGCTCACACAACCGCTCCAACATATGTAACGTGGAATTCCACCTGGTGGGTACGTCACATATGATGCGATGTTCAGGAAGGCGAAATCTGACTTGCAGAGCTGCAATGCGCGATCTGGCCATGCTGGAACGTCGCAAGTGAGCTCACTCTAGGCGGACCTTGTGCAGCAGTGCATCAAGATCCGGATAGTCCCTCAAAAAACTCTGCACGACCAAGTTGAGCACATGTGCCAGACATGGTATGTGAGTGAGGTTGCCAAGGCCCAGAGCTGCCACCAGATTTCGGCCATTGTCACACACTACCAAGCCTGGCTGGAGATTAGCTGACAAAAACCACACGTCGCTCTCCTGCTTGATGGTATCCCAGAGCTCCTGCGCTGTGTGGCTTCGATTACCCATGGGAATTAATTTCAGGACGGCCTGTTGACGTTTGGCCACGGCTGTGCTCATATCGGTCGCAACAGGTAAGCGTTCACGGGTCCATGTGGAGGTATACCGTGACGGCTCGTGCAGCGATGATTCTGAGGAACTGGAGTAGGAGGAGGAATCAATGTGCACAGACTGGATTCCTGCAATCCTTGGAGTTGGCAGAACACGTACAGCACCACTGGCAAGATCTGTACCCGGCTCCACAACATTGACCCAATGGGCAGTGAGGGAAAGGTATCGTCCCTGGCCATGGGTACTGGTCCACGCATCGGTGGTCAGGTGGACCCTGCTACTGACGGCGTTTAGTAGCGCATGTTTAATGTTTCCCTCGACATGTTTTTGCAGAGCAGGGACAGCTTGCCTGCTGAAATAAAATCGGCTTGGCACATTATATTGTGGGACTGCCAATGCCATAAAGTTCCTGAAACTGTCAGTCTCCACCAGCCTGAATGACAGCATTTCAAGGGACAGGAGTTTTGCAAGGCCAGCATTCAGAGCCTGTGCTCGTGGATGGTTTGCCGAGTATGGCCGTCTTTTATCCCATGCCTGTGTTACCGATGGCTGTTTTTTGTTCTGGGAGTGTGACGATGACTGTGAACTTGCTGCAGTGGGTGGAATAACAGTTTGTCTATGGACAACAGTGACCGAGGTTCTTCCATGGAGATCCTGTGAGGAAGCCGAAACAGGTGTGTGAGAGCTGGAGGTAGAGGCTCGAACATGACCTAAAGATGTAGGTGCTGCTGTAGGTTGGCCTACATCTCCAGTGTGTCTTTGGAACTCAGCTACGTGCTTTGTCCGTACATGTTTCCACATATTTGTGGTATTCAGGTTCCTGATATTTTTACCTCTTTTAACTTTTTGCTTACACAGCTTGCATTGAACATAGCAAATATCATGTACAAGTCTGTCAAAAAAGGACCACGCAGTGCAAGTCATGGGAGCGCCAATTTTGACAGTTCTAAGAGAACTGCTCCCAACAGGTGCCAAACTGGAGGCTACAGGCAAGCGAGTCTGCAGCCTACCTCTCCCTCCTCTTTGTACTGTTGGGACAATCCCTTCCTCAGAGCTGCTCCCACCACCTTCCTGTTGCTCACGCCATGTTGGGTCTCGGACTTCATCATCTCCACTACCCTCTTCCAACACCTGCTGCTGTTGGATGGTCTGGGAAGCACCATGCTCCACAAAACCTGGCACCTGAGTCTCATCATCATCATAAGATGCGTTCTGCGGTGTGCTGTCCATCGGCACTGGCTCACCCGCCTCTTCAGATTGAGAGAGACACAGCTGTTGCGCATCACTGCATACTCCCTCTTCTTCAAATTGCAGAATGCTGCTTGCCTGTGCCCGTGTTTGCGAGCCAACAGATTCTGAGAACAGAAGCAGAGACTCAGCTGGCTCCTGTACAGAACTCTCTGACTGCCTGGGCAATTTGACAGGCAGTGAACAGACAGATGGTTGCTCAACAGTGTTGTGTTCCTGAGAGGAGGTGGAAGGAATTGAAGTCGATGCATTGGCTGCCATCCAACCAACAACGGCTTCAATTTGTTCTTCCCGCAGCAGGGGGGCACGCCGAGCTCCTACCAAAGTGCGCATAAAGGAACGCTCACGGGGATAAATGGTGGATGCTCTGTCACTGAGGGCGGCAGCAGACACAGAATCCCCACGTCCTCTCCCTGCTGAAACTCCACGGCCACGACCACGTGCCTTACTCACTGACTTCTTCATCTTGGTAGATTGATAAAGAAAGTCAGAAAAGTTATAAGGCCTAAGTGTGGTTATTACGCAGAGACTGAAGTGAACACTGAAACACAACTGTTCACAATCTGTGAAAGGCTACTCCTTTGTCTACTTCTATAGTGTTTGCAACCAATGTATTGTGTACGGATGGAAGCGCGTCACACTAATAGATTATATTTTAAATGGAATGGAGCAGAACCAATTGGAGATAAATGAAAAGGATGAGGCACTGAGACACGCTCAGCAGAGTACAAGCAGCAGTGCTTGAACAAGTAACTGGAGCGTGATGTGCACTCAAAAAATAAAAAACACAGACTGAAGTGAACACTGAAACACAACTGTTCACAATCTGTGAAAGGCTACTCCTTTGTCTACTTCTATAGTGTTTGCAACCAATGTATTGGATACGGATGGAAGCGCGTCACACTAATAGTTAAATTGCATGGACCTGCAAGAATTACACTGAAGGGAAAAAAAAAGAGTCTGTGAGTGACATGTGCAGATGCCTACAGACAGCGTTGCATGCAGAGCAAACTGCAGCGTCACCTGCACTCTCACACACACACCTTGCAGACCTGTTAAAACAACACTGCAGGCAAAAGGAAGCTTTACACAGCGGTTGGTGCTAGCCTGCCTACAGCACAGTACACTAAATCGCAATCTCTAACTGTCCCTCAGAGTCAGCACAGCAGCGTTCTGTCCCTTACTGAATTCACAGCACAGTGACGCTAAAATGGCGGCGGCGCCTTTTATAGTGCATTCTGACATCATTTCAGCATCCAATCACAGCCATGCCATTAGTTAACATGACCGCAGCAGTACAGGATGTGCCCACACTTCTTAGGAATTCCTCATTGGCTGACTAAAATCACATTGCCTCGCAAAGAATTATGGGAACTTCCGATTCCGGTATTCGATAACACGAAAATATCGAAACGAAGTATCGAAAGACCGATAGAGCTAATATCGGCCGATACCCAATATTTGCAGTATTGTATCGCTCAACACTACTCTCTAATTGTTACAGATGAAAATAGTTATTACTAGTTATACACTTTTTAAAGTCTCACAATACTCACAGATCCCATGCTGCTCCTGTTTCGAAGCCATCCTGTTCCCCACCAGTCTCCACTGTCCCCATCCTGTCCCCAACCAGTCTCCACTGTCCCCATCCTGTCCCCCACCAGTCTCCATTGTCCCCATCCTGTCCCCAACCAGTCTCCACTTCCTTCTGTAACATTGATGTCGTGACATAGGACAACCTAACACTGCTGAGGCTGGTCACTAGAAAACTATTTTTTCAAATATCATTTCTTTCAGATTGATAGATACTGTAGATAGATAGATATCCAAATATAAAATCAAAGCATCACTGGTATAAAACATAGATGCAATCCCCAAAATAAAAACCTTATTATCAAACTTCATAATTCATATATATCAAAATTATAGAATCCAGGAAAAAAGGGTTCAGCACTCCAGCGCCAATTAACCCCTTCACCCCCAAGGGTGGTTTGCACGTTAATGACCGGGCCAATTTTTACAATTCTGACCACTGTCTCTTTATGAGGTTATAACTCTGGAACGCTTCAACGGATCTTCGCGATTCTGAGATTGTTTTCTCGTGACATATTGTCCTTCACGTTAGAAGTAAAATTTCTTCGATATAACTTGCGTTTATTTTTGAAAAAAACGCAAATATGGCGAAAATTTTTATAAATTTTGCAATTTTCAAACTTTGAATTTTTATTCCCTTAAAACAGAGAAATATATCACACAAAATAGTTAAGAAATAACATTTCCCACATGTCTACTTTACATCAGCACAATTTTGGAACCAAAATTTTTTTTTGTTAGGAAGTTATAAGGGTTAAAAGTTGACCAGCGATTTCTCATTTTTACAACAAAATTTACAAAGCCATTTTTTTTAGGGACCACCTCTCATTTGAAGTCACTTTGAGAGGTCTATATGGCAGAAAATACCCAAAAGTGACACCATTCTAAAAACTGCACCCCTCAAGGTACTCAAAACCACATTCAAGAAGATTATTAACCCTTCAGGTGCTTCACACGAACTAAAGCAACGTGGAAGGAAAAAATGAATATTTAACTTTTTAGCCACAAAAATGATCTTTTACAAACTTTTTTTTTATTTTCACAAGGGTAAAAGGAGAAAATGGACAGATAAGGTTGTTATGCAATTTCTCCTGAGTACGCCAATACCCAATATGTGGGGGAAAACCACTGTTTGGGCACACGGCAGAGCTCGTAAGGGAAGGAGCGCCGTTTGACTTTTTCAAACTAAAATTGGCTGGAATTGAGATTGGACGCCATGTCGTGTTTGGAGAGCCCCTGATGCGCCTAAACAGTGGAAACCCCCACAAGTGACACCATTTTGGAAACTAGACCCCCTAAGGTACTTATCTAGATCTGTTGTGAGCACTTTGAACCCCCAAGTGTTTCACAAAAGCTTATAATGCCTGGGTGTGGAAAAAAAAAAACAATTTTCCACAAAAATGATTTTTTAGTCCCAAATTTTTGAATTTTCCCAAGGAAATTGGACCCCAAAAGTTGTTGTCCAATTTGTCCTGAGTACGCTGATACCCCATATGTGGGGGGGGGGGAAACTGTTTGGGTGCACGGCAGGGCTTGGAAAGGAAGTAGTAACGTTTTGGAATGCAGACGTTGATGGGGGTCATGTTCCGTTTGCAGTGCCCCAGATGAGCCTAAACAGTGGAAACCCCCACAAGTGACCCCATTTTGGAAACTATACCCCTAAGGAACTTATCTAGATCTTTGGTGAGCACTTTGAACCCCCAAGTGCTTCACACAAGTTTATAATGCCCGGGCATGAAAATAAAAAATCCTATTTTTTTCCCACAAAAATTATCTTTTAGTCACTAATTTTTTATTTTCTCAAGGGTAACAGGAGAAATTGGACCACATAAGTTGTTGTCCAATTTGTCCTGAGTACGCTGATACCCCATATGTGGGTGGGAACCACTGTTTGGGCGCACGGCAGAGCTCGGAATGGAAGGAGCACCATTTGACTTTTTCCAACCAAAATTGGCTGGAATTGAGATTGGATGCCATGTTGCATTTGGAGAGCCCCTGATGTGCCTAAACAGTGGAAACCCCCCACAAATGACCCTATTTTGGAAACTAGACCCCCTAAGGAACTTTTCTAGATCTTTGGTGAGCAATTTGAACCCCAAGTGCTTCACACAA
>JARQOD010000004.1:453963772-454059292 GCA_033576555.1 Oophaga sylvatica | reverse complement strand
CCCTGAAAAATATTCACCAAGTGTTGGAAAGTGGCTGGGCGGTAACTCAAGACCAAAAGGCATAACTAGATATTCAAAGTGTCCATAGCGTGACCTGAAGCAGTCTTCCACGAAATCCCCAGGTCTAATACGGACCAAGTTATAGGCCCCACGGGATCCAATTTAGAGAAAATTTTGGCATGCCGTACTCTCTCCAATAACTCAGGGATTAAAGGCATGGATAACGGTTTCTAATAGAACCTTATTGAGTTCCCTATAGTCTACGCAGGGTCTCAGAGATCCATCTTTCTTCTTCACAAAGAAGATGGGTGCACCTGCAGGAGATGAAAGGGCGATGAAGCCCTTGGCTAATTTTCGTCTATGTAATCCTTTAAAGCCTTTAGCTCGGGCCCCGCCAGGGTAGATCTTACCAAAAGGTATCTCTGCTCCAGGCAATAATTCAATTGGACAATCATATGGACGGTGAGGGGAAGCTGGTCACGTTCTTCTTGTCAAAATAAATCCACATAGTCCTGGTATACAGCTGGTAGTTCAGGGACTGACATGGTTCCTTTAGGAACAGAGCAAGCTGAAACTTCTGGACTCATCTTTTCTCTGGAAAGTGTAATTCCTTGGTCTCCCCAGTTAATGGTAGGGTTTCTGAGCCTGCAGCCAGGGTAGCCCTAGAATAATGGGAAAGTGGGGAGAAGAGATAACATAAAGGACAGTTTCTCTTGATGATCTTTACCCATAAGGACCCTTAAAGGCTCCGTTTTCCTGTTTCCACGGGTCCAAGGTCAGCAGTGAGCCATCCACAGTTTCCATCTGTAAGGAGTAGCCTTCTTCACTGAACGTATCCCCTGTTTCAGAGCAAAGGAGACATCCATAAAATTCCCACTTGCCCCTGAGTCGATCATACAGAGCTAGACACCCAGACTGATTTACCCAGCGTTTGATGGAAAGGAAGCAATGAGATTATTTTTCCTACAACTCAGCTGGGACAACCGCTGAGGAAACTTGAAAAATTGCAGCGTTTACACAGTCATCTCCTCAGAAGTAACGGAGTTTAAGTCCGAGAAATCAAGATCTGTTCTGCAGATCTCTCTGGAGCCTGAGGCTTTGACCTGACAGATCCCCTCTCGCAACACTCACAGTGAATGAGTGCTGCATAGTCTTACGAGAACGGCGGGCAGTTTATAATGAAGTGCCCTGACTTACCACAATAAAACATAGATTTTCCTTAAAACGATGTTCCTTGAGTGCATCACTAACCCGTCTTTGTAAAGAGTCTACCGCATGGGTTCAGGTTCGGGTTCCCGTGTGATCCTACCAAAGGTTCCTTACTGGGGGGAAAGGGTAGGAAAGGTTAGTGCGATTGCTTTCGAACCATCTCTCTTGCCTGCGTTCAGTCAGGCGAGCATCAAAAACGGATGGCAGTAGTTAATAAAGTCACCAAAACGCAGTGGGAGGGTCGGCACGAGCAAGTTCATCCTTAATTAGTGGAGACAACCCCTTTCGAAAAATAGTTTTGTTGGCGGAACTGTCCCAGGTGGTATCAAGGGCCCATCTCCTGAAATCCAAGGCATATTCGGCTACCGAGGCTTACCTTGGCGCAAAGTTAACATGGCGCTTCAGCTGTTGCACCTCGATGGGGCATCAAACACCTCCCCATGGCTGAAATGAAAGCATCAAGAGATCCAAACATCATCCTCAGTCCCCAATCAGAGGGTTTGCCCACATCAAAGCCTTGTGGTAAGTAACATAATTATAGTAAGCACTTAATGGGTTTCAGTGGAAATTGTGAAGCATTGCAGAAAAAAACAGATTGCATTGGTTAATAAATCCCCTGAATTTTCACTTTTCACCGCCAAAACGAAAAGGGGGCAACTTGGGAATCCCAGAACTTGGGGCTACGGCAGGAGCCTGGACTCGCTCCTCTAGAACCTCAATCCTGGCTCGCAAATCCTGGCAGTCTGTCCAAACACTTGCAAATTGTGATTATGAGGTCCTGTTGGTTTTGTAAAACGGGTTTTTATAGTCTGTAAAACTCAAGGATATTATCAGTCACTCCGCAAAGTTCCTTTATGCGGCCTCCATTTTCCAGATCTTTTAAGACAGAGTACTGAAGGGAGGAGAAAAAGGAAAAAAAAAAACAATAGTGTTTACCTGTGGTAACACTGCAAGAGAAAAAAAAAAATTAAGGAACTGCTCACCTGGAATGGTTGTGAGAAGTCACAACCACTATCCATCACAGAAAGTTCAACCGGACATCTGATATCCACAGTTACAGCAGACACAAAAGAGGGAAGAGAAAAAAAAAAACAATTAGTGTTTACCCGTGGTAACACTGCAGAAAAAAAACTTAAGGGAATTGCTCACCTGGAATGGGTTTTGAGAAGTCACAACCACTGTCATCACAGAAATACAACTGGGCGTCTGATATCCACAGTTACAGCAGACACAGCCTCCCAACCCAGCAGACACTAAAAGTTTTGGCTTCTGAATCTTGTAATGTATGTAGTACAGTTCATATAGCGTCTGTGCTTGGTGCGATGAAAATACATGAGACACAGGTTGATAACACTGTGTTCCAAATTATTATGCAAAAATTGTTTAGGAGTGATAAGGTAAGAATTTTTTTTTTTTGTCAGTTAAACCTCATTGATTGTGATGTGTGTCAGGGCTCTTTATATCACTGTAAGCAATGCAGACACCTGTGCTAATTAGTTTGGCAGGTGTGTCCAATGAAAGCAAGACTACTTAAGAAGGCTGTCTCACATATTAAGCAGCCTACATTTTCTGCCAAAATGGGAAAGAAAAAGGATGTGTCGGCTGCTGAAAGCAACAAATTGTGAGTGTTTAGGTCAAAGGCATACTACAATCAACAATGCCAAACACTTCATCGTGATCATCGCACAATCAAGAAGTATGTAGCTGATTCACATACACACATGTGCGGCTGATAAGGAAAATTGAGGACTCTTTCCTACAGGCAATTACGTCAGGTTAAAAGAACAGCGGCAAAAAAGCCTTGTCATAGCAGCAGACAAGTTTTTGAAGCCTGGTGCCTCCAACGTCACCTGAACAACAAGATGCAGGGTCCTTCAGAGGTTTTCAGCTGTGCGTAAGCCATCCTGTCGACCTCCTCTATCCACTGCACACAAGCAAAACGGCTCCAGTGGGCTAAACAATACATGAAGACTGACTCAAAACTGTTTTTGTTCACCGATGAGTGCCGTGCAAAAGATCGATGGTCCAATGGATGGAGTGGAGGATGGCTGGTTGATGGACACCGCATGCAAACACGCTACGGGGCCAACAAGGAGGAGGTGGAGTAATGTTTTGGGCTGGAATCATGAGAAGAGAGAGATTGTCGGCCCCTTTAGGATCCCTGAAGGGTAAAGATGAACACCATAGTGTATGTGAGTTCTCAAACAGCACTTCCTGCCATGGTTCAAGAAGAAGAACCGTGCATTCCGCAGCAAGATCATTTTCATGCATGATAATGCACCGTCTCATGCTGCACATAACACATCTGCAACTCTGGCTACTATGGGCATAAAAGGGACAAACTTATGGTGGCCCCTATGCTCCCCTGACCTCAACCCATTGAGAACCTCTGGAGCATCATCAAAAGGAGTGTCTATGATGCGGGAGGCAGTTCACATCTAAGCAACAGCTCTGGGAGGGTATTCTGTCCCCATGCAAAACAATTGAAGCAGAAACCATCCAAAACCTGACAAATTCAATGGATGAGAGAGTTCAGATGCTCCTTTCGAACAAGGGTCCTATGTGCAAATTAACATCACCTAAATAAAGTTTTGAGTTCAAAACTGTTTGATTTTAGTTTTAAGAACCTGCTAATGCTTATAATTTCAAAAATGACCATTTTTTTGTTCTTTATTAAAATGAAAAGGTTGAAAACTCTGCTGTGCATAATAATTTGGAACATGCATTTTGAGTGCAGTTTGAGTGTTTTATTTTTTAAAAAATATACTGTTATCATAGGCAGTTTTGTACAAAAACCTTTCAATTGTACTCTAATAGTTATTTGACTGGAAAATTACGATGACTGAAATTCATATAGGTAATTTGGGAAAATCTGAGAAGATATTATTTGCATAATAATTTGGAACACAGTGTAGAAGGTCTTGTATTACTTCATACAAGTGGTAAAAATAGTCACACAGTTTGCAGATACAGAAGCAGAGACACAGCAGGCCAGAGTAACTTAAGCTCAGCAATCACTCTCCACAACAGGTTCAGGATCTTCTTCTCTGTTACCGTAAGCCCATGCAAACGTGGATCTTTCAAAGAGCAGGGTTCCAGAGTCCACAAGTGTTCAGAGTTCCTCAGTAGGAATAGCTGGAGTACATAGTCCAAGGCTTCCAGAGTCAGGTCACAGGTTCACTGCAGGCTAGGTTCAGAAGCACTGATTGCTCAGCTGTGGCTGCTTAAGAAGCAAGAGGGAGAGAATCAGGGCGGGAACATGAAAGCTGAAAACTCCATATTGACTGAGGCAGGATAGCTGCAGCAAGACAGAAAGCAAAATGGCTGACGGAAAAACTGAGTTTCAAGAACATATACAAAGAACCTTACACAAGCGCAGATTCTTAGAGGATAACCAAACCATGTCACCAATAGCAAACAAAACCTCTTGTCGTTTTCTATCAAAATACACTTTGGATCTTTGTTAGCCTCCTGAAGATTACCACGCACATCAGTCCAAACTCTCTCCAAAACAGCAGAAAAATTCTCCTCTTCAGTACAGCCGATCCCAACTTGGAAAATGACCCAAAAGACGGATGTCTCCCAGAACACAACAAAAAAAAGCGAACAACCAGCAGAAGCGGATGTATGATTGTTAAGAGCAAACTCAGCAAGTGGCAGAAACTCAGACCACCCCTCTTGATTATCAGTCACAAAACAACGCAAGAACTGCTCAACATCCTGGTTTTTCCTTTCTGTCTGGCCATTAGACTCAGGATGATATCCGGAAGAAAACGACAAATGAACTCCCAACCTGTCACAAAAAGCGCGCCAAAAACGAGCCACAAACTGAGGTCCCCTATCGAAACAATGTCAATAGGAACGCCATGTAGTTTGACTATTTCCTTGACAAAGGCCTTAGCGAGAGTCTTAGCGCAGGGCAGTTTGATGAAAGGAACCAAGTGACACATCTTGCTAAAACGGTCCACGACCACCCAGATGACAGTGAAACCCTCAGAGGGGGGAAGGTCAGTAATAAAGTCCATAGCCAAATGTGTCCAAGGTGCACTAGGGACCTCCAGAGGGCAAAACAACCCCGCAGCAGGAGTATGAGAAGACTTAGATCTAGCACACACAGTGCATTGACGCACCCACTTAATGACTTCCTTCTGCCATCCTGGCCACCAAAAACTGCGACCCACAAGTCTCTTGGTCTCAGAGATTCCAGGATGACCTGCCATCCGAGAGTCATGATATTCAACAAACAAATCTCTCCTCAGGGTACCAGCACAAACAACCTCCCATGCGGCGTGTTAGATGGGGCATTCTCCTGTGCTTTAAGAATCTCATCTTCCAACACGGAGTCCAAAACAGCAATAACAACCCCCTCTTGCAAGATGTTCTCCTCCTCCCCTCAGTACCCACCATAGGAGAAAAGCTGCGAGACAAAGCATCAGCTTTAACATTTTTAGTACCTGGGATGTAAGTAACGGTAAAATTAAACCGTGAGAAAAACAGTGCCCACCTAGCCTGACGGGCATTCAAGCGTTTGGCAGCATCAATGTAGATCAGATTTTTATGATCGGTGAAGACTTGAATAGGAAATTCCGCTCCCTCCAAAAAATGACGCCAGTGTTCAAATGCGAGTTTAATTGCCAACAATTCCCGATTACCGATATCATAATTTAGTTCAGACTCAGAAAATTTCTTTGAAAAAAAAGCACAGGGATGTACTCCATCCGTCTTTGCCTGAGACAACACCGCGCCGACCCCCACAGAAGAAGCATCAACCTCAACCAAAAATGGTTTAGTCACATCAGGCTGCGTAAGAATGGGAGCAGAGCTGAACCTCTCCTTTAGCAACACAAAAGCCTCAATGGCCTCAGTAATCCACTGAACCGCATCAGCACCTTTCCTGGTGAGATCGGTCAGAGGTTTGGCAATCACAGAAATTTTTTTATGAATTTTCTATAATAATTGGCGAACCCAAAAACATCTGTATTGATTTCACACCAATAGGTCTAGGCCAATCCTGCACAGCTTGCACTTTCACTGGGTCCATCTCAAAACCTTCACTGGAGACAATGTAGCCCAAAAAACTAAGTCTCTGTACAGCGAACTCACATTTTTCTAGTTTAGCAAAAAGTGAATTATCACTCAGTAACTGTAATACTTCACGCACACTCCTCCAATGAGACCCCAAACTTATGAATAAATCAAAATGTCATCCAAATACACAACCACACTTCTGACGATCAAAGGTCTAAGGATGTCATTAATAAGATTCTGAAAAAATGCCGGAGCACTGGAAAGTCCAAAGGGCATGACCAGATTCTCAAAATGACCCAGTGGAGTGTTAAACGCAGTCTTCCATTCATCCCCCTCCTTCATGCGCAACAAATTGTATGCCCCTCGAAGATCAATTTTCGAGAACCACTTGGCCCCCACTAACTGATTAAACAAATCAGGAATCAATGGCAGTGGGTAAGGATTGCGTACAGTAATCTTATTAATCTCACGAAAGTCTAGACAAGGCCGTAAACCGCCGTCCTTTTTTTTAACAAAAAAAAATCCAACCGCCACAGGAGATTTGGAAGGCCTAATGTGACCGGCGGCCAAGCTTGTCTGTATGTATTCCTCCAAAGCCTTTCTCTCAGGAATAGTCAAATTAAATAAACGATTTTTAGGAAGAGTCGCTCCAGGACAAATTCAATTGCACAATCATAATCTCTATGAGGGGCAATACCTGCGATTCCTTATCAGAAAAAACTTTCCAAAAATCCTGAATAGGTACAGGTAACTCCCCCTTAACTACAGCAGCAATACGCCCGTTACAACACTTGTCATAACAATTGGGACTCCAGGACTTAATTTCATTGGTAGACCAATCCAGTACCGGATTGTGCAATTTTAACCAGGTAACCCCAAAATCACCGTGAGGGCAAATTATTCAAAACTACCAAATCCAAATTCTCTTGATGAACACCATTAATAGTAAGTGGAAATTCACAGATATGGTGATAACATTTTTCAAGGGAGAACCATCCACAGACACCACATTAATAGGGAAGACAGAAGTTTGGGTTTTAATTTTAGTTTTTCCAAAAATTTCCCATCAATCACATGAGAGTTGAACCACAATCCACAAATACCCGAAACTCCATTAATTCCTCCTCAACAGCAGTGTAGCAGAAAGAAAGACACCTTTATTGTTTAAACAAGCTATGCGGGCAAAACTGACCTCATTTTGTTTTCTCTCTTTATTCATTCGAAGCGCACAGTTCTTATTGAAATGCTCAGATTTACCACAGTAGAAACACAAA
Source organism: Oophaga sylvatica (assembly GCA_033576555.1). NCBI lineage: Eukaryota > Metazoa > Chordata > Amphibia > Anura > Dendrobatidae > Oophaga > Oophaga sylvatica. Next base: position 454,051,781 of record JARQOD010000004.1, on the reverse strand, counting down.
CCTTGAGCAAATCTGCGTTCTTTTCTCGAGAGTGAGGTGTCATTGCTCCAATTTCCATCGGCTCTGCAATGTCAGTACATTCCTTCTCCAAACTTGGAGCTGACAAGGCAGATTTACTCTCATAACCCTTGCACGCAGTCTCCTATCCACCCGTATGGCTAATTGCATAGCCTCTTGCAAGTTACCAGGTATGGGATAAGCAATCAGCAAATCTTTAACCCTCTCACTTAACCCTGCAAGAAATAAACTTTTCAAACGCAGAAGAGAAGGAGTTGGTTCTGGGACAAGGAAGCAGGTGGACAGAGGAGTTCTGGACTATTTGTCCAATGCTGCACATGATGATGGGAAGGAGGCATTTGATGCAGTCTGGCACTCTACCTGAGGGGTATTCCCCATGAGCACAGACTGCGGACCAGAGGTGCTCTCCAAATTGTTCTGGATGCAGGCACCCCACCAAATGATCCAACACTGTATTGATTTTCTGGAAAGGTGGCAGCTTTCATCAGAAAATCAACTACAGTTGTTGGAAGGCATCGAACAGAGGTACTTCAGCCTCTCAACCTCCTCCTCATCATCATCCTCCTCCTCCACCTCCTCCTTGTTCCCAACAGATACCAACTCCTACTCCACAAGCTCCTTCGTACCAAAATGTACCTCAGCAGGTACAACACATGGGACAGAGTGGCCATTCCCAATATGCCCACTTGAACATGCCCAATGTTGTAGACTGGCCACAACATCGGTATGGTCGACATGGGCATATTGGGGGGCATACTCAAAGTGGGCAGCCCTATAGTTATGACTACCAACACCAGTTTCCCATGTACCCCTACCCAAACCCCCATCAGGATCCAGGCAGAAACCCACAACACACAGGGTGATCAAGCAAGGCAACCCACCCAACCTGGCCCTCCACCTTCACCACCCCCTACCTACCATAACTTGTAGGTCATATTTCTTGACTCATTGTTTGAGTACTTTTGTAAGTGCCTTTATATTATTTACTGTTGTTAAATTTTTATAACAAAGGTGAATTGAACCTTTGGACATATTTGTCCAGTACACTTTATTTGAGAGCGACTAAAATAGACACACATTATTAAAAGTGTTAAGTGGCATTGGTTGTATGTTATTATTATTATATGTGATGTCCTGTGTAACGTAGAACGAACAGGAGAGTAGGAACATCATTACAACAACAAGGAGGTAAAGAAACATTTGTTTATGGTACAACAAAACAACCACACTACATAGATAAGGCCTCCTTTGCCAGGAGTAGCACCCTCAGGGGACATAAAATAATTAGTTAACACATCACATACTTTAAGGCCAGAAGGGGACGACGGGGATGGATGAGTGGTCTCATAGGCATAGACACATTACCAGACCCAAGGTCAGCCACATCAGGTGAGGAGCATTCATGCATTCTAGTGAAGTTATGTAGGACCACACATGCTTTTACTACCACATTTACATTAGCTTCACTCAGCTGAAAGGCTGATTAGAGTACCCGCCATTTGGCACAAAGAATACCAAAGGTGCACTCCACCAGCGTCGTGCACGTGAATGGCGAAAATTAAATATTCAACGCTGATGGTTCAGATTGCGACGGGATAAGCCTCATAACATTTCGTGTCAATTGAAACACCTCATCCGCTACAAGAACATAAGGCACTGGTTCAAGATTGGAGTCTGGAAGTTGACATGGTGGTAGTAGGCCCAATTGATTATTGCGTAGCCGCCGATCCATAATGGAAGAATTGAAGACTCTGGAGTCTCCAGTCCTTCCATAGGCCCCAATGTCTACAATTATAAACCTGTACTGACTGTCGACCAAGGCCAACAACACTACAGAAAAAAATTGTTTATAATTGTAGAATTGGGACCCTGAGTTCAGCGGCTTATGCACACGAATGTGCTTCCCATCCAGGCTCCAATACAGTGTGGAAACTGGCAAGTTTCTTCAAATCCACGTGCAATCCTCAACCAGTTTGCCATTTTGGGCTCAGGCATGACCTCTTTATGTAGTCTGGACCAAATTTCGACACAAGTACAGTGGACAATGCCTGAAATGGTGGGTTTGCCAATTAAGAACTCTGAGTGCAGAGCAGCGTATGACAGGCCAGTGGAAAGGAACCTGCAATACACAAAGAAGAAAAAACGTACACATCAGCACAGCAAACTCCAAGCACAGCATTCCCAACACTTACAATGGGTCAGTTTATAAAAGCCTGCATGCACTAAATGCTATGAGATCCAATGCCTTCTATGGGTTACACACAAGCAAATAATTAAGATGGGTAAGCGTGCTAAAAACATTCCTGACAATATGTTAACAATAAGTAAGTTACAACACTAGGAAAGTAGCTATGTTTGTGAAAACATCATCAACATATCGTTGACACACATACCGTAATGTTAGGATAAGCTGTTCCTCTACAGAAATAGCTGGTCGCATCCTGGTGTCCTGAAAGGTGATCCCAGGGCGCACAACCTCCAGCAAGTTATCGAAGGTACCAAGGCTCATTCGACAATACTGAAAAAATACTGAAAAAACTTGTCAGGATGGGTACGCAGCGACGAGTAGAGACGGTGAAAATGCCCTTTACTTATCCTTCGCCTCAAAATTGGATGCACCCACACTCTTCGGCGGATTCTGGGATCTGCAATCACAGGTATGGCTCTCCAAACCGTCTAGATATAACCCAATTGTACAGCACACGCTCAGTGGTATTAAAGATCAGTCTGTCGCTCATGTTTGTGACAAAGCAGCAATAAAGCAGTAAGCACAAATAACCCAATGAGTCCACTGCAAAGTTGGGAGGCTCACACCTGTTGGAGACACCTTAAATATGGGTATGGCTGATGATTTAAATTAGTTTCAGGCCTCAAAACCGTTATTTGTCCATTTTGGCTGCGACAAAAAATCGCAAGTCGGATGTCAATCGGATGTGAAACATATGCTCAGATGCGACTAAATCGAATCATTGCCGGAAAATCGGATAACAGACGGATCAATGTTCATGAAAGTTTTGAGCGATAATCGTCCGACTAAAGCGGTCCGATTTTTTTAGATGTTGTGTGTGACCTTGGCCTAATAGCGACGATCGCAAAAGCGGGGTCGGTAAAAACCGACCCAAATCATATTCTCTGGGGTCTCGGCTACCCCCGGTAGCCAAGACCCTGGAGAATATCCGACTCTGGGGGGCGCTATATACTTTCTCCACAGCGCCGTGAATTCACAGCGCTGTGGTTTAAGTACCCTTAACCACCGCCGTTAAAAGGTGTATCGGCGGTCGTTAAGGGTTAAAAGGAGCTGCTTTGTTTTTTATACTTTCTGGTATTTGGCTTTGACAAAACTTTACTGATACAGTAATGGGCAAATTACTTGCATTTTTAGTGCTTTTCAGTGCATAAATGAACTGAAAACACAAATATATTTTTTACCTGTAGATTTGCCTCACCTAATACAATTCTATGTGGACAATTTGCACATAAAATCAGTGTACCCACAAAAGAGACTGATACGTTGCGGATTTTGAAACATGACGTCAGGTCATTTTAGGGTGAGTAAAAAAAGCACCGTGAGTAAGAGATCTCTATAAATCCCATCCACTTTGCTAAAACTGTAAGATGCTGCATTTATTGCTCAATGAAAATACACAGTGTCAAAAACTCACCGAAAACTCATTGTGGGAAATTAACCGAAATGAAAATTTCACTATTTCCCCTTTTTGCAAAATGTCAATATAATTAAAACATAGTCTACTGTATCTGAAAAATTCATACCATAACAAGCCAGAGTAAACTCCCATTTCTTTGAATTAAGGTTATTGATTTGATCAAAACCGTCAGACAGTGAAATCATTCTACTTTCAAGCGCTACATATTGATTTGATATTTAGGCAAGGCTTCATATGTTGTTTGATGTGGTCTTCAAAGTGATCCAGTTTCTTGGTGCAGACATATGGGTCAGTGGATTTTTTTCCATTGATTTGAAAGCCAAGTTGTCATGTTTTGCTTTGATATCAGCTTCATTTAAACTTGGATTCATCTTACAGTAAATTCTTTGCCAACTAAATTAAAAATTATATGAAGATATGTCACTTCTCAATGGAGCTACACGCAGACTCCTTTGTGATCTTTCCAGACAGATTAATTTTAAAAGGGTATTTCACCTCTTTATTATATTTTTTATTTTATAATAATAAGCAGCACTTACTCACCTGCTTATCCCTCACTTGCCAGACTACTCTTCTGCTGTAGTCAGTCAGTGATTGACAAATGACCTTTCCAGAATTACGGAGGACCATTTACAGTATGTGGGTTTAAATCGATGGGTTATTGTATCACCTCTCTAATTGTTACAGATGAAAATAGTTATTACTAGTTATACACTTTTTAAAGTCTCACAATACTCACAGATCCCATGCTGCTCCTGTTTCGAAGCCATCCTGTTCCCCACCAGTCTCCACTGTCCCCATCCTGTCCCCAACCAGTCTCCACTGTCCCCATCCTGTCCCCCACCAGTCTCCATTGTCCCCATCCTGTCCCCAACCAGTCTCCACTTCCTTCTGTAACATTGATGTCGTGACATAGGACAACCTAACACTGCTGAGGCTGGTCACTAGAAAACTATTTTTCAAATATAATTTCTTTCAGATTGATAGATACTGTAGATAGATAGATATCCAAATATAAAATCAAAGCATCACTGGTATAAAACATAGATGCAATCCCCAAAATAAAAACCTTATTATCAAACTTCATAATTCATATATATCAAAATTATAGAATCCAGGAAAAAAGGGTTCAGCACTCCAGCGCCAATTAAAGTGTATCCATTGTCATCAAAAGTGTACAAGAAAATAAGAAACTTTGTAATATATCTTATCAGAGAAATCTGCTTATTTCTCCTCCTGGACTGATCATTCACTCTCAAAATTCTCAATTCAAGGATAAAAACTTTATTCAGTAAAGACAGGTTTTATTATTACTGTTTAGGAGATGACAGTTGGTACTCATAAAGTTCTATGGTGATGGAGGTGATAGATAATAGATAAATAAATAAATATTGATAGAAAGCTAATAGATAGATAATAGCTAAGATAGATAAGATAGATAAGATAGATAGATAGATAAATAGATAGATAATAGATATGGGATAGATAGATAGATAGATAGATAGATAGATAGATAGATAGATAGATAGATAGATAGATAGATAGATAGATAGATATGTGATAGATATAGATAGGTAGATAGATAAGATAGATAGATAGATAGATAGATATGGGATAGATAGATAGATAGATAGATAGATAGATAGATAGATAGATAGATAGATAGATAGATAGATAGATAGATAGATAGATAGATATGTGATAGATATAGATAGGTAGATAGATAAGATAGATAGATATGGGATAGATAGATACATTTCTCACATGTGTTGCAGTAATTAAATTATAGTATGCATTATTATAGCACAGTGCTGCTATACAGTATATATATATATATATATATATATATACACCTGTATATTGGTCACAGCATTTGTGCACCTGCATATTAAATTAAAGGGAATCTTCATCAGGTTGCTGTGTGGTTGGACTACCTGGCAGCAGGTTTCCTAGTTCTCTAGTGATAATCTCCTGCTGATAAAACAGTGATTTTGTCAAAACTACAATAAGTATCCCAGTAAGCGATACATTACTGGAATCAGGGTCTCTGTCTCTACATTGTGCTGCTCTCAGATTAGGTGGTGACAGATTCCCTTTAGTGTTTTATTAGTGCTAGTCTTTCCCAGACTGTTTTTAATTGGAGGTCAAAAGGTTGTCATGTGAAAACAAGTTATCATCCATCCACACGGTGATCTGTGCGGTCTGACTACCAGGACTTGCATTGATTGGCAGACCAGGAAACAATTATCCGCATAAGAATGGAGTGGCAGTACACATGCTCTACGTGCGCTCCATTCATTCCCTATAGGACTGACCAGTGCTGCAATCGGCTTTTTTTCCAGCTGCCACGTAGAGAATGAATCCCGCAATGATCTGGCGCCCAACCTGCCCCTCATTTTCTAAAAATGCCCCATTTGGGATGAGTTCCCTTTCCTGACGATCAGTGCGGGATCCAGCTGTTCAACTCCCACCCATTGGTAAATTACTTGTTTTCAATGGACAACCCCTGTAAACTGGATTATATCTGTTCCTCAGTTCATTTGATGCCTGGCTAGGCATAAAAAAGACAATTAAGTCAATGGTTGGGGACAAATACATTTCTTACTTTCCAGGTCGCTCTTGAAATAGTGTTTTATGCCATTCTTTCTGGAATACATGTGCTTTGCCTTGTGTCCACTAGAGGGCCCCATAAGATCATATAAGTACAATGATGAGAGGTCCCCTCCTGAAGTTCCAGTGCGGTGCCTTATAAATCGACATAACGCCGGCATTACATATACAAACGCAGAGTCCTTTCTTTAATAAACTTTTATATGTTAAAGTGCAGTATTTGGTAGTAACCGATAACCTGATCGCATTCAAATGGAGTTATGCGAAATCAGTGACATCATATCACAGAATCAGAGGGTCCCGTAATATATTATCATTGATATCGTATAATTGCAGTTAGCGGATGAGATGTAATTATGTGGCACTGACAACATGAAGTGGGCTGGTGGCGGAGACAAGGAGACTGCTGGAATTGTTCTACTTGGTTAAATACTAATTACTTGTTCAGACTCACTAGAAGGGAAAGCCTTAGATTTCAGGAGCCGTTCCATGCTTTTTCCTTGATTCCATCCTCTGTGCTGACAGATGGGCAGACTTAACACTTCGCCATGCTGCTGTGCTTGATGGTAAATAACTATTTAATTTGGATGTAGATGAGATTGCTTTGTGTCTCAGGGATGTTTCTCCATGGGCAATGCTGAACAGATTTGGTTCACTTGTATGGATGAGGCTAAACACAACAAATACTGGATTATCCTCCAGGAATAAGGAAGAGATTTGTACGGCTTTCACAGAAATTGGAGTTCTACATACAGTCATGGCTGAAAGTTCTGGCACCCTTGAAATTATTCCAGAAAATGAAGTATTTCTCTCAGAATATTAATGCAGTTACACATGTTCTGTTATACATACGTTTATTTCCTTTGTATGTATTGGAAGAACATAAAAAAATGAGCAAAAAATGCAAATTGGACATAATTTCACCCAAACCCCCAAAAATGGTCCGAACAAAATTATTGGCACGCTCAGCTTAAGGCCGGTGTCACACTTGTATGTGTGATGCGAGAAACTCGCATCAACACCCGGCACTGCCGCCGGCACTCGGACTGGACTCAGCAGCACGCTCCAGTCCAAGTGCCAGCGGCAGTGCCGGGTGTTGATGCGAGAGACTCGCGCGAGTTTCTCATATCACACACGCAAGTGTGACTCCGGCCTAATAATTAGTTGCACACTCTTTGGAATAAATAACTGCAATCAGTCGCTTTCTATAACCATCAACAAGCTTCTTACACCTCTCAACTGGAACTTTGGACCACTCTTCTTTTGCAAACTGCTCCAGGTCTCCCATGTCTGAAGGTGCCTTCTCCCAACAGCAATTTTAAGATCTCTCCACAGGTATTTAATAGGATTTAGATCCGGATTCACGGCTGGCCGCTCCAGAACTCTCCAGTGCTTTATTCCAGCGTCATATCTGTGTTACACAGACAATTATGGAGCCTACTGTGTATGTATATGAGGCATTCATTATTGGACTCTGCATAACTAATAGCCTTAAATGTTCCTATGAGGCGGACAGAGCAGGTCAGAAGACCCCTGGCCGGTCTGTAAAATGTGATGCGTATACAGAGCATGAAATGCACGTGTCTTAAGGCACCCTTATTAAGGAAATCTCTGCTAGAAGAATTTATTTTAAGGCTGAATTTACACAGCCGTTTTTCTCTTGTTTGCAAAAATGGATAATGCGTACTGGATACAACTGTAATAGGGTTTTGGGCAAGGGGGCCATTTTTACCATCCATGTATCATCTGTTTTTCTGGTGAGCAAGAAAAAAGTTTTGATGGATAGCACTCGTACCCATGTTATTCTATGGGGCTTTGCACAAGCCCGATTTTTTTTAACTCAGACCGAGTGAGCAGAGGAAAAAAAATTGCATCATGCCCGATTTGCCTCAGAGAATCGGATTGCACTCACCCTTTCAAGTCTATGGGTCCACAAATAAAACTGGGCTGCATTTGGATGACATCTGATTACTCCCCGATTTTCACGAACTGACATAATAAAGAAGACAGAGAGACTTTTTTTTCTTTCCACCTCCGAGGAAATCGGATAGCACTCTGACCAAACTCTGATTACACTCTTATCTGAGTCTGATCATCATAACCAAACTGATTTTCTTGGACAGAGAGAAATCAGTCATGTGACCCTAGCTTAAAATGGTGTCGTTTGGAGGCACAATACTGCAACACATGGAGTGCCCACTGGTCTGCAGTATGGAGCTATAAGGACTAGTGATGAGCGAGCACGCTCGAGTGCTAATAGAGTATCTTCAACGTGCTCTGATACTATGTTCGAGTCCCCGCGGCTGCCTGTCTCACAGCTGTTCGACAGACGCAACACTTGAAGGGTTTGAATAACAAACAGACAATCCCTGTGTGTGTTGCGGCTGTGACTCACCTGTGAGACATGCAGAGAGTATGGGAGGAGTTAGTTTGAGGTTAGGGGAAGTTTTGTTTGAAGTGAGTTGATATTAAGAGAGAAAGAGAGACAAAAAGAACTAAAAAATGGAGGGTTATGCAGAATGAAAGACTGTGAGGCACAGGTGGATCTAGGCAGCATGAAGGGGCCGGTGGCTAGGCTGTCAGTTAACTTCCGTGATGTCCGGGACCTACAGTCCGACCAGGATTTGCAGTGGCACGAATCAACGTGCAGTGTGCATGCTGTCAAGATTCCCCGATATTCCTCATGTCTGTGGACTCACCTAGACACCATGAATGCCATTTTTATTTTTCCAGTCACTTGGCTCCTACACTTCTCTACATTCTCTTCTATTGAGAGAAGCCGAACTCATCTACTCAGCACGTGACTTCAAATATGGAAATCCCAAACCGGAGGTTCACTCAAAGGGCTCATACCCATTTGTGGAAAAAAAACGGTCTGTTTTCTGGATGGAAAAAACAGTCTGAATATATGCAATTGTCATGCGATTTGTATGCGATTTTTAATCGCTCCATCCGTTTTCCATCCGTTTTCCATCTGTATGCAATGCGATTTTAACATGACTTTTTCATAGAGCAGTTATCTCTATGTCAAAAATCATGTAAAAATCACATTGTAAAGAAAAATTTACACAAAAGCAAATAATTATATATATATATATATATATAATATATATATAGGTCATACACTTCTACATACTGTAATAGCCGCTAATTCAATTGCCGGCTTTTGTGAAATTTCAGACCCGACATGAAATGACACATGGTTTACATACAGTTAACCATGTCATTTCATGTAGTTTGATATATGGTTTTCACTAACAATTATATATATATATATATATATATATATGTGTCACAATGACATGTATATATATATATATATATATATATATGTATTATATGTGTATATATCTAGTGTTTTGTGAGCTGTCAGTGTGATTTTACAGTAGCTGGGGATGATTTGCCGGCTTTTCAAAGGACACTGGTGTGTATAAATGGTTCGAGTGTTGTCCGATTTTTTATCGCATCCATTGACTTGCATTAGCGATTATCATGCCAAAATCGCTGCAAATCGCAGCATGCTGCGATTTTTTTCTCAGACCGATTTCAGCTGAGAAAAAAATTGCAAATGAGAAGTCCCCCATTGAATAACATTGGTCCGATTGCAATCCGATTTTTTTATCGGCTTGCAATCGTCCGTTTTTGTCTCCAGTGAGTATGAGCCCAAAGGGGGAATATCGGGGAATGGTGACACCATGCATATCGCACACTGACAATTCTGCAGCCTGCAGTCACGTAGGGTGACTGCAGATATTTCTTGGATGACTGGACAACCCTTTAAAATCTATTATTTATAAGCAAAAGTAATTATAATAAATCAAAGGAGTTGTGAGGAACTAAACTTCTCTCCATTATATTGGTAGCCCATCAGTAGAGCGATGGCCACTATTTACTGTGTAAAGCCCAGTGTCTGATGGCTGTAGGGTCAAGTAAGGACAGCCTAAATGTCATAATATCAGCCTGACACCTACAGGTAGATGTGTTAATGCAAAACGCTTCCACATTTCAGCATCAGCTCATTCCTTCTACTATTGTCTTTAATGTACACAAGGGCTAACAGTCTTTCTAGTCTTTAATGCCTCCCTAGCAAGCACACAGCTCATAGAGTGTACACCTTTATTACATCCCAGAGCCAAAGAAAGCACTGGACCAGTTTAGCACCTATGAATTGGCCCTTGACAAATGTGCCTCAAAGTCTCCAGGTTCTGGAACCTGATAAGAATTAAATATTTTTCTTGTAAAATCTAGAATTTAGGAATGCATGATACCTCTTCGGGGACTATGTCAACTGACAGTCTGGTGAGTGGATGTGACATATTTACTGCCACTCTGGCTTCCGTTCCTAGTGATGCTCTTGTATAGCCATTAGGTATGGGCAGTAGGAAGCTGAGAAAGAAAAATGTCACAGCTTTCCCCATAATTCTAGCAGACAGTTTTACAACCTTCAGATTAAACTGTGAGCAGCAATGTTTTAGTGTTTATTTTCTGTAGACTTTAGGAAAAAGTCATTTTAGAAGTATTTTGGTTTCTGGCTAGCATTGCTAGGCATAGACATATTACATCACAATACAAACTTTGTTTGAATAACTCGATTTCTGTACTGTGCCTTGTGTAACACACCCAAAGACAGCCAGAGATTGCCCGAATATGACCAAAGGGGCTATGAGGATGAGCAATGGTGGATCATTAAGACAGCTTAGCGCTTGGGTGTGTCCTCTATATGTTCATTTTAGTAACCTTTTCTCTCTAATGTCTTTAGCAATTCGTATTTTTCGTGATAAAACAGCCTCTGTGTCCATAAAAGCATTTCTTTAATTGCAAATCTTCCTATTAATCTTAAGGGGTAACTAAACTTTTAAAAAAGATGTGATGTATTGCAGCATTCAAGTTATAGTTTTGGTCAGTAGGAGTTTGGGTTCTTAGGCCGGGATCACACTTGCGAGAAACTGTCCGGGGTGCAGCAGAATGCAGCTGCCATGGGAGACACTTCAGACGGCATTAGGCGGCCCAACTGCACCCAACTGCTGGCTGTAAACGGGTACATGCCCTGGCTGCCCCCCTACATACGCCTCTGGCTTAAAGGAAGCAGTTGTCATACTCAGCTTATTCCAGAGTCAAGCGAAACAGTGTATGAACTCATGAAAGTCTATGAGTCCATATTCCACTCTCCACTTGTTGTGAGCTGTCAAACCAGTTAGCTGTCAGTCAGGCAAAGGAAAGTGTGGCTAGGTGGGGAGTAGAGCCAGAGAGGTGGAGGCTTGGGAAGTGCTCTCATCACACCCAGAGATTTTAAATCTCATTGCATAGAAATTATATCAGCATCTTTTTTTTCAGTCAGGGAGCAACAGATTAGTGTGGGTGCCATTATCATTAAGAACACAACCTGAGCATATGAACAGTTTGGGGGTTGGATTGTTTTGTCTTATTTTAGTGTCCATGCCCCTTACATGCCTGTCACCAAACTTTAATTGTGCCCACATCTATTATCATCACTACCCCCATATATATGCATATACACAATAAAAAGGGAGAGACACTAAACGACTGCAGACATCTCTGCTGGAAGCTATTCCCTCTTGAGTATAAAGGAACATGGCATCAGAAATCATTGTGTGGTGTGCCCCGGGAGGCGCTAGATGTTGCAAAGGGGCCAACTGGAAGATGTAGTTCCACTGGCAGTGGATTTTAATCTCAGGGTAGCTGAAGTGGGGTGCTGGACCCCTAAACACTTCCCTCGTGACCGCAACAATTGTCAATAGTGGGAGGTAGCACTTATGGAGATGGTATAAGACCCCCCTGGGTTTTCCTGTAGAGATTTTGACTGGTTGCAGGTGTTGGAGCATCTGTAATGTTCGTGGAATTTCAAGCAGCCAGATACACAGGTGAACTTGTAATCGTATCACTTTGTTGAAAGAGAAAACAGGATATAGTCTCAAAGGCAAAGTGGCGGTAGTTCACAGTATAAGGTTACACTGCATATTGTGCATATGAAAGAAGGGGTCTTCTCCTTATAAAAAAATGCAGCAGGGTTAGGGCCTCTCTGGGTGGCTGGAGCACAGTTCTTTTTACATGCTATTGGAGACAATATTATGCACAGGCCAAGTAAGGCTGTACTGACGTAGGGACCTTCACGGGGTGGCTCACCGTGGTAAGGGACTAGTGGTGTGGAAGTGGTCATGGTTGTGGCCCTACCGTTCCCTATTGCAGTGCGTAGTTCGGACAAAGTTTGTGATGTGGCAGATAGTGGCAGTAGATCTGGTTTCTGGCTGGAAATACATAGGAAAAATCGGCATGCAAGAAAGCAGTTTTTCAGCCTTATCTTTCCTGACTGAGCCTTCATTCTGTTGTGGAGGCGACTATATGGAGGATGATGTCCCCTCAGTATTGACTGGAATGGATTCAGGGAGCAATGGAGCTTCCTTCCTCTTTCTTCCCTGTTCTAGATAGTACTAAACTGGATTTTACCAGCTTGCAGGAAATGTGGACTGAGCTGGGAGGCTCCTCACAGCCGTTTCTATGGTGGCTTGTTGTGAGGAAATTAATTACCTAACTTTCATACACATACATTGACCAGTAGATGGCAGCAAAGAGAAAATTAAAATGCACATATATGAATCCTCAGTGTACGCACATGCAATGTATTACATCTCCTAACTCACAGGGCCCAAAGTAGTTCTGGAACAAATCTACTGCCACAGGTACTGGGCAGTAGACCAGGTACTGGGATACCACAATTGTGACTAATCCTTCTTTTCCTCAACATCTACTGTTCGGAGGCGCCATACAATATCATTGTTACAGTAGAGATTTTATATATTGTGACTTATTATTTGGATCTTGTAAATGCCTCACCTCAATACTTGACTTCTTTATTTTAGCGAGTATAGCCAAGGAAACAATTAAGTTATGTAGATGGACCCAATAAACTGCAATGACAAGTTGTAATCCCAGGGCACAGGAATGGCACAGGGCCCACTTGCTCACATCGTATTTACACCATAATTCAGATTTAAATAATTATCCTCCCTTGGCAAAAATGCTAAACATGTGCAGTGATCTTTGTTCTTTGGTATATAGCAGAAAGCTGCTTTAAATACTTCAGGCTCCTTTAGTTGCCATGTGATATGAGATCATACATTGCCTCTCCAGTGTCCGTGATTTATAGACATGATTCATATTAAATTCCCAATTGTTTTTGCAAATTAAAAATAAAAATGTCTAAAAAATGTCTATCAGATTGTAATTTGTAAGCCAGCAAGCAGGTCTGAGAGCAAGCTGTTAATTTAATTCCCTGGAGATTTGTCACTTACAACAATTTGTACTGAAATTACCAGCGCATAGATCTTCAGTGCAGGGTGTGGTGCAAGAAGGTTTTCTAACCGCAGGACATTCAGTCTGATTATTAGACTCCCTGAGTTGTGTGGGATATGATTCTATGCGTTTATTCAGTATTGTATCTAGAGTCCATAGCATAGAAGGTGAGAAGCGTCCAATTAAAAAAAACTAAGTACACCCTACAGTAAATTGCCCTAGTAGAAACAATGTCTATCACCGACACCTTTACTTAATTTAAAATAAGTCACGATGGACAAGCAGGAGCATCACTAAAAGTTACCAAAGATATCCATGGTGATCTCACTTATGGCAGCCCCGAGGCTATATTCACACACATTTCTGCAATGGTTTGACAGGATTTGAACAAATCCATGCATAGACTGTAGAAATCCCCCATTCAGATGTGGGAAATGGATTGTCAGCTGCAGAACTCTCTGCATCAAATCTATCATGTGTGAACATTTCCCATAGTAATAAAGAGTATGTGCACACAGCGGCATTTGGCTGAGTTTTACCAGACAAAGCCACTTCAGGAAGAAGTTCTAGCAGCCACTCCGATGGCCAGCGGCAACTTTCCTCCTATACTTTAAGGAAGAATAATCAAATCATTTCATTTAACCACTTAATTTTTGGTGAGTTTTTGACTATGAAAAAAAAACACAGCGTCTTACAGTTCCAGCAAAGTGGATGGGATTTATAGAAATGTCATGACCACTGTGCCTTATTTTTTTAAACTGTAAACTGACCTGTGGTGCGAGTTTCAAATCCATAACATGTCTACTCCTCTTGCGGATGCGCTGAGTTTTCTGTGCGTATTTTCCCCATAGACTTTCATTAGAAGAAGAAAAAACGCACATGTATTTTTAGTGCGTTTCCACTGCGGAAATGCATCAAAAACGCATCTAGTCCACACCTGAGACGAGCAATAAAGTCTTGTCAAAGCCAAATACGAGAAAGTATCAAAACCAAAGCAGCTTTATTCAAAACATGACATACCAAACAGTTGTGAGACACAGAATGCTTTGAACCAGTACACTGAGTAGACGGTGGTACATACTCTGTGATGACTGGTTCCAAAAACAGTCAGTGGTAGCAGATAGTGAGACTAGGTGCATAAGAGGAGTGCTGAGCAAATAAAAAGCACAGTGGGCATGAGATTTCGATAAATTCCATCCACTGGAACCGTGCGATGCTGTGTTTTAGTACACAGAAAAATATGCAGCGTCAAAAACGCACCAAAATCTCATCTTGGGAACGTAGCCTTAGACACTGCATTTTTGACACAGTAAAAATACACAGCAAAAGTTCACCAAAGGTCACACAGCTTAAATGCATTTTTATTTTAAATCAATAGTAAGTATTCAATGGATGTTGAAGTGTTTTTTTGATCTAGATTTTGGAGCACATCTGATCAAAAAATCCGAATCAAAGAACCCTTTGCTTCAAATATGCTTTGAATACTCTTCTTATTTCTCTTAATGGAAAATCCATTTTGCTGATCATACAAGTTTTTGATCTTTTCTTTTTGTATAAGGCTTTGAAAACCTCACTGAGGAGGGAAAAATTAATCCACTCCAAACTTTATAGTGACAAGACTGCAAAGAACAAAATGTTTCAAAATCACTTTAAAAAAAGGGTAAGGAATGAAAAATTCTACCAAAGAAGACAAAATAGAAATAAAAAGCAACAGTTCCTAAAGTGGATTTCTCTCAAAAACCTCTGTTTTAATGTAAGGAGATGGCGGGGACCCTTATGTACCTTCTCTCTCCTTGATGCTGTTCACCTGTGTCACATGCGGCACCCTGATGTTTTGCTAATGTTTTTCTATTCTGTGCACTGTAATGTATTTGTCATATACTATAATGTGATGTATTGTGCTTTAGCTTAGGGATAGATTAGTAAGTAGTGCAGGCTCATAGGGGGATTAGAATACAAGGGGCACAGTAGAGATAGAGCATAGAATAGATAAAGGTGTTAGTAGGGTCCCGTCACACTCTTCAATGTCCCAGAAATCCCACCAATGATCCGACCTGGATGGGATCGCTGGGACATCGTTAGCTGATCGCTGGTGAGCTGTCACATGGGCAGACTCACCAGCGATCAGGACCAGCGAGAACGCTGTTTTCCAATGTACACATCGGGTAACTAAGGGCTGCGCGGCGCCTAGTTACCCGATATGTACCCTGGATACTGGCTCTCAGCGCTCTACAGCAGAAGCTGGGAGCTGTTATCCAGGGTACATATCGGGTGACTAGATGCCGCGCAGCCCTTAGTTACCCAATGTGTACATTGGATACCAGCTTGCTGATCATTGGTCTCCCGCTGTCACACGCAGCGATGCGCGCTGGCCAGCGGGAGACCAACGATGAAAAAATGGTCCAGGCCATTGGACAACCAATCTTTTCGTTCACACTTAGCGAGATCGCTGGCTAGGTCGCTGTTGCGTCACAAAATCGGTGACGCTTCAGTGATTTCGCTAGCGATCTCGCTTAGTGTGACAGTGGCTTTAGATACAGGCAGCATAGAGGTTAAGCAGATGAGAGGAGTCACAGGGCAGAGCAGCACAGATCAGGGGTATAGGACAGATACTTCCTGGTTCTGTCAAATGCCCGTACACCTTGCCAAAGGGCAGGACGAGTGAGCAGAGTATTACAAGCCGTGGGAATAAAGCTGTTTCCGTAAAGGGGCCCAGGCTGAGAATCGTGCAGGTGGTCACCACCTTATATAGAACCGTTCCAAGGAAGGATCCGAAGCTAGTGGCTGGGATTAGGAGGCAGCTGAGTCGGCGACCCCATCACCCTATAACTCGCAGCGGGACCAGGGAAACGGCAAGAAGCTGGTGGGCTTGGAGCACGAGTGGGACAGAGATTGTCTAAGGAAACAGGTGGGACACGAATTGTCCAAGGATATAGTTGAGCTTGCCAGGAAAGGGAAGCTGATGCAGAAGATAGAGTCTGTCTGGATGACAGGAAGATAAAAGAAGATGTCTCTGGGTTTAACTTGTGCTGCTTGTGTGAAGAATGCAGATAAGAAGATGTCTCTATGCTTAACTTGTGTTGCGTATGTGATGAATGCGCTGATGTCTATTAAAGTTAAGCTTTTGGAAAAAAGACCTCATCTCTGAAGTGATTTGCGAAGTCGACATGGCAGCAGCTGAGGGGAATCTGACAGAGCCAGGTGAGTGAGCTGTGGAGCATGGTGCACATGCAGTACAAGGGACTTTATTTATGTTTTCATGTACAGGTGCCGGGGTGCTTGCTGACTGTTGCCTAGTGAACTCACCCATGACTACTACCCTGTGCCACCTTGTTACATTTGGCATAGTCGGCAGGATCGAATCCAGAAGCCCTACAACTACAAGACTGGTGGAAAAGATTCCTGGGATTTGTGGACTGATGATTGCATTGTGTGCCAAGATGGAGCCAAACACTGATGAGAAGGAGACAGTTGGTGGCACGAAAATGAAGAGTGGTACTGCCTTTCATGGGCATCATGGAAGGAATTTGGCACCAAAAAGGAGGGAGACCACATCCCCCTGTGATTAATGCCCGCCCGAAATGGGGGCGGGCGAAGAAGAAGCTCCAGCCTACCAGCAGAGTGTGAGGAAATGGGTGTAGCGGTCAGAAGTAACTCCAGCCATGAATAAGTGGAGCCCGAAAGAGGGATGCCATTATCCAGTGAGTTATCTGACCAGATGCAGCGGAGAATTGCCGGGAGTGGGAACACCGCAGACGTGGAGAAGCTGGAACTAGAAGAAGAGATAGAGAAACCCGAAGTCATGGAAAGAGGGTCCATCGCGGCCGTGATCCCGAGTTCGCGTGGCCTCAGTGGAGGATCATTGCAGCTGGATGCAGTCACGTTGAGTGCTCATCTACCCTCACCTCAGCTCCCGCACCGACTCCTTTCTCGTCACCTTCCCTGGCCTCCGCATCTCTCCTTGGCATCTACCTGGATAACCCTAGGCTCACATTGCAGCAGAGGCCCTGTAGGTAGCTGGAGTGATTGAACAGAAGAAATGGCGGGAGCGCCAAATTTTGAAGGAGCTGCAGTGGAGTCCAATGGAGTGGAGCCGAGGTCATGGTTGACCCAACAAAAGTTATCAGATACTGTATTAATTGTCAATATGTTTTTTTTTAAAATTTCTAACAGTTTTACATTGACAAGTGCCGACATGGTCAGAGATGACCATATTCTAGGAGGGAGAGTGTAAAGAGGTGGTGGATACCCTCATGTACCTTCTCTCCTTGATACTGTTCACCTGTGTCACATGTGGTACCCTGATATTTTACTAATGTTTTGCTATTGTGTGCACTGTAATGTATTTGTCATGTACTGTAATGTGATGTATTGTGCTTCAGCTTAGGGATAGATTAGTAAGTAGTGCAGGACCATAGGGAGATTACAATACAGGGGCACAGGCATAAGGGGTCATGACAGGAAGCTGATTGGCCTTGAGCACGTATGGGACAGAGATTGTCCAAGGAAACAGGTGGGACACAGATTGTCCAGGGATATAGTTGAGCTTGCCAGGAAAGGGAAGCTGATGCAGAAGATAGAGTCTGTCCAGATGACAGGGAAAGATTAGAAGATGTCTCTGTGTTTTAAGGCCCCGTCACACATAACGAGATCGCTAGCGAGATCGTTGATAAGTCACGGGTTTTGTGACGCAATAACGATTTCGCTAGCGATCTTGTTACATCTGACATGTAGCAACGATCAGGCCCCTGCTGTGAGATCGCTGATCGTTACAAAGCTTCCTGGACCATTCCTGGGTCGTTGCGCTCCAGCTGGGCAGTGTGCATCGCTGTATTTGACACCTAACCAACGACCTCGTTAGCGATTCAGAACTGAAACACATAGGCGTGCATAAATTGGACTTTTCTGTGCCCCTCGTTTCCGATTGGTGGTCGCTACAGCGTTCTCATTTCCCGCCGTGCATAAAGAAAGCAACAGAATAGCGATTCCATCCTTTGTTTCTGACCTCGTGCTGGATTGCAGATCTTAGCAGAATTCTACGGGTTGTGTGGAGTCACAGCCAAAGAACACTACAATCCACAAACCAGAGCGCTTGTCAGGAACAAAGCCCAGATGAATGGATACAGAGTCACAGTCGAAGAACGCTGCTACGATCCGAAACCAGAACGCAAACAGGAACAAAGGGACAGAATTGCTACAAGGTGGTTTTATTTTAAACCTGCCACCCAATCAGAACGCAGTAGCGTCCACCAATCTGAGATGATTGGTGACACAGTACAGCCCCTATCAAGGTGTGGATCGTTGAAATAGCTGCTGTGTGAAAGCGTCCCAACGAGCAACGAGATCGTTAGTTAGATCGCTGGGGCGGCCAAAATCGTTGGGAAGTTCTGCATGTTTGACAGCTCCCCAACGATCACGATACGGCTCTCCAGCGATATCAAAATCGTGACGTAATAACGATCTCGCTAGTGATCTCGTTATGTGTGACGGGGCCTTAACTTGTGCTGCTTGTGTGAAGAATGCAGATAAGAAGATGTCTTTGTGCTTAATTTGTGCTGCCTATGTGATGAATGCACTGCTGTCTAGTAAAGTTAAGCTGTTAGAAAAAGACCTCGTCTCTGAAGTGAATTGCGGAGCCGACATGGCAGCAGCTGAGGGAAATATGACAGAGCCTGTGAGGGTGCTGTGGTGCATGGTGCACATGCAGTACAAGGGACTTTATCTTTACACGTACAAGGTGCCAGGGTGCTCACTGACTGTTGCTTAGTGAATTCGACCACGACCACCACCCCGCGCCACCTTATTACATTAACATACCCTAATGTCCAAACAGAGGTTTTTTTGAGGTGGTCAAAAGCAAGTTTGCTATCTGAAACTTAATGAGGAATTGCTCCTTGTTTGTGGGTTTTTTGGAGAAGTGGTTTGTCTCCTGAATTTTTTCCTGTAGAAGTTTTGAAGAGTTTTTGAAGTATTTTGAATGAGCGTTTTTTCTATAGCGGCTTTTGTAGCCTTCTGATTGGTCAGTGCCTAGTTTGGAGCGAATTCAAAGAAAGACATGCGTTTTCTTTTTAAAATGAGAAGCGGAATCAAAGTGGTCGCAAGAAGGAACTTATAAATAGCAAAGTGATTATACAATAGAAATGAATAGTAAGAGCCTTTCGAATGTTTTTTTCAGAAATTTTTCAGGCAGTTTTTTTTTAGAACTAATCAAAAGAATAGCTGGGGATGTCAACAGGTAGGAGGTGGTTTTCTGAACTTCCATCCAATGACCATGGATTACTGACGTGGCCGATTGATTGGCTCCTGTGAATAGCTCTGTACCAAGCCTACTTACATAACAATTGATTGATTTTGATGGTAGACATGCATGCAAAGGGAATCACAAGTAATACTATGTTGTTAATATATGAATTGCAAGCCATTTCTGGTATATTAACTTATTCATTATGATATAACTTATTCATAGTCAACTCCTTGACTTGAAAAAAAAACCTGCTCTTCTTATATGTGTGCGTTCCTCGCTTGCACCATGAATATGTGTAATCTATTTTGCTGCAGTCTCTAACATTCTCCCCAAACATCATCTCTACTGTAATTTTCATAAATTGTAATCACCTGTAAAAGCTAACGTGCAGTTACATTTACAAGGGCAGACAAGCAAACCACAAGTGGCTTCATTGGAGATTGCATTCTGAACATGTTTCTGGAAGATGTGCTATCACTCCATGCTCCAGACATCTATCTAAACACAATGAAACGGATGCCTTCTCCATCCCCTCTGCAGCTGTTATCCGTAAATTCATTTTACTGCAGTCACTTTTAATTTCAAGTCAGCATAATAGAAAAAAAACGAAAACATTCATCAGGTTCCCATGAATCTGTCCACCCCCTGCTTTATCAAAGACAGTCTGATGAAACTTACAGCCCTTGGGCATTATATCCCATTTCTTCTTGGTCTGAAGTTAATTTGCGCAGAAGTGCAAGGAACGAGAAAACCAAGCAGCTAGAATAAGTGACTTCCAGCACTTCAGGCCAAACTCTTCAATCTTTTGTCATAAATAAATAAGCTATTTTCTGCGCATTGAGGATGGCCTTCAGTCGAAGAATACAGTACTATAAATGTTCTTCTGGACTTTTTGGAAGAATTAAAACATCTCCTTTTGGGAGGCAACATTTTATTCCTCTTCAGAACAGTGTATGTAATATATAGCCTTTCATGGCAGTGAATCCCAAGCCATAGGTTTGTCCTAGAGTCATGATGTTGGGATTTGGAAAAAAAAAATACACTAAATTGCAGCATAAATCATTGCTACAAAAATGGCTACCTGCTGTAAAAAATATTTTATATGTGTAAAAAATAACCTAAAAATACCACACCTAAAATATGCACTAGTTTGAGCCAGAATATTAACGGATTGTGGGTTACCAGCAAATGGGGTAATGTAAGCTCACTACTACATTTAAAGGGATTTCTGCATTTGTTTTTCTCTGCTCTGTTTGCTATGGATCCGCTCCATACCTTGACCGATCAAATGAACAGCTAGACAGTGATGATACAAGAACTATTGTGGGACAGAGGGCTTTGGCCTTGTCTCAGAACCACCTGCAAAGGGAGCTTTCTAACACAGTAATATCGTTGCCGACTGACTGTAAGCACTCTAACAATGTCAATGTTTCATTGCACTCTCCTGAACCTACAGTAAAGCTCCAGATACCTTCTCCGGTGAGACGGAGAAATTCCGTATTTTCAGGGAGAGTTGCAAACTATTGTTTTCTCTTAGACCCCTATCTTCTGGTGATGAGAGTCGGCGAGTGGGGATAATCATTTCTTTACTGCGGAAGGGGGACCTCAGTTGTGGGCTTTCTCTCTACCTGCTTCTGCCCCTGAACGTGTGTCTGTGGACAGATTCTTTGAGGTTTTGTGACTGATTTATGACCAACCAGACCGGGTCTGCATAGCAGAGGACATGATCATGGGTCTCTCCCAAAATGAACTCACTGCTGAACAGTATTGTTCTGAGTTTAGGAGGTGGTCTGTTGAGGTGTCTTGGAATGACTCTGCTCTAAGACGCCTGTTTGAGAGAGGATTATCTGATCATCTCAAGGATGCGCTGGCCCTTCATACGCCACCCAGTTCCCTGGAAGAGGCCATGACCCAGGCCATTTGTATGGACCAGAGGTTACGGGAGAGAGGAATTATCCAGCGTGAAATTCCTGTATTGCCTGCCAAGTCTGAGGTAGTTTCATTCAAGGAGACTATGGAAGTTGGTGCCACCAATTTCAAGGAGAAAGAGAGGAGACGGCGACGAGATGGGAAATTATGTTTTTATTGTGGAGATCCGGGAAATTGGAAGAAGGACTGCCCCTCTTGTCCATCAAGTAACAAGCTGCCGAGCCTGGGTGATAGTCTAGGAGGTCATCCAGACTCTCAGGTACCATTCTCATCCTTTCAAAAAATTTTGTTAGAGGTGGAACTGTGTTATGGAGGTGGTATTGCTTCCACTTCAGCGTTTGTGGTCTGTGGATCTGCCATGAACTTCATTGACTCTAGTATAGTGTCCAAGTTAAAGTTGGGGACAGTTAGGCTAGAGATTCCCATCTACATCGTTGCCATTGATAAGACACCGTTGGCTCAAAATGTAATTAAGTTTGTCTCTGAGGAGTTCCTCTTCAAGGTGGGTTCCTTGCATCATGAATGAATTTTATGTTATCTTATGAATAATCTTCCTGCAGGACTGGTGTTGGGGTTCCCCTGGTAGCAGAGGCAGTTATAGACTGGGGATCTCGTGATATTATTAAATGGGGTCCTAATTGTTCCAATGGTTGTCTTTCTGCTGTTTTTGTGTCTGCCATTAGTCCGGAGGGTATTCCGGAGTACCTGAAGGACTTTGGGGACGTGTCCTCCGAAAAAGAGGCTGAGGTTTTTCCACCCCATCGTCCTTATGATTGTACCATTAATCTTATTCCGGGTTCTAAATTGTCCAAAGCCCGTTTGTACAATCTTTCTGGCCTGGAAAGTACTGCAATGAAAAACTATATATCTGATAGCCTACGCAAAGGTCACATCCGTCCCTCTGTCTCACCTGTGGCCGCGGGATTCTTTTTTGTTAAGAAAAAAGATGGTGGTTCACGCCCTTGCCTCGATTTCCGAGAACTAAATAAAATTACGGTGAGAAATACCTACCCTCTCCCACTCATTCCTGATCTTTATAACCAAGTGTCTGGGGCTAAGTGGTTTTCCAAACTTTATCTCAGGGGAACATATAACCTTATCCATATTCAGGAAGGGGATGAGTGGAAAACAGCATTTCTCACCTCTGAAGGGCTGTTTGAAAATTTGGTCATGCCCTTTGGTCTCACGAATGCGCCTGCTGTCTTTCAGAACTTCATGAATGATGTTTTCTCTGATTTTATCGGGTGCTTTATGGTTGATATCCTTGTTTTCTCGCCTGACAAGGAATCCCACATTGGTCATTTACGTGCCGTTCTTCACAGGTTACGCGGTAATTCCCTGTTTGCTAAACCCGAGAAATGTTTGTTTTGTGTCCAGGAGCTTTCCTTTCTGCGGATCATCCTTTCAGCCAATGGGTTTCGGATGGAAACCCATTGGCCATTTCGGCCATTGTTGATTGGGTGCAACCCAGAGACCTGAAGGGGTTGCAGCGTTTTCTGGGTTTCGCCAATTATTATCAAAAATTCATCAAGGGGTTTTCTCAGGTGGTCAAGCCACTCACCGATCTTACTCACAAGGGGGCTGATCTCAAAGTTTGGTCAACCTTGGCAGTTGAAGCATTTGTTGCATTAAAGAAGTGCTTTATGTCTGCTCCTGTATTGGTTCAGCCTGATCCATCTGAACCATTCATTGTGGAGGTGGATGCATCTGAGGTGGGAATGGGGGCGGTGTTGTCGCAGGGACCCGTTACCTTGAATAATTTGAGACCATGTACCGTTTTCTTCTGCTGAAAGGAACTATGACGTTGGTAACCAGGAGTTATTGGCCATAAAATTGGCTTTTGAAGAATGGAGGCATTTTTTGGAGGGGGCGGTTCATTGGATCACGGTGATCACGGACCACAAAAACTTGTCTTATCTTGAATCTGCTAAACGGTTGACTCCTAGACAGGCTAGGTGGTCTCTTTTTTTTCTTTTCTCGTTTTAATTTTTCAGTCACTTTTCGGCCTGGTTCCAAGATAGTCAAGGCAGATGCCTTATCTCGCAGTTTTGATTCGATATCACCTCCCAAACCTCCTTCCTCCATTCTTCAGCACGGGGTGGTTGTTGGGGGTATCCTCTGAATTGGAACAGGAAATTCGGAAGGCTCAGCCTCTTGCTCCTCCCTCTTTGCCCGATAATAAGCTCTTTGTCCCGTTTTAGTACAGGTTGAGGGTTCTCCGGGAATTCCACAATTCTGCTCTCAGTGGACACCCGGTGATCTCAGCCACTCGGAAAGCCATTGCTAGGCTATTTTGGTGGTCCTCCATGAACTCTGACATCACTATGTTTGTGTCTGCTTGTGATACCTGTGCCCGTGCTAAGAGCTCACACAACTGGCAGGCCGGGGAATTAGTGCCATTGCCAGTTCCAGATAGACCTTGGACTCATTTGTTCATGGATTTTATCACTGATTTCCCTCCTTCTAATTGCAAAACTGTAATCTGGGTAGTGGTTGACAGATTCAGTAAACAGGTGCATTTTGTACCTCTGGCAGGATTGCCTAATGCTGAGACACTATCTAGGTTGTTTGTTGAGCACCTTGTACAGCTGCATGGCATGCCTTTGAGTGTGGTTTCTGATAGAGGGGTACAATTTGTGTCCAAATTTTGGAGGGCATTTTGTAAAAGACTGGGTATTTACTAAACCTTCTCTGCTTTCCATCCTGAGACCAACGGGCAGACGAAGATGACCAATCAGTCACTCGAACAGATTTTGAGGTGTCTTGCTACTTCTCAGCAGGATGATTGGTGTTCTTCATTGCCCGTGGATGAATTTTCATTCAATAATCAGATTAACCAGTCCACTGGCACCTCTCCATTCTTCTGTAACTATGGTTTTCACCCCCATTTTGGCAAATTTTCTAGGCTGGATTCAGGATGTCCAGGGGCTGATATAGCAGTACAAAGATTGGGGGAGGTGTGGAGGGAGGTCCAGAAGAACATTGGGGAAGCTTAGGGCAAACATAAACTTTTTTGCAGATAAGCGACGGTCTGTAGGACCTATGTTCCTGGTGGGAGATAAAGTATGGTTGTCTACCAAGAGCATTCATCTAAAGGTTCCCTCTGCTAAGCTAGGTCCCATGTTTTTTGGTCCTTACGAGATCATTGAAGTGGTCAATCCTGTTGCCTTTCGGTTACGCCTTCCTCCGTCGCTTCGGATCCCCAATGTGTTCCATAAATCCCTTCTTAAATCATTTGTACCATCTTCCACAAGGCCTCCATCCCCTCTGCCTCCTGTCTCTGTGGATGGTCAGACCGAGTTTGAAGTGGAACGGATTGTGGATTCTCGTAGGGTCCGTAGTTCACTTCAGCATTTGGCCCATTGGAGGGGTTATGGTCCTGAGTAGTGTTGAGCATTCCGATACTGCAAATATCGGGTATCGGCCGATATTAGCTGTATCGGAATTCCGATTCCGAGTTCCGATATTTTCGTCTTATCGGATACCGGAATCGGGATGTCACTGTCACTGTCAGTGTCCGTCTGTCGGGTCTGTCAGGAGTCAGCGGCACTTACCTGGCAGAAGATCTCCGGCGGTCACGTCCTGGACTGCTTCATGGCCGCCATCCTCTTCTCCCCGGCGGTCACATGCAGTTTCTCGCGATAACTGCAGTGACTGCTGGGTAATCCCGGCCGTAAAGCAGTCAGTCCGATGACGTCACCGCCGGGGAAGCAGGTAATCAGCTGTGCTGCGTCGCGATGTCAGGCTCTGCCTGTCATTGTGATGTAGCAGAGTTGGATCGTCGTGGGACAATCGTTACTATGGACTGCGTCGGACAGGTGGTATACTGTTGGTTTGTTTTTTTTCTTTTTTTACAGGAGATCGATGGCGTCGCAGGAATGAGTGTATAATAAAAGAAATGAAAACTGTGTTGTCTCTTTTATTTCATTAAAATACTTTTTTCTTGCTTTGTCTTTTTTTTACACATTTAATAACTTTGGGATTAATAATGGATCGGTGTCTTATTGACACCTCTCCATTATTAACCGGGCTTATTGTCACCGTGCAATCAACGGTGACAATAACCCCTTATTACCCCGCTTGCCACCGCTACAGGGCAAGTGGGAAGAGCCGGGTAAAGTGCCACAATTGGCACATCTTTTGATGCGCCAAATGTGGGGCTGCTGTAGCCTGGTATTATCAGGCTGTTGAGGGCCAAAATCCATGGGCCTTGACAGTCTTTTAATACCAGGCCGCAGCAGTCTGCATTTTACTTGGCTGGTTAACAAAAATAGGGGGGATCCCCACGCCGTTTTTTTTTCGAGGGGATCCCCTATTTTTGTTAACCAGCCAAGCTAAGCAGACTGCTGTGGCCTGGTATTATCAGGCTTGCAAGGTCCATGGATATTGGATCCTTTACCAGCCTGAAAAACCAGGCCTCAGCGGTCTGCTTCATCTGGCTGGTTAACAAAAATAGGGGGGACCCCACGCTAATTTTTTTCGAGGGGATCCCCTATTTTTGTTAATCAGCCAAGATATGCAGACTGCTGTGGCCTGGTATTATCAGGCTGGCAAGGTCCATGGATCTTGGCTCCTTAACAGCCTGAAAATCCAGGCCTCAGCGGTCTGCTTCATCTGGCTGCTTAACAAAAATAGGGGGACCCCACGCCAATTTTTTTCGAGGGGATCCCCTATTTTTGTTAATCAGCCAAGATATGCAGACTGCTGTGGCCTGGTATTATCAAGCTGGCAAGGTCCATGGATCTTGGCTCCTTAACAGCCTGAAAATCCAGGCCTCAGCGGTCTGCTTCATCTGGCTGGTTAACAAAAATAGGGGGGACCCCACGCCATTTTTTTTTCGAAGGGAACCCCTATTTTTGTTAATCAGTTCCCTCTGACGTCACTGATTGTGTCCCTGGCTGACCTGAAGTGAAAGTGGAAAGCAATCAATTAAGCTTTCCACTTAAGGGCCCGTCTCACATAGCGATATCGCTACCGAGATCGCTGCTGAGTCACTAGTTTTGTGACGCAGCAGCGAGCTCACCAGCGATATCGCTGTGTGTGACATTCAGCGACGATCAGCCCCCCTGCCGGGTATCGCTGATCGTCGCTGAAATGTCAGGACCTTTGATCGCTGGTTTCCCGCCTGTCACACGCAGCGATGCGTGCCTGTCAGAGGGAAACCAGCGATCAAAAAAAGGTCCTGACATTTCTGCGATGATCAGCGATACCCGGCAGGGGGGCTGATCGTCGCTGAATGTCACACACAGCGATATCGCTGGTGAGCTCGCTGCTGCGTCACAAAACTAGTGACTCAGCAGCGATCTCGGTAGCGATATCGCTATGTGAGACGGGCCCTTAAGCGATGTTACCCGCAGTGTCGCTGTCCCAGATCGCTGCCTGAGCTGCCTGTTTGGCAGCTCAGCAGCGATCATGTAGCGATACACCAGCGATCCTGACAAGTGCATATCGTTGTCGGGATCGCTGGTGTATCGTTATGTGACACCCAGCCTTTACTCTCCTGTCAGGCAGGAGAGGAACTCATTCATTTGGGGTTTACTGTGAGGCTGCAGCATTAGCTGCGGTCCCTGCAGTAAACATTAACCCTTTCTGAAGGATTACACCGTGGGACCTGACTGTGCATGGGATAGGTAAGAATAATTTTGCTTTTTTATTTTATTTTTATTACAGGAAATGGTTTTTGCAGTAAAATAAAAGATGGTCAAAAACATGTGTCTTTATTTCATTAAAATGATTTTTAATTAAAGTGGTGTGTTTTATTTTTATTTCATGCAATAGGATTAATAATTGATAGTTGTCTAATTGACAGCTCTCAATTATTAACCTGGCTTAAGGTCACCTTTCAATAGCAAGGTGGCTTTAACCCCATATTAACCCATTCGCCACCGCTACAGGGCAATGGGAATAGACGGCAAAGTGCCAGAAAGGGCGAATCTAATTATAGATTTGTCTTTCCTGGGGTGTCGGGGGGCAGATGTTAGTAGCCGGGGGGGGCAAAAATAATGGTCCCTCTCTGGGCTATTATTATCTGCCCCCACTCACTGGCTTTGTCTGTCTGGTTGCGAAAATAGGGCGGGAGCCCACGCATTTTTTTTCAGCAATTTTACACCTCATATATATATATACATGTCATTGAATTTGTGACACATATATATATATATTTATATTTGTAGTTCATACACTTCTACATAGTATAATAGCCGCTAATTCAATTGCCGGCTTTTGTGAAAATGCAGAACCCGACATGAAATGACACTTGGTGTACATAGGGTTAACCATGTCTTTTCATGTCCTTTGCTATCTAATTTGCACAAACAATTAAATCAGACTATGTGTGCAAAATTTCACACCTCTGGGGGTTAATTAAAGGTGTAAATTCGTAGCAAAAAAGTCCGTTTTTTTTACAACGAATTTACACCTTTAATTAACCCCTAGAGGTGTGAAATTTTGCACACATAGTCTGATTTAATTGTTTGTGCAAATTAGATAGCAAAGGACATGAAAAGAAATGTTTAACCCTATGTACACCAAGTGTCATTTCATGTCGGGTGACCCGACATGAAATGACACTTGGTGTACATAGGGTTAACCATGTCTTTTCATGTCCTTTGCTATCTAATTTGCACAAACAATTAAATCAGACTATGTGTGCAAAATTTCACACCTCTAGGGGTTAATTAAAGGTGTAAATTCGTAGCAAAAAAGTCCGTTTTTTTTACAACGAATTTACACCTTTAATTAACCCCTACAGGTGTGAAATTTTGCACACATAGTCTGATTTAATTGTTTGTGCAAATTAGATAGCAAAGGACATGAAAAGAAATGTTTAACCCTATGTACACCAAGTGTCATTTCATGTCGGGTGCTTCTGTCTTTTCACTGAAGCCGGCTTTACCCGGCAATTGAATCAAAGGATATTTTACTATGTAGAAGTGTATAAACTATACATATATGTATATATATATGTCACAATGACATGTATATATATATATATGTATTCTATGTGTGTATATTTAGTGTTTACAAGGAAAGAATGGTTTTTTTTTAGTTGCGATATTTTGTTCCCATAGACTTACATGGGACTTCCGGTATCGGTATCGGGTATCGCCGATATTTTAGTGATATCGGCGATACCATTCCGATTCCGATACTTTAGCATATCGGAAAGTATCGCTCAACTCTAGTCCTGAGGATCGATCTTGGGCCCCGGCGCGATCTGTCCATGCTGATCGATTGGTTCGGGCATTTCACACACGTTATCCTGGAAGCTTAGGGGTCCGGTGGCCACTCCCTTGAGAAGAGGGTACTGTCATGATCCGTTCCAGGGTTTAATCCTGTATGCCCTTGGTCCGGGCGGATCATGTCAAGGGTTAAAATTGCTCTGCTTCATTCTGGGTTCAGGTTTGCTATTTAGCTCCCACACATCCTGCTAGCGGTGTGAGCTATACTGCTACCTTCGGTGTGTGAACCTGACTCTGGTAACCCTTGATTTGTCCTGCTGTTATCCCTGACTTGCCCCATGTCTGTTGCCTCCCTCTGTCTGCCCTGTTCCCTGCATTTCCCTATTTGTCGGTTTGATTCTCTGGTTTTTGACTTGGCCTGTACTCGGACTCACTTCTGCTCTCTGTCTTTGTCTTATCTGCTTCTGACCGTTGCTGACCTCCTGGCTTTCTCCTCAACACCTGTATTGCTTATTCCTTTTGTACTGCTGCCTATGAACGGTTTTGACTCTGCTTGCCTGACCACGCTCCCGCCACTTGGTGACGCCTGTGCTTCTGCTTTGTAGAGCTACTCTGGGTACGAAGTCTCGCGTCCCTCCCTAGCGCCCTCTGGGGAGGTTGTGCTACACTGCAGTAGCCTGACAATGTTAATGGCCGTGCTCTGCTCTTCTGATCTCACCACAGAGCTGTGTGTGATTATATCCGATACATCTGCAGTTCCCTCTCAGCTTCTATCTCACAGGCAGACAGGGCTGAAATATAGCAGAGCTGTGACAGATGCAGTAAATGTGTTTGTAAGAGACATAGTTCAGTTGTCCACTTCTGTGTTGCATATCTCACACTGATATGGAAATTTAATTAGGATAAAAATATCCTTCAGTGTTTGCTGCTTGCCATGTCCAAATCTCTATTTAATGTCTTCTTTGAGCGCTCAGAACGAAATGAAAACTGTCCACAACGCAAGTGTCAGTATAACAGTTCGTCAAAGACATACATTTATTATTCATTCAAGGTTTATACATTTACAAAAAGGGCTGGTTAGTCAATTAACATACAATTAAAAGCTGCTAGATTATTGGCTGTTCTAGTGTAAATATGATAATTATGATAATCATGATTAAAAGAGCTGAAGTTGCAGAATTATTGTTTTATATTCTCTTGACCTAGTTGTCTTGCATAACTATAATGTAAACAACAGATATCTAATAAGACTTTTTGTACGTTCCTTATGAAGGCCAGATTTCTTTAAAACGACTGATTATAGCTGTCCTAGAAATATGTGAGCACAGGGTTTTTTTAGCAAGTGAGATCTATCTAACTGTGAACTGTGAATACATATATGTGAATATACTTTGAATATATGGAATACATATATATTTCCATGACAGTCCCCCCTTAGATACCACTTGCCCTAAAAAACCCTGCTCCTGGCCCAAAGCGCTGCAACTCTTTTGTGCTGCCGGTGGGTTGAGAATATGCCTAGCGCATGTCTCCCCCACCGAATACAGACTTTTCGCAAATGGGCGGTCAGGAGGACTGTCCCTGTCGGGGGTTTATGTGTTTGCAATCATAATCTCATAGTTGATAGGATGTTTCATCAAGGATGTGTATTCTCAGTCTGGAGGTAGTTCGGAGATCTGGTCAAGCCAGGCAGTTCCATCCGGACTGGTGCGAGGTCCAAGATGGTGAGTGGCATCAAATTGGTTGTCTCCTGAACAGTTTTTTCCATTATCTTGCGGATACAAGGAATTACACAGCAACCAGTAATTAATGCAAAAATGAGAACTCCATAATAGCTGTCCCAACCTGTGCCAACATTTTCTGCCACCCACTCATCCACCCAAAGTATCGATCCCATGGGTCAGTGACACCTGAGTTCTGTTTCAGTTCCTCTGATAACTCAGTAAGTTTCTGTATTGCCATTGTGACTTTATCATTTGGGCCAGTGTTGTCTGGGATGTGGGTGCAACAGGTGTCTTTGATCATTTTGCAAACACCTTTCTCAGCTAGAATCATATCCAAAGCCATTCTATTCTGGAATGCCATAATGGAAGTGGGGCCTAACTGTGCTGCCAAACCTTTTACAGCATCTATGGTGAAGTTAACAAATCTCTGCTGGTTATAATAGATGTAATTTATCCAATCAACATTTTTGTTTATAGTTACTAGTGGCAATAGTGACTCAAATCCTGCTTTAACTTGGTCTCTGGCCTTGAACTCATCAAGTAGGTCATCTGTCTGGTCAGTCAGAGCATCCACGACATCCTTCATGGCTTAGGTGTCTCTCCTGGTACGGGAGCTTCCTTGCAATGCGATACGTGGATCCAATCAGGCTTTCCCTCTAGTTACACAGAGGTTGGTGTCATCTGGGGCTCTTGGACAGGATCATCAAATCTGGCAGTGAGGAGAAAAACTCGAGAATGGACATTAGTTTTTGACCAATTCAATTACATAAGTGTTATGATTTGGTAGCTGAGGAGAGCAGGCAAAAAAGGCAATACACCAGAGAGGTTGGAATCTATGGGATTGCAGTACCCTGACTAACCACCACAACTAAAGGCAGCCGTGGAGCGTTCCTACGTTGGTCCTAGACGCCTCGTCACAGCCTGAGAAGCTAACTACACCTAAAGATAGAAAAAGGAAAGCTATCTGCCCCGGAGCAGATCCCCAAAGAACATATGAAGCCCCCAAACATGTAATGGCGGTTAGACAAGAAGAAACCACGGACACAGATAGAAAATAGTATGAGCAAACGTTGGGGCCCAAACTGTCTAGATAGAAAAGGATAGGAAAGGCACTTACTGCAACCCCAAAAAACCCTGAAAAGTACCAACTCTACTAATTACAAAAACACCTGAGATCACACGACCTCTACCACCTAAATTAGTTCTCTGGTGTAACAAAAACTAAACAGCAACCACTGAAAAAACTGGAAAAGGTAAATGAACAAACAACAGTGGCTGAAACTAAACTGCAAGCACCAAAAAACTAAAAGAAGAAAATGTCTTATCTGTTAGCAGAAGATGCAGGCACGAAACAGCTTTTTCTGGGTCTCTGGGAGTGTGCCTTACGCTAAACAGTGCAATTAGGAGTGTGTCATGCCATGGTTTGCGTGTCTCTTGGCAATTTTTCAGCATTCTATTCTTAAGTGTTTCGTTCAGTTTTTCTACCTTCCTGCTGCTCTGGGGGTGGTAAGGAGTGTGTAGGCCTAAATCTGACCCTACTGCTAATCGGGTCTTGTGTGTCAGATTTGCTGTGAATGCGGGTCCCTGATCACTTTCTATCATTTCTGGAACCCCGTATCTGCACACTATTTTCCGAAAGTAGCTTCGTTGCAGTAGTCTTTGCTGACTTGGAAGGCTTCTGTTCATCTTGAAAATACTTCTTTTGACCACAATGGCGTATTTGAATCCTTCACTTGGCGATATCTGGATGTGGTCTATCTGGATCCTTTGAAGCTGGTAGAGTGGTCTTTCCAGATAAGGTGAGGGGGACTTTCTTCCATACGTCCAGGCTTGCATTTGCCGCAGGTCAGACAGCTGCTGGTGAATTTGGCTGTTAGGGTGGAGATCCCTGAAGCGAAACAGTAAGCACCAATCAGATCATTCATCTGTGTCTTTGATATGTGGATGTGGGTCCATGTACCCATTGGACCACCATAGGGTGCATACTTTGTGGTAGGCAGAGTTTGAAGTCTATTATTGATAGCCTTCCTTCTTCACGTGTTGCTTTTTTCCCATTCAGCTCTTTTTCTCCTTTTGGAGCTTGGTCTTGTAACTTCTTGAGCAGATTCCAGGACGTCTCTTTGTCAGGTTTCTTGTCTTCAGTCGTCATGTAGTAGCCGTCCGGCTCTACGACCTCTCCCACTTCTCCATGTTGTCTTCCTTTGGCTGCTTCTTTGGCTGTCATGTCCGCCATGTTATTGCCTCACGCCTCTTCTGTTTTCAGTTTTCCATGCACTTTTGATTTTTCAAATTGCCACCATTTTGGAAGTTGGAGTACACCCAGCAGGTCCCTGAAGCCTTCATGATGTTTCACGGTTGTCCCGTTTGCTGTGATGAAGTCCCTTGTAGCCCAGATGGGTCTAAAGTCGTGTGCTATGCCATGCGAGTACCTGTAGTCCGTGTAGATGTTTACAGTCTTGCCTTCTGCCATCTGACAGGCCTTCGTCAGCGCTATCAATTCTGCTTCCTGGGCTGACAGGCTAGGTGACAGACTTCTGGACCACATTATGAGACAAAGGCAATAGAGGCGCCACAAAGATGCCTGGCGGTGGGGAGATTACTGTTGGTTGAGCTTGATTGAAGATTGCCAAGATGTCATGTGGAGTGAGAGTTTCCAGTGGCTGTCCAAGAGTGATTTCAGCAACCTTGTCCAGGAGGGTGTGTGCTGCAGATACTGCCATCAGGCAGGAGGGTGCTCTTCTTGCAACTGGATCCAAGTGGGCTGAGAGGCAGCCTAAAAGTCTTTGTTTTCCCCCGTGAATCCGTGCCAGGACTCCAGTAGCATGACCTTCTTTCTTCCATCAGGTAGACGGAAAGACTTTTCATAGTCAGGTAGGCCTGGTATTGGCGCTGAGACTGTGGAGTTCTTCCAATCTCCTGAATGGGTTGAAGGCTGCGTCTGATAGAAGGAGCGGGGTTGCGTTGATGCAAGCGCACAGAGGCTGCATTAGTACTGAGGCATCAGGGATCCAGGTTCTGCAATATGACACTAGACCAGGGAAGGCCTGCAGCATTCTTGGAGTTGTTGGGGGAGCCATCTTCTCCATAGTGGTCTCCCAGTCTTTTGACATGTGTTTCGTCTGGTGGGCAATACAGTGTCCCAGGGATGTAACTTGCTTCTGGCATCACTGGACTTTGTTCTTCCAGACCTTGCGTTGCTGTTCTTCCAGGTAGAGTAGGAGAGATAAGGAATAGGCTGTGCAGGTGTCGATGTCAACCACACAAAAGAGAAAGTCATCCACGTGTTGTAGAAGAGTGACTCTTGCATATTCTGCAATCCAGTTGACGAGGGTGGAGGACATTGTCTTGGTGAAACTTGAAGGGCTTGTTTTGAGCACCTTGAGACAACACTGTCCATGTGCACTGCACTGGTGCGTGAAAGCAGGCCTCCAGGTGGAGGGGAAACACTGAAGAAGGTACTGGCCAGGTTGATCACCGTGAATACCGTTGCGGTGACTGGGACTCTTGAGAGCAGAGTGTGATGGTTCAGCACTGTTGGGGTTTCAAATACCGTAGCCTCTTTCGCGGCCTCCAGGCCTTGCACCATTCTGAACTCAGTGGGGTTTACAGTCTTTTTCTTCACTGTGGAAAGCTGGGATTGATTCCGATGGGCGAGGCAGCCCAGTTTGGCCTTGTCCTTCAGTATGCGGCAGGGGACTCCCATCTGCTGGTGCAGAGCTGGCGGGAAAACAAGCCGTCTACTAGGATCCACATCATGAGAGATGACGACCAGCTGGCTTTCTTGTTCTCCACCAAGACAGTCACTGTGTTAGCACCTGCTCTGGTCACAGGGGTCTTCTCGTTGGGACGTTTCCTTAAACGGCTGCTTTTTTCTCAGCACGGGCCATCAGTAGTTTCTTTTTCTCCAGCTCGGTCTCAGGTCAGTATTTGTGCACAAGTTTGAAGAGCTGAGTGGCCTTTTTCCGGTCTAGGGCCTGGGTGAACTGGTTGATTGCAGGGGGCACCTCCTGGTGCTTGCAAAAGATGAACCTCTGGCGTTAGAGCTGGATGAGGTGTTGCCATTCCATGAAGCGAGTAGAGTCCTTCTTGAGTTGAATATCCTGGCCAATGTCAAAGTTCTCAGGCCGTCTTCTTAGGCGAGTTCACTTAGACCTTCAGTTGGTCAGAGACATCTT
The DNA here is from genome assembly GCA_033576555.1 of Oophaga sylvatica. Lineage (NCBI taxonomy): Eukaryota > Metazoa > Chordata > Amphibia > Anura > Dendrobatidae > Oophaga > Oophaga sylvatica. The sequence continues at coordinate 454,016,924 of JARQOD010000004.1, read as the reverse complement.
GACTCTGGGTGATGGAGTGGCTTTTCTGATACTATGTCCAGCACCTCCTGTGATAGGTCTGCAGTGTGGTTGTTTGAGGTTCCTGTTTCTTCTTGGGTCAGGGGTGAAGAAAGTGTCATGGTCCCATCTTCCTGGAACACTCTGGTCGCTTTCAGCTTCTGCAGTAGGTCCACTCCCAATAGGTTGAGGGTGCAGGTTTTTTACACAACAAACTGGGACATGATGGAGTGTTCTGGCTGAGTCCACACGCTCAGGGGCTTCATAATCTGGAAATATCTGACTTGACCATCAATTCCCATGCAGGAAGCAGAAGATTCTGATAGATAGGTGAGGTTGCGGAGTTCCACAAGAAAAGATCTGACTACGCCATCCACTCTCAGGATATTGGTCCCACTGGTGGGGTTCCCTGTGGACTTGGTGTGCTCTTGTCCTATGGACGGGGTTCTTCACTGCTTTCTGTGTTTCTTCTTTTTCTGGGTGAAGTCAGTGTTCTGCACCGGTTCCGGAAATGACCAAACTCGCCACAGTTGTAACACTTGACATCCCTTCTGTCCCGGCGGGACTCAATCCTTTTTGCTACTGTGAGCAGGGTATCCATTGCTATTGACGTGTACTCAGGCCTGGCTGCTACCAGTGGTTTCCTGATTGGTTCTCTGAGTCCATGCACAAAAGCCTGTGCCAACATCCGTCTGTGTGTCTGATCATGGGTAATGAGGCCCAAATCTTGAAACACTTGCATTACTCTGTCATGGAACTTCTCCACAGACTCTGTCTTGTCTTGACTCGTGACATGTAGGCTGAGAGTTTGTCCTGTCAGTCTGCTTTTTGCCCATTCTCTGAGTTGCTCAATTAGCTTTGGTCCTGTCTCCCAGGCATACGCATCTAACTCTGTTGGAAGCTTGAAGTGTTCTCTCATAATTGGCCAGAATGCATCACCTGCTTTTATTTCCATTACGGTCCAGAGATCAGTCCAGGCTGCTGCATACGTTAGCTGGATCTGCTGCATTTTTTGGCAAAATGGCATGGGGTGTATCCCTGGGTCTGGCAGCATACTGATCACCTGGCTTGGGATGAAGGGCTCATAGGATGGTGCCTCTATCTGTCCCTGCTCTATTGGTGCTTGTGTGTTTTCTTCCCTAGTATTGGGCAGCATGTGTGACGTTGCATCTTCATCTTCATCAGATAAGAAAGTGACATGGTGTACTTGGTGCATACACTGGGTGAGATTTGGGCTTTAACATTAGGACTACTGGACTCGTGACCCCGCCTAGAACTACTGAAAGGAGTCATTTTGACTCCTTGCTTGTTTTCGTTTATTTTTAGAGTTTCATTTGTGGTTATTTATTAATAATTATATTTTTTGTAATGTATTATTATTGTGAGATCCAACAGTAATGCTTTTGATTGTTTTTTTCTGCTTTTCTTATTTTTCTACAGAAAATAACAATAATTATAATAGACGTTTTTCAAACTTTTTTTTTATTCAAGTGCACACATATAAACAACTGAAAAAAAAAGCAGAGAAAATGTAGGTGGAGGAGCATAAAAATGAAAATATGGCGCAGAATTCACCTTCTAAACATTTGGTGTTTCGCATTTTAGGCATTGCCTTTGATTTATGGCAGTACATTGCCCACACAAAGACTTACCACAAGTCTTACAATTGCCGACAGATCTATTTTTCTTGCACTTTTCTTTGATCTGGCAAAATTTTGTTTGAACCATCACTTCTGAGCATGTAGAAACTTGGGACGTGGAACCCTTTTCCCTATCTGTGACATAAGGACCACTCAACTCTCTCACAAGCGTTTGCAAAAATGCCTTGCGTGACATTTTTTGGTGGGTTATCTCATTGAATATTATCCATGCATTTATACCCGCAAAGTCTAAGGCATTTTCAAATGCATGAACAGGCCATCTCCTTGTGCATGTTCGTGTGGTATATTTTCGTGCCATCTGATCCACTACATCTACTCCATATTTTGTTTCATTGTAAAACTTTACCGTTTCTGGAGTTTTTTTAGCGGAATCAGACGCAACAACAACATCTGGATGGACGGAACTCAAAATGACAACATTTTTGTTGGGCTTTCCTTGATATACATAAATGTAAAATTGTCTTCATTTCTAAACACTTTAGTGTTGTACAATTCCTCTTTCATGGATTTTATTTCTTTAGGCACTTCTCGCCTTATCTTGTTCAGTGTTCCCACGATGGTTGTTCCTTTGCTTTTTAGCTGTTTAGCTAATTTTACTGAAGTAAAATAATTATCGGTTGTAACATTGCGACCTTTTTTCAAAAACGGGTCCAATAACTTCATTACCACATGGTCAGCTAAACGGTCCTCAGCACGGCGTGTGTCATCTTTGCCTAGATAAGGGAAGCCATTTGCCAGATATATGCTCTCCTTATCAACAGCTAGCCAATATTTGTGGCCATATTTATCTGGTTTGGAAGGCATGTACTGCGTGAATGGACACCTAGTTTTGCTTGGGAAAAGTTGCTCATCCACCGTTATGTATGGGCCAGGTTTGTAACACGCAATACAATTTTCAATAAACCTGTCCCACACAGTAGAAAATAGAGCAAACTTGTCCGTTTGCAGTCTCTCCGATCGAGTAGATTTCTCATCAAATCTGAGAAACCTCATAATTTCAACAAAGCGGTCCCTAGACATTGTCGCTTTGCAAAACGGTATTCCCCAGTCATTACACCAAATACTGCTAATCGAGTGACGGTTCGTGCCAGATATTCCACGAGCATAGAATATCGCAATGAATGCATCTAGCTCCTCATCAGATAGAGTAAACTGTAAATTATTGTTCCTGCATGCTTCTGCAAGCGTACAGTTCTTTATATGTGTCAATATATATGAATCAAAAATTAGCATAAGATAAGAGCCTAGAGTAAACAAGCTATTTTGTTCAGCATTACACAGTAATACAAGCAGGTAAAACACAAGGAAAATGTGAAAAGTTGACATGTAAATTGAACTACATCTATATGAACATCAGGGTAAATAAGACAGAGTGAAAAAATTATGCACAAAACTTTATAGCAACATTTAGTGCCAAAAGGACCTCAAAATATAGTAGGGAGTCAAAATGACTCCCTTCAGTAGTTCTTGGTAAATTTTGAAAAAAACGCGCAAATTTTTCACCAAAATTATTTATTCTCACAAAATCTTTTTTCACATCATATTTGAGGAAAAGTCACCGAGTTTCAAGCCGGAATTCTGAAAAATGTAGTCACAGAAGAGAAATAAAAAACGAAAGGAGTCAAAATGACTCCATCAGTAGTTCTAGTGTTAAGGTACTGCCACACTAAACAATCCCGCTAGCGATCACGATAACGACGCATACTAATGCGATCGCTAGCGGGATTGTTTCTATATCGCTAAGTGCGGCCACATTTAGCGATATAGTTAACGACGCTATCGCCGTTAGCGATCTTCTTAACGACTTTAGCGGTACAAAAGTACCGCTAAATCGCTAAGAAAAGGTGCCACACTAGCGATATATACTTACCCAGCGGGAGCGCCGACGAGAAAATAGGGTCCGGAACGATTCCAGCGACGAGCGAGATCACAGCAAGAAGCTCGTCGCTGGCAGATGCCGCACTGAACAACATCGCTAACGGGATCGCTAAATAGTGACGTTTTTTAGCGATCCCGTTAGCGATATTGTTCAGTGTGGCATACCCTTTAAAGTTGTCTTGCTGCATGGGGATTTCCCACTTCCTTGCTGAGGCTGCGGTGGATCAGTGTCATGGTTCCATGCTAGCAGCCCTGTAGCTATACCACCCCCCTGTGAAGCCCTAGCAGTGGACTGTTGTGTCTGGGGGCTACATGTAGCGTTTTGTGTAGGGAGATCTGCACTTTCTTCTCCTGATATAATGACTGGCAATGTTTGTACTGTGCTTGGGATAGACAAGGTGCCCTGTGCTGGAGACACTGAATACAGGGACACCACATTGCTTGGATTGGGCGTTGACCCAGGTGATAACGAAGTAGAAAAAAGAGGAAGAGAAGGGAGGTGTGAAAGAGGAGCGAGAGAAAGAGGAGGGGAGGTAGAGAAGAGTGAAAGGGGGAAAAGAGAGAAAGATGGAGGAGAGAGAGAGAAGAAAGATGGAGGGGGAGAAGTAGAAGAAGATGAAGAACAAGATTTGAGAGTTGGAGAGGAAGAGATAGAAGAAGAGGAAGATGAAGAAAATGGATGTGTCAGAGATGTGATGGAGGGAAAAGAAGGAATGAGAGGGATGGCAGCGAGGAAAGAGGAGAAAAGTCTGAAGAAGAAAGAGAAAGGGACTGATAGAAGAAAAAGGAGAGGATGTCCCCCCTGTGACTCTTGAGAGGGGATGGTTGAAACAAAAATGCCTTCTCCCTGTGGAGAGAGGCGGGGAGCGTTTTTCCCTGTACAAGGCTCCTTACTCAATGAGAGCAGCCTACACTTGTCCCGTGTCTCCACATGATGGACATGTGATGTGTGTGACTCTGAATTCTGCTCTTGTGACATGTCAGTGATCTTTTTCTCACAGATGATTTAACACCTTTTCAAACTTATTCACATAAAAAAAAATCACTTCCTGGTCCGTTCAAATTAACTTGCTGTATCTTTTACACGATGCACCGCTGCTCTTTTATAGCAGATGGTAATCTATTAACAAATTTTCCCGTTACCTTTCAAATAACAAAAAACAAGAAAAAACATTTCATTATGCAGCGTAAAGGCTGCCTGTCTATTTGCTTCTCATGTACTGTGTCTATTCCAAAAACCTATTCAACAAAGGTGATTTAAAAATCTGAAAACTGCTGCACTCTGGTTCTGTTTGTCAACGCCGAATGCCCGACGGGAGGGGCTACTCAAACCGCTGCGTAGTTTGCGTCTGCTCTCTCCCTCAGCCTGTAATTTTCCTTATCTGTTGAGTGACCTTGTTCTAAAGCAAGCTTGTAGAAAAAAAAAATGGCTGAGAAATAAAACTCTAAAATAAATTGCTTAGAGAAAAAAATCTCTCCAAAATCATTTAAAAATGTACTTAAAAGAAAAATTTTAAAAACAAAAGTTAGATTTAGTAAAAAAAAACCTCTAGAAAAAGAAAAAATAAATAAATTCACCAAAAAGGGGAGAAAAGAAAAAACAGTATTACTCATAAAACTCTGAAAAACAACCCTTGTTACTAAAACAGCTAATAAAAAAAAAAACAACAGAAAAGAGGTGGAAAAAAAACTGATTGTAAAATGATAAAAACAAAAAGAAAAGTGCTTTAAAACTTCTGTCTGGTAGCGTAGGTTTTTTTTTTTTTTTTTTTCCTACCGCTCTCTGGAATGTCAGCTGGCTGCTGCCAGCACTTCCCCCCTCCCTTCTATCTCTGCTTGCTGTCTCTCCAGACACTGAAATCACGTAAAAAAAAAAAATAATAATAATTATTATTATTCCTCAGAATAGCAAAAAAAAATGAATATAGTTCAGTCTGAATGCCTGATAATTTTCACGTTTAAACCTGTAGCCAAAAAACTAGCTTAAAAAAATAAAAATCAAAGCCAAGAAACAGATGTGACAACGTGATTAGCAGAGGAGGGGGGTCAAAGGGGTTTTCTCGCTGCTGCAGCCAGCACACTGCTCTGAATGAGATACTGACAGAGCGCACGGAGATGTGATTTAAAGCGACAGTACCTGATACAGACAGTTGACACGTACAATAAGACAGACACCCGGGAGAATACGAATCCCTCTTTTGATGATCTGTGACACATACAAGCTGCTCTGGTAACTGATAACTCACCAATTGCACTGAGCGCGGTGAGGCTCAAGGTTTCATCGCTCTCTGTACCGTACGCCCTGGCCGGTGCGCCGGTCACAATAATCTGCAATAGCCTTCATCAAAATTCTCACTATCCACGTCTGATTTGACTGGGATGGCCTTCCGGTGCGTTAAAGTTTACTGCAGAAACTTAACCGAACAAAGCCCTCGCTTCCACAACTGGATTTTTTGGGATAACTTCCCTCCAATATGTGAAGAATATCTGCGTGGACTTATCCAAAACAAAGCTCCCGCCCTCCACGTCTGATTTGACTGGGTTGGCCTCCCGGTGCGTGAAAGTTTACTGCGGGAACTTATGCAGCAATTTGTCTTTTGCTATACAGTCCCCAGAAATCAGCAAGCAAAAACACAGTCACCGTTCCAACTTTCTCCCGGTTCACATAAAACATGAAACATATTACAGCACAACAGCAAACAACTCGGCTTATATCCCAGGGCTTTTGGATAAGGGTATGGACTTTTTACACAACCTGGGAATGCGGTGATGACCACGTCCGACCGGCTGGAAGTGTAGGCTAGGACTAGGCACAGGGAACATTCAGGTAAGATGACAGAGTTTTCTTACCTTACTGATGGAGCTGCAGTCTCCGTCCCGTGTGCCAAGGCCAGGGCCAACACCCCCGTCTCTCCGGTCGGCCGGGTCCTCGTGCGTTTCGTCCAATGCCCCGCGTGCAGGCGCCAACTGATATGGAAATTTAATTAGGATAAAAATATCCTTCAGTGTTTGCTGCTTGCCATGTCCAAATCTCTATTTAATGTCTTCTTTGAGCGCTCAGAACGAAATGAAAACTGTCCACAACGCAAGTGTCAGTATAACAGTTCGTCAAAGACATACATTTATTATTCATTCAAGGTTTTATACATTTACAAAAAGGGGCTGGTTAGTCAATTAACATACAATTAAAAGCTGCTAGATTATTGGCTGTTCTAGTGTAAATATGATAATTATGATAATCATGATTAAAAGAGCTGAATTTGCAGAATTATTGTTTTATATTCTCTTGACCTAGTTGTCTTGCATAACTATAATGTAAACAACAGATATCTAATAAGACTTTTTGTACGTTCCTTATGAAGGCCTTATGAAGGCCTTATGAAGGCCAGATTTCTTTAAAACGACTGATTATAGCTGGCCTAGAAATATGTGAGCACAGGGTTTTTTAGCAAGTGAGATCTATCTAACTGTGAACTGTGAATACATATATGTGAATATACTTTGAATATATGGAATACATATATATTTCCATGACAACACTGGTAACTCCCCCTTTTATTAAAAATAATCTCTGGAGGCAGATTAACGTGCAGATCAGTGTCCAGCCTAAAGCTGATACGATATCCGACAATATATCAGATCACAGATATCAAGTACAATGATAATACATACAATACTGTATAATTCCCAAGTCGTGGGACATGACAATAAAACTAATAAAATATTGAAAGCACATGTACAATATGCTAACAGAATAATCATTGTGCTGGTCATAGAACTGTGTATATCAAAATTGGTTTTAGACCTTAAATGGTAATTCCCAAAAAACAAATTGTCCCTTATCTATAGAGGATCGCTGATTGTTTGTGGCCCAACTGCTGAAACCATTGTGATCCTGAGATCAGGACTGTGCAGATCTGTCTTGAAAGGAGTAGAGATGCAAATGTTCAAACTCCTCTTCATTCTTTGTCTTTGGCAGGGATGTCAGACTCAAATACACTATTTTAATAAATATCAAGGTTGGCATTCGCCTTTGTCCAAGTTTTAAATTTTGGACCTCTGTGACCAAAATTAAAAACTTGGACAAAGTTGCAGGCCAAACTTGATATTTCTTTAAAAAAATGTCTACAATTGAGCAAGTTTTTCCTTATCATGAAATATGATGATGAACTTTTTCATACAGGAACAAACTGAAAGAGGTTGTTCCACGAACAAAGTACATCTTAATTAATAGATCTTAGAATAAAATAAACACATAATCACAAAAGAGACATACTGTACTGGAATAATATAATATGCTATGAAAAAACATAGGACCTAATGGGATAATATAAATATGTAATAGCAAAGGATAAAAAGCTTGAATTAAACATTAATACAGATAATACAGTATGATGCCAACAAAAGTGCCCTGCAAAGAGTATGATACCCCCACAGTGAATTCATGCACAGTACCCTCCACATACATGGTATGATGACTCTATTGTACTCTCTCAGCAAAGTATAATGACCCCAACACAATTTGATGCCCAAACTGTGATCCCCACACAGCTCTCCACACACTATAATGGGCTTCACATAAGCCTCTATGTGGAATAATGGCCACACATAGTCCTTCATGCAGTATAATGGCCCCACATAGTCCTCCATACAATGTAATGGACCTCACATAGTTCTTCATACAGTATAATGGGCCCCACATAGTCTTCTATACAGTATAATGGCCCCACCTAGTCCTTCATACAGACTAATGGACACACATAGTCCTCCATATAGTATAATAGGCCTCACATAGTTCTCCACACAGTATAATGGGCCTCAAAATGTCTTCCATACAGTATAATGGGCCCCATACAGTCCGCCATACAGTATAAATGCAGCAAAAACTGATGGCAGCTGTTTTTGCTGCATTTTTTCTTTTTTTGCACTTACTAGCTTTCTATGAGTGAGAAAACGCTGCAAAAATGCTGAAAGAATTGACATGCTGCCATTTAAAAAAGGAGCAGTTTTCCAATTCAGTCAGGAAAAAAATAACGTGTACATGAGATTTCTGAAATCTCATAGCTTTTCCTGGTGCTGTAAAAAGCAGCTTTTATTTTGCATAAAAAAAACACAGCAAACATGCAACATGTCAACATAGCTTAAAAATAAAAGATGTGGCTATCAATAGAAAGCACATAGTGAGGAGTGAATGGATCCTATTTATACCCCTATATAGGGTTGACTAATGCTTCCATATCATTCAAATAGCATATAAATTGTAGCTTTAAATTCCTCTGATTTCTTTGCCTGACATTAACACCATGTGTCTGTTATTGAGCTGTGAATTGTAAAGAACAAATCTGGATTTACACATAACCCTGGAAATAAAAGACTCAGGACATTAATTCTGGATTATCCTTCCAACTAAGGTTTTATTCATCCCTGGCTGTGAATATCTGGAGGAGGATAATCTCTAAAACCTGTAAAATCCAGCATAAAAAGCTAATCTAAGGAGAACAAATTTTACATAAATTATCTACTAATGTCATTGTCCCAAGGATAATAATATTTATTGTTCAGTAAAAGTCATGTAAAGTATACCCCAATTTTATATTAATATTGTACATTGGAAAAAAGACTTTACATTTCAGAATCCAATACAATTCAGCTGTGTTTACAGTATAGGGGCATTTTGCTGAAATTAAATCAGCAGTTAATTCATGGTGAATTCCCCCCCCAAAAAAAAAATTCACAACATACTCATTAAAGACTTTGATGTGGATGTGGCCAAGAACTTTATGATGGCAATGGTAAAAATTTGCCACCTTTCCTAAGGGCATTTGAATGTTTGAAGCAAGTTCCAAAATTACTAATGATTTTTTTCTGACCTTAATGTAAATAGGGCTAGAAAATCCCAATCACTGACTTCACACTCTAATTTCCTGTAAATTTTTGTGGTGTTATATGCATGAAAAAAACCATAGCAAATCCACCATAGATAAACATAAGATTCTCCATATTAAGCAAAAATACAATAACCCTTGTGGAATATAATTGTCTTATGTTGTAACTAATGCCAAGAGGTCTTGTACAGTCTTCGTGAAGAGCAATCTCCCATACAATACTGACATACTTGGCAATGCCACCATATTTGATGGAAACATTAACACTACATGCACTGCTATTTTTGCTGAATAATTGATGTAACAACAATGGAGACCATTGACAAATATGACTGTCGTGCCCTTTCAGGGTCTGTTTTACAAAATATATGTTACTTAGAGATGATTGAAGTGATTTGATTCAAAACAACTTTCTGTCGAATTTCATGAAATTCAAAGGTCCTGGCAAATTAGAACAATTTGTAATTAGATTTACCAAAAGAATGCCCTGGATCATGAAATAGATTGCTCAAGATTCTATCTGAGAAAGTACTCACATGGCCTCAGTTGTGGCCCCATGGAGTCTTGCAACTATCACATCATATGGTATATCACAGCCAAATTGGTGGGACCTTCAGAGCCACTATAAAAATCGTTGCTCTTTCTACGAATCCAGTGCTGTTATACTGTTCGGGCTGCCCATTGTTTTATTGAATGAAAAGGGCAGCCCAAGCTTGGTGACAGCTACTCTGTAATAAAAAAAACTGAAATCAATGCTACACTGCTCAAAAAAATAAAAGGAACACTTAAATAACACATCCTAGATCTGAATGAATGAAATATTCTCATTGAATACTTTGTTCTGTACAAAGTTGAATGTGCTGACAACAAAATCACACAAAAATTATCAATGGAAATCAAATTTATTAACCAATGGAGGCCTGGATTTGGAGTCACACACAAAATTAAAGTGAAATGTAATGTCCTTAAAACAAGTCAAAATGAGGCTCAGTATTGGGTGTGGCCTCCATGTGCCTGTATGACCTCCCTACAACGCCTGGACATGCTCCTGATGAGGCGGCGGATGGTCTCCTGAGGGATCTCCTCCGAGACCTGGATTAAAGCATTCGCCAACTCCTGGACAGTCTGTGGTGCAATATGATGTTGGTGGATGGAGCTAGAATGATGTCCCAGATGTGCTCAATCGGATTCAGGTCTGGGGAACGGGAGGGCCAGTCCATAGCTTCAATGCCTTCATCTTTCAGGAACTGCTGACACACTCCAGCCACATGAGGTCTGGCATTGTCCTCTATTAGGAGGAACACAGGGCCAACCGCACCAGCACATGGTCTCACAAGGGGTCTGAGGATCTCATCTCGGTACCTAATGGCAGTCAGGCTACATCTGGCGAGCAGATGGAGGGCTGTGCGTCCCTCCAAAGAAATGCCACCCCACACCATTACTGACCCACTGCCAAACTGGTCATGCTGAAAGATGTTGCAGGCAGCAGATCGCTCTCCACAGCGTCTACAGACTCTGTCACATCTGTCACATGTTCTCAGTGTGAACCAGGGTGCCAGTGGCGAATTTGCCAATCCTGGTGTCCTGTGGCCAATGCCACACGTCCTGCACGGTTTTGGGCTGTGAGCACAAATCCCATTAGTGGACGTCGGGCCCTCAGACCATCCTCATGGAGTCGGTTTCTAACCGTTTGCGCAGACACATGTGGATTGCCTGCCAGGGCAGTGGGATACTCGGTACTGGGCCGGTGTATTAAAGGGATGTGTCACAGCGGCAGTGACCCGGTCCTTGGCCCTGGGCGTCCAATAAAAGGGTAATATTTACAGGGTATGTTAGAGTTTGTAGTAAGGTATTCATGACCCCACTTGTGGTATCTGGTCAGAGATGACCAGCGCTGCAGTGCAGATCCTTTGAGACTGATGGTGTGATGCAGCAGAGTTGGAATAGCTTCCCACAAGTGAAGCTGGTGGTCTCAGGGCAGGTAGATGTTGTACTATTAGAGTAATGGTACTGAGAGATGTAGCTGAGTGTAATAGGTGACGCAGGAAGAAACGGAGAAATAATCAGCGACTTGCAGTTTTCAAAGCTTTACTCACAGTTCTGGCAGCCAACAGTACAGATGCCTGCTTGGTACCATGTCCTCCAGGTGAGGGGCTCAGCAAACACCCAGGTAGATTGGGAAACACCTTTCCAGGACTCCTTTCTATATATATGTTCCTTTTACTGGCCGTCTCACTGTGCTGATTTTCCCGCCTTCTATCCTTCCAGCACCTTCACAAACAGTGTCCCAGATCAGCGGCTGCGAATCCTGTAGAATAACATCTTATCTCTGCGTTTCCTTGATTCTATATAGCTACCTCTCCGGCGAAGATAATTGTGGTAGTTGTCTGTGATCCCTAAAGTTATCACAGCAGTCGACTTGCTAGCTGAGTCATAAAATCCTCCACTAGGCTAAGGGGTCGAGTTCCCTCTGCGACCTGGTCCCTCTGATCAGGACCGACGGATGGTTCTTGCTCTCTCCGTATCCCTAGGACCCCTTCCTCTCTCTCTCCAGAAGCTTCTCTCTCTTTCTGATTCTTTCTCTTCCACTCTCCACTTCCTCGACCGAGCTCTTTCCAGCTCCTAGTCCCTTCTGAGTCTCTCTCTAGACTCCTTCCTTTTCCTCTCTGGTATCTGCTTCACTACACGTCCGTCTCCTTCCTCTTCCTTCTCACGACTCTCTACACTCTGCTCCGTGCTTCCTCAAGCTTCACTCCTCCTTGCTACTTACTAACTCCACCCACCCATGCACTCCTCACTAACCAGCCTGGGATGAGACCATCCTCCCGCAGGGTACATCCAGGGTGCCCAGCTGCTATAGTGTGTGTTGGGTGCGGTGTTAGATCCTAGGTGGTGCTCCCTCCTTACCTGAGAGTGGGGTATCATACCTCTGGGTGAGGCGCAATACCTCTGTGGCGACTGAACCCTCAGGGGCGCCACACATGCACATTTGTGGCCTGCTGGAGGTCATTTTGCAGGGCTCTGGCAGTAGCACTCCTGTTCCTCCTTGCACAAAGGCAGAGGTAGCGGTCCTGCTGCTGGGTTGTTGCCCTCCTACAGCCCCCTCCACGTGTAAGGTTCTTTGTACATGTTCTTGAAACTCAGTTTTCCGTCGGCCATTTTGCTTTCTGTCTTGCTGCAGCTATCTTGCCCTCAGTCAGTATGGAGTTTTCAGCTTTCATGTTCCCGCCCTGATTCTCTCCCTCTTGCTTCTTAAGCAGCCACAGCTGAGCAATCAGTGCTTCAGAATCTAGCCTGCAGTGAACCTGTGACCTGACTCCTGGAAGCCTTGGACTATGTACTCCAGCTATTCCTACTGAGGAACTCTGAACACTTGTGGACTCTGGAACCCTGCTCTTTGAAAGATCCACGTTTGCATGGACTTACGGTAACAGAGAAGAAGATCCTGAACCTGTTGTGGAGAGTGATTGCTGAGCTTAAGTTACTCTGGCCTGCTGTGTCTCCTGCTTCTGTATCTGCAAACTGTGTGACTATTTTTGCCACTTGTATGAAGTAATACAAGACCTTCTATATCAAACCTGTGTCTCATGTATTTTCATCGCACCCAAGCACAAGACGCTATATGAACTGTACTACATACATTACAAGATTCTGAAGCCAAAACGTTAGTGTCTGCTGGGTCTGGGAAGCTGTGTCTGCTGTAACTGTGGATATCAGACGTCCAGTTGTACTTTCTGTGATGACAGTGGTTGTGACTTCTCACAACCATTCCAGGTGAGCAATTCCCTTAAGTTTTTTTTTTCTGCAGTGTTACCAAAGGTAAACACTATTGTTTTTTTTTTTTTTTCTCTTCCCTCTTTTGTGTCTGCTGTAACTGTGGATATCAGATGTCCGGTTGAACTTTCTGTGATGATAGTGGTTGTGACTTCAAACAACCATTCCAGGTGAGCAGTTCCCTTAATTTTTTTTTCTCTCTGCAGTGTTACCACAGGTAAACACTATTGTTTTTTTTTTTCTTTTCTCCTCTCCTTCCAGTACTCCTGTCTTAAAAGATCTGGAAAATGGAGGCCCACATAAAGGAACGTTGCGGAGTGACTGATAATATCCTTGCAGATTTACAGACTATAAAAACCTGTTTTACAAACCTACAGGATCTCACTAATCACAATTTGCAAGTGTTTGGACAGACTGCCCAGGATTTGCGAGCCAGGATTCAGGTTCTAGAGGAGCGAGTCCAGGCTCCTGCCGTAGCCCCAAGTTCTGGGATTCCCAAGTTGCCCCCTTTTCGTTTTGGCGGTGAACGTGAAAAATTCAGGGGATTTATTAACCAATGCAATCTGTTTTTTTCTGCACATGCTTCACATTTCCCACTGAACGATCTAAAGTGCTTACTATAATTATGTTACTTACCAACAAGGCTTTGATGTGGGCAAACCCTCTGATTGAGACTGAGGATGAATGTTTGGATCATCTTGATGCTTTCATTTCAGCCATGGGGCAGGTGTTTGATGACCCCAATCGAGGTGCAACAGCTGAAGCAGCCATGTTAACTTTGCGCCAAGGTAAGCACTCGGTAGCCGAATATGCCTTGGATTTCAGGAGATGGGCCCTTGATACAACCTGGGACAGTTCCGCCAAAAAATCTATTTTTCGAAAGGGGTTGTCTCCACTAATTAAGGATGAACTTGCTCGTGCCGACCCTCCCACTGCGTTAGGTGACTTTATTAACTACTGCATCTGTATTGATGCTCGCCTGACTGAACGCAGGCAAGAGAGATGGTTCGAAAACAATCGCACTAACCTTTTCCTACCTTCCTCCCCAGCTAAGGAACCTTTGAGTAGGATCACACGGGAACCGGAACCTGAACCCATGCAGGTAGACTCTTTGCAAAGACGGGTTAGTGATGCACGCAAGGAACATCGTTTTAAGGAAAATCTATGTTTCTATTGTGGTAAGTCAGGGCACTTCATTATAAACTACCCCAGCCGTTCTCGTAAGACTACTGCAGCACTCATTCACTGTGAGTGTTGCGAGAGGAGATCTGTCAGGTCCGAGCCTCAGGCTCCAGAGAGATCTGCAGCAACAGATCTTGATTTCTCGGACTTAAACTCCGTTACTTCTGAGGACGATGACTGTGTAAACGCTGCAATTTTTCAAGTTTCCTCAGCGGTGTCCCAGCTGAGTTGTAGGAAAAACAATTCTCATTGCTTCCTTTCCATCAAACTCTGGGTTAACTCAGTCTGGGTGTCTAGCTCTGCTATGATCGACTCAGGGGCAAGTGGGAATTTTATGGATGTCTCCTTTGCTCTGAAACAGGGGATACGTTCAGTGAAGAAGGCTACTCCAGTACAGATGGAAACTGTGGATGGCTCCCTGCTGACTTCTGGACCAGTGGATCAGGAAATGGAGCCTTTGAGGGTCCTTATGGGTAAAGATCATCAAGAGAAACTGTCCTTTATGCTTATTCTTCTCCCCACTTTCCCATTATTCTAGGGCTACCATGGCTGCAGGCTCAGAACCCTACCATTAACTGGGAGACCAAGGAATTACACTTTCCAGAGAAACAGATGAGTCCAGAAGTTTCAGCTTGCTCTGTTCCTAAAGGAACCATGTCAGTCCCTGAACTACCAGCTGTATACCAGGACTATGTGGATTTATGTGACAAGAAGAACGCTGACCAGCTTCCCCCTCACCGTCCATATGATTGTCCAATTGAATTATTGCCTGGAGCAGAGATACCTTTTGGTAAGATCTACCCCCTGGCGGGGCCTGAGCTAAAGGCTTTAAAGGATTACATAGACGAAAATCTAGCCAAGGGCTTCATACGCCCCTCTTCATCTCCTGCAGGTGCACCCATCTTCTTTGTGAAGAAGAAAGATGGATCTCTGAGACCCTGCGTAGACTATAGGGAACTCAATAAGGTTACTATTAGAAACCGTTATCCATTGCCTTTAATCCCTGAGTTATTGGAGAGAGTGCGGCATGCCAAAATTTTCTCTAAATTGGATCTCCGTGGGGCCTATAACTTGGTCCGTATTAGACCTGGGGATGAATGGAAGACTGCATTCAGGTCACGCTATGGACACTTTGAATATCTAGTTATGCCTTTTGGTCTGAGTACCGCCCCAGCCACTTTCCAACACTTGGTGAATGACATCTTCAGGGATCTCCTAGATACATTCGTGGTGATTTATTTGGATGATATTCTAATTTTTTCTAACTCCACAGAGGAACATCATGGACATGTGAGAATGGTCTTGGAACGTCTAAGACAAAACCATCTTTACATCAAACTTGAAAAGTGTGATTCCATAGGACCGAAATTCAATTTCTGGGGTATGTACTGTCTACACAAGGAATTAGTATGGATGGAAGTAAGACCCAAGCCATCAAGGATTGGCCAAGTCCTAGAAATGTGAAGGAGGTGCAGCGCTTCATCGGGTTTGCCAATTTCTATAGACGTTTCATTAGGAATTTCTCTGAGGTAGTGTCACCTATCACCCAACTTACCCGGAAAGAGTCTAGGTTCTCCTGGACGCCCCAAGCCCAGGAAGCATTTTCTCGTCTAAAAGATAAATTTACCACCGCACCTATCTTGGTACATCCCAACCCCGAACTTGCCTTCATAATAGAGGTGGATGCTTCAGATTGTGCCGTTGGAGCTATACTCTCTCAGAGAACAGGTGAGAAGAATGTCTTGCATCCCTGTGCCTTCTTTTCCCAGCAGTTGTCTTCGGCTGAGAGGAACTACGATGTGGGCAATAGAGAGTTGTTGGCCATTATTGCCGCCTTCAAAGAATGAGACACCTTCTTCAGGGGGCTGCACAGCAAATAGTCGTCCTGACAGACCATCGTAACCTTGAATTTATCAGGTCGGCTAAGTGCCTGACTCCTCGCCAGGCTCGCTGGAATCTTTTCTTAAACCAATTTAATTTTGTCATTTCTTATAGACCAGGATTGCGCAATGGAAAGGCTGATGCACTCTCTAGGATTCATTCAGCAGAGACCCGTCCACTTGCTCCTCCTAAGACTATTCTTCCTGACTCTAGATTCCTGGGAGTGATTCATAATCAAGACCTACTTAAGGACATCAAGGAAGCATACCATGCGGATTCCTTGTTGGCACAACCCCCAAGGGACGTAAGTCTTGTCTTTAAGAATGGTGTGTGGATTCTGGGACAACGTCTGTATATTCCTGAAACAGTCAGATTGAGAGTATTGCAACTCATTCACGATTCCAAGATAGCTGGGCATAGAGGAATTCTAAAGACACAGGAATTTCTTTCTCGTTTCTTTTGGTGGCCCACTTGCAGGAAGGATGTTTTAAACTATGTCACTTCATGTGAAGTCTGTGCAAGATGCAAAACACCTCGCTCCTCACCAACTGGTCTGTTACAACCTCTTCCCACCCCGTCCCGCCCGTGGGGATCCATTTCTATGGACTTCATTGTGGAGTTACCAACCTCTCAAGGGAAAAACACCATTCTAGTGGTGGTTGATCGTTTAACAAAGGCAGCTCATTTTATTCCTTGTGTCGGCTTACCCACTGCAAAACAGACATCAGATTTGATGATTAAAGATGTGTTTCGCTTACATGGAGTACCGGATGAGGTTATTTCGGATCGAGGGGTGCAATTCACTTCAAGGTTTTGGCAAAATTTCTGTGCAGCATTGGACATTAAAGTAAACCTTTCTTCTGCTTTTCATCCCCAGACTAATGGACAGACCGAACGAACCAATCAAACTCTGGAGCAGTATCTCCACTGCTTTATCTGCCACCTACAGGATGATTGGGTGGATCTACTTCCATTGGCTGAGTTCTCTTATAACAACTCTCAGAGCGCCTCCACTATACAGACTCCTTTTAACTCCAATCTAGGTTATCATCCTAACATTCTTCCACGATTTCCCATAGAAACGCCTTTACCAGCAGTGGCCGAAAGAATCACGTCTTTACAGAAGAATATGGATCTTCTAAAGGAGAATCTGGAATTGGCTCAGGAAAGGTACAAGAAAGCAGCAGATAAATTTCGTAAACCTGCACCAGTTTTCAAGGTAGGAGACCTGGTCTGGCTGTCAACCAGAAATCTTAAGTTAAGGATTCCATCGTCTAAGTTGGGACATAAGTACATTGGACCCTATAAAATCAGTAAAATTATAAGTGCCGTTGCTTGTCGTCTTCAACTGCCTAGAACTATGAGAATCCACCCTGTCTTTCATGTATCCCTACTAAAGGCTGCAACACCCAATACGTTTCCTGGACGTTCTTCTCCTTGCCCTGACCCAGTGCTAGTCGATGGTCAGAAGAATTTGTGGTGGAAAGAATTCTAGATTCTAGGTTATACAGGAATCAGTTACAATATTTGATTAAATGGCAGGGCTACCCAGTGGAGGACAACTCATGGGAACCAGTCAATAACATTTGCTCCTCGTTTGCTCCGCCAGTTTCATCAGAGGTACCCAGACAAGCCTGGTCTGAGGCCATCCGGAGGTTGTCCCTAAGGGGGGAGTAATGTAAGGTTCTTTGTACATGTTCTTGAAACTCAGTTTTCCGTCGGCCATTTTGCTTTCTGTCTTGCTGCAGCTATCTTGCCCTCAGTCAGTATGGAGTTTTCAGCTTTCATGTTCCCGCCCTGATTCTCTCCCTCTTGCTTCTTAAGCAGCCACAGCTGAGCAATCAGTGCTTCAGAATCTAGCCTGCAGTGAACCTGTGACCTGACTCCTGGAAGCCTTGGACTATGTACTCCAGCTATTCCTACTGAGGAACTCTGAACACTTGTGGACTCTGGAACCCTGCTCTTTGAAAGATCCACGTTTGCATGGACTTACGGTAACAGAGAAGAAGATCCTGAACCTGTTGTGGAGAGTGATTGCTGAGCTTAAGTTACTCTGGCCTGCTGTTCTCCTGCTTCTGTATCTGCAAACTGTGTGACTATTTTTGCCACTTGTATGAAGTAATACAAGACCTTCTATATCAAACCTGTGTCTCATGTATTTTCATCGCACTCAAGCACAAGACGCTATATGAACTGTACTACATACATTACACCACGTCTCCTGGTGTACTAGCCTGTCTCCTGGTAGCGCCTCCAGCCTCTGGACACTACGCTAACAGACACAGCAAACCTTCTTGCCACAGCTCACATTGATGTGCCATTCTGGATGAGCTGCACTACCTGAGCCACTTGTGTGGGTTGTAGAGTCTGTCTCATGCTACCACAAGTGTGAAAGCACAACCAACATTCAAAAGTGACCAAAACATCAGCTAAAAAGCATTGGTACTGAGATGTGGTCTGTGGTCCCCACCTGCAAAACCACTCCTTTATTGAGTGTGTCTTGATAATTGCCAATAATTTCCATCTGTTGTCTATTCCATTTGCACAACATCATGTGAATTGATTGTCAATCAGTGTTGCTTTCTAAGTGGACAGTTTGATTTCACAGAAGTTTGATTTACTTGGAGTTATATTCTGTTGTTTAATTGTTCCTTTTATTTTTTTGAGCAGTGTAGTTAGAAAAAGCGTGCTTGCTTGTTTGTAGTAAGTATGTAACTACTGAGTTTTTGCATTTCTTTTGCAATCTTTTTCATAAAAAGGGTGATTAATTGTTTTATTGTTTTTCTTTTAAAAAGACAAAAGAAAATTCTGGTTCACCATCAACCAATATATATAAAGAAGGCCCCAATTTTAAAATACTAGTTCACTGTCAAATCCAATTGAAGTAATATTATTAAAATAGAACTTTTAATATATAAGTATTGCTGTAAAAAATTCAATCAAATAACATAACTAAACAAAACGAAAAAATCTCTCACAGGGCCATTGGAGGCACCGACTTCAGCAGCTGCTTTGATAATGAATTCTCTCAGGCAGTTCGTATAAACAGCACAAAAAGGCAGCAAAACTCACCTGCCCAGATCTCAGAACAAATGCACTACAGGGTGCAGCCAGCCCATAATGCAAGATGTTAGCAGCATGGGAACCATTGGCGCAGGTTACAAGCTTACGTATTTTGGCCAAAATATTAAGTAATAGCCCACTATTTTTTGAATTTTTTGCACTTTATTTTTCGGGGTGCAGCCGAGCCCAGGCACGTTTGGTCTCTCATAAGGGGTGTTCACACTGGTGCGCATGGAGAGTGTACTGGCCAGCCCACCTAGTCGAATAGTAGGGCGTAATTAATAGGCTGTGAACCAGACACTGTGCAGTACCCTTGTGTGAACAGCACCCTATGTGGGCCTCTATTGTGCAATTGTATACTGAGCAGTCATCCCCTCCTTGAATGGGTATGTGGAGAGTGGCTGTTTAATCTGGTATTTTGCACCTGTGCTGCTAACATCTTGCTTTATGGGCTGGCTGCACCCTGTAGTGCATTTGTTTTGAGATCTGGACAGGTGAGTTTTGCTGCCTTCTTGTGCTGTTTATATTGAATTTTTGGAGACCTTCAGTCTCCTTAGTGGCTAGTGTATTGTACTCTCAGGCAGTTAGATCATATTAGGTACAATTAATGCCGAAAATTTAATCCAAATGGATAACTCGGATTACAATAACAGAGTCAACAAACCTGCCTGATTAGAAGCTGCCGCCATTCAAAGGTCCATCTACAGACTTGCATAATTAGAGCACAAGGTCCCCCCCTTGGACGATAGTACCCATATCGACCTTATGGTGTAGTTGGCAACTTGCACGACTTTAAGATTTGGAAAAATCACCAAATGAGGTTACACTCCAGGGCAGTTATGTGGGTGTATTGAGACCAGTGATTAGCAACACTAGTGTCCACTACAACTAGCGGTCACTTATAGTTAACTGTGATTGTAGCAGAACTGTCAAGATGAGTGGTCGTGCTCTTACATAGTGCTCACTATTTTAGTGGCTTTCTATAGAAGCTAATGCACACTGGTGTCTAATAATATTAGAGTCCATTAAATCAGTGGTCACTCTCAGTTAAACACAGTTACCAAGATGAGTTACTGTTTTTAATATAGTGTCCATATGTAAGAAGAAGGATCGGACCACGGCTACCTGTTCTGTGCCGTGTTGGGGCTGTCTCCTCTGTTGTCCGGGGGAAAGCTAATAGGACCTGACAAACGTACACATCCGGGAGTAGGGTGCGTGGCTAAGCGGCTGCAGCCACAGCGCGCGCGGAAGTACTTAGTTGTGGCAGCAACAGACAGCGCACAGCAGTTAGAGGTGAGTGCTTTGGCCCTTGAGCCCTGTCACAGAGCAGACCCACGCTCGCAGATCCCCATGGCAACTAGCAGAGTTCACCAGGAGAGACGTGCAGGACACCCGTTGTTCACTCTCAGGCGAGGTGCCAAAAACTCTGGGCTCGTGAGTACCGCGCATGCTTCACCTTAGAGAGACTCAGGGTGGGACCGTAAGCTGTGCCCTGACTCTCCAATATATGTCTATCGCTCTACATTGAACCCGGAGAGTGTCGAGACCTATACCCTATTGGCTGCATCAGTAGATAGACTAAAGGCTCAGTGGAAGGTACCGGAAGCCAATCCGCTGCCGCCAGAAGACGGATCCTGGTTACACATAGGACGTCATCGGATCAGAATCGCGTCAGCCATTGTTGGCGCCATCATCGCTTCACAACACCCACGGCCTGAGGAACAGCGGATAGGATAAGTTAACCCCATAAGGACTGTCCCTACTGTCTTCACTTTTCTGTAATGCTACCCATAATTTTACCATTGAACTGTTTTATTCCGTGTTTAACACTTTACCTCCTGCATGGAGTATCCCACTGTGGATTAAAACCCAGTTAATCCCTGCTCTGTCTCCTGCCTGTCACTGCATCCCG
Source organism: Oophaga sylvatica (assembly GCA_033576555.1). Taxonomy (NCBI): domain Eukaryota; kingdom Metazoa; phylum Chordata; class Amphibia; order Anura; family Dendrobatidae; genus Oophaga; species Oophaga sylvatica. The sequence goes on along the minus strand of JARQOD010000004.1, from coordinate 453,995,691 downwards.
CAACCTGCTCACACATACACAAGGATCACTGAAAAGTATATAGGCACTGTGGAGTGATTGAATGGCGGCTGTTTCTATTCAGACAGGTTTGTTAACTCTGTTAATATACTATATATACTTGAGTATAAGCTGAGTTTTTCAGTACATTTTTGTGCTGACAAAGCCCCCCTCTGCTTATACTCGAGTGAGCTCCATTTATGAGCGCAGTAAATATTCAATTCTCTTTAGCAGCGGGCACACGTGATCTCCTTGCCACCCCAGCTGCTGGCTTCTGAACAAGCGCAGGGACAGTAAGTAGGACGGTTTATTTATTTTAATGTTTTTCTGATGAGGAGCCATGCATACCAGGATGGGGATGAGGAGACAATGCATACCAGGATAGGGATGAGGAAGCCGTGCATACCAGGATGGGGATGAGGAGACAATGCATACCAGGATAGGGATAAGGAAGCCGTAAATACCAGGATGGGGATGAGGAGCCATGCTTACCAGGATAGGGATGAGAAGGCTGTGCATACCAGGATGGGGATGAAGAGCCATGCATACCAGGATGGGGATGAGTAGGCCGTGCATACCAGCATGTGGAAGAGGAGGCAATGCATACCCAACTTATACTTGAGTCAATAAGTTTTCCCATTTTTTGTGGCAAAATTAGGTGCCTCGACTTATACTCGAGTCGGCTTATGCTCGAGTATATATGGTAATCTGAGTTATTAATTTGGATTAAATTTTGGGCATTACTGGTAAATGGACCTAATATGATCTAAGTGCCTGATAGAATTTATAATCAAAGCAGCTGCTGAAGTCAGTGACTCCAATGGCTCTTTGAGAGTTTTTTTGTTTTATTTGGTTTTGTTATTTGTTTGGTTATTTTAATACTTTGTAAGGATTGTACTCACTCAGGTGCGTAGGAGGAAACAGGAGACACATTCTCTTCAACGTCCATGTGGGTTTATTTGCTTCATAAACCATCTAGTCAGCAACAAAAAGGTAAATAGTCTTTACATCAGGCAGACACAGCATCAATGTCCATAGCAGAGCTCTGCTATCTCAGGCTTGTGGGTACTAAGGCTGTGCAATGTCCAGCACACAGGCTCTATCTGGAGTCCACGACACGGAGCTTGTCTCTCTCGCATGCAGACCACTCAATCATTGTTCACATACTTTCACTTGACAAAGTGGAAAGGTTTTAATATAATTTAATACAAGAGTTAGGACTGTCCCACAAGGGTTGCCTTTACCAGCGGGATGGCTTGTACATTCTTTTGATCAAAATTATGTTACTAAATACCCTTATTACTACCTTCATGCATTTTTGCTATTTATTTTTTTATTTTATTTTGGATATTTGTTTTTGTGTCTTGTTTTGGTTTTCTCTGTGTAATGGTCATGTGTTAATATGCATTTACATTTTGCATACACATTAACTTACTTTTCAGCTTAGATCTAGTTTCTCATTGTTCTAAGTGCATCCTGTGCATATAAGGTGTGACCGCCTGTTTCTGAGGCTGAGAAATCCATCCTGTCTGGCCTATGTTTTACTTGTGTTTAGTCCCTCAGTCCTGTTCACAGTTACTCACTTGACAAGTGGAAAGGATTTTAATGCAAGATTTTAGGACTGTCCCAAGAGTTGCCTGACACGGCAGGATGGCTTGTACATTCTTTTGATCAAAATTATGTAACTAAATACCTTATTATTTATTACTACCTTCATCATTTTTTGCAATTTATTTTTTATTTCAGATATTTGTTTTTTGTTTGTCTTGTTTTGGTTTACGCAGACCACTCTGTAGTGTCCAGCCTGGACACATGGAAATCAGTCCACACTGCAGACTCCCAAACATCACTGCTATGTGCAAACACACCTCCATTACTAACTGTAACCACACCCAGTACCTATCACATGCTAGTTACGTGATGTGACATCACCGCAGGTCTCAAACTCACAAACACACAGCTTCTGCAGGAAAAAAATTTACAGTGAGCACCCTCACCTCGGGTGTGGTATATGGGTCGCCAGACCCTTCCCATCTTCAGAGCTACCCGTAACCCGTACAGTTGTAAACACCAACTATCAGTGCTTACATGCACTAAAGAAAAATACTCGGTTACATCACAGGGAGCAGCCATCCCTGTGATACTTACCTTCCATTGATTATGCGGCATTTAGTCATACTACAATGTTTATAATGAAAAGTTATATTTTAATAATATTACTCCAATTGGATTGACAGAAAATTCCTAACAATCAGTGATTGAAATATGACTACCTCGTAATGTTTGCATCTACAAAAATTGTTGTATTTTTGCACACTGATTAATTGATCAAAGTTTTACACCCATACACACCACACCAATGCATTGCCCATTGCAGGTGCTGGCTTTTGGGATGTATATCTACTAGAATGTCATATTTTGGGGAAATAGTGGCTGAATTTTGTGAAAAAATGTAATAAAAAAATTCACATTTAAATTTTTGCACATGTTTTACTGTCCAATTTGCAAAATAACTGTTTTTACCTATGCCACAACAATTCTGCAGGCAGTTGCCATGTTTTGCTTCCTCGGGTGTACATTCCAATGTAGCAGTTTTTTTACTTTTTTGTCAAAGGAAGAGAATAATGTAAAAAATAAAGAAAACATTTTTTAACACTTGTTTTACTGGTAAATTTGACAATCATACACAACATAATGTTGACTTTTACCTCTTTATGTTTTCTAGGGAGGTACTTACCTGGCATTTTTTGTTACATCAAATTGTGCTTATGCGCTCTTCCACTCTTATCTTAGCAGTTCTAACAAAGGACGCTGGAGTGCGTCTGAAACTCGTTACACTATGTCCATCCTACTCATGACCTCTCCCATGGAAGGGATATTTTAATTTAAGTTTTTCAATGAAATAACTATTTTAACTGGAACTGGAAATCTACTTTTTTCCTCTTGGTTGCTTCACCTCTGATGAGGACTAGTGTTGAGCGATACGATACCGCAAGTATCGGGTATCGGCCGATATTAGCTCTATCGGCCTTTCAATACTTAGTTCCGATATTTTCGTCTTATCGGATACCGGAATCGGGATTGTCACTGTCACTGTCAGTGTCCGTCGGTCGGGTCTGTCAGGAGTCAGCGGCACTTACCTGGCAGAAGATCTCCGGCGGTCACGGGCTGGACTGCTTCATGGCCGCCATCATCTTTCCCCGGCGGTCACATGCAGTTTCTCGCGATAACTGCAGTGACTGCTGGGTAATCCCGGCCGTAAAGCAGTCAGTCCGATGACTTCACCGCCGGGGAAGCAGGTAATCAGCTGTGCTGCGTTGCGATGACAGGCTCTGCCTGTCATTGCGATGTAGCAGAGCTAGATCGTCGTGGGACTGTCGTTACTATGGACTGCGTCGGACAGGTGGTATACTGTTGGTTTGTTTTTTTTTTTTTTACAGGAGATCGATGGCGTCGCAGGAATGAGTGTATAATAAAATTAATGAAAACTGTGTTGTCTCTTTTATTTCATTAAAATACTTTTTTCTTGCTTTGTCTTTTTTTTATACATTTAATAACTTTGGGATTAATAATGGAACGGTGTCTTATTGACACCTCTCCATTATTAACCGGGCTTATTGTCACCGTGCAATCAACGGTGACATTAACCCCTTATTACCCCACTTGCCACCGCTACAGGGCAGTGGGAAGAGCCGGGTAAAGTGCCACAATTGGCACATCTTTTGATGCGCCAAATGTGGGGCTGCTGTAGCCTGGTATTATCAGGCTGTTGAGGGCCAAAATCCATGGGCCTTGACAGTCTTTTAATACCAGGCCGCAGCAGTCTGCATTTTACTTGGCTGGTTAACAAAAATAGGGGGACCCCTACGCCGTTTTTTTTTTCGAGGGGATCCCCTATTTTTGTTAACCAGCCAAGCTAAGCAGACTGCTGTGGCCTGGTATTATCAGGCTTGCAAGGTCCATGGATATTGGATCCTTATCAGCCTGAAAAACCAGGCCTCAGCGGTCTGCTTCATCTGGCTGGTTACAAAAAATAGGGGGGACCCCACGCCAATTTTTTTCGAGGGGATCCCTATTTTTGTTAATCAGCCAAGATATGCAGACTGCTGTGGCCTGGTATTATCAGGCTGGCAAGGTCCATGGATCTTGGCTCCTTAACAGCCTGAAAATCCAGGCCTCAGCGGTCTGCTTCATCTGGCTGGTTAACAAAAATAGGGGGACCCCACGCCAATTTTTTTCGAGGGGATCCCCTATTTTTGTTAATCAGTCAAGATATGCAGACTGCTGTGGCCTGGTATTATCAGGCTGGCAAGATCCATGGATCTTGGCTCCTTAACAGCCTGAAAATCCAGGCCTCAGCGGTCTGCTTCATCAGGCTGGTTAACAAAAATAGGGGGGACCCGACGCCATTTTTTATTCGAAGGGAACCCCTATTTTTGTTAATCAGTTCCCTCTGACGTCACTGATTGTGTCCCTGGCTGACCTGAAGTGAAAGTGGAAAGCAATCAATTAAGCTTTCCACTTCCTCTCCTGTCAGCCAGGAGAGGAACTCATTCATTTGGGGGTTTACTGTGAGGCTGCAGCATTAGCTGCGGTCCCTGCAGTAAACATTAACCCTTTCTGAAGGATTACACCGTGGGACCTGACTGTGCATGGATAGGTAAGAATATTTGGGATAGGTAAGAATAATTTTGCTTTTTTATTTTATTTTTATTACAGGAAATGGTTTTTGCAGTCAAATAAAAGATGGTCAAAAACATGTGTCTTTATTTCATTAAAATGATTTTTAATTAAAGTGTGTGTGTTTTATTTTTATTTCATGCAATAGGATTAATAATTGACAGTTGTCTAATTGACAGCTCTCAATTATTAACCTGGCTTAAGGTCACCTTTCAATTGCAATGTGGCTTTAACCCCATATTAACCCATTCGCCACCGCTACAGGGCAATGGGAATAGACGGGCAAAGTGCCAGAAAGGGCGAATCTAATTATAGATTTGTCTTTTCTGGGGTGTCTGGGGGCAGATGTTAGTAGCCAGGGGGGGCCAAAAATAATGGTCCCTCTCTGGGCTATTATTATCTGCCCCCATTCGCTGGCTTTGCTGTCTGGTTGCGAAAATAGGGGGAGCCCACGCATTTTTTTTAAACAATTTTACACCTCATATATTATATATATATATACATGTCATTGAATTTGTGACACATATATATATAAATATTTATATTTATAGTTCATACACTTCTACATAGTATAATAGCCGCTAATTCAATTGACGGCTTTTGTGAAAATGCAGAACCCGACATGAAATGACACTTGGTGTACATAGGGTTAACCATGTCTTTTCATGTCCTTTGCTATCTGATTTGCACAAACAATTACATCAGTCTATGTGTGCAAAATTTCACACCTGTAGGGGTTAATTAAAGGTGTAAATTCGTAGCAAAAAAGTCCGTTTTTTTTACAACGAATTTACACCTTTAATTAACCCTACAGGTGTGAAATTTTGCACACATAGACTGATGTAATTGTTTGTACAAATCAGATTGCAAACGACATGAAAAGACATGGTTAACCCTATGTACACCAAGTGTCATTTCATGTCGGGTGCTTCTGTCTTTTCACAGAAGCCAGCTTTACCGGCAATTGAATCAGAGGATATTTTACTATGTAGAAGTGTATAAACTATACATATATGTATATATATATGTCACAATGACATGTATATATATATATATGTATTCTATGTGTGTATATTTAGTGTTTACAAGGAAATAAAGGTTTTTTTTAGTTGCGATATTTTGTTCCCATAGACTTACATGGGACTTCCGGTATCGGAATCGGATATCGCCGATATTTAGTGATATCGGCGATACCATTCCAATCCGATATTTTTAGATATCGAGCAGTATCGCTCAACACTAATGAGGACAAATCTTCTGTGCTCCTGCACACTGAGCCACAACAGGTGAGCTGGCTTCCTTCTACTTACTCTAATTGCACGAAATTGATGATGGCGATGCTGGCCATGATGACCAACCATTGCAGCGAGGTGCAGAAATCATCAAGGCCCTTGGTCATGCTGGTGAGCATGATAAACAGGCTTATTGTTAACATCAACAAAGGGATATGATTATTGAATGGTCATGCTTTTAGGCCATATAAAAGCAAATTGGGGATTTTTTTTTGGTCTTGAAAAGTGACTCAAAATCACCAGGAAATGGTGCGTTCCTTTGCATGGCTTGTTATTGTTATTCTTTGTTTCGTTTCTTTCCAGACAGTGAACTTGCTGTTCTTTCCAAGGTAGGAATAATCTTTAGAAAGTTTCCTAAAAAGCTAAAGCTTCTTCAGTAAGCAAACAACAAACTTCTTTCTATTTCGCAAACAGGGATAATTTTTGGTATACTGCTGGTTGAAAAGGCCACGACTTCTGTATATAAATACTATCATTGCCGGCATCTGCAACCAAAAAATGATAATTTTTTCCAACATTTTTAGAATTTGAAAAGCCTAAAAATTCTATAAATGCACGGTTTTGGTAAACAGGCGTTTAATCACCATCCGTTGACCCATTGCCCTATTACTAGATATATTGAGATTACTCTGACATTATGAAGGCTGTGTTTGCATTATTAAGCTAGAAAGAGTAGAATTTCAAAATATTCAAACATCTGATCATCCGTAATGGCAATTTTTCATGGCTACATTTTATATAAAATCTAAAATGCATGCGAACACATATGAGCAGAGCCTCATTTATTTCGACTGTAAATTGACTGCTGCCCATTGATTTCTTTTCCTCTGTTGCATTTCATGATTTTGATTCACAGCACAAACAGTGCTGAGAGGGAATGATGCTTTTTATCTCTAGTAGTCGTAAGTTATGGCTGCATGGGCTTCTGCTGGGATTGCAGCCAAATCCACAGAAATATAGTTTAAGAGCAACAAGTGGCATTGATTGTACAAATAAAGCTCTTGCCATCTGTACACGGTCTCTGCTGGGTCTCTCCCTGCTCATCGCCTCACATTCTGTATTCTAACACTTGTCTATGTTATCTGTTAATAAAATAAGCTTCATTGCCGTGACTAATCTTTAGAGAGCATTAAAAAAAGATTTAGAGGTCTCCAATAATTACATATACATAGCATTTTCCTCTAATGTGTTGCAGCATCTCAGGATAATTATGTTTTCCTGCCTTATGATTCCGATAACAGTGTGGAGCTGACGAGATTAGGAAGTGAATAATAGTAGATTATTCTGCGGTACAATTGCTTTATATAAATATGCAGGAATATTGACGGGTGATTATATTTAGGCATTTGAATTTCACCTGTAATAATATCTCCAAGAGAGGAACCTTTATATTTGACGCAAGTATATTCTAGATGTTAGACATGAGCTAATCTGATGAAATTTGAATTAGGTAGATTCCATTTACATTTATTTTATTTGGTGTAAATTGGAAGTGCCTCATTTGCTTTTAAAAGACTTACCTATCCTGCTGCCACAGCTCCCCGCCAAGTCCTCTACTGACTCCCTCCACTCTTTCCTTCTTCACTTTCCCGTGCCACCAATGTTGACAAGGCCTCATGAAGTGACACAATGCCATGATCTTGTGTGAGGCCTAAACAGTTTTGGAGGCATAAAAGAGTGAAGACTGAGGAGTATGTAGATATCATAGGAACTCGGGATGTTGCCACGGACAGGAGGCAGATCAAGAGTTAACAGATTTATTATAACAAAAACAATGGTTTACACGCAGGGAGTAATGGGATGCAGGGAAGTGGCAGGGAATGGGGCAAAACTGGGTGAGTGAGGGGATAGGTGGGATAAAGGGGCGACGGTAGTTCAGAATAAAAGTAACATGACTTAACAGACGATGATCCTCGGCATGCGGTGTCGCAGGGTTCCAACAGTGGCACCCGCAACAGGGGCACTGAGCGTCTCGATGAAGTCTCTGACTGGCAGGTATCCAACGGTGGTGCCGACAGCAGCAGCACGTGTTGTCTCATCGTAGTCTCTGAGGTAAAAGCAAGATTCCCATGCTCACAAGTATCTAGCACGGTACTTAGTCCAGAGGAGGGAACTGATGGGATGAATCCTCACCCGCGGTATGTCTGGGAGTCTGCTCACAAGGTTCAGGCCTAGCCGTCTGTCTAACTGTGCGCGGTGCACATGTCACAGTCACAATTTGCTGGTCAGTGAAACTAATAGCTGGGATGGATAACGGAGCAGGAGCACAATGTAGTCTAGCTTCAACAGGTGTCTCACTCAGGGCAATGTCTGATGGGCCTGATCTCCCTGGGTGCTTTGTCTCTCCCATCAGACCCGCACATGTCTCTCTACACAGCGCCCTTATCACCCATCTCTTTCCCTTCTCGCGCGCAATGCAACTCCCTCTGGCTCCGCCCCCAACAGACCTCACGAGACCCCAGTCCTTTGCTAAAGAGCTTCCTCGCTGCAACATAGGTGACAGTCCCAATGGTTCCAGAGCCAAAGCAGGAAAGGCACCCCCGCGTTTATTCATCCTCTTACAAGTATAAGACTAGAACTGAAAGGAAGGGTGCCAGCACAGAACCTGACAAGGATATACGGAAGTGGACAGGTGAGAGACGAGGTGATTATAATAAAAAGTACTTGTGAAATTCATTTTCGATTTGCTCAGCACTTAGATTGACTACAATCATCAGACGGTTGTGAATGAAAAATTAAATACCTATTAGATATGAGTGAATAAATTTGAGTAGAATTAAAGTCTACTAAAATTTTATAAAAATGTGAATTAACTTTATGGCATGATGACAACTTTACCTATTGCAGAACCCTTCAGGGCCACATGAGAGCTGAAAGATGCGGTGAGGACCAGACATATGACAATGAGGAACAGGAGAGGTGAGCGGTAAGGTTAGTATAAGAATTTTTCTTTTAGAACCATGAAAGTCAGATATTTAGCATAAGGGTACATACCCATTTGCAAGAAAAAAAATGGTCTGTTTTCTGGATGGAAAAAAACGGTCAGATTCTATGCAATTGGCATGCGATTGTCATGCGATTTGTATGCGATTTTTTTAATGGCACCAACTATTTTCCATACATTTTCCATCCGTATGCAAAGCGATTTTAACATGAGGTTTTACATAGAGCAGTTCTCTCAATGTAAAAACTCATGTTAAAATATCATTATAAAAAAAAAACCTGTACACATCAGTTTAAAAAGCAAATAATCCTCTCTCTCTCTCTCTCTCTCTCTCTCTCTATATATAGTTCATACACTTCTATGTAGCAGAATAGCCGCTAATTCAATTGCCGGTTTCTGTAAAATCACTACAGAACCCGACATGAAATGACACATGGTTTACATACAGTAAACCATTTCATGTAGTTTGATATATGGTTTTCATTAACAATTACGTGAGTGTATGTGTGCAAAATTTCATACATGTAGGTGTTAATTAAATGTGTAAATTTGTTGAAAACAAATGCGTGGGCTCCCGCGGTATTTTCTCTGCCAGACAGGGAAAGCCAGTGACTAAAGACAGATATTAGCCTAGGGAGGGAGCATTGTTTTTGTGCCCCCCCTGGCTACTAACATCTGCCCTCAGCCACCCAGAAAAGGCACATCTATTATTAGATGCGCCTTTTCTGGCACTTAGCCCGTCTATTCCCATTGCCCTGTAGTGGTGGCTAATGGGTTAATAATGGGTTAATGCCACCTTGCTATTGGAAGGTGACAATAAGCCAGGTTAATAATTGAGAGTTGCCAATTAGACAATTATTAATCCTATAGAATTAAAGGGTTAAAAAAACACACACAATAGTTAAAAATTATTTTAATTAAATAAATACACATAGTTTTGGACCATATTTAATTGTACTAGTAATCCTTCTGAATCCCTTGTTCTCCTGTAGTAAAAATAAAATAAAAACGCAACAATATCCTTACCTCTCTGGCGTTCAGTCAGGTCCCACGCTGCAATCCATCTGAAAGGGTTAACAGGTTTACAGCAGGGACTGATGCTAATGCTGCCAGGCCTGCTGTAAATCCTCGCAGCCTCTCCAGCTGACAGGAGATGAGCTGATTTGTGTGGGATGCTTAATTGATTGTTTCCCATGCTATTCAGTTCACTTCAGGTCAGCCAGGGACTCCCTCTGACATCACTGATGCTGTGTGGAGTCCCTGGCTGACCTGAAGTGAACTGAATAGCGTGGGAAACAATCAATTAAGCTTCCACACTAATCAGCTCATCTCCTGTCAGCCGCAGAGATGAACTCATTCATTCGGGGGTTTACAGAAGGGCTGGCAGCATAAGCAGCGGTCCCTGCTGTAAGCCTGTTAACCCTTTCAGATGGATTGCAGCGTGGGACCTGACTGAATGCCAGAAAGGTAAGGATATTGTTGCGTTTTTATTTTATTTTTATTACAGGAGAACAAGGGATTCGGAAGGATTACCAGTACAATAAAATATGGTCCAAAACTATGTGTATTTATTTCATTAAAATAATTTTTAATTAATGTGTGTGTTTTTTTAACCCTTTAATATTATAGGATTAATAATGGATAGTTGTCTAATTGACAAATCTCCATTATTAACCTGGCTTATTGTCACCTTCTAATAGCAAGGTGGCATTAACCCATTATTAACCCATTAGCCACCGCTACACTGCAATGGGAATAGACGGGCTAAGTGTCAGAAAAGGCGCATCTAATAATAGATGTGCCTTTTATGGGGTGGCTGGGGGCCAATGTTAGTAGCCAGGGGGGGCACAAAAACAATGCTCCCTCCCTAGGCTAATAATATCTGTCTTTAGTCACTGGCTTTCCCTGTCTGGCAGAGAAAATACCGCGGGAGCCCACGTATTTTTTTTTTCAACGAATTTAAACATTTAATTAACACCTACATGTATGAAATTTTGCACACATACACTCATGTAATTGTTAATGAAAACCATATATCAAACTACATGAAATGAAATGGTTTACTGTATGTAAAACGTGTCATTTCATGTCAGGTTCTGTAATGATTTTACAGAAGCCGGCAATTGATTCAGCGGCTATTATGCTATGTGGAAGTGTATGAACTATAAATATATATATATATATGTGTCACAATGACATGTGTGTTTGTGTATATATATATATATATATATATATATATATATACAGTGCCTACAAGTAGTATTCAACCCCTGCAGATTTAGCTGGTTGACACATGCGGAATTAACTTGGCATTGTGACATTTGTACTGTAGATCAGCCTGGAAGTGGGAAATGCACTGCAGCAAAAATTTTTGTTTTAATTTTTTTTTTAAAACATTAAAAGTTAATTCAGAGTGTCATTTATTATTCAACCCCTCAAACCACAAGAATTCTGTTTGGTCCCCCTAAAGTATTAAGAAGTATTTCAGGCACCAAGAATAATGAGCTTCACATGTGTGGATTAATGATCTCTTTTGCCAGCCTTTTCTGACTATTTAAGACCCTCCCCAAACTTGTGAACAGCACTCATACATGGTCAACATGGGAAAGACAAAGGAGCATTCCAAGGCCATCAGAGACAAGATCGTGGAGGGTCACAAGGCTGGCAAGGGGTACAAAACCCTTTCCAAGGAGTTGGCCCTACCTGTCTCCACTGTTGGGAGCATCATCCGTAAGTGGAAGGCTTATGGAACTACTGTTAACCTTCCACGGCCTGGACAGCCTTTGAAAGTTTCCTCCCGTGCCGAGGCCAGGCTTGTCCGAAGAGTCAAGGCTAACCCAAGGACAACAAGGAAGGAGCTCCGGGAAGATCTCATGGCAGTGGGGACATTGGTTTCAGTCAATACCATAAGTAACGTACTCCACCGCAATGGTCTCCGTTCCAGACGAGCCCGTAAGGTACCTTTACTTTCAAAGCATCATGTCAAGGCTCGTCTATAGTTTGCTCATGATCACTTGGAGGACTCTGAGACAGACTGGTTCAAGGTTCTATGGTCTGATGAGACCAAGATCGAGATCTTTGGTGCCAACCACACACGTGACGTTTGGAGACTGGATGGCACTGCATACGACCCCAAGAATACCAACCCTACAGTCAAGCATGGTGGTGGCAGCATCATGCTGTGGGGCTGTTTCTCAGCCAAGGGGCCTGGCCATCTGGTCCGCATCCATGGGAGGATGGATAGCACGGCCTACCTTGAGATTTTGGCCAAGAACCTCCGCTCCTCCATCAAGGATCTTAAGATGGGTCGTAATTTCATCTTCCAACAAGACAACGACCCAAAGCACACAGCCAAGAAAACCAAGGCCTGGTTCAAGAGGGAAAAAGTCAAGGTGTTGGAGTGGCCTAGTCAGTCTCCTGACCTAACCCAATTGAAAACTTGTGGAAGGAGCTCAAGATTAAAGTCCACATGAGACACCCAAAGAACCTAGATAACTTGGAGAAGATCTGCATGGAGGAGTGGGCCAAGATAACTCCACAGACCTGTGCCGGCCTGATCAGGTCTTATAAAAGACGATTATTAGCTGTAATTGCAAACAAGGGTTATTCCACAAAATATTAAACATAGGGGTTGTATAATAATTGACCCACACTTTTATGTTTAAAATTATTAAAATTCAACTGAGCAACATAACTTTTTGTTTTGTAAGATTTATGCTTCTGTTAATAAATCCTACTCTCGTTTGCAGTTTGAAGGCTCTAACTTATTTGCATCTTATCAAACCAGCTAAATCTGCAGGGGGTTGAATACTACTTGTAGGCACTGTATATAGTGTGTATATATGTATGTATATATATATATATATATATATATATTCTATGTGTATATATCTAGTGTTTTGTGAGCTGTCAGTGTGATTTTACAGTAGCCGGGGATGAATTGCCGGCTTTTCAAAGGACACTGGTGCGTATAAATCGGACAGCACTCGCATGGTGCGAGTGCTGTCTGATTATTTCTTGCTCCCATTGACTTGTATTGGCAAGTCTCATCCAAGAATAGCAGCAAATCGCAGCATGCAGCGATTTTTTTCTCAGGCCGGCGTCACACTGCCGAGTTTGATGCGAGTTAGTCGCACGACTTTCTCGCATCAACACCCGGCACGGCCGCCCGCTCTCGGACCCGAGTGCCCGGCGGCATAGAAATACATGCAGCCGCACACTCGGGTCCGAGAGCGGGCGGCCGTGCTGGGTGTTAATGCGAGAAAGTCGTGCGACTAACTCGCATCACACTCGGCAGTGTGACGCCAGCCTCAGTCTGATTTCGGCTGAGAAAAAGATTGCAAATGAGATGTCACCTATTGAATAACATTGGTTCGAGTGCAATCCGATTTTTAATCGGATTGCACTCGTCCGTTTTTCTCACCAGTGAGTATGAACCCTAACGGTGTAATTACCTGAAAGCCTGTAAATAAAACTCTTAACACTACTACATATGAAAAATTACTACAGCTGTTATTACTTTATTAGCTCGTGGGGATAAAGAGTTAACAGTCATTTGGCAAATCAGAGGTCACAAGTGACCACAGGGAATACAGAGTCTAAGTTTGATCACATTACTTTTGTCTCTGTTCATCCTGCTGAGCTTTGACTTTTCAATACTTGCACTTATTTATCATCCAGCCAAGCAGAATCCATGCGAGCCTATCAGTATTCACTGCAAAACTCACAAAGCTAATTGAAGTGAACGGTTAAAAAACACGTGTTCAATAAATGATTACGATGCCAGACATAGTTTACCCAACATGCATACAGATTGCAGGAAAGCCAAACCAAGAGGGGATGCAGTCAATACTTGAGAACTACTGAAATGCTAAACACGTTGTGCTCAGGAGGACATTGTTACCTAGAGTTTTACAGCAATAGACTTACAGTAGATCTATACGTCGCACACTGCTTAATTTACAGCAATTGCCTAGTATGCTTCTACTAATCGATTCTGCACAATTTATGGGCAGGAATTTGCAGACTATATACAATTTCTCCCACCATTATTATGTGGTTTTACAGCTAAATACATGGCACAGTACACAGCAGCTTATATCCTGCCAATTGTTGTAGCTGTCCATGTCTATTGATGGTTGGGTGATTACAAAAATCTAGTACTATCACATGCCCTGCAAAAAAAATCAAGAACACACGATTTAGTAAGAAAATTATGCCTTCTCGATGGCGGACCACCAAGCTGGACTCACAGTGCCTACATATCATATTTTTACAAAATCAAGACTAATATTTGTCAAATAGTTTGATCAAGTGTTTTAAATTTCATTGTAGCCATATCTCTATATACAGCTGATCTGTCACCAAATTTTAATATATAAACTACATACATTACTAAATAAATCATAGAATCATAGAATGGTAGAGTTGGAAGGGACCTCCTGGGCCTTCTGGTCCAACCCCTGCTCAAAGCAGGATTCTCTAAATCATCCCAGACAGATGTATGTCCAGCCTCTGTTTGAAGACTTCCATTGAAGGAGAACTCACCACTAGTGTTGAGCGATACGATACTGCAAATATCGGGTATCGGCCGATATTAGCTGTATCGGGCTTTCGATTCCGAGTACCGATATTTTCGTCATATCGGATACCGGAATCGGGATTGTCACTGTCACTGTCAGTGTCCGTCGGTCGGGTCTGTCACTGTCAGTGTCCGTCGGTCGGGTCTGTCAGGAGTCAGCGGCACTTACCTGGCAGAAGATCTCCGGCGGTCACGGGCTGGACTGCTTCATGGCCGCCATCATCTTTCCCCGGCGGTCACATGCAGTTTCTCGCGATAACTGCAGTGACTGCTGGGTAATCCCGGCCGTAAAGCAGTCAGTCCGATGACGTCACCGCCGGGGAAGCAGGTAATCAGCTGTGCTGCTTCGCGATGACAGGCTCTGCCTGTCATTGCGATGTAGCAGAGCTGGATCGTCGTGGGACTGTCGTTACTATGGACTGCGTCGGACAGGTGGTATACTGTTGGTTTGTTTTTTTTCTTTTTCTACAGGAGATCGATGGCGTCGCAGGAATGAGAGTACAATAAAAGAAATGAAAACTGTGTTGTCTCTTTTATTTCATTAAAATACTTTTTTCTTGCTTTGTCTTTTTTTTTATGCATTTAATAACTTTGGGATTAATAATGGATCGGTGTCTTATTGACACCTCTCCATTATTAACCGGGCTTATTGTCACCGTGCAATCAACGGTGACATTAACCCCTTATTACCCCACTTGCCACCGCTACAGGGCAGTGGGAAGAGCCGGGTAAAGTGCCACAATTGGCACATCTTTTGATGCGCCAAATGTGGGGCTGCTGTAGCCTGGTATTATCAGGCTGTTGAGGGCCAAAATCCATGGGCCTTGACAGTCTTTTAATACCAGGCCGCAGCAGTCTGCATTTTACTTGGCTGGTTAACAAAAATAGGGGGACCCCTACGCCGTTTTTTTTTCGAGGGGATCTCCTATTTTTGTTAATCAGCCAAGATATGCAGACTGCTGTGGCCTGGTATTATCAGGCTGGCAAGGTCCATGGATCTTGGCTCCTTAACAGCCTGAAAATCCAGGCCTCAGCGGTCAGCTTCATCTGGCTGGTTAACAAAAATAGGGGGGACCCCACGCCAATTTTTTTCGAGGGGATCCCCTATTTTTGTTAATCAGCCAAGATATGCAGACTGCTGTGGCCTGGTATTATCAGGCTGGCAAGGTCCATGGATCTTGGCTCCTTAACAGCCTGAAAATCCAGGCCTCAGCGGTCTGCTTCATCTGGCTGGTTAACAAAAATAGGGGGGACCCCACGCCAATTTTTTTCGAGGGGATCCCCTATTTTTGTTAATCAGTTCCCTCTGACGTCACTGATTGTGTCCCTGGCTGACCTGAAGTGAAAGTGGAAAGCAATCAATTAAGCTTTCCACTTCCTCTCCTGTCAGCCAGGAGAGGAACTCATTCATTTGGGGGTTTACTGTGAGGCTGCAGCATTAGCTGCGGTCCCTGCAGTAAACATTAACCCTTTCTGAAGGATTACACCGTGGGACCTGACTGTGCATGGGATAGGTAAGAATAATTTTACTTTTTTATTTTATTTTTATTACAGGAAATGGTTTTTGCAGTCAAATAAAAGATGGTCAAAAACATGTGTCTTTATTTCATTAAAATGATTTTTAATTAAAGTGTGTGTGTTTTATTTTTATTTCATGCAATAGGATTAATAATTGACAGTTGTCTAATTGACAGCTCTCAATTATTAACCTGGCTTAAGGTCACCTTTCAATTGCAATGTGGCTTTAACCCCATATTAACCCATTCGCCACCGCTACAGGGCAATGGGAATAGACGGGCAAAGTGCCAGAAAGGGCAAATCTAATTATAGATTTGTCTTTTCTGGGGTGTCTGGGGCAGATGTTAGTAGCCAGGGGGGGCCAAAAATAATGGTCCCTCTCTGGGCTATTATTATCTGCCCCCATTCGCTGGCTTTCTCTGTCTGGTTGCGAAAATAGGGCGGGAGCCCACGCATTTTTTTTAAACAATTTTACACCTCATATATATATATATATATATATATATACATGTCATTGAATTTGTGACACATATATATATATTTATATTTATAGTTCATACACTTCTACATAGTATAATAGCCGCTAATTCAATTGCAGGCTTTTGTGAAAATGCAGAACCCGACATGAAATGACACTTGGTGTACATAGGGTTAACCATGTCTTTTCATGTCCTTTGCTATCTGATTTGCACAAACAATTACATTAGTCTATGTGTGCAAAATTTCACACCTGTAGGGGTTAATTAAAGGTGTAAATTCGTAGCAAAAAAGTCCGTTTTTTTTACAACGAATTTACACCTTTAATTAACCCCTACAGGTGTGAAATTTTGCACACATAGACTGATGTAATTGTTTGTGCAAATCAGATAGCAAAGGACATGAAAAGACATGGTTAACCCTATGTACACCAAGTGTCATTTCATGTCGGGTGCTTCTGTCTTTTCACAGAAGCCGGCTTTACCCGGCAATTGAATCAGAGGCTATTTTACTATGTAGAAGTGTATAAACTATACATATATGTATATATATATATATGTCACAATGACATGTATATATATATATATATATATATATATATATGTATTCTATGTGTGTATATTTAGTGTTTACAAGGAAATAAAGGTTTTTTTTAGTTGCGATATTTTGTTCCCATAGACTTACATGGGACTTCCGGTATCGGAATCGGATATCGCCGATATTTAGTGATATCGGCGATACCATTCCGATCCGATATTTTTAGATATCGAGCAGTATCGCTAACACTACTCACCACCTCTCGTGGCAGCCTGTTCCACTCATTGATCACCCTAACTGTCAAAAAGTTTTTTCTCATATCTAATCTGTGTCTCCTGTCATTCAGTTTCATCCCATTGCTTCTAGTCTTTCCTTGTGCAAATGAGAATAAAGATGATCCTTCTACAATGTGACAGCCCTTGAGATATTTGTAGAGAGCTATTAAGTCTCCTCTCAGTCTTCTTTTTTGCAAGCTAAACATTCCCAAATCCTGCAACCGTTCCTCATAGGACATGGTTTGCAGACCGGTCACCATTCTGGTGGCTCTTCTCTGAACTTGCTCCAGTTTGTTGATGTCTTTTTTAAAATGTGGTGCCCAAAACTGGACACAGTATTCCAGATGAGGTCTGACCAAAGAGGAGTAGAGGGCAATAATGACTTCATGTGATCTAGACTTCAATATTATCAGTATTCTGTATTTACTTTGTTAATCCATCTAAGAAAGTTTAACTCAGTCTCTAACAACCCAGCCTGATTGAAAACTACTCATTTTGCCTCCTGCTGCTGAGATCTCACATCGCTCAGTACAATCTGCAGCTGTCAGTCTGGTGGGGTGGGCCAAGGTAAGCTATTTAATTCTACAGGGTGGGCCATTTATATGGATACACCTAAATAAAATGGGAATGGTTGGTGATACCAACTTCCTGTTTGTGGCACATTAGTATATGGGAGGGGGAAAACTTTTCAAGATGGGTGATGACCATGGCGGTCATTTTGAAGTCAGCCATTTTGGATCCAACTTTATTTTTTTCAATGGGAAGAGGGTCATGTGACACATCAAATGTATTGAGAATTTCTCAAGAAAAACAATTGCGAGATTGGTTTTAACGTAACTTTATTCTTTCATGAGTTATTTACAAGTTTATGACCACTTATAAAATGTGTTCAAAGTGCTGCCCATTGCGTTGGATTGTCAATGCAACCCTCTTCTCCCACTCTTGACACACTGATAGCAACACCGCAGAAGAAATGCTAGCACAGGCTTCCAGTATCCGTTATTTCAGATGCTGCACATCTCGTATCTTCACAGCATAGACAACTGCCTTCAGATGACCCCAAAGATAAAAGTCTAATGGGGTCAGATCAGATTGGGAGTCCTTGGTGGCCATTCAACTGGCAGACGATGACCAATCTATATTAATGGCCCACCCTGTATATCTGGACTCCTCTTAATATCAGGCTTGTACAGTCATTCTGACATGGATTTTCAAAATACATACATTATTTTCATCAGGTGTTAGAAATGGCAAGCTGTATACTGCAATGATTGTGTTAGTTATCACATGTTTTTTTACTAATCTTAATTGACGCATGTAATCTGCGTATAGTACTTCAAAGATTTGCATTTCATTCACTGAGTTTTAACACTGATATATTAATATCTAGGTAAAAAGGAAGTACATGAAAAATAAAGATAAAAAGTTATATTTTATTGTTTTCAATATTAATTAATTTACTTACAAATAAAACAAGAAAAGTGCAGGATATGAAGAGAAATATAGAAGAGGGACATAATTTTATGGTATACCACACAGGATAGATACACAATTAAAAAATGTATTTGTCAAAAATATTTATATATATAGTTACACTCCATCAGGCAGTATAAGGCTAGACAATAATTATATATAATGTGAATGCTACCTAAAGAGCATGCTGCTAAATACCTTAATCTAAACTTGGAACCGTATTAGGAGAAAATATATGAAAAGGGTGAGTATTTTTATGCAATAAGGCAAAAAAGGGTACTAGACTGATCGGTTTGAACAGATATATATATATAATATATATATATATTATATATATATATATATACAGTCATATGAAAAAGTTTGGGCACCCCTATTAATCTTAAGCTTAATGTTTTATAAAAATTGGTGTTTTTGCAACAGCTATTTCAGTTTGATATATCTAATAACTATTGGACACAGTAATGTTTCTGCCTTGAAATGAGGTTTATTGTACTAACAGAAAATGTGCAATCTGCATCCAAACAAAATTTGACAGGTGCATAAGTATGGGCACCTCACCAGAAAAGTGACATTAATATTTAGTAGATCCTCCTTTTGCAAAAATAACAGCCTCTAGTCGCTTCCTGCAGCTTTTAATGAGTTCCTGGATCCTGGATGAAGGTATTTTTGACCATTCCTCTTTACAAAACAATTCCAGTTCAGTTAAGTTTGATGGTCGCCGAGCATGGACAGCCCTCTTCAAATGATCCCACAGATGTTCAATGATATTCAGGTCTGGGCACTGGGATGGCCATTCCAGAACATTGTAATTGTTCCTCTGCATGAATGCCTGAGTAGATTTGGAGCGGTGTTTTCGATCATTGTCTTGCTGAAAGATCCATCCCCTGCGTAACTTCAACTTTGTCACTGATTCTTGAAAATTATTGTCAAGAATCTGCTGATACTGAGTGGAATCCATGCATCCTCAACTTTAACAAGATTCCCGGTGCCGGCATTGGCCACACAGCCCCAAAGCATGATGGAACCTCCACCAAATTTTACTGTGGGTAGCAAGTGTTTATCTTGGAATGCTGTGTTTTTTTGACGCCATGCATAACGCCTTTTTGTATAACCAAACAACTCAATCTTGGTTTCATCTGTCCACAGGACCTTCTTCCAAAAAGAAATTGGCTTCTCCAAATATGCTTTTGCATACCTCAGCCGATTCTGTTTGTGGCGTGCTTGCAGAAACGGTTTCTTTCGTATCACTCTCCCATACAGCTTATCCTTGTGCAAAGTGCGTTGTATAGTTGACCGATGCACAGTGACACCATCTGCAGCAAGTTGATGCTGCAGCTCTCTGGAGGTGGTCTGAGGCTTGTCCTTGACTGATCTCACCATTCTTCTTCTCTGCCTTTCTGATGTTTTTCTTGGCCTGCCACTTCTGGCCTTAACAAGAACTGTCCCTGTGTTCTTCCATTTCCTTACTATGCTCCTCGCAGTGGAAACTGACAGACTAAATCTGAGACAGCTGTTTGTATCCTTCCCCTGAACAACTATGTTGAATAATCTTTGTTTTCAGATCATTTGACAGTTGTTTTTAGGAGCCCATGATGCCACTCTTAAGAGGAGATTCAAACAGGGGAACAACTTGCAAGTGGCCACTTTAAGTAGCTTTTCTCATGATTGCATACACCTGGCTATGAAGTTCAAAGCTCAATGAGGTTACAAAACCAAAAAAAGTGCTTTAGTAAGTCAGTAAAAAGTAGGTAGGAGTATTTAAAACAAGAAAATGATAAGGGTGCCCATACTTATGCACCTGTCAAATTTTGTTTGGATGCAGATTGCACATTTTCTGTTAGTACAATAAACCTCATTTCAAGGCAGAAACATTACTGTGTCCAATAGTTACTAGATATATCAAACTGAAACAGCTGTTGCAAAAACACCAATTTTTATAAAACATTAAGCATAAGATTAATAGGGGTGCCCAAACTTTTTCATATGACTGTATGTAGAGTCTCATAAATGCTGCTATATAAGCATGTTGATATAATCACAGTGGAGGTGCAGTCTGGTAAGATATCAATCACTCAGTTGGTGCTATACCGCAAAAATGCAAAAGCCAAATCCGTGAGAAAGGGTTAAACAATGATGGTATTAATACATATTGTACCTCTTTTGCACAATATTGCACAATCCCAGTGGGTACAATGGCGTCCCTCTGCCCCGAGGAGCATTTTGCTTTGCTTCTTCGGGAGGCGTTTTCATTTAGTTTACTAGGATGCAGTGTTATGTCCAACCTCGATTGTCATGTCAGAGAGGGTATACAATGCAACCAGTGAATTTAACGAAAAAAGATTGGTTTGGTACCGTGTTAGCCAGTAGAAAAAAACATATAGAGTGCTTTCAGTGGTAGAAGCAAAATAGGAATCTTGTGGGTATGATACCTTTTAATGGCTAACAAAATATAGTTTAAGATATTAGAGGGCGAGCTTTCGAGACTGCTTACGTCTCTTCATCAGGCTGGTGTAACAAAATATTTGAAGAAACACAATTATATACAGTGAAAAGCACAGGGATGGTGTGATGCATGGACATTTAAATAAACAAACACTGAAATAAACAAACACTGAGCTTAAAGAGAGAATCCTTAATTAGGTAAGATAAGATAAGTGGTGTGAAAGTTTTATGGACCCCATATGCATGTGAGATCAAAGGACTGGTGGTGTCTCCATTGTTTTTGGAGGAAGTTGCTCAGATTTGGTAATGGGCCATGAATCCTCCTGACAGATTGAGTCCTGTGTGAACAGAATCAAAGATGTTAATGAATTTGCTTTCCCAAACTCTGCGATGTTTTTGCGATTGGAAATTGCCTTTCAAAATGACAATTTTCATATTGTCTATGTTGTGTCCTGGACCACAGAAATGTTTAGCCACTGGTAGATGGTTTTTTTTGTCTATAATCGTATGACGATGAGACCTCATCCTTGCTCTCAGTCTTTGTCCTGTTTCTCCAACATAGAGGCCACCCACAGGACATATATTGCATATATATACAGGACACTACAGACCTGCTAAATAAGCTATCCACGATAGTTTCCCTCCCCGACAGCACCATCTTAGCCACGATGGATGTCGAATCCTTATATTCTAACATCCCACACGAAGATGGACTAACTGCCTGCCGAATGTTTCTTGAGGCCAATGGGATCCCGTCCGAGTCTGTAATAACACTCACCAGATTCATCCTCACACACAACTTTTTCTCTTTCGGTGAGGAGCTATATCTACAACGCACCGGCACAGCTATGGGAAGTAAAATGGCACCCCAGTATGCCAACCTCTTCATGGCTAAACTGGAAAATGACTTCTTAACATCCTGCTCCATCAAACCATTTGCCTATTTCCGTTACATTGATGACATCTTAGTAGTCTGGACTGAGTCCGAACAAGAACTTCTAGATTTCCATGACAAATTCAACAAATTTCATCCTACCATAAACTTGACATTTGACCACTCAAAAACAAAAATAAACTTCCTAGACACCACCATAAAAGTCCAAAATGGTTCGTTCCAAACATCAGTGTATCGGAAACCAATTGACCGTCCCACATACCTCAGATGGGACAGCTTCCATCCTAAACACATTAAAAAGTCCATTGTCTACAGCCAGGCCCTCAGATATAACCGTATCTGTTCCAGTCCTAAGGACAGGGATAAACACCTAACCCAACTTAAAATGTCATTTTTAATTCAAGGTTACCATCCCACCTCCATTGATGACCAGATCATTAGGGCCACAAGGATCCCTAGAAGTCAATTACTTCAATACAGGAATAGAGAAGAAAATCACCGTGTACCTCTGGTAGTGACCTACAACCCACAGCTTGAAATACTGAGAAAAACGGCTAAAAAACTTCACCATATACTACACAAGGATGACCAGTTAAAAATATTATTCAAAGACCCCCCCTTGCTGTGTTACAGGCAACCTCCAAATTTTAGAAACATCATGATCCGAAGTTCAATGCCCTCAGATTCACCAAGAGGGACCTATCCTTGCAATGGGAGAAGATGCAAAACTTGCAGTCATACAGAGACCAACGACAAGATCCAAGTTCCCAACACACAGCAAAACTATAAGATCCCCGGGACATTCACATGTTCCTCCTCTAATGTGGTATATTTAATTCTATGCAATATATGTCCTGTGGGTGGCCTCTATGTTGGAGAAACAGGACAGAGACTGAGAGCAAGGATGAGGTCTCATCGTCATACGATTACAGACAAAAAAACCCATCTACCAGTGGCTAATCACTTCCTGACGAAGATCGGCGAAACGCTCGTTGAGACGGCAGGCTGGGGCTGGAATCCTGTCCCGATGTAAGTTACTTTCCTTTAGAGCACGGACATTTTTTACTTTTTATATTCCGCTATATGCGGTACTTAACTCTCTTGATGTGCCTATATATATACATTACGGCTGGCTCACAGATATTCCCTTCAGGGCCATGTATAGATGTGACGGCATTTTGCCCATGTGACTAATTTCCCTGATTGTGATTCAGCTATTTCCGCTAGTGCCTCAACTTACTATGCTTGATTCAGTGTCATAGCGATTTTCACTCAGCGCTATATGGGGTACTATTTAGTGGGCAGTTCTTACATCAAGGTTATTGTATTAGCTTGATTTTTGTTCATACTAATGTTTATAGTGGCTCTAAATATTTTACTGCTATTGTTCTATGCAAGCATGTATTAATGAAGAAAAAATATATATGTTTCTTAAACCATTTTTGGTTCTAATATGTATGTAACTTACAATTAGGTGCAAGTATATTCCTTATCCCCTTTTTCCTGCTTAGTTGGTGGTATCTCTGCTAATGTTTCTGTATTTTCATTGTTATTTATTTATAATAAAATTTGTATTTGCTATACTGAAAAAGCTCTGGTCCCTTTGCTTGTTTGTTTGGCTTATAGGGATATATTGTGATATTATTGTATTTTGAGCTTTCTGAATTACCGTTTATTTGGGATTTTTTGTACTCTCTAAGCTTCAGCTTCTAGTCTCCCATGGAGACTATTGAAGCATGCAAAAAGTTAAACAAAAAATGTTATTAAAAATATTAAAAAATGAAACAAATAAAAGTTCAAATGACTACCCTTTCACCCCATTCAAAATAAAACATTAAAAAAATCAAATATACACATATTTGGTATTGCAGTATTCAGAAACAGACAATCTATCAATATAAAAAAAGAATTAACCTGATCGCTAAACGGCATAAAGAGAAAAAAAACAAAACACCAGAATTACGTTTTATGATCGCTGCTACATTGCAATAAAATGCAATAATGGGTGAACAAAAGATCGTATTTACACCAACATTGTATCAATATAAATGGCAGCTTGGTATGCAAAAAATTAGCCCAAAATATAGAAAAATGGAGAAGCTACAGGTCTCGGAAAATGGCACTTTTTTTTATGAAAGTTTGGATTTTTTTTTCATTACTTAAATAAAAAAGAACCTAGACATGTTTGGTGTCTATGAACTCATAATGATCTGGAGAAACATAATGACAAGTCAGTTTTAGCATTTAGTGATGGTAAAAAAAAACTCCAACCAATAACTGTGGAATTACACTTTTTTTTTTGCAATTTCACCGCACTTGGAATTTGTTTCCAGTTATCCAGTACACGCTATGTGATATTTTTTGGACTGCTTGTGGAAAAGCCTTTGCTTCATTAAGCCGGTTTCACACGTCCATTTATTTCCAGTAGATGAAAAATCGATACCGGAGATATCCATGTCCATGTGTGTAATACTTACAGCACACGTGTGGCAAGTGCGTGCTGCCCGTGTGCCGCATCAGTACCACACAGATGGCCGCTGGGGAAGAAGTGCTACAGTAAGTGCTGTTCCCCGGCGCCGGGTCCTGAAGACGGCTCTCATCATTCTCCCCTGCCAGCGATCAGTGCGAGCAGGGGAAAATGATGAGAGTTATATTAAAGTCAGAACAATGACAGCAGGTGGGGGATCTTGGGACTATTACTCCCATCATCTGACACCTGCTACCGCTAATAACAGTGACAGCAGGAGCAGATGAACGGGGTATTCCTACCACGCAGCCTGCAATATAACTAAGTAAATGAATGAAAAACCCAGCGTGGGTTCCACTCTATTTTCTTTAACCAACCAGGCAAAACTCACAGCTGGGGGCTGCAACCTTCACCTGTCAGCTTCAGCAAGGTTGGTTATCAAGAATAGAGGGGTCCCCATGCTGTTTTTTCAATTATTTAAATAAATAATTAAAATAACGGCATTGGGTCCCCCCATTTTTGACAACCAGCCTTGCCAAAGCTCACACCAGGGGGCAGGTATTCTCAAGGTGGTAAGGGGCCATGGATATTGACCCCCCAGCCTATAAACAGCAGCCCACAGACACCCAGGAAAGGCGCATCTATTAGATGCGCCAATTCTGATGCTTTGACCGGCTCTTACCACTTGCCCTGTAGCAGTGGCAAGTGGGGTAATATTTGTGGGGTTGATGTCACCTTTGTACTGTCAGGTGACATCAAGCCCATGGCTTAGTAATGGAAAGGTGTTTATAAGACACCCATTCATTACTAATCCTATAGTTATATGGCAAATAAAGACACAGCCAGAATAACGTCCTTTATTTGAAATAAGACTAAACACAGTTTTCTATTTTTATTTAAATGCCTAATTCCAGCAAAGCCCTTGATCTCCTGTAATAAAAGTAAAATAAAAAAACAACAATATACCATACCTGTACATTGTTCTGTCCCACGCCGTAATCCATGTCTGGGGTTTAAATAGTTGCCAAGATACGACCGTCCTGGCTGAGAACCACTGATGAATGAGCTGCTGCGATCACAGCATCATTGGCCAGCGGTGACTTCATAGAGGTTCCCAGCTGGCCTGAACTGTGGTGACCTCAGGACTGTGGGAAAAAGTTAGTGATAAGGTCAACGCAGTTCAGGCTGGCTGGGAACCTCGATGATGTCACCGCTGGTCAATGATGCTACACTCGCAGCACCTCATTCACCAGGTTCTCAGCCAGGACGGTTGCATCTTGGCACCGTCCAGGTTGAAAACTATTTAGCCCCCAGACATGGATTATGGCATGTGACAGAACGATAGACAGGTATGGTGTATTGTGGTTTTTTTATTTTACTTTTATTACAGGAGATCGAGGGCTTCGCTGGAATTAGGCTATGTGCACACGTTGCGGAATTGCCATGGAAATTTCCGCAGCAATTCCGCACCTCCCTGCCGTGGGAAATCCGCATATTATAGGTATGCGTATTCCCGCTAAACACTAGCGTTTTGCAAGCGGAATTAGCTTGCAGAACGCTAGCGTTTTACAAGCGATCTGACAGGTTGGTCACACGACAAGTATTCAAGCAGCTGACAGCACTCGGGAGTTAGCACGGATGCACGTTCAGGCGTTCAGGGATCCAAATGAACAACAGTCCAACGAAAAAATAGGAACAGCATCCAATCCAGGTGAAGTATAACAAGTCTTTATTCAGCCACCATAAAATACGACGTTTCGGCCATTTTCAGGCCTTTATCAAGTATACAAAAACAGGCAAAATGGTGTCCTTAAATGGTGTGGAGGAGCCAATCACCATCCAGGAACCGCCCATAATACAAATAGACATATATACAGAATATACAACGATAATTAATTTAAAACAGTGATCAAAGCTCAAAATAGTGACATCATAGAAAAATACAACAATGTTATAATTGTGCATGTAATATGCTGTAGATTACCCCATATAAACAATATCACCATTTAGTCTGCCAATCGATGATCTGTTACTGCACACTCCCATTCTGGTGCTGCACCAATCATGTACTCACTAGCAGCAGCGTCCTCCATATCCAATCAGTGTCAGTTCAGCAGCGCTTAGTCAGAGCACTTGTCCAATAGCCCACAGGATAACAAATCGGGAGGCACACCTAACTCACTCCCCACTGTGTAGGTAAACAAAGGCACATGTTCAGAAGTCATCATAGCAAACGCCCAGTGGATCATGTGAACACCAGCGTCATCAGACACCCAGTCACATGACCGCAAGCATCATCCGAGGTCTAATCACATGATAGTCCCATCATAAGCCTCTATTCCAGGCTAAAAACACTAAAATAGCGCGCGATCACCGGCATCATCCGACACCTGAAAAAAGAACACGCATGCACAATAAACTCTATCATTATTTATACTACTCCAGATATGTCATCAGAAAACCTGCAGGTCACATGATCGTCAGTATTGGCATACTGTAAGCAAGAGACCGCACATGCGGATCTATATAGAATGGAAGATTAACAATATAGCAGACGCCTAAAGAAATATATAAAATATCTACAAAATAAATGATGTCATCAGGAACCATTAAGTCACCACTCCGATCACTCCAGATAATAATCCTACGAAAACAACAAACATAAGTAAAATATATATCTAAAAACAAACACAGAATATAGATGCAAAAATTACCTAGCACAAATATGCAAATTATATTCGATATTCAACCCCTTTGGTTGCAATGTCTCCAAAACGGAGATCCACCGGAGTTCTTTCTGTTTAAGCAACTTAATCCTGTCGCCACGTCTCCTGAGGGGTGGAACTCCGTCAATAACTCTAAATCTCAGCTGACTGACCAAGTGTCCACATTCTACAAAGTGCTTAGATACCGGCAGTTCCATCATCTTCGTCCTGATAGTACTTTTGTGTTTACTTATTCTAGCCTTAACCTCCATCGTTGTCTCGCCTATGTCCACACGGACACACGAGCATATAGATTATAAAGCTAGATTTCCCACGGCAGGGAGGTGCGGAATTGCCATGGAAATTTCCGCAGCAATTCCGCACCTCCCTGCCGTGGGAAATCCGCATATTATAGGTATGCGTATTCCCGCTAAACACTAGCGTTTTGCAAGCGGAATTAGCTTGCAGAACGCTAGCGTTTTACAAGCGATCTGACAGGTTGGTCACACGAGTCAAACAAGTGTTTGACTCGTGTGACCAATTTTTTACTATTGATGCCGCCTATGTCGCATCAATAGTAAAAATATCTAATGTAAAAATAATAAAAAAAATAATAAATAGTGATATTCTCACCTTCCGGCGGCCCCCGCAGCTTTCCCGCCTCTCAGCGACGCTCCCGGCAAGTTCCGTTCCCAGGCGTCCTTTGCGGCAATCATCCCGATGACGTAGCATCTCGCGAGACCGCTACGTCATCTGGGTGATCTCGCAATGCACTCCTGGGAACGCGATTGGCGGGAGCATCGCTGAGAGGCGGGAAAGCTGCGTGGGACGCCGGAAGGTGAGAATATCATTATTTTTTATTTTAATTATTGTTTTTACATGGATATGGTACCCAGGGCCTGGAGGAGAGTCTCCTCTCCTCCAGACCATGGGTACCATCCGCACATGAACCGCTTACTTTCTGCATGGTGGGCACAGCCACATGCAGAAAGTAAGCGGTTCAATGCATTCCTATGGCAGCGGAATCGCCGCGATTCCGCAAAAAAGAATGAGCATGCTGCGGATTCTCCCGCGATGCGATTCCGCCGCGGAAAAACCCGCAGCATGTGCACAGCATTGCAGAATCTCATAGGCCTTAATGAGTTGTATTGTGTAAGCGGTTTTGCCGCGGTTTCGCAGCGTTTCCGCCGCGAAAAAACCGCTGCAAAATCGCTAAAAAACCGCAACGTGTGCACATAGCCTCAGGCGAGGTCGTAAGTATGGTTTAATTGAGAATACTAAAGGTGTCTGTGTCATTTTTTCAATTAAAGGACCTTATTCTGGCTGTGTATTTATTTACCATATAACAATAGGATTAGTAATGTCTTATAGACACCTCTCCATTACTAAGACGTGGGCTTGATGTCACCTGACAACAGAAAGTTGACATCAATCCCACAAATATTACCCCACTTGCTACTGCTGCAGGGCAAGTGGGAAGAGCCGGGCAAAGCGCCAGAATTGGTG
Source organism: Oophaga sylvatica (assembly GCA_033576555.1). Classification (NCBI taxonomy): domain Eukaryota; kingdom Metazoa; phylum Chordata; class Amphibia; order Anura; family Dendrobatidae; genus Oophaga; species Oophaga sylvatica. The sequence continues at coordinate 453,966,899 of JARQOD010000004.1, read as the reverse complement.
ATGCACCTTTTCTGGGCAGCTGTGGCTGCTGTTTTTAGGCTGGGGAAGCAATATCCATGGCCCCTTACCAGCTTGAGAATACCAGCCCCCAGGTGTGAGCTTTAGCAAGGCTGGTTGTCAAAAATTGGGGGACCCCATGCCGTTTTTTAAATTATTTATTTAAATAATTAAAATACAGCGTGGGGACCCCTTTATTCTTGATAACCATTGCCAACCTTGCTGAAACTGACATCTGAGGGTTGCAGCCCCCAGCTGTGAGTTTTGCCTGGTTGGTTAAAGAAAATAGGAGGATCCCACACCAGGTTTTTCATTCATTTATTTAGTTATATCACAGGTGGCGGGGGAGGAATACCTCAATCATCCACTCCTGCTGTCACTGTTATTAGCGGCAGCAGGTTTCGGATGATGGGAGTAATAGTCCCAAAAGCCACCACCTGCTGTCATCGTTCTGACTTTAATATAACTCTCATCATTCTTTTCTGCTCACGCTGATCGATGGCGGAGCAGGGGAGAATGATGAGAACCGTCTTCAGCACCCGCAGCTGGGGAACAGCGCTTACTGTAGCACTTCATCCCCGGTGCCAATGCGAGTCACACGGATTACATCAATGTGTGATCTCCATGTGTAGGACGTTTTGCCGTCTATGCTGACGGTAAAAAACGGACATGTCTACTTGTGTTGTACACGGACACACAGTCCATGAAAACACACTGACATGCACAGACCCATCCATTCAGGTCTACATATGTCAGTGTCTACCGTACGTGTGAAAATGGCACCACACGTGCCAGAGACACGGATGTGTGAAAGAGGCCTTATTCAAAGTGCTGAGACGTTTAAACTTCCCAAAGAGGGATATCTTCTACACCAGTTGTGTGAAAATGAGTTGGATTCTTCTGTGTGCATTGTCCATGTTTAAACAATAAAGCAGTGGAATATGTGAAATTGCTGTATGTGGTTAAGTACCATATATTACCATATATTTTCCCTTAGCCAAATAGGTTGAGGTCACCTGGAGATTAAAAAGGCTGTTTGCATTACCAAGCTCAAATTCAAGTTAAATTGACTCTAGGGGCTCTCAGAGTGTTATACTCATATTTTCCAATCAATTAGAGGCTTTGTGTTGCGATTAGCAAAAAATGTAGTCACAGAAAATCTATTTTTTGGGGAAAATGCGGAAAAGTCGGCAAATTTGAATTTCAAAATATCAGCTCATCACTTCTATTCAACACTATATAGTATATATTGTATGTAGTGTGCAATCTGGTGACAAGTCACCTTTAAAAAGATTGGCCGACCACATACTCAGAATTGTGTAAAATATTAAAACATGTATTCTTTCCTTACCATTCTCCCACTACTACTGTTCCAATATTCTTTTTGGGCAGACATGTGACCAATCTATTGCTGTAACAGCCATAATTACAGACACTGGTGGAGAACCTGGGTTCTGATGAGTCAGGAGCTTAGGGGATTGATATGGTAATTTTTGACTTTTTACACTGCATTAATCCCTTCCTTATGAGGCTATTTTCTGTTTCTTTTTCCTCCCTTCCTCTATAAGTTTTTCCACTTTTCTGTTAATATAGCCTTATGAGCAGCGTCGGACTGAGGCACCAGGACACCGGAGAATCCTCCGGTGGGCCCGGGCCCCCAGCTCCTTCATTAGTGCCTGCCCTACTTGCTAATAGCGTGTGCAGAGCGGTGCACACTTTCTTGTATAGCCGGCAGCGGCTGCTGCACAAGTGATGTGAAGTACAGGAGCAGCTCCTTCACATCACCTGCCGGCTTCTATCTGCCCGGAGAGCTGTGTGTGCCGACCCTCACTGCAGCCAGCACAGTCAGAGGCACAGCTGACCGTGAGGCTGAGTGTGAGAGGAGACACACGCACACAACAGCTGACACGCAGTCACCTGTTTGCTGTGCTGCATCTCTTGGCTCCTCTTCCACAAAGCCCTGCACAGCAATGGAAACGCTGATTGGCTGCAATTCAGCCAATCAGCGTTAGTTTTCTTTGTGTGTCCTCACAGAACAGCTCAGGCAAGGAGCTGTGCTGTGATTGGTCGAAGTCTTGCTAAAGCAGCACAGCCATATATTCTACAGAGGAGCAGAGGGAGTCTGATGGCTGCAGTGTGACTGTAAGGAAATATACAATGAGCCTGCAGCCTGACTAGTTTTCCAGCCAGTGGGGCAGTTAGGGATGGGGGCCCCTCATGCAACCTAAAGGTGACAGGGGAGGGGGCCCACAGTTATATTCTAACTTCCTGTGGGCCCCCTCCCCATTATGTCAGCCACCTCTATTATACTGTGGGTCCCCTTTTCCCCCTCTGAGCAGGCCCACAGGAAAATAGAGGTGAACCAGTGGGGGAGGGGGCCCACAGAAAATAGGGTGACACAGTGGGGGAGGGGGCCCACAGGAAAATAGAGGTGAACCAGTGGGGGAGGGGGCCCACAGAATATAGGGTGACACAGTGGGGGAGGGGGCCCACAAGAAAATAGAGGTGAACCAGTGGGGAGGGGGCCCACAGAATATAGGGTGACACAGTGGGGGAGGGGGCCCACAGGAAAATAGAGGAGAGACAGTGGGGGAGGGGGCCCTAGAATAGAGGGTAACACAGTGGGGGAGGGGGCCCACTGGAAAATAGAGGTGACACAGTGGGGGAGGAGGCCCACAGGATATTGGGTGACACAGTGGGGGAGGGGCCCACAGGAAAATAGAGGTGAGACAGTGGGGGAGGGGGCCCTAGAATAGAGGGTGACACAGTGGGGGAGGAGGCCCACAGGATATTGGGTGACACAGTGGGAAAGGGGTCACTCAGAATTTAACACTTTTACGGCATCCATCTTATATGTATGGCACATGTTAAATGCCACTGTCAATCTCTGACAGCAGCATATCACACGTGCCAACATGCGTGCACATCATTCACTCACTCACTCATCGGCGTGCCCATGACGTGATCGTGGGTCCCCGAAGGGTTGTCATGACAGCCGGGGGTCAGCTTCCTGTGGCAAGGCTTCAAAGGAGATGGTGATTTCTGCTATATGCAGCGATGCTGTGGCATCACTGTATATAATAGCACATGCAATCGGATGATCGCGTCTTCATGTCCCCTAAGGAGGCTC
>JARQOD010000004.1:453818772-453963672 GCA_033576555.1 Oophaga sylvatica | reverse complement strand
CCCGGGTGGAATGTGCCCTCAGCTTCTCCGGTGCCGGCTTCCCTTTCGAAGAGTATGCTAAAGAAATGGCTTCCCTTATCCATCTAGCTAGTGTGACTTTAGATACTCTACAGCCCTTCCTAGGGCCTTGGAAGGAGACAAATAAGGCGTCATCCTTTTTCCAGGAGTTAGTAACCGTCAAACTCTAAGAGACATCTCTTCACGTCCAGTGTACAGAGTTTCTGTTCTTTCTGGTTGGTTGGATTGGGTAGAAAGGAGGGTAAAACTATCTCCTGAGTTCTATGAAAGGTGGAAGCTACCTTAGGCAAGTATGCTGGATCAGTTCTGAGTATTACTCTGTCTTCCTGAAACTGTGTATAAGGAGGTATTCTGGATAGTGCCTGAATGTCTCCGACTCTTCGCGCTGATGTTAATGCCACTAAGAAAGCCACTTTCATGGAAAGAGTTTTTATTGAGGCATTCGTAATGGGCTCAAAAGGGGGCTCTGTCATGGCCGTAAGAACTAGGTTCAAGTCCCAGGGCATAAACCTATTTCTAACTATAGGTCTGGATCTAGCAGCTGCTTTAATAAACCTACTGATCCAGTAGTTTCTAGCAATCTCGCCATTAAAAAGAGCTCCCAGGGCGGCAACCTGTACCTTAAGGGTACTAGTGGAAAGACCCATATCTAGACCTTTCTGTAGGAACTCTAGGATTTGGGCTATCGGGACTGAATCCCGAACTTTAAATGTCGGGTTCTGTAAGAATTTTCTCCAGATTCTGGCATAGATTTTTGTTGTAATTTCCTTTCTGCTTTTAAGAAGGGTATTAACCAAAGCTAGAGAAAACCCCTTTTCCATTAGTAGTGACCGCTCAAAATCCATGCCGTTAGATGTAGACCAGTCACTTGAGGATGGTATACTGGGCCCTGGGATAGGAGATCCGGGATGTCTGGGAGGATCCATGGATCGGCCATTGACATGGCTCTGAGACTCGAGAACCAAGTTCTCCTGGGCCAAAAGGGAGCAATCAGTATTATTTTTGCTTTGTCTTTCCTGATTTTCCTGATCACTAGGGGAATCATGGCCAGAGGAGGAAAGGCGTAAATTAGCGCAAAGTCCCACTTTATCAGAAAAGCGTCTACCGCTAGTGGACCCTCTGGGATTTAGGAGCAGAATTGTTTCACCCTTCTGTTCTTTCTGGTGGCAAAGAGATCCACATCTGGATGACCCCATTTCTCCGCGATTTGGTCGAAGATAGCCTTTTTTAGAGACCACTCTCCTTGTCTCAGAAGGTTGCGACTTAGGTTGTCAGCAGTGACGTTTTCCTTTCCCCTTACGTGTAGCGCTGTTATAGATAGACAATGTCTTTCTGCCATGAGGAACAGGCGCTCTGCTACTTACATGCGGGGTTTGGACCGAGTGCCGCCCTGATGATTTATATATGACACTGCGACCTGATTGTCGGACAGAATCCGCACATGATGACCCTGTAGATAAATAAGGAGTGTTTTTACTGCTTGTTCCACCGCCGACAATTCTTTTAGGTTAGAGGACATGTCCACCTGGTGTTGATCCCACTGGCCCTGTATCATACAATCACCCATATGAGCCCCCCCACCCCGTGGGGCTTGCATCTGTGGTGATTACTCGGGTTATATTGTACTCCCAGGCCACTCCTCTAGATAAGTTACCCTCATCCAGCCACCATTGAAGGTTTATAATTGTGGGACTGGATAGAGTCATTTGGCCCTCCAGGTGACCGTTAAGAATTTTATCATGGTGTAAAACCTCGCTCTGAAGAGATCTAGTGTGCCACTGCGCCCATTGTACTGCAGGGATGCAGGAAGAGAGAGAGCCCAACAAGGACATGGCCTTCCTAAGGGACATGGTAGGGTTGTTAGAAGCATTAATAATTTGGTAACGTAAAAGTATTAATTTGTCGGGTGGCAGACGGCATTCTTGTTTTCGTGAATCTAAGGTTAGGCCTAGGAACTGTTGTATTCTCATGGGCTGTAACCGAGACTTAGCGATGTTCAGTAGCCATCCCAGTTGTTCTAGGGCAGATATCGTCTTATGCAGCTGCTCTCGACAATGGTCCTCGATTCTCCCTATAATAAGAAAGTCATCAAGGTAGGGTATTATTTGGATTTGGAATTCTCGCAGGTGGGCCATGACCTCTGCTATGATTTTTGTGAAGACCCGAGGGGCCACTGCCACCCCGAATGGAAGGGCCGTATATTAAAAATGACAGAGAGAACCTTCTAACCAGAATGCTACTCTAAGAAATCGCTGATGATCTGCGTGAATAGGGACATGATAATATGCGTCTTTTAAGTCTAATACCACCATGAAGCAGTTTTTAAACAATAGTTTTATTGTGGATCTAATGGTTTCCATTTTTAACCGTCGCACAATCAAAAATTTATTTAGAGCCTTCAGGTTAATTATTGTTCTGAAGGAACCGTCTGGTTTTCGTACGAGGAATAGAGGGTAGAGTTGAGCGATACTTTCCGATATCCAAAAGTATCGGATCGGAATGGTATTGCCGATACACACAAAATATCGGCGATACCCGATACCGGAAATCCAATGTAAGTCTATGGGAACAAAATATCGGAATTAAAAAAACCCCATTCTTGCCTTGTTGGATAATTGTACATGAAGGAAAACAACAAAGAGTAATGTAGAATGTATTGGGGGAGGTTGAGGAGACATTAAAGGCATAGATGTTTAACCCAATCCAATGGAATAGCATTAATATATATTTTTTTTAAATACGTTCGGATTGACGAAGAAATTGACAATGTTGTTAACCTTTTTTCTATTTTCGCAAATATGTATGTTTCAAAACTTCCATGCTCTTCACCTTTTTAACTTTTGCCACAATTTCTCCTTCATAATCTTCAGCAGCATCATCTTTGTCATCAAATTATTCTTCATCTTCACCTTCTTTATCTTCTTCTTAAACTTCTTGCTATTCATCTTTTTGTTAACATTACTCAGATTATTCTTATTAAACTATTATTCTTCTTCATATTAACCCATAAAGTGTAAAGTATAACCTCTTTCTATGAATTTAATTTCCCTGAATTTAATTTCCATTTAATTTCATTTAATTTCTTAAATAATTCAGGGATGAGAAGAGAACAGGGTGGAGGCAGCAGGACTTTTTGCTGTACACACAGCAAGGGAACAGCTGACATTAGTGAACCCCAGTAACACAGGAGCAAGTGTTGACTGTGCTAACAGAACTTCCGAGCAACAACTGGCGGTGTTGGAGCCCAGGGTCAAGGAGGGTGTAGACAGAGGCCTAATATGAGATGTTTGAAGTTAAATTTGGAGTTAGCAGCAAAAATTTTTGCCAGACACCCAGCAGGGGAACAGCAGGCGTTACTGAACCACACAAACACATCAGCGATTGTTTTGATCTGTGCATCCAACACTTCTGATCAGCAACTGGCGTTGTTGAAGCCCAGGGTCAAGAAGGGTTTTAAATTTAAATATTGAGTTATTGCCTTGTTACGTGGCCATTGCAAATGTATGTACTTCAAACTATAAAAAATGAAGTTTTACTAGGACAATAAAATGATGAATTTCAATTCCAAGAATAAAAATAAACACCCTTAAAATATAAACGCATATAAGCACATGGCAGCAAGAAATGGAACAACACACCACCCAAAATTATTTTTACAAAATATAGTGATGTAAATTTATGAATAAAAGTCCATTTTTGTATTTAGGAATGATGCGTAAGGAACGCTATGTTAAACCATAACATAGTGAAAACAATGGATTTTGTAATAGTCACTCATCATCATCATCATTACAAGAAATCTGTGACAGTCACACAGATTTCAATTATTTCACTCACGAAAATTGTTATTTCAGACAGCATTTATTACATGTCCAGCATGGACTCATCAAAGTGATGAGATGACGCACTAATGTACGATAAAAAAAAAAAAAAAAAAAAAATTTATAAAAAAAAACATTGTCACAATTTAAGTGGGTGCCTGCAAGTGGAGGTGAAACAAAGGCTACGGATAGCAAAGGTATATACTATGTCTGTTGTAGACAGTGGGCAGCCTCTGATGGGTAATGTCGATGTTATACTGTACGTCAATAAAGGCTGCGGCTGCAATCATGCATTTTTGGCTTGTAGAATGTTGAAGAGGGTAAAAGCATGTCTGGTTGCGCAAGGCTTTATCCTGTAACAATACCTTCCTTGTGTGACGGGTAGGGTAGCGTGTGTCTATTATATGAGTGTCTGTAAAATGTGACTTTACGCAGCCTTATTCTGCCCTAGGGACGCAAAAAATAAGACAGCAGTAATCATTTACTGTATAAAACTCCACCTATGAGCAACAAAACAAGCACGTTCCCTCTTCCGGTTCCTGCGCTGACATGTGAGGAGGGAGTTTGGAGACGCTCCTGAATTTCTCCCAGGTGTCCAAGCATATCGGGCCGATAGGAGAGCATTAAAACCACCCCCGGTCGTGACTTAAATACGGTGAATCGAACCAGTGAAGAACTGTAGGTCGATGCGAACGAATGTGCGATCACATGACACACGTTTATAACCTTGCTAGACACGAATAACTTTGTAGAATTTTGGAGACACCTGAACCCAGATGGCAGTGAATATTCCTTCTATTCGGCGCCACATGACTCTTGGTCCAGAAGAGATAATATATTGCTATCACAGGAGCTAGTAAGGGGAGTGGAAGAGGCAGATGTGCACAACGTAGCTATATCTGACCACGCGCCCGTATCAGTGACCCTGCCAGATATGGTTCAGATGGGGCCAGACCAAACTTGGCGCTTCCCTACCTATTTGTTAATGGATGAGAAGTTTTGACATCAGGTGAAGCAATGGTGTTTGGAATATGTAAGTGATAATGGAGATAGTAGGGATAGGCCGGAACTTTTATGGGCAGCAGGGAAGGCATTAATGCGCGTGAAACTAATAGGTTATCAGACAACGCTAAAAAAGAAGATAGCGACAAACTACTCGCAGGCTAGCAGGATATTACGCGATAGCTACACGGCAAACAAGACAACTTCATCAACACAGGATAAAAATAGATGTAAGCAGGCTAAGGCTGACTTACACGTATGGGTATATCGACGCGAGAGAAGCAGTAATATGAATTATAGAGCCGATGTATATCGTTATGGTAGCAAATCAGGGAGACTATTAACACGACTAGCGAAAGGAAATCACATTCGTCATCAACATATTACTGCGTTAACGAATAAACATGGGATCATGAACACAGACCCTCGAAGCATAATCACAATTCTACAAGAATACTACTCAGACTTATATAAGGTGGAACATACGGATAGTGCGGAGGGTCAGACCTTTCTAGATGGAATACGGTTACCATCCTTCACAAACTATCAGCTTCTCCTTTTAAAAAAACCAATTGAGGTGACGGAAGTGACAGCGGCGATAAGTGACTTTAAATCCGGGAAAGCTCCAGGACCTGACTGGTTTACAGCCAAATTATTAAAATTATTGAGTGAGGATATCCCGTCCACATTGGTAGGCACCTTCAATCATATATTGGAGACAGGAGGGTTGCCCATCCATTCAAACATGGCACACATGAAGGTGCTACTAAAACCCAACAAACCTTCACATCTGGCTGGATCCTATCGTCCATTCTCACTCATTGGCCAGGATATCAAGCTTTTGTCCAGGATCATGGCAGATCATTTAAATAGCATACTTCCTACGCTAATAGGGCCATCACAAGTGGCCTTTGTTAGACCAAGATCGCCCATGAATAGCATTAGGAAAGTAATAGCAGTTGTAGATAAATATCATTGTTGACAACATCGAGTCCTGTCATGCTATCCTTAGATGGCGATAAGGCATTTGATAGGGTGAGCTGAAGTTGGTTGCCAATGGTCCTGGACAAAATTGCCATGAGAGGCACGTTTATGACTTTCCTATCAGGTGTCTACGCCAACCCACAGGCACAAATACACAACACAGGTCACCTTTCGGCTACTTTCACAATACAGAGGGGAGCTCCTCAGGGATGTCCATTATCACCTTTGCTCTTTGATATAGCCCTTGAGCCATTAGTTACACACGTGGAGGATAACACAGTATATGACGGTATAAAGGTAGGGGGTCGGCAGATCAAACTCACATTGTTTGCAGACGATATACTCATTTATATGGCACATCCCCAAGACCATCTCAAACGGCTATTAGACTGGATAAAAAATTTTTAACTAATTCTGTGGTTTCGCTTCAAAGACTACAAGAGTGAAATTTTTCAATTGTTAAAGCCTAATCCTTGTGAGCTTTGGTGTGCTTACTGATGGGGGATAGAAGTGATTAAAACCTTTATTTATAACATATCTGTGAATCAAAATAGCACGAGATTCTAGTTCTCAATACAAACTTAACTATGAACCCTAATTGGACAAGGTTGTACGTCAATTGGAGCGGTGGCATAATTTGCCCCTGTCTCTTCTGGGCCGTTGTCACCTTCTTAAGATGATTATTTTTGGAAGGCTATTATACCCGCTTCAGACTATTCCAATCCTGTTACGTAAAGATGATGTTTCACGGATAAAAAAAGCATTGACCAGATTCATCTTGAGGGGAAAACGGCCAGAATAGCAATACGAAAAATTATGGGTGCAGTAAAAGATGGGGGCCTGGCCGTGCCAAACGTTAGGAGTTATAACTTTTCGTGCTTGATCAGAGTGGGGAGAGATTGGTTTAAGGGGACTTAGTCCTACTCAGATGTATTGCTGGAATCTGGTCTGACAGAGGGTTGTATTTTGGCCTCATGTGTTGACACTGTGATTTGTAAACTCCCGGTCATAGTGATCAGCGCTACTACGCGATACAGTAATTGCCTGTAAGGCAACCAGACGAGCGCATGGGTTGTCTTCTCAGTTATCTAAACACATGCCTTTATGGGCTCACCCAGAATTCCCGTGGGAGTGACAGACAGCGTTTTTGAGACGTGGCATACTAAAGGTATACATACAGTATTCCATCTCATGCACCTAAAAGAGTGTAGGTGGCTGACATTCAAGGAGATTATGGAAAAATTCAATTAGCCCCCTTCTCATTTTATTGAAACTCTACAAGTCATTTTTTCTACAGAAATCGCCTGCGTAATATTATAGAAGAGGTGGTAGACAATTGATTTGACAAGATGGGAGATATATTTCTTCAACCAGACTGAAGTATGCTCATGATTTTCCATGATTACTACGACCTGTGATGAGGTCATAGTCACGTGATCTGGTCAGCTGATGTGTACGTCACCTGATGGTGTTTTGTAGGCCTATAAAACAAGGAGCTGTTGTAGTTGTTGTGTGGAAGGAAGGAGTTTGGCTGGAGTAAGCCTGGAACATTGTTTTGTTACTGTGTGGCAGTGTGCACCAGGAAGCGAGTAACAGACCACCCGGAATGTGACCTGGCGGTCTCAGCTGACCTGCAGCCGCTTAGTTAAGCCCGTCACAAGCAAGGGTGAGTCTGTGACCAGTGGTTCTCCAAACTGGAGTGATTTATGTTGTGTTTTCATTTTGTTATATGGACTTTTTGTTGAACTCATGATTAAAATCACTGAACTTTGAAATAAAAGGCTGTGTGTTTGCCTCATTACTGCGGCCCAGCCCTGCCTACCACAGCGGTTCCCTACAATTGGTGGAGAATGCGGGCAACGCAGTGAGGTCAGGCTGTTTTTCATGCATGACAGTAAATGTCCTGGTTTTAGAAAGTGCACCAAAACCGGCTGGATAACTGTCCGAAGATGGAGAACAAAATAAAAATGCTAGTGGAGGCCATGCGACAGCAACAGCAGGCTACACAGCAGCAACAGCAGGCTATGCAGCAGCAGCAGGCTATACAACAGCAGGCTATGTAGCGGCAGCAGGCTATACAGCAGCAGGCTATGTAGCAGCAGATATTTAATCGACAGCAACAGGAAACCAATAGTTTACTGATGCAGCACATCACAGCGACGCAGACAGTAAGAGCTGCCCGGGGATGCCATGATGTCCGGAAAACGGTGCGTAGAGCGATCCGAAAGATGGAGCAATCAGATGACGTTGAGGTGTAGCTGGAGATGTTTGAAGGCGTGGCTAAAAGGGAGAGACTGCTCCGGGACCAGTGGGCCGAGATCGTGGCTCCGTTTTTGACTTCAGGACCCGCTAAAGCCTATGGGGACCTACCCCTCCAGCAACAGGAGGACTATGAGAGCGTGAATGGTGAGATACTTGCACGTCTTGGGGTAAATGTTTTTTTCCTGGCCCAGCGTGTACAACAATGGAAGTTTTCCCCTTCCGAGCCAGCTCGGTCCCAGTATTATGACTTGATACACCTGATAGAAAAGTGCTTTCAGCCTGAGGTGTTGTCACCCCGCGATATGCTGGATCGTATAGTGACTGATAAATTCGGGCGAACTTTGCCCCACACCCTTCAAACATGGGTTGGACAGGCAGCCCCTACTGATGGTCTCCAAATGGTAGACCTCATTGAAAGATATGGGCCTACCAAGGAGATACAGGGAGAGACTACCCGGAAGCTACCAATTAAATTCACCAAACCTTCACCCACAGCTCGGCGAGCAGAGGCTCTGAGGGCCGCCCAGGAAGGGTCGGGGAACGAAAAGGGCCCCATAATCTGTTGGCGGTGCCAAGAACCATGACATGTGAGAGCTGATTGCCCCCACCTGACTGAGCCCATGGACAACAACTTTGGCTACTATCAGTCTCACTATGCATAACACATGTGTGCAGTGGTCAGTATTACCTTTGCCTTCGGTGGAGGAGGAAAACACCTCTCCTATAGAAGTGTTAGTTGGGGAGATGGAAGATTTGCCACCGGGAACAGAATTGTAATACTTAAATGTGTCAGGTGACAATTTTGGTACGGCGCAACTCTGTGACCCTACTTTGAGTCTATTTGTTGGGGATAACATTTTGTTTTGTAACTGATCATTCCCTGTGACTGGCAGTGTTGTAGCCCAGGGAGTAGAGTTCAGGTGGTAGAAAGATGAACATAATAGGAGACATGGAAAACGTTGGCAAACAGTTATTTAATCTGAAAACGGGCAGGCAAATTCAGGTGAGATCCATGCGTTGTTCATTTTCAGAAAAGTAAGCCGGTCTACATTCTCTGAGGATAGTCGCATGCGACGGTCTGTTAGTACACCACCTGCAGCACTAAAGGCGCGCTCAGATAATACACTGGCAGCAGGGCAAGCCAGCACCTCCAATGCATACTGGCTAAGCTCTGGCCATGTATCCAGCTTAGAGACCCAAAACTTGAAAGGGGAAGAGCCATCTGGGAGTGCACTGAGAGGGAAAGACATGTAGTCTGTCACCATCTTACGTAAACGTTGCCTCATGGTGAGTGGAGTCGTCTCGGATGGTGTAGACATTGGTGGCGCTGACACAAAACTTCGCCACATTTGTAACATACTGCTCTTGCCCTGTGCAGAGGCGCTGCTTGTGCTACCTCTTGTTGCAGAGGTGTCTCCACTGCCTCGACGCACAGAGATTCTTTGTAAAGCAGTAGCAGCAGCAGTGCTCTCGGCTGGAATGGAGAATATTATGGATTGCACCAGTCTGTCTTGGTACTCCCGCATTTTACGCTCCCGGTTCAACGGTGTGATGAGGCTTTGTAAGTTGTCCCGGTAGCGAGGGTCTAGGATGGTGTACACCCAATAATCTGATGTGGTGAGAATGTGGGCGATGCGGCGGTCGTTTCTCAGGCATTGCAGCATGAAATCAACCATGTGCTGCAGACTCCCAACTGCCCAACAAACGCTGTCCTCTGGAAGAGGCGTCATCTCTGCCTGCTCTGCATCGCCCCACCCTCGCTCTACATACTGACTAGAGCGTTGTGTACCTCCCTCTGTAGGGATTTCTTCCTCCTCCATTGACTACTCCTCATCCTCCTCACAAAGTGAGCCCTGCCCAGCCCTTTGTGAGGAACCAAGTTGCGCTGACTGTCCAGAAGGTGAGTGAATTTGTGACTCCTCATCCTCCACCTCTTCCAAAACCTCATCCTTTAGTGCTTGCAGTGATTTTTGAAGCAGGCAAATAAGGGGGACAGTCATGCTGACAAGTGCATCATCTGCACTCGCCATCCGCGTTGAGTCATCAAATGCACGCAAAACGTGGCAGATGTCCTTCATAGAGGCCCACTCAGTAGTGGTGAAGTGTGAACGGCGCAAATTGCGAGTTGATTGCGCCTGATGCAGCTGATACTCCATTACTGCTGGCTGTTGCTCACACAACCGCTCCAACATATGTAAGGTGGAATTCCACCTGGTGGGTACGTCACATATGATGCAATGTTCAGGAAGGCGAAATCTGCGTTGCAGAGCAGCAATGCGCGATCTGGCTATGCTGGAACGTCGCAAGTGAGTGCACTCTAGGCGGACCTTCTGCAGAAGTTCAGCAAGGTCCGGATACTCCCTCAAAAAACTCTGCACGACCAAGTTGAGCACATGTGCCAGACATGGTATGTGAGTGAGGTTGGCAAGGCCCAGAGCTGCCACCAGATTTCGGCCATTGTCACACTACCAAGCCTGGCTGGAGATTCGCTGGCAAAAATCACACGTCGCTCTCCTGCTTGATGGCATTCCAGACCTACTGCGCTGTGTGGCTTCGATTCCCCATGGAAATTAATTTCAGGACGGCCTGTTGACGTTTTGCCACGGCTGTGCTCATATCGGTCGCAACAGGTAAGCGTTCACGGGTCCATGTGGAGGTAGACCGTGACGGCTCCTGCAGCGATGATTCTGAGGAACTGGAGTAGGAGGAGGAGTCAATGTGTACAGACTGGATTCCTGCAATCCTTGGAGTTGGCAGAACACGTACAGCTCCACTCGCAAGATCTGTACCCGGCTCCACAACATTGACCCAATGGGCAGTGAGGGAAAGTTATCGTCCCTGGCCATGGGTACTGGTCCACGCATCGGTGGTCAGGTGGATCTTGCTACAGACGGCGTTTAGTAGCGCATGTTTAATGTTTCCCTCGACATGTTTTTGCAGACCAGGGACGGCTTGCCTGCTGAAATAAAATCGGCTTGGCACATTGTATTGTGGCACTGCCAATGCCATTAAGTTACGGAAACTGTCAGTCTCCACCAGCCTGAATGACAGCATTTTAAGGGACAGGAGTTTTGCAATGCCAGCATTCAGAGCCTGTGCTCGTGGATGGTTTGCCGAGTATGGCCATCTTTTATCCCATGCCTGTGGTACCGATGGCTGTTTTGTGGCCTAGGAGTGTGAAGATGACAGGGAACTTGCTGCTGTGGGTGAAATAACACTTTGTCTCCGGATAACAGTGACCGAGGTTCTTCCATGGCGATCCTGTGAGGAAGCAGAACCAGCTGTGTGTGAGCTGGAGGTAGAGGCTCCAACACGACCTGAAGATGTAGGTGCTGCTGTAGGTTGGCCTACATCTCCAGTGTGTCTTTGTAACTCAACTACGTGCTTTGTCCGCACATGTTTCCACATATTTGTGATATTGTGGTTACTGCAATTTTTACCTCTTTTTACTTTTTGCTTACACAGCTTGCATTAAGCATAGCAAATATCATCTGCAAGTCTCAAAAAAGGACCACGCAGTGCAAGTCCTGGGAGCGCCCATTTTGACATTTGTAAGAGATCTGCTCCCAACAGGTGCCAAACTGGAGGCTAGAGGCAACCGAGTCTGCAGCCTACCTCTCCCTCCTGTTTGTACCGTTGGGACAATCTCATCCTCAGAGCTGCTCCCACCACCTTCCTGTCCCTCACGCCATGTTGGGTCTTGGACCTCATCTCCACTACCCTCTTCCAACACCTGCTGCTGTTGGGTGGTCTGGCCAGCACCATGCTCAACAGAAACTGGCACCTGAGTCTCATCATCATCAGATGCGTTCTGCGGTGTGCTGACCATCGGCACTGGCTCACCCGCCTCTTCTGATTCAGAGAGACACAGCTGTTGCGCATCACTGCATACTCCCTCTTCTTCACATTCCAGAATGCTGCTTGGCTGGGCCCCTGTTTGCAAGCCAACAGATTCTGAGAACAGAAGCAGAGACTCAGCTGGCTCCAGTTCAGAACTCTCTGACTGCCTGGGCAATTTGACAGGCAGTGAACAGACAGATGGTTGCTCAACAGTGTTGTGGTCCTGAGAGGAGGTGGAAGCAATTGAAGTCGATGCATTGGCTGCCATCCAACCAACAACGGCTTCAATTTGTTCTTCCCGCAGCAGGGGGGTACGCCGAGCTCCTACAAAACTGCACATAAATGAACGCTCACGGGGAAAACTGGTGGATGCTGTGTCACTGGGGGCGGCAGCAGCCACAGAATCCCCACGTCCTCTCCCTGCTGAAACTACACGGCCACGACCACGTGCCTTACTCCCTGCCTTCTTCATCTTGGTAGATTGATAAAGAAAGTCAGAAAAGTTAAAAGGCCTAAGTGTTGTTATTCCGCAGAGACTGCAGTGAACACTGCAGACAACTGTTCACCAGCTGTGAAAGGCCCCTTTGTGTACTTCTATAGTGTTTGCAACCAATGTATTGTATACGGATGGAAGCGCGTCACACTAATAGATTTGAGTTATTTGAAATAGAATGGAGCAGCAACAATTCTAGAAAAATGACAAGGATGAGGCAGTGACACACGTTCAGCAGACTATAACCAGCAGTGGTTTAAGAACTAACTGGAGCGTGATCTGCACTCAGCAAAAAATAAATATATCACAGACTAGAGTGAACACTGCAGTGCACACAACTGGTCACTATCTGTGAAAGGCTCCTTTGTGGACTTCTATAGTGTTTGCAACCAATGTATTGGATACGGATGGAAGCGCGTCACACTAATAGATTGGAGTTATTTTAAATAGAATGGAGCAGCAACAATTCTAGAAAAATCACAAGGATGAGGCAGTGACACACGTTCAGCAGACTATAACCAGCAGTGGTTTAAGAACTAACTGGAGCGTGATCTGCACTCAGCAAAAAATAAATATATCACAGACTAGAGTGAACACTGCAGTGCACACAACTGGTCACTATCTGTGAAAGGCTCCTTTGTGGACTTCTATAGTGTTTGCAACCAATGTATTGGATACGGATGGAAGCGCGTCACACTAATAGATTGGAGTTATTTTAAATAGAATGGAGCAGCAACAATTCTAGAAAAATTACAAGGATGAGGCAGTGACACACGTTCAGCAGACTATAACCAGCAGTGGTTTAAGAACTAACTGGAGCGTGATCTGCACTCAGCAAAAAATAAATATATCACAGACTAGAGTGAACACTGCAGTGCACACAACTGGTCACTATCTGTGAAAGGCTCCTTTGTGTACTTCTATAGTGTTTGCAACCAATGTATTGGATACGGATGGAAGCGCGTCACACTAATAGATTGGAGTTATTTTAAATAGAATGGAGCAGCAACAATTCTAGAAAAATTACAAGGATGAGGCAGTGACACACGTTCAGCAGACTATAACCAGCAGTGGTTTAATAACTAACTGGAGCGTGATCTGCACTCAGCAAAAAATAAATATATCACAGACTAGAGTGAACACTGCAGTGCACACAACTGGTCACTATCTGTGAAAGGCTCCTTTGTGTACTTCTATAGTGTTTGCAACCAATGTATTGGATACGGATGGAAGCGCGTCACACTAATAGATTGGAGTTATTTTAAATAGAATGGAGCAGCAACAATTCTAGAAAAATTACAAGGATGAGGCAGTGACACACGTTCAGCAGACTATAACCAGCAGTGGTTTAAGAACTAACTGGAGCGTGATCTGCACTCAGCAAAAAATAAATATATCACAGACTAGAGTGAACACTGCAGTGCACACAACTGGTCACTATCTGTGAAAGGCTCCTTTGTGGACTTCTATAGTGTTTGCAACCAATGTATTGGATACGGATGGAAGCACGTCACACTATAATTTCAATTGAATGGAGCTGCAAGAATTACACTAAAGAAAAAAAAAAAAAAAGAGTCTGTGAGTGACACGTGCAGATGCCTACAAACAGCGTTGGATGCAGAGCAAACTGCAGCATCACCTGCACTCACACACAGACCTTGCAGAGCTGTGAAAACAACACTGCAAGGCTAAAGGAAGCTTTACACAGCGGTTGTTAAACTAGCCTGCCTACAGCACAGTACACAAAATCGCAATCTCTAACTGTCCCTCAGAGTCAGCACAGCAGCGTTCTGTCACTAACTGAATTCACAGCACAGTGACGCTAAAATGGCGGCGGCGCCTTTTATAGTGCATTCTGACATCATTTCAGCATCCAATCACAGCCATGCCATTAGTTAACATGACCGCAGCAGTACAGGATGTGCCCACACTTCTTAGGATTCCTCATTGGCTGACTAAAATCACATTGCCTCTCAAAGAATTATGGGAACTTCCGATTCCGGTATACGATATATGGAAAATATCGGAACTAAGTATCTAAAGTCTGATACAGCGAATATCGGCCGATACCCGATACTTGTGGTATCGGAATGCTCAACTCTAATAGAGGGGAGTAGAAGCCTCTACCCCTCTCTCCCTCCTGCACCTCCACCAGGACATTTTTGTGACGTAAGCCCTGCAACTCCAACTCCAAGGCCGCCTGTTCTGTTGAGGAAGATCGGGTAGGAGTGATTTTAAAGGTATCCTGAGAAGTTTTGGAGAATTCCAACCGGAGTCCCGAAGCCACAAGGCCTAGAATCCAGCTGCTGTTGGAGATTTGGGACCAGGCCGGATAGAAGGCTGACAATCTACCTCCCACCGGCGCCGCTAGTCATTGGGAGGTTTTTTTTGGAATCTTTAGATGGCCGGTTGAACATGTATCCGGTACCTTTTCTTCTCCTATCCTCCCATCTGACTCGCTCCCTGGATGATCTTCTACGATTAAATCTCCTCCTACCGAAGGGAAGTCTGTACGAGGGATTCGGTACGCTGGGGAACTTTTTCTTATCATCCCCCGCTTTGTCTAAGAGTTCGTCCAGGACAGGCCCGAACAGATATTCCCCTTCACAGGGGACAGAGCAGAGGCGGGATCTGGCCTGAATATCTCCTGGCCAACATTTTAACCATAGCGCTCTTCGCGCTGCATTGGATAAACCTGCCGCCCTGGCCGCCATCCTCACAGAGTCCGCCGAAGAGTCCGCCAAAAAGGCTGCTGCCATCTGAATTATCGGCAGTGTTTTTATTATGGATTCACGGGGAGTTCCATCTTTTATCTGCGATTTAAGTTGGTCCAACCAAACCATTACCGACCTCGCTGTGCAGGTGGCAGCCACCGCTGGTCTCAGGGCTCCTGCTGACATTTCCCAGGTACCTTTGAGAAAGAATCTGCTTTCTTATCTAGCGAGTCTTTTAAGTTGGCCATATCCTCAAAGGGTATAGAGGATTTTTTTGTAGCTTTGGCTACCGCAGCATCGAGTTTCGGAGCCTTATCCAACCAATTCACTAGGGGGTCCTCAAAGGGGTACCTACGTTTAAATGCCGGTGCCAAGGAACCCCTTTTTTCCGGCTTCTTCCATTCCTTGCTTATAAGGTTCTGAACCTTGTCATTTAAGGGAAACTACTTACGTTTTTTGGGGTCTAATCCCGCAAACATAAAGTCCTGTACTGATCGTTCTGGTTTTGAATCTTCTATCCCCATGGTGGACCTGACTGCCTTATCTAATCTGTCCACATGGTCCAAGGGGAAGCAGAACCGGGTAGAATCTTCCTCGGAGGAGGACGATGCATCAAAAGGGTATGAGGAAAGAATGGATTCTGGCGAACCTTCATCATCCCTAGGCCTAGTTGGGGAATCCGAGTCTGATACTCTCGCTCCACGTTTCCCTTTAGATGATCTCAACTCAGTCC
Organism: Oophaga sylvatica; assembly: GCA_033576555.1. Lineage (NCBI taxonomy): Eukaryota > Metazoa > Chordata > Amphibia > Anura > Dendrobatidae > Oophaga > Oophaga sylvatica. The sequence continues at coordinate 453,947,805 of JARQOD010000004.1, read as the reverse complement.
TAATCAGGTCCCTTAAGGTTGAGGTAAAGTCCGGGGTACTTTCCGCTACCTGTAGGGAGGGGCGGGAAAATGTAAGGTATAGGCTTAACATGCCCCGGCTCCTACTCTTTTATCCCCCTGCTAGCTTCCTACCGTCTGCTGTACACAAGAGAGGCACAATTTTTTTGGGTAGGCGTCAGGCAGGGGTTGACCGTAAAGGGCACATTCCCTATGCTTTGATTTTTCCACACATTTCTTGCCCTGCAGGACAAAAAAACATAGGGGGGAAAAAGACTGTCACCGGGTGCACTTTCACGGAGATCTCTTACCCGTCCGCAGCAATAGGTGCCGGATCATGGGGGGGCGCAGCTGATGAGGATGCCTCCACTGCTCTGGAGGAACCTTTGGGGCTGGACAGGCCACTCGTCCGTCCTCTGGGCTTCAGCTGGGGGCTTGATGCGAGGCCTGCTTGGACCCTTCCGTTCAGCAGACAAGGTGTCCTGCTGCTCTGCCGAGGCTTCTGGCATCTCCATATCGAAAACTGAAGTCTCTTGCCGCCTGTCAAGCCCCCTATTTATCGCCCACCCCCAGATATCCGGGTGAGCAGAAAATGACCAGGGGCTCGGCTCTGCCCACCCCGGGTCCACCACCTCCCCTCCCACACCCTGCGCCCCTTCCTCCCCGTGCCTGTCAATTGGCCAGCCGGGGCCCCAAGCCCCACCCCCCGCCACATCCGCCCTCCAAAGGCATACAGGAAGCGTGTGAGGGGGACGGCCCGGAGGCGCCGCGCCGGGACCCGATGCCGCCGACCACCACCGCCCGCGACCCCGGAGGTAATTATGGCACCCGATCCGGCCGCCGACCCCGGGCAGGCGAGATCAAAGCGGGGCATACAAGGTCGCAGGGGAAGGGAGAGCACCGACCCAGGGGAGGGGGCCTCATACTCACCTTCCGGCACTGGTCTAGGAGACGGGATCCTCCAGATGCCGCTCCCCCCTGCTCTGCACACAGCCGTGGCATCCTCCCCGGACCCATCGTGGCGCTTCCGGGGTCCCCGCACCTGATCGAGGTAGGGGACTGCCCGCTACCTGGGTCGACCGGCCGGCCTGGGTCCATCCAAAAGGATTCTGTAGGGATCCTGTCCTCCAGGAACAGGAAACCAACTGATGCGTGGGAGAGGTGCCGCCCTTAAGTATCTGTAGGTTTCCTGTTCCTGAAGGGCGGATCCCCTCTCTCATTGGGTGCTGTCATGGGCTTCGAATAAAACACACTTAGTGGAAAAAGACGTGTTCACAGCCTCAATAGCGGTGCCAGAGTAGGTGCCCAAACCGTATAATAATAAAGAAGAAGAACTCGGCACTCAACTAATTTGCTAATTAGGAAGTTTTAATAAGATCCATGCGGAGTAGTACAAATGAACATTTCGGTCACATGACCTTCATCAGCTACAGTTTGTAAGTACTGCGTGTTGAGGATGGATCCGTTTTCAAGAACTTTAATGAACAGTGCTACAGACCAGGAGTGTTGCCTAAGGAAAATGAGGCAATTGATGGACAACAGGAGACGCCTGTGTGGATATAAGTCAGGGATAATACGTGCTGCTGTGAGGTAGTGGATGCGGTGTGCACCGCTCGTCGTCACCGCTAGTTGTTTAACTAGTGATATATTCTGTATTGTAACATCTATCTTAAGAAGGATAATCACTGGTATTTGTAAATCTAAATATAAATCACTATGTTTTAAAAGCATTTATCACGTTTCATTATTCGGAAATTCTACTGCACTTACTGGCAGTAATAAAGAATGCCATATTACACATGTTTGCTGGATGGGTTCTTCCAAATTTGCTCATCGTTATAAATGGGTAAGTTCATGGCTAATGAAAACACGGGTATATTTCTCTAATTTCAATTCAATCATAGAAGATTAAGGAAATCACACAAGATTTCCCAAGTTTCTTAAAAGTAATTGGAAGAAGTGACAGAATTACTCATCTGACCTTCAACTAAGGGATGTCTTATTTACATATTAGGCGTTAACAATTCTCAGCTTTGAAACCAGCGATTCATTAGGATTTTACATCACATTGCATAGCTGATTACCTTGGAAAACTCTGTTACCTACTCCCCCCAATTATTCACAAATTTACTAAATGCTTTAAACACCTAAATCAAAGTTCACACCATGTTTGCAAGTCAGCCAAGCACATTTCCAAACTTATGTGACAAAATGATATGGATGTGTACATTTTTATGTACAGCCATGCACTTATCAATACATCTATGAAAGCCATGTGTTTTTTATATGCCAATAAAATTTATGCTTAAGAAAAAAGTCATATATTTGGCTATTGAAGTCTCAGGACACATTTTTTTATTTATAGCCAACTAGACACATTTTAATAACTACAGGCTGGAATTTAACACAGATTTTAATGCAACATTTACAGCTTATAGTGATTTCAAGTGATTGTTATACAATGAATATATCAGATTCAAGGAAGACATGAACTTAAAGAGAAAGTGCAAAAGATTCAGAATTTACAGGCCAACCACAGCTATTCAACGATTCCTGAACGATTAAGTGCCAGCTGGTCAGAGATTGTTTATTGACCTGTTTAGATAGGCTAATCACACTTCTATGTAGACAGAATGATTGTTAATACGAGCATTCTGGATGAATTGGACAATGTGCTGCCTAGAAAGACTATTTTTACGAAAACTTAAAAATTGTCTCGTGACAAATCAGCCAAGCAAATAATCGGAGAAAGAGTGTACCTTGTAATGTTTTCATGTCATTTATCAGCTACTACAAATGGACCTTAAAGGGTAAATGTCATTTTAGTTTTCTGTTCATAAAGCAATATTATACGTGAGCATAAGAAAATTTAGAGAATTTTTTTTTCTTCTTGGAATGGATATTCATTCTCAAAATTCACAGTTCACAGGTAAAATTTGTGTTGAGTCTGCCTCTAGCTCCTCCTCCTTACTATCCCTTCTCTATAGAATTTTAAAAGCACTAAATATAATCCTCTAATTTATGTTGTGCTAAAGAGCCTTAATAGATACTCTATATGAATGGTCTGAGCGCTGGTTAACTGGTCCTGACAAAGTGTGAGAAGACATGTTGTAGATGTTTTGGACTTTATATTTCGATATGTACTGTAATTTGGTTTACGGTCAAGTACGACTGGTGTTTGAAAGGGTAGGTTGGTTTTTGGGGAGAGGAGGGTTGAGTTGGGGTTCAAATGTTCTGATTTGGATATCCTGTTTTTTCCATCCGTAAAATGTTTTAAAATGAATAAAAATGTACCTGATCTTAAAAAAAGTGTAATCTCCTAATTCAGTATTGAGAAAGTCTGTCTTCACTAAATGACAATTTTCCATTTGACTTGAGAAGGAAAGATTAGTCCAAGATTAGAAAGAAGCACACTCCTCTGATAAGATTTATTACAAAGTTGCTCATTTTCATGTGTCCTATTGATTTTTTTCACAAAAATTAAAAAAAGGTTAGTTTTTAAGATAATTCAGCGTCAGAAAATAATATGATCAAAGATTAAAATAATTTCATACTCTACTGCGCTTCAAATCCTGGATGTAACTTTGGTACTTTAATGTGTTAGCATTAGTGATGGGCGAGCAATAAAATGCTAATGTGCTTGTTGTTCAGGTTGAGCAAATTGGAATACTAGGGTACTCCGACAGAACAAGTCCAATATAAGTCTATGGGAGACCCGAGCATTTTTACCGCGATCCCCCCGGTGGGGTCCTTTTAAGGTCTAACAACGTCTGAAAACGTGGAAACACTGCTCAAATGACATGGGAACATTATAGCAACTGCCCCTGGTCTCCTAGGTCACAGCTCTAAACAATGTTGTCAGAGTTTCACGTCCTTTTTACAGGCACACCAAAAAACCCACAAAAGCTAAAACAAAATGAATTTTCCTGGGAAATACAGTACAGACCAAAAGTTTGGACACACCTTCTCATTTAAAGATTTTTCTGCATTTTCATGACTATGAAAATTGTAAATTCACACTGAAGGCATCAAAACTATGAATTAACACATGTGGAATTATATACTTAACAAAAAAGTGTGTAACAACTGTAATTATGTCTTATATTCTAGGTTCTTCAAAGTAGCCACCTTTTGCTTTGATGACTGCTTTGCACACTCTTGGCATTCTCTTGATGAGCTTCAAGAGGTAGTCACCAGGAATGGTTTTCACTTCACAGGTGTGCCCTGTCAGGTTTATTAAATGGGATTTCTGGCATTATAAATGAGGTTGGGACCATCAGTTGTGCTGTGCAGAAGTCTTGTGGATACATAGCTGATAGTCCTACTGAATAGACTGCTAGAATTTGTATTATGGCAAGAAAAAAGCAGCTAAGTAAAGAAAAACGAGTGGCCATCATTACTTTAAGAAATGAAGGTCAGTCAGTCCGAAAAATTGGGAAAACTTTGAAAGTGTCCCCAAGTGCAGTTGCAAAAACCATCAAGCGCTACAAAGAAACTGGCTCACGTGAGGACCGCCCCAGGAAAGGAAGACCAAGAGTCACCTCTGCTTCTGAGGATAAGTTTATCCGAGTCACCAGCCTCAGAAATCACAGGTTTACAGCAGCTCAGATTAGAGACCAGGTCAATGCCACACAGAGTTCTAGCAGCAGACACATCTCTACAACAATTGTTAAGAGGAGACTATGTGCAGCAGGCCTTCGTGGTAAAATAGCTGCAAGGAAACCACTGCTAAGGACAGACAACAAGCAGAAGAGACTTGTTTGGGCTAAAGAGCACAAGGAATGGACATTAGACCAGTGGAAATCTGTTCTTTGGTCTGAGGAGTCCAAATTTGAGATCTTTGGTTCCAACCACCGTGTCTTTGTGCGACGCAGAAAAGGTGAACGGATAGACTCTACATGCCTGGTTCCCACCGTGAAGCATGGAGGAGGAGGTGTGATGGTGTTGGGGTGCTTTGCTGGTGACATTGTTGGGGATTTATTCAAAATTGAAGGCATACTGAAGCAGCATGGCTACCACAGCATCTTGCAGCGGCATGCTATTTCATCCGATTTGGGTTTAGTTGGACCATCATTTATTTTTCAACAGGACAATGACCCCAAACACACTTCCAGGCTGTGTAAGGAATATTTGACCAAGAAGAAGAGTGATGGGGTGCTACACCAGATGACCTGGCCTCCACAGTCACCAGACCAGAACCCAATCGAGATGGTTTGGGGTGAGCTGGACCACAGAGTGAAGGCAAAAGGGCCAACAAGTGCTAAGCATCTCTGGGAACTCCTTCAAGTTTGTTGGAAGACTATTTCCGGTGACTACTTCTTGAAGTTCATCAAGAGAATGCCAAGAGTGTGCAAAGCAGTCATCAAAGCAAAAGGTGGCTACTTTGAAGAACCTAGTTTATAAGACATATTTTCAGCTGTTTCATGCTTTTTTGTTAAGTATATAATTCCACATGTGTTAATTCATAGTTTTGACGCCTTCAGTGTGAATGTACAATTTTCATAGTCATGAAAATACAGAAAAATCTTTAAATGAGAAGGTGTGTCCAAACTTTTGATCTGTACTGTATGTTAAGTAACATCCTTTCCAGGTTGATAACTTTTATCTTAGCCACAATAATGAACCCAAAACAAAAAGTTCCTCCACCACTTGGGCTATGTTCACACACAGCGTTTTTGAGTCATTTTGCAACTTTAGCATTGCTTTCAACCAAAACAAATGCATTTACTGTGAAATGTCATTGTAGCATTTACCAACCCTAGCTGGCCATGTGGTTTGTGACACATAAGCAGACATATCTTGTTTCATTTATGAAGTCACAGAGCCTATTTTTCAGGGACATCAAGCAGCATTAATCTGCTTAAAGGGCCATTATTAAACACTGGTTCTCCGAAACGGTTATAGCCTACGCAGTGAGTGGATGGGCTGCCAAAAACTACAATGAACACCAATACTCCTTTCACGAGATGTCCAGGATGACTTCCATAAAAATGTTGCATTGAATGCAATGCCTGCCCTGCTACCAAGTCATATGCACCACAATAAGCCTTTGAACCCAGGTACTGGATGGGCACAGGAAAATCCACTTGACATTATTCATTTTGTCCTCCCATACTCTTTTCTTATGCATTGACAGCAAGGTTTGCCCTGCTGCCAAGTCATATGCACCCCAATATGCCTTTGAACCCAGGTAATGGATGGGCCCAGGAAAATCCACTTCACATTATTCATTTTGTCCTCCCATTCTGTTTTCTTATGCATTGACTGCAAGTCCTGCCTTGCTACCAAGTCATATGCACCCCAATAACCCCAATCCCCCCTTGGAAGAAATATGGAGGAGGGCCTCTTAAAAAAGTGTCCCATTAAAAAGGAGCGGGTCTCCTAGACTTGGAATGCAAACATTTTCCCCTGTGGGGTACACTTCAACCTTTTCCATAACAAGTATTTCATGCCCAGCATAACCACCCACCCATGTTAGGAATTCGACACTGGCTGTAGCAGCACGGAACACGTTAACCCTGGCGATCTAGTGGGGGTGGATGATAACACGTGGAGGAAGGCCTGATTAAAAAATAGGCCCAATTTAAAGGAGCGGGTCTCCTAGACTTGGAATTCCCCCTACACTAAGTGTATGGGCTGGCAAACATTTCCCCCTGTGGGGTACACCTCAACCCTTTCCATAACAAGTATTATACGCCCAGCATAACCACCCACCTCTGTTAGGAATTCGACACTGGCTGTAGCAACACGGAACGCAATAACCCTGGTGATCTAATGGTGGTGGATGATGACACGTGGAGGAAGCCTGATTAAAAAATAGGCCCAATTTAAAGGATCGGGTCTCTGAAACTTGGAATGCCCATACACTAAGTGTATGGGCTGGCAAATCTTTTCCCCTGTGGGGTACACCTCGACATTTTCCATAACAAGTATTTTACGCCCAGCGTAACCACCCACCTTTGTTAGGAATTCGACACTGGCTGTAGCAGCACGGAACACGTTAACCCAGGTGATCTAGTGGTGGTGGTTGATCAGACGTGGAAGAAGGCCTGATTAAAAAATAGGCCCAATTAAAAGGAGCGGGTCTCCTAGACTTAGAATGCCCATACACTAAGTGTATGTGCTGGCAAACATTATCCCCTGTGGGGTACACTTCAACCTTTTTCAGAACAAGTCTTTTACGCACTACCTAACCACCCACCCTTTTTAATAATGCGACACTGGCTGTAGATGCATGGAACACGTAAACCCTTTTGATCGTCTCTAGTCTCTAGACTTCGGAGTGAGCAGACGTGTCTGTCTGCTCTCTGCAAGTCAGAGGATATAACAAGGCGCCGTACTACTGGCAGCCCATTGCAGCAGCAGCTACTCTTTTGTTTCTTTTGTCTCTGTATGTTGTTTGTTCTTTTGGATATTCTTTTGGACTTTCTACTGGCTTTGGTACCTTTATGGACTCCTAATTTGCAACTGCGGATTGATGGATGGTTTATACTCTGTGGATCGCACTGTTCCTGTATGACGGACCATTGTGGGAAGGTGGTAACCATTCACCCATACAACCAACTGCCTCTGGACACGCAGCGCTGGATCAGCACCTGGATCTGCCACTACTACGTACATTCCCCTACAGGTACATGCAACTCCCAAATGGATACCAGTATTGCGAAGCACCCATGGACATGAATCTAATGCAACCACTACCAGCTACAGTTCTACAATAGACACAGCTTCAACCTTGTTGGTAACTGATGCAGCCATCCGTGTACAGAGGAGAAAACTGGAAACAGTCATATATGGCATGGACTGGAGCAAAGGACAGGGACATTGATCTGCTGGTTGCCCCTAAGTCTGTCACTAAACGTGTTGTGTATTCAAGGGATCGACTTCTGGAGCTGAGCAGGATGAAGGCTACTACAGCTGTGGACATACCACTTATTCCCCGTGAAGTGTGGAAACCTTTCAGAGGCTGCAGAGCAGGAAAAAAGGTGAAGTCCAGGAGAAGAAGGTTAAAACAGCAGTCCCATCCAATATCATGGGTAATGTACGCTCGCTGGGAAATAAGACGGATGAACTTCTAGCTCTGTGTAAAACCCAGATGGAGTTCAAGGAATGCAGTCTCATGTGCTTCACAGAAACCTGGTTACATGGGGATGTTTCTGATTCAAGTGTTTCAATTCCAGGGTTTCACATGGTCCACGCTGATAGAGACAAAGCTAATTGTGGTAAGAAGAAGGGTGGTGGGGTGATATTATACATTAATAACAGATGATGCAATCCAGCGTCATATTACTGTTAAGGAAAGTCACTGCAGTCAAAACATTGAACTCTTAGCAGTTGGCCTCAGGCCCTACTATTTACCTAGAGAATTTTCCATTTGCATTACAGTAGTCCTGTATATCCCTCCATCCGCAAACCAAGAGGCGGCTGGGGAAGTATTGTCAGGGGTGTTAGACCGCATTCAGACAAAGCACCCAAACTCGTTAACTGTAATCTCTGGGGACTTTAACAGAGCCATGATCTCAAAGGCTCTTGCAAAGTTCTATCAATATGTAAAATGTGCCACAAGGGACAGCAGTATACTGGATCTCCTCTATGCGAATGTTAAAGACGCCTATTCAACGTCTGCACTACCCCCTCTGGGGAAATCAGACCACAACCTCATACTATTGTCTCCATCATACCAACCTGTTGTCAGTAAACAACCAGTGACAATAAAATTAATTAGGAAGTGGACTCCAGCGGCAGAAGTGGCTCTACGAGACTGCTTTGACCTCACAGACTGGGAGGTGATATGCGACAGGGGAGAGCATGATGATGTAAATGATATTGTCGGGCGAGTAACGGATTATATAAATTTTTGTACTGACACTGTTGTACCAGCTAAAAAGATTCGATGTTATGCAAATAACAAGCCTTCGATTACAAAAGAATTGAAACACTTACTAATCAAGAAAAACTGGCATTTAAAATGAAGGATACTAAGAAACTGAAATTAATACAAAGGGACTTAAAGGGGAAAATTAAGAATGCCTGTGAGGCGTTCTGAATTAAATTAGAAAATAAAAGTCACAGAACAATTCCATGGAGGTGTGGTCGGGCATGAAACAGCTAACTGGGTTCAAGGCAAAGTCGGAGCATGGGGAAGTGGATCTGCCCTGGGCTAATGAAATGAATGAGTTTTTCAACAGATTCACCAACACAAGCACAGCGTCATCAGAAATGGGGGATGGATCTGGGAAAAGATCTGCAGCATTGACATTGGGGGATAAGCTGCCTGCTTTCACTGTCTCCCAAAGCGACGTGAGAAGACAGTTTAGCAGACTTGTTATTGGCAAAGCAGCTTGGCCTGATGGCCTCAGCCCACATGTCCTCAGAGCATGTACAAACCAACTGTGTACTGTCTTCCAGCACCTGTTTAACTGGAGCCTTCAATCACAGGGGGTACCAGAACTGTGGAAGACCACCTGCCTGGTGCTGGTTCCTAAGACCACTTTTCCAACTTCCCTACAAGACTATCGTCCAGTGGCCTTAACATCACATGCTATGAAGTCCTTGGAGAGAATAATACTCGCCTACTTGTGCCCAAGGGTGAGGGCCTACATTGACCCCTGCAGTTTGCGTACCAGCAGAGATTGGGGATGGATGATGCTGTAGCGTCTCTTCTACATACAATGCATTTGTTCTTGGACAATGATGGCTGTTATGTTAGGTAGCTGAGGAGGACAGGAACAACAGCCGGGCAGCCGAACACCTGAGATGTTGGTAACTAATGGGTTGCAGATTCCTAAACTAACCACACAACTAGAGGTAGCCGTGGAGCGTTCCTATGTTGATCCTAAACGCCTCGTCACAGCCTGAGAGATAACTACACCTAGAGGCAGAAAGATGAAAGCTATCTGCCCCGGAGCAGATCCCCCAACAAAATAGGAAGCCCCCAAACATGTAATGGCGGTTAGACAAGAAGAAAGCACGAACACAGACAGAAAATAGAATGAGCAAACGCTGGGGCCACAAGCTGACTAAATAGGATAGGACAGGAGAGATTACTTTCTGCAACCCAGAAAACCCTACAAAAATCCAACAATTCTGATTACAAAAATACTGAGATCACACGATCTCGCCACCCACTAAATCAGATCTCAGTGTGAACAAAACCAAGCCGCAGCCACTGAAAAAACAGGAAAAAGAAAACAAACAAATAACAGTGGCTTCAGATAAACTGAGAGGAGCACAAGCCCCCGGAGGGGACCTGGCTGACCTCCACAGAAGTGCAGGGAACAATGCAAAAAGCAAGCACAAAAATAAAAGCAGAAAATATCGTATCTGATAGCAGAAGATGCAGGCAAGACTCAGCAAACTTCCAAATGAACCAGGAACCACAATTGATACAAGAACAATTGATCACAGGCAACCATCATGGGAGGGAACCTCCCTTATACCAGACCAGTCCGTGATCCCAGATTGCCATTCCTCACTGAAGGGTTCAGTACTGTCTGTAACCACCTGAGGGAGCCTCTGCTCAGAAACCATCTCTAGCACATTCATAACAGATGGCACTGCAGTGCGTGCCATGCTTTTTGACTTCTCAAGTGCTTTCAATACCTTACAGCCACCCTTACTATGTAATAAGTTGACTGCTATGGCGGTAGATGAGGGGATGGTGAACTGGATAAAGGTACTGCCACACTACACAATCCCGCTAGCGATCTCGTTAGCATCGCATACTAATGAGATCGCTAGCGGGATTGTTTCTATATCGCTAGTGTCGGCCACATTTAGCGATATCGTTAAGGACGCTATCGCGGTTAGCGATCTCCTTAACGACTTTAGCGGTACAAAAGTACCGCTACATCGCTAAAAAAGGTGCCACACTCAGCGATATATACTTACCCAGCGGGGCGCCAGCGACGAAAATAGGGTCCGGAACGATTCCAGCGACGAGCGAGATCACAGCAGGAAGCTCGTCGCTGGCAGATGCCGCACACAACAACATCGTAACGGGATCGCTAAATAGTGACGTTTTTTAGCGATCCCGTTAGCGATGTTGTTTAGTGTGGCATACCCTTAAGTGACTACCTGATGGACAGGCCGCAGTTTGTAAGGATGGGGGAGGTGGTATCTGGCAGAGTACGGAGCAGTGTGGGAGCCCCTCAGGGTACAGTGCTGTCACCCTTCCTCTTCACATTGTATACAGCTGACTTTCAGCATAAATCTGATTTTTGTCACCTCCAAAAATTCTCAGATGACTCCGTGATTGTAGGGGGCATTGTGGGGGGCTGGGGAGAGGAGAAATATAGAAGGGTGGTATCTGACTTTGTGGATTGGTGTCAGACTAACTGTCTAGAACTTAATGTGAAGAAAACCAAGGAGATGGTGGTGACTTATAGAAGGAAAAAGGAGGATTACTTACCAATCAGTATTGCTGGCCAGGAGGTTGAGATTGTTGAGAGCTACAAATATTTGGGGGTTCACCTTGACAGTTTGATTGGAGGTGTCATACAGAAAAGGTTTACAAGAAGGGAATGAGCAGACTGTACATTCTGCGGAAGCTCAGGTCGTTCAATGTGTGCAGTAAAATGCTGGAGATGTTCTACCAGTCCGTTGTAGCAAGCGCCATCTTTTTTGCTATCATTTGCTGGGGCAGTAGTGTGCGAGTAGCTGACGCTAATAAGCTCAACAAACTTATCAAGAAGGCAAATGCAGCTGTTGGCCTCCATCTTGACTCTTTTGAGGAGGTATTGGAGGATAGAATTCAGAAGAAGTGTAGGGCTATAATGAACAATAATACTCACCCACTATACGAGCTGTTCTTGAAGCAGAAGAGCACATTCAGCAGCCGTCTAATCCTATTAAGGTGCAAGAAGGAGAAATTCAGGAAATCGTTTGCACCTACTGCTATGGGGATGTATAATAATTTCCTAAGGGTGGTAGAAAATAATGACTGATGGCTGGTGTACTAATGTCAATTAATATTGACTTATATACACCTTAACTACCCACTTTTTTTATTATGTAATGTTGGTATACCTGTGCAAGATTTGTGTCCTAATATTTTATGTACTACTGTTTGTATTGCTGCTGTAATACTGTAATTTCCCCCCGGGATCAATAAAGTGTATCGTATCGTATCTTGTGGCGGTGGATGATCAGATGTGGAGAAAGCCCTGATTAAAAAATAGGCCCAATTTCTAGGAGCGAGTCTCCTAGACTTGGAATACCCATACACTTAGTTCCATTCCAAGGTCTGACTGGGTCCCGGCTTCCACTATGTTAGCCCAGTGTTCCGTCAGCGAGATGTACCGTCCCTGGCCACAAGCACTTGTCCCCGTGTCCGTGGTTAGGTGTACTTTCCCAGCAACTGCATTGTTGAGGGCACGGTAATGTTGTGGGACACGTGCTTGTGTAATGCCGAGATGGCACAGCGGGAGAAATAGTGGTGGCTGGGGACAGAGTACTTTGGGACGGCCTCCGCCATCAGGTTGTGGAAAACTTCTATCTCCACAAGCCTAAAAGGCAACATTTTGACCGCAAGCAGATGAGAAATGAGAATTGAGTACTGTGGCCTTTGGGGTGTTGGCTGCGTATTACTGCTTACGTTCCAATGACTGGGGTAAGGTGCAGGGCAGGAGGCATCTTTGAATGCACCGTGGACAGTGGATTGGCTTGCATGCACAACAGTGGAAGAAGCAGTGGTGTCACCTGCAGACACTGTTCCTGGAACCTGGGGTTGGGCCCACAAAGTCGGGTGCTTTGCTGCCATGTGCCTGATCATGCTAGTGGTGGTAAGGCTGGTAGTTTTGCTACCACTGCTGATGCTGGCATGACAGGTGTGGCAAATGGCCTGTTTCAGGTTATAGGCAGAGTCTTTAAAAATTAACCAGACTCAGGAAGACCTAACAGTTGGACTGGCAACTTCCATAAGGTTGGTGTTATGGGGAACGGTTGCCTACCTTCTTTTATGGCCACCACACTGCTTCTTCCTGCCTGAAGTGGTGCGACTCCTACCTCCCCCTGTGTGCTGTTGTCCTCGCTCTGCATGTCCTCCTGCCAGGTTGGGTCTGTTACTACATCATCAACCACCTCATCTTCCACTTCCCCACCTTTGTCCTCCTCCTGACTTTCCGGCAATTGTGTCTCATCATCGTCCACCTCTTGTGACCGTGGCTGCTCAAAGATTTGTGCATCGCTAGATGGAATATAATCTTGCCCGCTTCTAGTGGAGCGGGCAAGAGTCACGAATCTCCAAATGGAAAACTGAACAGCTCTTCTGAGTGTCCGAGTGTGAGATCAGTTGTCTCAGGGCACTCCGCATGGTGGGAGGAAGGAGGATCAGGGTAAGGAATATGCAGTCCAGATTCACGGCTACTGTGACTTGACTGTGTTGAAAACAGGGTGCTGTGGTTGGTGGATAAGTAAATGGAAGTATTATCCTCTATCCAACCAACAACCTTTTCACACTGCTCGGGCTTCAATAGTGCCGGGGTCCCCTAGGACTTCGGACTCTAAGGTCCAGCGAGGAGATCTGGGTGTTTTCGGTGGGCCAATTTCAGCTTGCCCACGGCCTTGGCCTGCACCATCACCATCACGTCCACTTTCTCGTCCCTTGCCATGCGCCTTGCCCATTGTAAATGGAATAGATTATACATGTTCACTACAAAAGGGTGATTTGGGAGTCAACTTGTATGTGATACGTGTGCTTGAAAACCACACTTTTACCTATTTGGACTTTAGAGGCAAAAATGTTTTTGGCCTTATCATATTTAATAATTATGTTAACAGACTGCAAAAAAATACAATGTTTTGGCCTAAACTGGCCAAACTTTGAGCACGCACAGATATGAGCTGGCATGGAGATACCACTACGTCAAATGCGTGCCCCTTTTTTTATTTTGGGGCTAACTAGTGCTGTATATCAGTTCTGTGACACCCAGGACACAATAAGAAAACCACAGTAAACTGGCCAAACTTTGAGCACACATAGATATGACCTGCCACGGAGATACCATTATGACAAATGTGTGCCCTATTTTTTTTTTTATTTTTTGGCTAACTAGTGCTGTATATCAGTACTGTGATGCTCAGGACTAGTGTTGAGCATTCCGATACTGCAAATATCGGGTATCGGCCGATATTAGCTGTATCGGAATTCCGATTCCGAGTTCCGATATTTTCGTCTTATCGAATACCGGAATCGGGATTGTCACTGTCACTGTCAGTGTCCGTCGGTCGGGTCTGTCAGGAGTCAGCGGCACTTACCTGGCAGAAGATCTCCGGCGGTCACATCCCGGACTGCTTCATGGCCGCCATCTTCTTTCCCCGGCGGTCACATGCAGTTTCTCGTGATAACTGCAGTGACTGCTGGGTAATCCCGGCCGTAAAGCAGTCAGTCCGATGACGTCACCGCCGGGGAAGCAGGTAATCAGCTGTGCTGCGTCGCGATGACAGGCTCTGCCTGTCATTGCGATGTAGCACAGCTGGATCGTCGTGGGACTGTCGTTCTGGACTGCGTCGGACAGGTGGTATACTGTTGGTTTGTTTTTTTTCTTTTTTTACAGGAGATCGATGGCGTCGCAGGAATGAGAGTGTAATAAAAGAAATGAAAACTGTGTTGTCTCTTTTATTTCATTAAAATACTTTTTTCTTGCTTTGTCTTTTTTTTATACATTTAATAACTTTGGGATTAATAATGGATCGGTGTCTTATTGACACCTCTCCATTATTAACCGGGCTTATTGTCACCGTGCAATCAACGGTGACAATAACCCCTTATTACCCCGCTTGCCACCGCTACAGGGCAAGTGGGAAGAGCCGGGTAAAGTGCCACAATTGGCACATCTTTTGATGCGCCAAATGTGGGCTGCTGTAGCCTGGTATTATCAGGCTGTTGAGGGCCAAAATCCATGGGCCTTGACAGTCTTTTAATACCAGGCCGCAGCAGTCTGCATTTTACTTGGCTGGTTAACAAAAATAGGGGGGATCCCCACGCCGTTTTTTTTTTCGAGGGGATCCCCTATTTTTGTTAACCAGCCAAGCTAAGCAGACTGCTGTGGCCTGGTATTATCAGGCTTGCAAGGTCCATGGATATTAGATCCTTACCAGCCTGAAAAACCAGGCCTCAGCGGTCTGCTTCATCTGGCTGGTTAACAAAAATAGGGGGGACCCCACGCCAATTTTTTTCGAGGGGATCCCCTATTTTTGTTAATCAGCCAAGATATGCAGACTGCTGTGGCCTGGTATTATCAGGCTGGCAAGGTCCATGGATCTTGGCTCCTTAACAGCCTGAAAATCCAGGCCTCAGCGGTCTGCTTCATCTGGCTGGTTAACAAAAATAGGGGGGACCCCACGCCAATTTTTTTCGAGGGGATCCCCTATTTTTGTTAATCAGCCAAGATATGCAGACTGCTGTGGCCTGGTATTATCAGGCTGGCAAGGTCCATGGATATTGGCTCCTTAACAGCCTGAAAATCCAGGCCTCAGCGGTCTGCTTCATCTGGCTGGTTAACAAAAATAGGGGGGACCCCACGCCAATTTTTTTGAGGGGATCCCCTATTTTTGTTAATCAGCCAAGATATGCAGACTGCGGTGGCCTAGTATTATCAGGCTGGCAAGGTCCATGGATCTTGGCTCCTTAACAGCCTGAAAATCCAGGCCTCAGCGGTCTGCTTCATCTGGCTGGTTAACAAAAATAGGGGGGACCCCACGCCATTTTTTTTTCGAATGGAACCCCTATTTTTGTTAATCAGTTCCCTCTGACGTCACTGATTGTGTCCCTGGCTGACCTGAAGTGAAAGTGGAAAGCAATCAATTAAGCTTTCCACTTAAGGGCCCGTCTCACATAGCGATATCGCTACCGAGATCGCTGCTGAGTCACTAGTTTTGTGACGCAGCAGCGAGCTCACCAGCGATATCGCTGTGTGTGACATTCAGCGACGATCAGCCCCCCTGCCGGGTATCGCTGATCGTCGCTGAAATGTCAGGACCTTTTTTTGATCGCTGGTTTCCCGCTGACAGGCACACATCGCTGCGTGTGACAGGCGGGAGACCAGCGATCCGCTGGTAACCAAGGTACACAGCGGGTTTCCAGGCGCGGGGCTGTGCCTAGAAACCCGCTGTGTACCTTGGATACCAGCGCCCTGATGCAGGGAGCTGGTATCCAAGGTACACAGCGGGTTTCCAAGCGCTGCGCGGTGCCTGGAAACCTGCTGTGTACCTTGGTTACCAGCGGATCGCTGGTCTCCCGCCTGTCACACGCAGCGATGCGTGCCTGTCAGAGGGAAACCAGCGATCAAAAAAAGGTCCTGACATTTCTGCGATGATCAGCGATACCCGGCAGGGGGGCTGATCGTCGCTGAATGTCACACACAGCGATATCGCTGGTGAGCTCGCTGCTGCGTCACAAAACTAGTGACTCAGCAGCGATCTCGGTAGCGATATCGCTATGTGAGACGGGCCCTTAAGCGATGTTACCCGCAGTGTCGCTGTCCCAGATCGCTGCCTGAGCTGCCTGTTTGGCAGCTCAGCAGCGATCATGTAGCGATACACCAGCGATACTGACAAGTGCATATCGTTGTCGGGATCGCTGGTGTATCGTTATGTGACACCCAGCCTTTACTCTCCTGTCAGGCAGGAGAGGAACTCATTCATTTGGGGTTTACTGTGAGGCTGCAGCATTAGCTGCGGTCCCTGCAGTAAACATTAACCGTTTCTGAAGGATTTCACCGTGGGACCTGACTGTGCATGGGATAGGTAAGAATAATTTTGCTTTTTTATTTTATTTTTATTACAGGAAATGGTTTTAGCAGGTAAATAAAATATGGTCAAAAACTGTGTGATTATTTCATTAAAATGATTTTTTATTAAAGTGTGTGTGTTTGATTTTTCTTTCATACAATAGGAGTAATAATTGATAGTTGTCTAATTGACAGCTCTCAATTATTAACCTGGCTTAAAGTGACCTTTCAATTGCAAGGTCATTTTAACCCCTTATTAACCCATTCGCCACCGCTACAGGGCAATGGGAATAGACGGGCAAAGTGCCAGAAAGGGCAAATCTAATTAGAGATTTGCCCTTTCTGGGGTGTCTGGGGGCAGATGTTAAGTAGCCGGGGGGGCCAAAAATAATGGTCCCTCTCTGGGCTATTATTATCTGCCCCCACTCACTGGCTTTGTCTGTCTGGTTGCGAAAATAGGGCGGCAGCCCACGCATTTTTTTTCAGCAATTTTACACCTCATATATATATATATATATACATGTCATTGAATTTGTGACACATATATATATATTTATATTTGTAGTTCATACACTTCTACATAGTATAATAGCCGCTAATTCAATTGCCGGCTTTTGTGAAAATGCAGAACCCGACATGAAATGACACTTGGTGTACATAGGGTTAACCATGTCTTTTCATGTCCTTTGATATCTAATTTGCACAAACAATTAAATCAGACTATGTGTGCAAAATTTCACACCTGTAGGGTTAATTAAAGGTGTAAATTCGTTGTAAAAAAAACGGACTTTTTTGCTACGAATTTACACCTTTAATTAACCCCTACAGGTGTGAAATTTTGCACACATAGTCTGATTTAATTGTTTGTGCAAATCAGATAGCAAACGACATGAAAAGACATGGTTAACCCTATGTACACCAAGTGTCATTTCATGTCGGGTGCTTCTGTCTTTTCACTGAAGCCGGCTTTACCCGGCAATTGAATCAAAGGATATTTTACTATGTAGAAGTGTATAAACTATACATATATGTATATATATATGTCACAATGACATGTATATATATATATATGTATTCTATGTGTGTATATTTAGTGTTTACAAGGAAAGAATGGGGTTTTTTTAGTTGCGATATTTTGTTCCCATAGACTTACATGGGACTTCCGGTATCGGTATCGGGTATCGCCGATTTTTTAGTGATATCGGCGATACCATTCCGATTCTGATACTTTAGGATATCGGAAAGTATCGCTCAACTCTACTCAGGACACAAAAAAGAAAACCGCCGTTAACTGGCCAAACTTTGAGCACACACAGATATGAGCTGCCACGGAGATACCACACCATCAAATGTGTGACCTTTTTTTTCTATTTGCAAAATACTGCTGTATATAAGTGCAGTGACACCCAGGACAAAAAAAGAAAACTGGCTTAAAACTGGCCAGACTTTGAGTACGCACAGATATGAGCTGGAATGGAGATACCAAACCGAAAAATGTGTAGCCTGTTTTTTTGTTTTTGGCTAAATATTGCTGTACATAAGAACAGTGACACCCAGGACAAAAAAAGAAAACCATTGTAAACTGGCCAAACTTTGAGCACACACAGATATGAGCTTATAGAGTGTTTTCAGTGGGAGAAGCAAAATAGGAATCTTGTGGGTATGATAAGTTTTAATGGCTAACATCATACAGTGAATGATATTACAGAGCAAGCTTTCGAGACCGCTTACGTCTCTATCAGGCTGGTATAACAAAATATTTGAAGAAACCCAATTATATACAGTGAAAAACACAGGCATGGTGTGATACATGGACATTTAAATAAACAAACACTGAGCTTAAAGAGTCCCCAACACATAGCAAAACTATAAGATCCCCCGGACATTCACATGTTCCTCTTCTAATGTGGTATATTTAATTCTATGCAATATATGTCCTGTGGGTGGCCTCTATGTTAGAGAAACAGGACAGAGACTGAGAGCAAGGATGAGGTCTCATCGTCATACGATTGCAGACAAAAAAAAACATATACCTGTGGCCAAACATTTCTGTGGTCCAGGACACAACATAGACAATATGAAAGTTGTCATTTTGAAAGGCAATTTCTAATCACAAAAACATCGCAGGGTTTGGGAATACAAATTCATTAACATCTTTGATTCTGTTCACACAGGACTCAATTTGTCAGGAGGATTTATGGCCCACTACCAAATCTGAGCAACTTCCTCCAAAAACAATGAAGACACCACCAGTTCTTTAATCTCACATGCATATGGGGTCCATAATACTTTCACACCACTTATCTAATCTTACCTAATTAAGGATTCTCTCTTTAAGCTCAGTGTTTGTTTATTTAAATGTCCATGTATCACACCATGCCTGTGTTTTTCACTGTATATAATTGGGTTTCTTCAAATATTTTATTATACCAGCGTGATGAAGAGGCGTAAGCAGTCTCGAAAGCTTGCTCTGTAATATCATTTACTATATTTTGTTAGCCATTAAAAGGTATCATACCCACAAGATTCCTATTTTGCTTCTCGCACTGAGAACACTATGTTTTTTCTACTGCCTAACACGGTACCAAACCAATTTTTTTCGTTCAGATATGAGCTGCTACGAAGATACCACTACGATAAATTTGTGGGTTTTTTTCTTTTTATGGGGTGGGGGGGTAAATACTGCTGTATATAAGTACAGTGACACCCAAGACAAAAAAAAGAAAATTGCTGTAAACTGGCCAAACTTTGAGCACGCACAGATATGATCTGGCACGGAGATACCACAACCAAAAAATGTGTGGCCTGTATTCCAATTACACCTGGGGCTAGCTATATACGGCCAATATATCCTACAGGTAGCAGCTGCAGCACCAGAACACAGGAAGGGAATTGACCCTCTTGATGTATGCAATGATCTATATACACACATACAGTACCTGCAGTGATGTGTATAGAGCGACGTACACTGCCCTGCCTACCTAACACTGGAACCTATATACTCCGGAATTAGTCCTTAGAAGGACTGTTGGTTTATCTGGATTTGAGTAGTTTACGATGGTAGACCACACACTAATTAATAAATTCCCAATTTTGACCCTATGTCGGCAGCAGCTCTCCCTACACTATCTAAATCCGGAGCTGAATGTGGCGAGCAGGGTGGCATCTGGTCTTTTATACCCCTGATGATACTGTGCAGCCAGACAATCACTGCACGACCACAACAAAGATGACTGCGGCGTTTCGTTGCTTGGCAGACAATCCCTGCATTGTGATTGGGTCTGTAAAGTCCGCCAGAAAAGCTGGGTGGAGACCCGAATTCCTGCCGAGTAACCCCGGAAATGCTCAGTGCCCGCCGAGGACACCAAATACCGTGATACTCTTGCGAGTAACAAGTAGTGGCGAGCGCATTCGCTCATCACTAGTTAGCATTGCTTTAGACCCTATAGCATGTAATCAAACTAGCTGTGAATTTTCCAAAAATCTAGGTTTTCCTGCACTTGGGGCAATAGCTTAGTTTGGAGCCCTTTCTTATGCATAGTTTAAATGGTTTGAGTAGTCTTTATGTGTCCGCTCATATAGTGACTTACATACTTATAGTCACATGCTGACTAGCTTCTTTTCCCAATTCTGTCAATATTCAGTGAAAAACTATAGCCCATACTTTCTTAAGAAAAGGAATGTAAGCTAGTTGACATGATATTTCAGTCATGGGGTGGAGCCGGCACAGTTTCAGTAACCATTCTATGCTCAGAGAACCCTGGCTGTAACCATGTCCCCGGCACTGAGTGATAGCAGGCTCAGCATTAGAACAGAAAGTATAACCCTGTACATTTCTGAATTTGTCCGGCTGCTTATGTCTTCAGTCACATCATCAATGCCATCTCATTGCCTCCACCATGTTTTACAGAGGCTGTGGTGTGCTTTGGGTCATGAGTAGTGTTGAGCATTCCGATACCGCAAGTATCGGGTATCGGCCGATATTCGCTGTATCGGAATTCCGATACTTAGTTCCGATATTTTTCCAATATCGTATACCGGAATCGGAAGTTCCCATAATTCTTTGAGAGGCAATGTGATTTTAGTCAGCCAATGAGGAATCTTATGAAGTGTGGGCACATCCTGTAATGCTGCGGTCACCTTAACTAATGGCATGGCTGTGATTGGCTGCTGAAATGATGTCAGAATGCACTATAAAAGGCGCCGCCGCCATTTTAGCGTCACTGTGCTGTGAACTCAGTTAGGGACAGAACGCTGCTGTGCTGACTCTGAGGGACAGTTAGAGATTGCGATTTTGTGTACTTTGCTTTAGGCAGGCTAGTTTACCAACCGTTGTGTAAAGCTTCCTTTTGCCTTGCAGTGTTGTTTTAACAGCTCTGTGCAAGGTGTGTGAGTGAGAGTGCAGGTGATGCTGCAGTTTGCTCTGCATTCAACGCTGTCTGTAGGCATCTGCACGTGTCACTCACAGACTCTTTTTTTCTTTCTTTAGTGTAATTCTAGCTGCTCCATACAATAGAAATTATAGTGTGACGCGCTTCCATCCGTATACAATACATTGGTTGCAAACACTATAGAAGTACAGAAAGGAGCCTTTCACAGATAGTGAACAGTTGTGTTTCAGTGTTCACTGCAGTCTGTGAGGTTTTGATTTTTTGAGTGCAGATCACGCTCCAGTTAGTTCTTCAACCACTGCTGGTTGTAGTCTGCTGAGCATGTGTCACTGCCTCATCCTTCATATTTTTCTCTAATTGGTGCTGCTCCATTATATTTGAAAAAAATCTAATCTATTAGTGTGACGCGCTTCCATCCGTATACAATACATTGGTTGCAAACACTATAGAAGTACAGAAAGGAGCCTTTCACAGATAGTGAACAGTTGTGTTTCAGTGTTCACTGCAGTCTGTGAGGTTTTGATTTTTTGAGTGCAGATCACGCTCCAGTTAGTTCTTCAACCACTGCTGGTTGTAGTCTGCTGAGCGTGTGTCACTGCCTCATCCTTCACATTTTTCTCTAATTGGTGCTGCTCCATTATATTTGAAAAAAATCTAATCTATTAGTGTGACGTGCTTCCATCCGTATACAATACATTGGTTGCAAACACTATAGAAGTACAGAAAGGAGCCTTTCACAGATAGTGAACAGTTGTGTTTCAGTGTTCACTGCAGTCTGTGAGGTTTTGATTTTTTGAGTGCAGATCAAGCTCCAGTTAGTTCTTCAACCACTGCTGGTTGTAGTCTGCTGAGCATGTGTCACTGCCTCATCCTTCACATTTTTCTCTAATTGGTGCTGCTCCATTATATTTGAAAAAAATCTAATCTATTAGTGTGACGCGCTTCCATCCGTATACAATACATTGGTTGCAAACACTATAGAAGTACAGAAAGGAGCCTTTCACAGATAGTGAACAGTTGTGTTTCAGTGTTCACTGCAGTCTGTGAGGTTTTGATTTTTTGAGTGCAGCTCACGCTCCAGTTAGTTCTTCAACCACTGCTGGTTGTAGTCTGCTGAGCGTGTGTCACTGCCTCATCTTTCACATTTTTCTCTAATTGGTGCTGCTCCATTATATTTGAAAAAAATCTAATCTATTAGTGTGACGCGCTTCCATCCGTATACAATACATTGGTTGCAAACACTATAGAAGTACAGAAAGGAGCCTTTCACAGATAGTGAACAGTTGTGTTTCAGTGTTCACTGCAGTCTGTGAGGTTTTGATTTTTTGAGTGCAGATCACGCTCCAGTTAGTTCTTCAACCACTGCTGGTTGTAGTCTGCTGAGCGTGTGTCACTGCCTCATCCTTCACATTTTTCTCTAATTGGTGCTGCTCCATTATATTTGAAAAAAATCTAATCTATTAGTGTGACGCGCTTCCATCCGTATACAATACATTGGTTGCAAACACTATAGAAGTACAGAAAGGAGCCTTTCACAGATAGTGAACAGTTGTGTTTTAGTGTTCACTGCAGTCTGTGAGGTTTTTTTTTTTTTTTTTTTTTAAATGCAGATCACGCTCCAGTTACTTCTTCAACTAATGCTGTGTGTACTCTGCTGAGTGTCTGTCACTGGCTCATCCTTGTCATTTTTCTAAAATTGGTGCTGCTTTATTCTATTTTCAATTTACTAAAATCTATTAGTGTGACGCTCTTCCATCAAAATACAATACATTGCTTGCAAACATAATAGAAGTCCACAAAAAGGCGTTTCACAGCAAGTGAACAGTTGTGTTCACTGTTCACTCTAGTCTGAGGTTTAAATTTTTGGTAGGAGTGTAGATCCCGCTCCACTTACTTCAACCACCGCTGCGTGTACTCTGCTGAGCGTGTCTCACTGCCTCATCCTTCACATTTTTCTCGAATTGGTGCTGCTACATTCTATTTCAAATAATTCAAATCTATTACTGTGACGTGCTTCCATCCGTATACAATACATTGGTTTCAAACACTATAGAAGTACACAAAGGGGCCTTTCACAGCTAGTGAACATGGGTTTTTAATTTTTAACTAAAATATGTATTTTTTCAAATGACACAAATATAAGTAATGTTGAAGAGGAATAGTCCTACATGCATTGTTTGCACAATATTACAGGTGTACATTACGTCCCTTAATCAACAATGTATTATTATATTTACTTGTATGCTTTTATTTAAAAGCCAAGAACACAGAAGGATAACCTTCGCACTGCAGCTGTTGTCAAAGTTCAACCCACATTATGCACTTCCAACATTGCAGCATTTGAGGCATGATGTGAGTTGGATTTGTCAAAGTTATGGAGTGAGAAGGTTCACCATCAGTACCCTATAGCATAAGTATGCTTTTGTGTTAGCATTTGTGTTAGACATGTGGATATCTGCCATAATATGTCACAATTATTTAGTTACAGATTTGTTACCAACACTAATCATTGAATGGTTTTAAATGTGACGTTTCACTTGTTTACAGCTTAGAAATAAGGGTGTAGCCTGATATCTATGTGTAGCACTAGCCACTTTAACATGTCATGTTTTTTTCAACATGTGTAGCTAGTTGGCAGTAATTTTTGCCGGACACACAGCAGGGGAACAGCAGGCGTTACTGAACCCCACAAACACATCATCGATTGTTTTGATCTGTGCATCCAACACTTCTGAGCCCAGGGTCAAGGAGGGTGTAGCCTGAGGCCTAGTATGAGATGTTTGAACTTTAATTTGAACTTTAATTTGGAGTTAGCAGCATTAATTTTTGTCAGACACACAGCAGGGGAACAGCAGGCGTTACTGAACCCCACTATCACTATAGCTTGTGTATTGGTCTGTGGACACGACACTTCTGAGCAGCAACTGGCAGTGTTGTAGCCCAGGGAGTATAGCTCAGGTGGTAGAAAGATGAACATAACAGGAGACATGGAAAACGTTGCCAACCAGTTAGTTAATCTGAAACCGGACAGGCAAATTCAGGCGAGATCCATGCCTAGTTCATTTTCAGAAAAGTAAGCCGTTCTACATTATCGGAGGATAGTCGCATGCAATGGTCTGTTAGTACACCACCTGCAGCAGTAAAGACGCGCTCCGATAATACACTGGCAGCAGGGCAAGCCAGCACCTCCAATGCATACTGGCTAAGCTCTGGCCATGTATCCAGCTTAGAGACACAAAACTTGAATGGGGAAGAGCCATCTGGGAGTACACTGAGAGGGCAAGACATGTAGTCTGTCACCATCTTACGGAAATGTTGCCTCCTGCTGACTGGAGCAGTCTCGGATGGTGTAGACATTGGTGGCACTGCCACAAAACTTCGCCACATTTGGAACATACTGTTCTTGCCCTGTGCAGAGGCGCTGCTTGTGCTCCCTCTTGTTGCAGAGCTGTCTCCACTGCCTCGACGCACAGAGCTGCTTTGTAAAGCAGTAGCAGCAGCAGTGCTCTCGGCTGGAATGGAGAACATTATGGATTGCACCAGTGTGTCTTGGTACTTCCGCATTTTACGCTCCCGGTTCAACGGTGTGATGAGGCTTTGTAAGTTGTCCCGGTAGCGAGGGTCTAGGAGGGTGTACACCCAATAATCAGACGTGGTGTGAATGTGTTCGATGCGGCGGTCGTTTCTCAGGCACTGCAGCATGAAATCAACCATGTGCTGCAGACTCCCAACTGGCCAAGAAACGTTGTCCCCTGCAAGAGGCGTCATCTCTGCCTGCTGTGCATCACCCCACCCTTGGTCTACATACTGACTAGAGCATTGTCTACCTCCCTCTGGAGCGATGTCTTCCTCCTCCATTGACTCCTCCTCATCCTCCTCACAAAGTCCTTCAAATACATAAAAATTTACAAAATTTAAAACTCAAAATTTAAAAACATTGTATCATAATTCTGTAACATCAGTTTATGGAAACACAATAGCATTACAAAAGGATAGACAAAAACTGTACATTATGTGCTTTGTAAATACATTAAAAGTTTGGAATGGTTATGAAAATATAGACAGCGACTCTGGAGGTTCAATTGTTGATACAGCATGGTACTTTGAAAGTCCTCCAGCCCTTTGTGAGGAACCACGTTGCGCTGACTGTCCAGAAGGTGATGGAATTTGTGACTCCTCATCCTCCACCTCTTCCAAAACCTCATGCCTTAGTGCTTGCAGTGTTTTTTGAAGCAGGCAGATAAGGGGGACAGTCAGGCTGACTAGTGCATCATCTGCACTCGCCATCCGCGTTGACTCATCAAACGCACGCAAAACGTGGCAGATGTCCTTCATAGAGTCCTTCGCCACTCATTACACTGGCTGCCCATTCATTATAGGATCCAATTCTAATTACTGGTTCTCACCAACAAAGCTGTCCACAGTGCAGCACCCCCTACATCTCCTCCCTCATTTATATTTATCGGCCTAACCGACTGCTGCACTCTGCAAACGACCTTCGACTAACCTCTGCACTAATCCGTACCTCCCACTCTCAACTCCAAGACTTCTCCCGCGCTGCGCCAATCCTCTGGAATGCTCTACCCCAAGAAATTAGGACTATCCGCAATTTGGATGGTTTCAGGCGCTCCCTCAAAACACATTTGTTCACAGTGGCCTATCACATTCACTAATCAAAGTCATTCTATGTGTAAGTCTGTGTGTGTAGCCCATTCACTATCTCCATGCATCCCTCACTCCCTTAAAATGTCTGGACCATCATTGTAAAAACACCATTGTATATAAACACCTGTACTTTGTATCTCCCCCACCTCATTGTAGATTGTAAGCTTTCACCAGCAGGGGCGGCTGATTTTGCTTTAATTATTGTATTGTTAACGTTGTTACTTATGACTTGTGTTTTGAAACTGTTAAACTGTAAAGCACTGCGGAATATTATGGCGCTATATAAATAAAGAATATTTTTATTATTCTTATTATAGAGGCCCACTCAGTAGTGGTGAAGTGTGAACGGCGCAAATTGCGAGTTCATTGCGCCTGATGCAGCTGATACTCCATTACTGTTGGCTGCTGCTCACACAACCGCTCCAACATATGTAACGAGGAATTCCACCTGGTGGGTACGTCACATATGATGCGATGTTCATGAAGGCAAAATCTGCGTTGCAGAGCTGCAATCAGCGATCTGGCTATGCTGGAACGTCGCAAGTGAGCGCACTCTAGGCGGACCTTGTGCAGCAGTGCATCAAGATCCGGATAGTCCCTCAAAAAACTCTGCACGATCAAGTTGAGCACATATGACAGACATGGTATGTGAGTGAGGTTGCCAAGGCCCAGAGCTGCCACCAGATTTCGGCCATTGTCACACACTACCAAGCCTGCCTGTAGATTCGCTTCCAAAAACCACACGTCGCTCTCCTGCTTTATGGCATTACAGAGCTCCTGCGCTGTGTGGCTAAGATTCCCCATGGAAATTAATTTCAGGACGGCCTGTTGACATTTGGACACGGCTGTGCTCATATCGGTCGCAACAGGTAAACGTTCACGGGTCCATGTGGAGGTAGACCGTGACGGCTCCTGCAGCGATGATTCTGAGGAACTGGAGTAGGAGGAGGAGTCAATGTGTACAGACTTGATTCCTGCAATCCTTGGAGTTGGCAGAACACGTACAGCGCCACTCGCAAGATCAGTACCCGGCTACACAACATTGACCCAATGGGCAGTGAGGGAAAGGTATTGTCCCTGGCCATGGGTGTTAGAACCCTCTTGTTAGGTTTTGTTTCAGTTTGCTGGTCACATGACCTTTTTTCCCTATTTAGTCTGGCTCCGCCCTTCTGGCTTTGCTTGACTTCATTGTATTATCTACTGTTAAGCTAGCCGGGTGCTTAGGTGCCTTAATCTGTCAGTTTTGCTTGATGTTAGGATCGCAAAGTATTTATTTTTCTGTTTAATTATCCATGCTACAATTTATGTTAGGAGGTGTCCACCTTTTCTCCCAGTCCCTAGATCTTGTAGGGATTACTCCCTCGCAACTATAGGTCTTCGTTCACACTAGATGAGGACTTTAGCGGGTCTGGTCGCAGGATCAGGTTCCCCGTTACATCGTAGGGATTCAGCTTAGTTGTATTGTAGGGACAGAATTCCCTTCTTTTCTTACTGGTTGTAGCAGATCATAACAATGGGTACTGGTCCACGCATCGGTGGTCAGGTGGACCTTGCTACTGAGGGCGTTTAGTAGCGCATGTTTAATTTTTCCCTCAACATGCTTTTGCAGACCAGGGACGGCTTGCCTGCTGAAATGAAATCGGCTTGGCACATTGTATTGTGGGACTGACAATGATATTCAGTTACGGAAACTGTCTGTCTCCACCAGCCTGAATGACAGCATTTCAAGGGACAGGAGTTTTGCAATGCCAGCATTCAGAGCCTGTGCTCGTGCATGTTTTGCGGAGTATGGCCGTCTTTTATCCCATGCCTGTGCTACCGATGGCTGTTTTGTGGCCTGGGAGTGTGAGGATGACAGGGAACTTGCTGCTGTGTGTGGAATAACAGTTTGTCTCTGGACAACAGTGGCCGAGGTTCTTCCATGGTGATCCTGTGAGGAAGCAGAACCAGCTGTGTGTGAGCTCGATGAAGAAGCTTCAACACAACCTGAAGATGTAGGTGCTGCTGTAGGTTGGCCTACATCTCCAGTGTGTCTTTGTAACTCAACTACGTGCTTTGTCCGCACATGTTTCCACATATTTGTGGTATTGAGGTGACTGACACTTTTAGCTATTTTTAATTTTTGATTACACAGCTTGCATTTGACATAGCAAATATCATGTGCAAGTGTGTGAAAAAAGGACCACGCAGTGCAAGTCCTGGGAGCGCACGTTTTGCATTTTGGAAGAGAACTGCTCCGAACAGGTGCCAAACTGGAGGCTACAGGCAACCGAGTCTGCAGCCTAACTCTCCCTCCTGTTTGTACCGTTGGGGCAATGTCTTCCTCTATCTTCCTTCTATCACTAACCACTTCTCTAGGCCTCTCCCAGCTTTCAACCAAAGTACTGGTTCTCAGCCACAAAGCTATCCACAGTGCAGCACCCCTCCTACATGTCCTCCCTCATTTCTATCTATCGGCCTAACCGACTGCTGCGCTCTGCAAACGACTTTCGACTAACCTCTGCACTAATACGTACCTCCCACTCCCGACTCCAAGACTTCTCCCGCGCTACGCCAATCCTCTGGAATGCTGTACCCCAAGAAATTAGGACTATCCACAATTTGCATGGTTTCAGGCGCTCCCTCAAAACACATTTGTTCAGAGCGGCCTATCACATTCACTAATCAAAGTCATTCTATGTATTCTGTGTAAGTGTATATGTGTGTGTGTGTGTCTCTAGCTCATTCACTATCTCCATCCCTCAGTCCCTTAAGATGGCTGGACCATCATTGTAAATGCACCATTGTATATAAACACCTATACTTTGTATCTCCCCCACCTCATTGTACATTGTAAGCTGTCACGAGCAGGGGCGACTTATTTAGCTTAAATTATTGTATTGTTAACGTTGTTACTTTTTTTTATTATTATTATTATTATTAATATTTATTTCTATAGCACCATTGATTCCATGGTGCTGTACATGAGAAGGGGTTACATACAAATTACAGGTATCACTTACAGTAAACAAACTAACAATGACAGACTGATACAGAGGGGAGAGGACCCTGCCCTTTCGGGCTTACATTCTACAGGATTGTGAGGCAGGAGACATTAGGTCGGGGGGTTGCAGCAGTTCCGGTGTTGGTTGAGGCAATAACTCCGGTAGTGGTGAGGAGGCAGCAGGGTCATTGCAGGCTGTAGGCTTTCCTGAAGAGATGGGTTTTCAGGTTCCGTCTGAAGGATCTGAATGAGTTTGATAGTCGGATGTGTTGGGGCAAAGAATTCCAGAGGATGGGGGATATTCGGGAGAAGTCTTGGAGGCGGTTGGGTGAGGAGCGAATAAGTGTGGAGGAGAGAAGGATGTCTTGGGAGGATCGGAGATTACGTGAGGGAAGATATCGGGAGATTAGTTCAGAGATATATGGAGGAGACAGATTATAGATGGCCTTGTAGGTCAGTATTAGTAATTTGAACTGGATACGCTGAGGGAATGGGAGCCAGTGAAGAGATTTGCAGAGGGGAGAAGCGGAGGAGTAGCGAGGAGAGAGGTGAATTAGTCGTGCAGCAGAGTTAAGGATGGACTGGAGAGGTGCAAGGGTGTTAGCAGGGAGGCCAGAGAAAAGGGTGTTGCAGTAGTCGAGGCGGGAGATGATGAGGGCGTGCACAATCATTTTAGTAGATTGAGGGTTGAGGAAAGGACGGATTCTTGAAATATTTTTGAGCTGAAGGCGACAGGAGGTAGAAAGAGCTTGGATGTGCGGTTTGAAGGACAGGGCAGAGTCAAGGGTTACTCCGAGGCAGCGGACTTCTGGTACGGGGGAAAGCGTGATGTCGTTAATTGTGGTAGATAGGTCAGGTAAGGAAGATCTGTGGGATGGGGGAAAGATTATGAGTTCAGATTTGTCCACATTGAGTTTGAGGAAGCGGGAGGAGAAGAAGGAGGATATGGCTGATAGACACTCCGGGATTCTGGATAGCAGAGAAGTGATTTCTGGGCCAGAGAGGTAGATCTGAGTGTCATCAGCGTAAAGGTGGTACTGGAATCCGTGGGACTTTATGAGTTGCCCCAGGCCAAGTGTATAGATTGAGAAGAGTAGGGGTCCTAGAACAGAGCCTTGGGGAACTCCAACAGAGAGAGGGTGGGACGAGGAGGTAGTGTGGGAGTGGGAGACGCTGAATGTGCGGTTGGAAAGGTATGAGGAGATCCAAGATAGGGCGAGGTCTTTGACACCAAAGGAGGAAAGAATCTGTAGTAGAAGGCAGTGGTCAACTGTGTCAAAAGCAGAGGACAGGTCAAGAAGCAGGAGTATAGAGTATTGTCCGTTTGCTTTGGCTGTAAGTAGGTCATTAGTAATTTTGGTCAGGGCTGTCTCAGTGGAGTGATGGGGGCGGAAACCAGATTGTAGAGTGTCAAAGAGCAAGTTAGAAGAGAAGTGGTAGGAAAGCTCAGCGTGGACATGCAGCTCCAGGAGTTTGGAAGCGAATGGGAGCAGCGATATTGGGCGATAGCTGGACATAGCGGTTGGGTCGAGGGTTGGCTTTTTAAGGATAGGCGTGATTGTGGCATGCTTGAAAGCAGAAGGGAAGGTACCGGAAGTTAGTGATAGGTTGAAGAGGTGGGTTAGGGATGGAATAATAATGGTGGTGAGGTTGGGGAGGAGGTGGGTTGGGATGGGGTCAAGTGCACAGGTTGTGAGGTGCGATTTGGAGAGAAGACAATTAAGCTCCCCTTCAGTTATATTGGAGAGGGAGATTATGGGGTTAGGGCATTGGTCTGGTATACAAAGTGGTTGAGGTGGTTGAACAATGAAGACTTGCCTTGTTTGGTCGATCTTATTTTTGAAGTGTGTGGCAAAGTCCTCAGCAGAGATGAGGGAGGTAGGAGGGGGCAGTGGTGACTTGTGTTCTTAAACTGCAAAACTGTAAAGCGATGCGTAATATGATGGCGCTATATAAATTAATATTATTATTATTAGGATTCCTCTGAGCTGCTCCCACCACCTTCCTGTTCCTCACGCCATGTTGGGTATTGGACCTCATCATCTCCACTACCCTCTTCCAACACCTGCTGTTTGGTGGTCTGGCCAGCACCATGCTCAACAGAAACTGGCACCTGAGTCTCATCATCATCAGATGCGTTCTGCGGTGTGCTGACCATCGGCACTGTCTCACCCGCCTCTTCAGATTCAGAGAGACACAGCTGTTGCGCATCACTGCATACTCCCTCTTCTTCACATTACAGAATGCTGCTTGGCTGGGCCCCTGTTTGCAAGCCAATAGATTCTGAGAACAGAAGCAGACACTCAGCTGGCTCCTGTACAGAACTCTCTGACTGCCTGGGCAATTTGCCAGGCGGTGAAGAGACAGATGGTTGCTCAACAGTGCTGTGGTCCTGAGAGGAGGTGGAAGCAATTGAAGTCGATGCATTGGCTGACATCCAACCAACAACGGCTTCAATTTGTTCTTCCCGCAGCAGGGGGGTACTCCGAGCTCCTACAAAAGTGCGCATAAAGGAACGCTCACGGGGAAAACTGGTGGATGCTGTGTCACTGGGGGCCGCAGCAGCCACAGAATCCCCACGTCCTCTCCCTGAAGAAACTCCACGGCCACCACCACGTGCCTTACTCCCTGCCTTCTTCATCTTGGTTGATTGATAAAGAAAGTCTGAAAAGTTATAAGGCCTAAGTGTGGTTATTCCGCAGAGACTGCAGTGAACAACTGTTCAGTAGGTGTGAAAGGCCCCTTTGTGTACTTCTATAGTGCTTGCAACCAATGTATTGTATACGGATGGAAGCGCGTCACACTAATAGATTTTATTTATTTGTAATAGAATGGAGCAGCAACAATTAGAGAAAAATTTCAAGGATGTGCCAGTGACAAACGCTCAGCAGACTACAACCAGCAGTGGTTGAAGAACTAACTGGAGCGTGATCTGCACTCCAAAAAGGAAAACCTCAGACTACAGTGAACACTGCACACAACTGTTCACTACCCAACGCGTCTCAGCAGGAAGGCAGTCTGTGCGTCCAAACAAAGACGCAAGCATACATGCACGTACCCTGTTTATAAAGCTATATAAAAAAAATTATGTAGTAGTGACGCACACTTTATTGAGGTACAGTATTACATCGCCATTCACCATCTGTGGCTATGCAGTCTCATCTATATATACCTTATCTATCCGTTGTCATGCTTGCAAGTCGACAGTCAGGCATAAATAGCAATTTTCACTATGCACTATGCACTTTTTAAAGGTTATGTTTGTTAATAAAAATGATTATTGCCACATATTATGAGTATTACATGATGGAAATTGTATAATTTTGTATAAACTGTTTAGTGACATTATTCAGCAAATGTAACATTTTAGTAATGTCACAGATAACTTGTAATGCTGATGATGTTTTGAAGTCAGACATTCATTGTCTATACAATAAAAATGGTGTACATACTGTTACTTATCCATCATTAATGGATTCAGATATGTACTTGTATGCTTTTATGTACAACCGTATAGCAGATTCCTTAACTAATTTATTTTGTGGCTTGCATTGCTGTTCAACATGTTAATGTATGTGTTTATGTTTGTCAATTGTTTATTTATCTAGATATTAGTTTAAATGAAATCATCATCTTATGGTAGTAAAGGTTATCTTTCTCTTGTTTGAAGTATAGACATTTAAAATTGACAGGTAACAAGGAAATTACTTGATCTAGTATTTAAACATCCTCCTTGACCCTGGGCTACAACACCGCCAGTTGTTGCTTGGAAGTGCTGTTAGCACAGTCAACACTTGCTCCTGTGTTACTGGGGTTCAGTAATGTCAGCTGTTCCCCTGCTGTGTGTACGTCAAAAAGTCCTGCTGCCTCCACCCTGTTCTCTTCTCATCCCTGGGCTCCAACACCGCCAGTTGTTGCTCGGAAGTGCTGTTAGCACAGTCAACACTTGCTCCTGTGTTACTGGGGTTCAGTAATGTCAGCTGGTCCTCGGTTGTGCCATTGGCTCTTTTCCTTCTGCTGCCCCTCCGGGTTCCAGTACCGTCAGCTGGTTCTCCGCATTGCCTTTGGCCTAGGTGCCTCCATCTCGGTATCCGAGTTCCAGCAACGTCTGCTGGTCCTTGGTAGTGCTTTGGAGCACAGGTACCTCCTGCTTAGTAACCGTGTCCCAGTAATGTCAGCTGGTCCTCGGTTGTGCCATTGGCTCTTTTCCTTCTGCTGCCCCTCCGGGTTCCAGCACAGTCAGCTGGTCCTCGTTACTTGCATTGGCTCTTGTACCTTCTGCTACATTTACAAATTGAAGATTTTTTAAATGTTTTTTTGGGTAATCACTCTGGATCTCCAACAATGAAGACGACGACCCTGATGACCAACCCGAAGAAGATGACGACCACAAGGACGACGAGCATCAAGCCAACCAGCCTAAACACCATCGCAAAGAAGAAATAAAAGATTACCCAACAGGACTAAGAAGGTTAAGACAAACTACAAGATACAGAACAAGAGACTTAACAACAATAAGCAGAAGATCAAAAAGCAGAAGAACATGAAGTATAAGACCAAAATGAAGAGCAAAATATATGCTCTAAATTATAAGCAGAAGAAGACTAAGCAGTGTATGGGGGTGAGTCCGTTCCTCCTGGTGGTGCCCCTGGAAAATGCCTGCTGCTGCAGGCTAAACTGAACACGGACAAATACTGTTGTAATTTAAATCTTTTGTGACAGCAAGAACGGAAGGATGAAAAATTCATACTTTGACAGATTACAAGTACAGGAATCTCTGTCACAAATAAGAATATGATGAAGAAGATGAAGTACAATATAAAGAAGAATAATAGTTGAATAAGAAGAATATGAGTAATGTTAACAAAAAGATGAATAGCAAGAAGTTTAAGAAGAAGATAAAGAAGGTGAAGATGAAGAATAATTTGATGAAAAAGATGATGCTGCTGAAGATTATGAAGGAGAAAGTGTGTCAAAAGTTAAAAAGGTGAAGAGCATGGAAGTTGTGAAATATACATATTTGCCAAAATAGAAAAAACGTTAACAACATTGTCAATTTCTTCGTCAATCCGAACATCTTTAAAAAAAAAAATATTTATGCTATTCCATTTGATTTGGTTAAACATCTATGCCTTTAATGTCTCCTCAACCTTCCCCAATACATTCTACATTACTCTTTGTTGTTTTCCTTCATGTATAATTAACCAACAAGGCAAGAATGGGTTTTTTTTAATTCCGATATTTTGTTCCCATAGACTTACATTGGATTTCCGGTATCGGTATCGGGTATCGCCGATATTTTTTGGGTATCGGCGATACCATTCCGATTCCGATACTTTTGGATATCGGAAAGTATCGCTCAACTCTAGTCATGAGCCGTTCCAAGCCTTCATCAAACTTTTTTCTTGCCATCATTCTGCTAGGGGTTGATCTTGGTTACATCTTTCCAAAGAATGCTTTTATGGAACTCGGGTGGCTTCTTCAGATGTTTTTTGGCAAAGTCTAATCTGGCCTTTCTATTTTTAAGGCTGATTAATGGCTTGTACCTTGTGGTGAACCCTCTGTATTTTCTCTCAGGAAGTCTTCTCTTTATGGTAGATCTAGATATGGAAACATCTACTACTTGGAGAGTGTTCTCACTTGGGTTCATGTTTTGAAGGGGTTTTTCTTCACCATGGAAAAGACTCTGCGACCATGCACTACTGTTATCATCCATGGAATAGCCTATGCAGCCCATTAAAAAGCTTTTGAGATAATTGTCCAGTTACGTTTGGTCCCTTTAAAAAAAAGGCAGCTACATGTTCAACAGCTGCAATTCCTAAATTCTTACTCCAATTAGGATGTGAATACACTCAAAGTAAAGCTGAAAGTCTGCACTTTAAACCCATATTAATTATATAACTATATCTTAAATATTTTTTTGGTAAACAGTAGGGTTGAGCGATACTTTCCGATATCAAGAAGTATCGGAATGGGTACCGCCGATACCCCAAAAGTATCGGCGATACCCGATTCCGATACCGGAAATCCAATGCAAGTCTATGGGACAGAAATATCGTAACTAAAAAAACCTTTCTTTCTTTCCTTGTAAACACTAAATATACACACATAGAATACATATATATTATATATATATAAATATATATATATATATATATATATATATACACATGTCATTGTGACACATATATATATATATATACATATATTTATAGTTTATACACTTCTACATAGTAAAATAGCCTCTGATTCAATTGCCGGGTAAAGCCGGCTTTTGTGAAAAGACAGAAGCACCCGACATGAAATGACACTTGGTTTACATAGAGTTAACCATGTCTTTTCATGTAGTTTGATATCTGATTTGCACAAACAATTACATGAGTGTATGTGTGCAAAATTTCACACCTGTAGGGATTAATTAAAGGTGTAAATTCGTTGTAAAAAAAACAGACTTTTTTGCTACGAATTTACACCTTTAATTAACCCCTACAGGTGTGAAATTTTGCACACATACACTCATGTAATTGTTAGTGAAAACAATAGATCAAACAACTTGAAATTACATGGTTAACTCTATGTAAACCATGTGTCATTTCATGTCGGGTTCTGCATTTTCACAAAAGCCGGCAATTGAATTAGCGGCTATTATACTATGTAGAAGTGTATGAACTATAAATATAAATATATATATATATATGTGTCACAAATTCAATGACATGTATATATATATATATATGAGGTGTAAAATTGTTGAAAAAAAATGCGTGGGCTCCCGCCCTATTTTCGCAACCAGACAGACAAAGCCAGCGAGTGGGGGCAGATAATAATAGCTCAGAGAGGGACCATTATTTTTGGCCCCCCGGCTACTAACATCTGCCCCAGACACCCCAGAAAAGACAAATCTATAATTAGATTCGCCCTTTCTGGCACTTTGCCCGTCTATTCCCATTGCCCTGTAGCGGTGGCGAATGGGTTAATATGGGGTTAAAGTCACCTTGCTATTGAAAGGTGACCTTAAGCCAGGTTAATAATTGAGAGCTGTCAATTAGACAACTATCAATTATTAATACTATTGCATGAAATAAAAATAAAACACACACACTTTAATTAAAAATCATTTTAATGAAATAAAGACACATGTTTTTGACCAGCTTTTATTTTACTGCAAAAACCATTTCCTGTAATAAAAATAAAATAAAAAAGCAAAATTATTCTTACCTATCCCATGCACAGTCAGGTCCCACGGTGTAATCCTTCAGAAAGGGTTAATGTTTACTGCAGGGACCGCAGCTAATGCTGCAGCCTCACAGTAAACCCCAAATGAATGAGTTCCTCTCCTGGCTGACAGGAGAGGAAGTGGAAAGCTTAATTGATTGCTTTCCACTTTCACTTCAGGTCAGCCAGGGACACAATCAGTGACGTCAGAGGGAACTGATTAACAAAAATAGGGGTTCCCTTCGAAAAAAAAAATGGTGTGGGGTCCCCCTATTTTTGTTAACCAGCCTGATGAAGCAGACTGCTGAGGCATGGTATTTAACCCCTTCACCCCCAAGGGTGGTTTGCACATTAATGACCGGGCCAATTTTTACAATTCTGACCACTGTCTCTTTATGAGGTTATAACTCTGGAACGCTTCAACGGATCTTCGCGATTCTTAGATTGTTCTCTCGTGACATATTGTACTTCACGTTAGAAGTAAAATTTCTTCGATATAACTTGCGTTTATTTTTGAAAAAAACGCAAATATGGCGAAAATTTTTAAAATTTTGCAATTTTCAAACTTTGAATTTTTATTCCCTTAAAACAAAGAAATATGTCACATAAAATAGTTAAGAAATAACATTTCCCACATGTCTACTTTACATCAGCACAATTTTGGAACCAAAATTTTTTTTTGTTAGGAAGTTATAAGGGTTAAAAGTTGACCAGCGATTTCTCATTTTTACAACAAAATTTACAAAGCCATTTTTTTTAGGGACCACCTCTCATTTGAAGTCACTTTGAGGGGTCTATATGGCAGAAAATACCCAAAAGTGACACCATTCTAAAAACTGCACCCCTCAAGGTACTCAAAACCACATTCAAGAAGATTATTAACCCTTCAGGTGCTTCACAGGAACTAAAGCAACGTGGAAGGAAAAAATGAATATTTAACTTTTTAGCCACAAAAATGATCTTTTACAAACTTTTTTATTTTCACAAGGGTAAAAGGAGAAAATGGACAGATAAGGTTGTTATGCAATTTCTCCTGAGTACGCCAATACCCAATATGTGGGGGAAAACCACTGTTTGGGCACACGGCAGAGCTCGTAAGGGAAGGAGCGCCGTTTGACTTTTTCAAACTAAAATTGGCTGGAATTGAGATTGGACGCCATGTCGTGTTTGGAGAGCCCCTGATGCGCCTAAACAGTGGAAACCCCCACAAGTGACACCATTTTGGAAACTAGACCCCCTAAGGTACTTATCTAGATCTGTTGTGAGCACTTTGAACTCCCAAGTGTTTCACAAAAGCTTATAATGCCTGGGTGTGAAAAAAAAAAAAAAAATTTTCCACAAAAATTATTTTTTAGTCCCAAATTTTTGAATTTTCCCAAGGAAATTGGACCCCAAAAGTTGTTTTCCAATTTGTCCTGAGTACGCTGATATCCCATATGTGGGGGGGGAACTGTTTGGGTGCACGGCAGGGCTTGGAAAGGAAGTAGTAACGTTTTGGAATGCAGACGTTGATGGGGGTCATGTTCCGTTTGCAGGGCCCCAGATGAGCCTAAACAGTGGAAACCCCCCACAAGTGACCCCATTTTGGAAACTGTACCCCTAAGGAACTTATCTAGATCTTTGGTGAGCACTTTGAACCCCCAAGTGCTTCACACAAGTTTATAATGCCCGGGCATGAAAATAAAAAATCCTATTTTTTTCCCACAAAAATTATATTTTAGTCACTAATTTTTTATTTTCTCAAGGGTAACAGGAGAAATTGGACCACATATGTTGTTGTCCAATTTGTCCTGAGTACGCTGATACCCCATATGTGGGTGGGAACCACTGTTTGGGCGCACGGCAGAGCTCGGAATGGAAGGAGCACCATTTGACTTTTTCCAACCAAAATTGGCTGGAATTGAGATTGGATGCCATGTTGCATTTGGAGAGCCCCTGATGTGCCTAAACAGTGGAAACCCCCCACAAATGACCCCATTTTGGAAACTAGACCCCTAAGGAACTTTTCTAGATCTTTGGTGAGCAATTTGAACCCCCAAGTGCTTCACACAAGTTTATAACGTAGAGCCGTAAAATTTAAAAATCATATTTTTTCCACAAAAATGATCTTTTCACCCCAATTTTTATTTTTCCAAGGGTAACAAGACTCCAAAAGTTATTGTGCAATTTGTCCTGAGTGCGCTGATACCCATATGTGGGGGTAAACCACTGTTTGGGTGCATGGCAGAGTTTGGAAGGGAAGGAGCGCCGTCTGACTTTTTCAACGCAGAATTGGCTGGACGCCATGTCGTGTTTGGAGAGCTCCTGATCTGCCTAAACAGTGGAAACCCCCATAAATGACGCCATTTTGGAAACTAGACCCTCAAGGAACTTATCTAGATGTGTGGTGAGAACTTTTAACCCCCAGGTGTTTCACTAAAGTTTATAACGTACAGCCGTAAAATAAAAAATCTTTTTTTTTTTTTACAAAAATGATTTTTTCGTCCCCAATATTTTATTTTCACAAGGGTAACAGAAGAAATTGGAACCAAAAGTTGTTGTCCAATTTGTCCTGAGTACGCTGATACCCAATATGTGGGAGAAAACTACTGTATGGGCGCACGTCAGGGCTCGGAAGGGAAGTAGTGACGTTTTGGATTGCAGACTTTGATGGAATGGTCTGGGGGCGTCATGTCACATTTGGAGAGCCCCTTATGCACCTATACAGTGGAAACCCCCCACAAGTGACCCCATTTTGGCAAATAGACCCCACAAGGAACTTATCTAGATGTGTGGTGAGCACTTTGAACCCCGAAGTGCTTCACAGAAGTTTATAACGTACAGCCGTAAAAATAAAAAATCTTTTTTTTTTTTTTTTTTTTACAAAAATGATTTTTTCGCCCCCAATATTTTATTTTCACAAGGGTAACAGAAGAAATTGGAACCCAAAAGTTGTTGTCCAATTTGTCCTGAGTACGCTGATACCCAATATGTGGGAGAAAACTACTGTATGGGCGCACGTCAGGGCTCGGAAGGGAAGTAGTGACGTTTTGGATTGCAGACTTTGATGGAATGGTCTGGGGGCGTCATGTCGCATTTGGAGAGCCCCTGATGCGCCTAAACAGTGGAAACCCCCACAAGTGACCCCATTTTGGAAAATAGACCCCACAAGGAACTTGTCTAGATGTGTGGTGAGCACTTTGAACCCCGAAGTGCTTCACAGAAGTTTATAACGCACAGCCGTAAAAATAAAAAATCCTTTTTTTTTTTGCAAAAATGATTTTTTTGCCCCAATATTTTATTTTTACAAGGGTAACAGGAGAAATTGGACCCCAAAAGTTGTTGTCCAATTTGTCCTGAGTAAGCTGATATCCAATATGTGGGAGAAAACTACTGTATGGGTACACGTTGGGGCTCGGAAGGGAAGTAGTGACGTTTTTTTGATTGCAGACTTTGATGGAATGGTCTGGGGGCGTCATGTCGCATTTGGAGAGCCCCTGATGCGCCTAAACAGTGGAAATCCCCAACAAGTGACCCCATTTTGGAAAATAGACCCCACAAGGAACTTATCTAGATGTGTGGTGAGCGCTATGAAGCCCCAAGTGCTTCACAGAAGTTTATAATGTACAGCCGTAAAAACAAAAAAATATTTTTTTTTGTACAAAAATGATATTTTCGCCCCCAGTTTTTTATTTTCCCAAGGGTAGCAGAAGAAATAGGACAAATTGCACAATAACTCTTGGGGTCCAGAGTACGCTGATACCCCATATGTGGGGATAAACTACTGTTTGGACGCATGGCAGAGCTGAGAAGTGAAGGAGCACCGTTTGACTTTTTCAACGCAGAATTGGCTGGAATTGAGATCAGACGCCATGTCACATTTGGAGAGCCCCTGATGTGCCTAAACAGCTGAAACCCCCCAATTCTAACTCCAACCCTAACCCCAACACACCCCTAACCCTAGTCCCAACCCTAACCACAAACCTAACCCTAACACACCCCTAATCCCAACCCTAACCCTAATCCTAACTTTAGCGCCAACCCTAACCCTAACTTTAGCCGCAACCCTAACCCTAATGGGAAAATGGAAATAAATACTTTTTTTTAATTTTATTATTTTTCTCTTACTAAGGGGGTGATAAAGGGGGGTTTGATTTACTATTTATAGCGGGTTTTTATGATTGGCAGCTGTCACGCTAAAAGACGCTTTTTATTGCAAAAATAGTTTTTGCATCATCACATTTTGAGAGCTATAATTTTTGCATATTTTGGCCCACAGAGTCATGTGAGATCTTATTTTTTGCGGGACGAGTTGACGTTTTTATTGGTACCATTTTTGAGCACGTGACGTTTTTTGATCGCTTTTTATTTCGATTTTTGGGAGGTTAGAATGAACAAAAATCAGCAATTCATGAATTTCTTTTGGGGAGGCGTTTATACCGTTCCGCGTGTGGTAAAATTGATAAAGCAGTTTTATTCTTCGGGTCAGTACGATTATGGCGATACCTCATTTATATCATTTTTCATGTTTTGGCGCTTTTATAGAATAAAAACAATTTTATATAAAAAATAATTATTTTTGCATCGCTTTATTCTGCGAGCTATAACTTTTTTATTTTTTCGCTGATGATGCTTTATGACAGCTCGTTTTTTGCGGGACAAGATGACGTTTTCAGCGGTACCATGTTTTTTTATATCGGTCTTTTTGATCGCGTGTTATTCCACTTTTTGTTCGGCGGTATGATGATAAAGCATTGATTTTTTGCTTCGTTTTTTTTTAATTTTTTTAAGGGGTTCACTAAAGGGGTTAACTAGTGGGACAATTTTATAGGGGGGGTCGTTACGGACGCGGCGATACTAAATATGTGTACTTTTATTGTTTTTTTTTTTTTATTTACAGGAAGAAGTGAATTTATTGGGGAATATTTTTTTTTTTTTTTAATTTATTTTGGATTTTTTTTTTACACATGTTTATTTTTACTTTTTTAACTTTTTTACTTTGTCCCAGGGTGGGACATCACAGTATTTTATCAGATCGCTGGTGTGACAGTGTGCACAGCACTCTGTCACACCAGCGATCGCACAGGCATAGATGCAGGCTTCTCAGTGCCTGCTCTCGGCAGGCACTGAGGTAGCCGCCTCCCTCCAGGACCCCGGCGCCATCTTGGATCCGGGTCCTGGGAGGGAGGAAGCCCTCAGAACAGCGCGATCACATCGCGCTGCTCTGAGGGTCTCAGGGGGGCGCGCAGGGAGCCCCACCCTGCGCGATCCTCCCCTGTGCCCCCAGTACACCGCGATCATGTTTGATCGCGGTGTGCAAGGGGTTAATGTGCCGGGAGCGGTCCGTGACCGCTCCTGACACACAGTCATGGGTGTCAGCTGTGATAATCAGCTGACACCCGGCGGCGATTAGCTGCGCTCCCCTCAGGAGCGCAACTGATCGCCTATGACGTACTATCCCGTCCCCGGTCATACGGGCCCAGGTACCATGGACGGGATAGTACGTCCGATGGCAGTAAGGGGTTAAGGCTGTTAAGGAGCCAATATCCATGGACCTTGCCAGCAGCATCGGACTGGAGTACCTTGGGCCCACCAGAGAAAAAATATTCTTGGGGCCCACCATCATACTTCCCAACCTTTGAAGAAGGGAAAGAGGGACAAAGGCTGTGGCACGCTGTGCCTGCTGCAGCAAATTTTAGGCCATGCCACGTTGCACCACAGACTGTCCAGGAGTTGGTGGATGCTTTAGTCCAGGTGTGGGAGGAGATCCCTCAGGAGACCATCCGTCACGCTCATCAGGAGCATGCCCAGAAGTTGTAGGGAGGTCATACAGCATACCTCCCAAATTTTGAAGACAGGAAAGAGGGCTAAAGGCTGCGGCGCGCTTAGCGCGCAGCTGCAAATTTTAGGCCACGCCCCGACCACACCATTTCACAACTAATCACACCCATATCCTCGCCCCAAGCATACCCATTTAGCACTGCTGATCACACTGACTGGTAATGAGGGCCAGTGGCTGGTACTGAGGAAAAGAAAGAAAGAGCAGCGAGAGAGAAAGAACAAACAGAGAAAGAAAGAGAGGAAAGAAAGAAAAGAGAGAGAGAAAGAAAGAACAGAGAAAAAAGAACAGAGAGCGAGAAAGAAAGAACAGAGAGCGAGAAAGACTAGAGAGAAAGAAAGACTAGAGAGAGAGCCAGAGGCGTAGCTAGGGTTTTGGTTTAGTGGGGGCGAAACTTCTGAGTGGGCCCCTAATCAGAGAACCTCAGCAAATGACCGCGCTGTTGCCAAAAATAATCTATATATAAAAAGACCAATATTGATATTACCGCCATATGGTGTGTGGTAAATAATACCAGTCCTACAGAACATATAATAGATTACAGCACAGGTACAGATAATGACTTACAGCTGATGTTCTTTCTAATGGAATTGTTCACTTTTCATGTCTTTTCCATCTGGCCCAGACCGACATGACGACTTCTCCAGCCAGGACTCGACTGCAGAGATTACAACAAAGACACATTTCACTTCTCATATTTTCAGCACTGTCACGGTCACCAATTGGACTATTCTCAACCTGCACAAACTCCTCATCCTGCTGATACCCCAATACTGAGCCGCTGCTGCCATATGTGTCCCTATTTCTGCACCTGATACCCCAATACTGAGCCGCTGCTGCCATATGTGTCCCTATTTCTGCACCTGATACCCCAATACTGAGTCGCTGCTGCCAAATGTGTCCATATTACTGCACCTGATACCCCAATACTGAGCTGCTGCTGCCGTATGTGTCCCTATTACTGCACCTGCTGTGTGGTTCTGTGTGACCTCTAAATTCTAAAGCACCCCTCTAGAATATAGTAATGCCGGGTGCAAGTGCCCTAGAAAACAGTGCCCACATTTTGTCCCCTAGACTGTAATAATGCCCTGTGTGCTCCTTTGACAGTCACAGTAACCCGAGTTCCCCTATAACAATAAGTGTCCACTTTACATTTAATAATGTCCCAAGTCTCCCCCTGTACATCTCCCCTATACACAGAATAATGCCCCTCACTGGATATATACTGACCCCTTAATGTCCCCAAACTATTTAATGGGTCCAACACTGTATGATGGCCCCTAGATAGCATCCATACAGCATAATACACCAGATAGTCCTCAATATAGTATAAAGCACCCCCATAGGCAGCCTCTATATTATAATAAACCCCCATAGGCAGAGTCTATAATATAATGCACCACCATAGGCAGCCGCTATATTATAATGCACCGCCATAGGCAGCCTCTGTAGTATAATGCATCCCATAGGGAGTCTCTGTAGTATAATGCACCCCAATATGGAGCCTCTGTAGTATAATGCACCCCCCATATACAGCCTCTGTAGTATAATGCACCCCCATTAAAAAAAAAAGAAAAAAACAATACTCACCTCCCGGCTCCTGTGTTGCTCACTGTTCTCCCTCTCAGCGTCTGACAGTGGGCGCGATGACGTCACCTGCCGGCGCCCGCTGTCAGACGCTGAGATGCCGATACAGCTGGATGTCGATACAGCTGACCCTCCGATGACGGGTGGGGGGCCCACTGCTGGCAACGGGCCCCCCCACCGCCTGTTCAGGCCCCATAGCTTCCGGACGGCAGAGCAGGGAGAGCGATTCTCCCTGCTCTGCCGCAGAATGTAACTGTATATATATGCAGTTACTGTAGCGTAGCTCCGGGTGGGCCCCCTCAGAGCGCGGGGCCCAGGGCCACCGCCCCCTCTGCCTCGCGACCTATCCTTTCAAATCAGGGCCCACCACGCAGGAGCTGGGGCCCACCGGAGGTTTCTCCGGTGTCCCGGTGGCTCAGTCCGACCCTGCTTGCCAGCCTGATAATACCAGGCCACAGCAGTCTGCTTATCTTGGCTGGTTAACAAAAATAGGGGATCCCATCAAAAAAAATTGGCGTGGGGTCCCCCCTATTTTTGTTAACCAGCCAGATGAAGCAGACTGCTGATGCCTGGTTTTTCAGGCTGGTAAGGATCCAATATCCATGGACCTTCCCAGCCTGATAATACCAGGCCACAGCAGTCTGCTTAGCTTGGCTGGTTAACAAAAATAGGGGATCCCCTCGAAAAAAAAATGGCGTGGGGGTCCCCCTATTTTTGTTAACCAGCCAAGTAAAATGCAGACTGCTGCGGCCTGGTATTAAAAGACTGTCAAGGCCCATGGATTTTGGCCCTCAACAGCCTGATAATACCAGGCTACAGCAGCCCCACATTTGGCGCATCAAAAGATGTGCCAATTGTGGCACTTTACCCGGCTCTTCCCACTTGCCCTGTAGCGGTGGCAAGCGGGGTAATAAGGGGTTAATGTCACCGTTGATTGCACGGTGACAATAAGCCCGGTTAATAATGGAGAGGCGTCAATAAGACACCGATCCATTATTAATCCCAAAGTTTTTAAATGTTTAAAAAAAAGACACAGCCAGAAAAAAGTATTATAATGAAATAAAAGAGACAACACAGTTTTCATTTATTTTATTACTCTCTCATTCCTGCGACGCCATCGATCTCCTGTAAAAA
Source organism: Oophaga sylvatica (assembly GCA_033576555.1). NCBI lineage: Eukaryota > Metazoa > Chordata > Amphibia > Anura > Dendrobatidae > Oophaga > Oophaga sylvatica. Next base: position 453,903,285 of record JARQOD010000004.1, on the reverse strand, counting down.
AAGAAAAAAAACAAACCAACAGTATACCACCTGTCCGACGCAGTCCATAGTAACGAGGGTCCCACGACGATCCAGCTCTGCTACATCGGAATGCCAGGCAGAGCCTAACATCCCGACGCAGCACAGCTGATTACCTGCTTCCCCGGCGGTGACGTCATCGGACTGCTTTACGGCCGCGATTACCCAGCAGTCACTGCAGTTATCGCGAGAAACTGCATGTGACCGCCAGGGAGAAGAGGATGGCGGCCATCAAAGCAGTTCAGGACGAGACCACCGGAGATCTTCTGCCGTGTAAGTGCCGCTGACTCCTGACAGACCCGACCGACGGACACTGACAGTGACAGGACAATTACGATTCCGGTATCCGATATGACGAAAATATCGGTACTCGGAATCGGAATTCCGATACAGCGAATATCGGCCGATACCCGATATTTGCAGTATCGGAATGCTCAACACTAATAAAAAGTTAAAATGCCAAAACTTGTGTCACTGTCCAAATATTTCTGAACCTAATCGCATACTTAACCTCAGCAGATCAACTGCTGCCTCTCCATTACTGGTCTGATCTTTGTTGACAGGCTGCAGTATTGATGTCATGATTGAAATTCACATCAGTACTGCACCTAATAATTAGGCTCAGCATTTTTGGGCTGACTACCATGGCATTACTGCCGAGTCCAGGGATAGGCTACAGTGGTAATACCTCAACTACAGCTGACGTGACTTTCATCCAATCAGTAAAGCACAGAGGAGTAGTGAAGAGCCAGTGCCTGATCTGTGAAAGGGTAGTTATGGTGAAAAAAATTTAAAATCATTTTAAGGGGTAGCACATGCAGCAAAAACATTGACTGACTAATGTATTTACACAGACTCATACTTACTAATACACACCACATGTAACACGCGAGCACTGAAGCCCTGGCTCATCAAAGTGTTTATGTTTTGGATTAAAGTTGTTGCACAATGCAAAGTTGAGCAAACAGTTTGCAATTTTTAGTATTTTCCAATTCTACAAAAATGTGCTGAGCTGGTGAGAAGTTGCACGGTGGGGCATGACTACGCCCGCCCATCAAGTTTATCAATAGTGGCAGCATTTCATCTATAGTGGCTAGAAATGTTACTCAAGTTCTTGTATGGAGTGACATTTCTAGTAAGGAACAAGGAAAGCACACAACACTGATAAAATGCGCCAAATTTGTAATGTGGCATATGTCTCTTGTTGAATTCAGATTTTCTTATTCCTGTATGCCCCTCATTAATACTGGCGTATGAAAGGCCATTCCTATTGAATCAAGGCCTAAGGTTATGTGAACTCGCCAACTTTGAGAAGCCAGAGTACCTGTTAAGTTTTCAAGCAGAAGGCGCTTCAGAAAAATGCCAGCTGTATTGTCGTTGAAATGTCTGTTTTGGCATCTTTTCTGTCAACTTTGAATTGTTTTTTTTTTACTTCTATGTACAACATAATGAACGGCTTCCAAGTGTTTAGCTGCCTAAGGAAAGGTCAGATTACTTCTTTTAACTGCTTTGTGGCTTTACAAAAGTGAAGCTGTTAAGTTAAACAAAGTTCACATTACTGAACATGTGAATAGCAAGTTATTTTTACTATTTTCATGAAGGGTGGAGTTACCTGCAATTCCTTTTCCACATGTTACAGTCGTTATTATTTGACCTGGAAACACAAAGTGTCTCAGTGGATTTTTCAAGCTTCTCATTGATCTTTTGGTAATTTGGTGAGAATGTTGACTAATAAAGCCTTCATTTGGTGGGACCTGAATACTCTTTGAAATTTTGTGGATTAAAATATGAAACAATATGGCTTACAGTTGAAAAAAGATCCCAAACTCTATTTATTGTCAAACTTTTGTTCAAGAATGAAATTCGATTCTGAATAATTGTTCTCTCAAACTAATGACTTTAATCTTCATTTGGAAGAAAGCAAGCTATCTGAATTACAACATAATACTGAAACATGCATACCAGAATTAAAAAAAGAAACAACTTTATCCAAATATTCATTGCGAAATGTGAATGACAAAATATAAAAATTTGGAGAATTTATTTTTTAAACTAAAAAAAAAATGCAAATTACAACTCGGAACATTCACGATTATGTTGTCTTTCAAGTATATGGATGGGGAAGGGGAGATAGACCACCAAAACGCTTCAGAGCCATTCCATGAAAAGCAACAAACGAAATACAGATTACAGAGCAAATACTTTCAGTTCTTCCAATTTGGACATCTGAGCTGTAAAACGCTAAACAATGAAAATATTCTCTGATTCTAAAGAAAAGCACACTTAACCAATAAAAACCTTTTTAAAACCTGCCTCAACTTTTGTAGTCCACTCAAACTGAAAAACATGGGTAGTGCAACTAACAAACCATGGACAGTAAAATGTGGATTGCAAAGGATTGTATATGCTCACCTGCATGGGTTGTGACCTGGCACAACTCAGTACTTATAAGAATAAAGGGCCACTGTATTGACTGCTGACCCACATGTCGGTGGGAAGAAACATATTCAAACCACACAATATAACAATGGTGATTCCCGTTTGCTGTCACAGAGTGAGGACAAGGGTGTATGTTTTCTAGATATTTAATCATTCATACAAAGCATTTCAAAGCCATGTTGACTCCTTCATCAGGTATAGTGTGTTTTACAGAGCCACTACCCTTAAATAGGGGAAGAAAGAAACTTTTACACAGCTTAAAACAATAAATAATTAAAACCAACAATTTATACAAGTCACATATGGAAAATTTGCAGCAAAGAACCAAAAATATCAATGATATCTGGTAATAAATCTATTACAACCCACCCTTCCCATTATATTGATTTAGTTTTACAACCATTTATGTGTGAACTACCTTCACACATATGTGACTCCAGTCATCTAATCATTGCAATTAAAAAAATTTCCCTCCCTTCTGTTAATTTTTCCTTACATTAGATGTCAATTCATTATATTCCAAAATTCAACATGTATTAGAATTGGAAGTCATTGAATAAAATCTCAGATGGGACAAAACTATCCCTGAGGAACAGATCATAGTTCTCTTGCACAGTATTGATTTTATACTGAAACGTGATATTTTTTTCCTTTGATGGTGCAACCTATCGGCAGGTGAGGGGCTGCACGATGCAAATCTTTTTCTGGGTACAGTTGAGTCTCTTTATCTGGTGGTCCCCCCAGTCAATTGGTAACATTTTATTTTTTGAAAGATTGATAGATGATTTGTTTTTTATATGGTTTGGCACCGAAACTGAAGCACAACAACTTGTGGTTGAACAAAATAAAAATCACTGGGGAATAAAATTTTCCCATTATTTCCGATCATAATATCAATTTTTTAGATCTCAAAATATCAAAGACAGTAAGAGGAATATTGTAACTTTGATACACTTCAAAAACATTGATGTCAACACCTATCTTGAAATTTCTAACAGCCACTTTCCTAAATGGATCAAAAATACTTCATATGGACAATATTGGATGATTAGGAAGAAATGTACACTAGATGTAGATTTTTTTGAGCAAATCAAATATATTGGAAAAGAGATTCCTTGAGATACTCTAAAAATATTCTAAAAGATGTGTTTTATTGCACAAAAAATCTCAATCAGCATGTATTTCCAAAAAACCCTTACAAAATGAAAAATCGAATAAAATACAACATCAGTACAGTGAGAAATGATAAGAAGATCAAATCTCAGTCTTGTGATGGCAAATTTAAATACAGGTTTATAGCAACCTTCAACAAGTCCTTCAACTCAATCAGAACTGTATTATCCAAACATTAATTTCCTACAACAGACATGGAGTCAAAGTCCAACAACTTTGATTGATAAATACAAAAAACAGGCAAAATTTAATTACATCATTATTAAAAAAGTCAATTGCGAAAAAACAGGTGCTGTTCGACAATAATGTAATGGGCGAGGGTAATATAAGTCCTCAATATGTATAAAAAGAATAACATAAAGTACTAATCTCATAATATCCACTCATGAGGAATTCAGGCCAAAATGCTAACAAAAAAATCAACATACATTGACATCATATAAGCAGTCTACATCATCTTATGGATCAGGTTATAAAGTGCTAGCGAATGGACTACATGACCACATGTGGTGTGTAAATAAATTAAGTCTAATTAGCATGTGACAAGTTTAATCCTACACATCTTCCATTACTGACCATAAAAGCAATCCTCAATTGCACAATCACATTTAGGATACATACGCTTAAAGTAGAAAAAAAACATCATGGTTCTAAATAAATAAAGAGGAACACTTTACCCATCTTCAACCTGCATGGACCAGCTATACCAGCAGCACCAACGAACATTGCGCATAGATTTCCTTGGAGGGCTGTAACTCTCTATGTGTCGTATCTACTATAAATAGATGCCTCCACAGCTGTCTGCTATTCAGCGTTAAATATGGCGCATGCTTGGTATATCAGATGCCGGACTCCGCATTACTTCTGGCATTCGAGATGATGGCGCAGGTCAGAAGGAAATCCCCCCGTGACGTCAATAACCTGAGGTCGTCACTGCCTATTTTAGTATGATCTGACCGCCCCGCGCCGCAGACAGACAAGCTATTTAAGGGCTAAGCTCTGCCCCCAGCCATCTCATCAATCACATCACCGATGATGTCATCCGTGACCAATCAGGCGATGCCAGGTCAGAGAATCAGCTGACATTAACCACCAATCATGGTTCGCCATGTCACGGACATGCTCAGTGCAGGCATTTCTGGACTTAGGCTATAACAGCCCTGTCTCCTTTTGTAACCTATGCTTAAGGCTACTATTAACAAAGACCCTGGAGACAGCCTGTACTCTCTTGTACTGGCTAGGCAATGGGATCAATGGTGAAGGTAAGCAGCATGTGCCCCAGCTGAAACCTGGATGGTGGACCACTGATGCCTCAAATCCAGCTGTTGTCTGATGCCTAACATTAGCACCCCCCCACCTGATCCTCAATGAGCCGGGGGGCATGAATATTGTCCAAAATTTTGAAAGGACCCATAAAACGGGAGGTGAACTTAGCAGATTCCCCGCTTCCTCTAATATTGCGAGTCGCGAGACAGACCTTGTCGCCCGGGATAATACAGGGCCAGGACAGAGATAATTGTCCACCGACTTTCTCTGATGGGACGATTTCGCTCTCGTACAAGATTGGACATATTCTTTAACGTCCTGAGGCAACCGAGGCCACCAATACAACCGTTGGAGAAACTAAGTGGTACGTTTGACTCCAAAATTACCTCTGGTTTTAGGGGCATGTGCCCAAGAGAGCACCTTATTTTGTAATTTAGGAGGAACGAACATCTTCCCAGTAGGAACCTGATCTAAGGTCATTGGTGCCACCATCCGCATATCCCCAGAAGGCATGATATTTTTGGGCTCGTTACCGTCCTTGGTGATATCTACAGGCAGGGAATAAACCCTACCGCAACGAGGTTCTGAGCCGGGGACCAAATCAATTGGACGGTCATACGGTTGATGAGAAGGCAAAGTCTCAGCAGCCTTTTTGGAATGCTCAGGACGAGCTACCAGGTCAACAGACGGCTCTGAGACTACCCTCTGGGTTAAAGCAATAATACGCTGAGAAACACCATTCTCACCCTCAAAATTAATTTCCCCCGTGTTCCAGTTAATGTGTGGATTGTGACAAAGTAGCCTTGGAAGGCCAATAGCACCTCATTCGAACCTCCGGGAAGAATGAGAAAAGAGATATCCTCCCGGTGACCTTGAGGAAGTGATATGGTGAGGGAAATCGACTGGTGGGTGATTTGCGTGTCTAACAGTGAACCGTTGATTACCTTAATGTGCATTGGTTTGGGCAGTAACTCCATAGGAATGGTATGTCTCTGGGCAAAGATTAACGACAAAAAATTGCCATCTCCACCAGAGTCCACCCACGCCTTGGCAGAAACCGCAGTAGCTTCGACGAGCAACGTCACCTCATATATTAGTTTGGAGGTAGAGGTCCCTGAATCTAACACACCTCCTCCAATGGTGGTTGGACACTCTCGTTCTCCCGCCCGCTAGGAACTCTTCTTATTGGGGTACTCCAAGAGATGTGTAGGATGGGAACGAGGGGACCATTTCCTAGTCAGGGATATATCGCTAGGCTCAGGTTCTGTGTCTGGAACTGCGGGTTCGGAAATACGTCTAGAACATGACGGTGCCAACGGAAACTGAGGTTTAGAGACCTCCAGCTCCAACTTGCTTTCTGCATGATGCACATCTATTCGGTTGGCTAGGGTCATTAACTCTTCCAGAGAGGTTGGAATCTCCCTGGTAGCTAGAGCACCTTTTATATGCCCAGCCAGACCCTTCCAGAACACCGGGATTAGCGATGGTTCAGTCCAATCCAGTTCTGCCGCTATTGTCCTGAACTGGACTGCACAGTGACTGGCGGTGGTCGTTCCCTGTACCAATGCAAGAAGCTTAAGAGCCGTATCATGTATAACCTGAGGACTGAGGAACACACTTTTTAGGGTTCTAAGAAAGAGACCCACATTAGCCACTACCGGATCATTCCGTTCCCACAGAGGAGTAGCCCACTCCAAGGCTTTGCGGGAAAGTAATGATATGACAAAACCCACTTAAGCCCTTTTGGAGGGGAACCGTGCCTCCATCATTTCTAATTGAATGGAGCATAAATTAATAAATCTTCTGCAGGATCTGCTGTCGCCAGAAAATTTTTCCGGGAGATCAAAATGCGGTAATGCAACTTTAGCAGCTGCCGCAGCATTCACAGCAGCAGAGTTTACGAGATTTGCTGCTTGTGCGGCTGCCTGAGTAGCTACTGCAGTGAGATCAGAAACAGGAGTGGCCTGCTCCAGAGCCTTAACTCTGGCCTCTTGTCGCTGAATGCAGCGTTGCAGCGTTCATCAGTCATGTTCGGCTAGACCCTGGCGGTCAGATACTGTTATGAGCTCGGTTGCAACAACTTTATTATATAATGGATTGCAACCGAACCCGGGGTCCGTGATGCTGTTTGTGTTCACTGCTGCCGATCACCCTTTAGGTAACGGGGTAACAACTGACAACTAAAGGATTAAATTAGATCTCGCCTGTGTTACTTCACACTAGGGGAGATGCAGAATTGGCACTATCTCCATTAACGTCACGGGAGATGTGCTATCGACTGGAGCAGATGTAGCCCTGTTAATGGCACAGAAGCCACTTGACAGATATTAGGTTTGCACTATGTGCTGCAAGCTGGTATAGATGTAGCCCTGTTGACTGCACAGAAGCTATGTTCCAGCCGCTAGGAAGTGCGTGCGACTAGCGCCAGGCGTACGTGCTACCAGCCGCCGTAAGACCGGACTGAGCAACTCTCTGTTCAGCTTGGCAGGCGATGCCCAGATTACACGCCCCGCAGTCTGTTCAGGGTGTATGGCTACCCTATATTCGTAGCAAGACTGCATCACATTGGCTACCTGCCTGGCATAAGCTAAACCTGCCTGAAGGACCTGTGGTAATTAGCCGAGCGAACTCTGGCATCGGCAGGTACCGGAGAGCAAAGCTAGAGAGCATGTGGAGCCCAGATTCTTGAACATCCACACATGAGCACTGCCTATTTTAGTATGATCTGACCGCGCCGTGCCACGGACAGACAAGCTATTTAAGGGCTAAGCTCTGCCCCCAGCCATCTTGTCAATCGCATCACCGATGACATCATCCGTGACCAATCAGGCGATGCCAGGTCAGAGGATCAGCTGACATTAACCACCAATCATGGTTCGCCATGTCACGGACATGCTCAGTGCAGGCATTTCTGGACTTAGGCTATAACAGCCCTGTCTCCTTCTGTAACCTATGCTTAAGGCTACTATTAACAATGACCCTGGAGACAGCTTGTACTCTATTGTACTGGCTAGGTGTTGGGATCGATGGCGAAGCTAAGCAGCATCTTCCTCAGCTGAAACATGGATGGGGGACTACTGATGACTCAGATCCAGGTTCAAATCCAGACCTCACACTCATACTGTCCCTCTTTTGGTGCATGACCTCTACACTGTTCTCTCCAAAAAAAATATTGCCTCCACATTATCCACCTTCTTAACTATAGCCGCCACATTCTTCTGATTAATATCCACCAAACTGTCTGCCTTATTAGCTATACCTACCAAATTGTTCTCCATTTTAGCTATAACCATGACACTGCCAACCTTAATAGCGATAACTGCCATGCTGTCCTTCATTATTAGCTACAGCCACCAAGTTGTCTTTTCTTATTAGATATAATGGACACACTCTCTCTTTCTTAAGTGTCCCCCCAATGCTGATAAATTCCATACTGGGCATCCTCTTCATATTGTCCCCTCACACTATGTCCCCCCATGTTGTCCAGTCTTTACACTGTTCCTCCTCTTCATATTTCCCTCTCTGCATACTGTCCCCTCCCGGTTGTCTCTTCATTTTGTTACCCACACTAACCTCTCTACATACTGTTCCCAATATAGTCCATTTACACTGTGTACCCCCTACACATTGCCAAGTTTTTATACTGTACCCCTCTTTTCACTTTCATTCCACCACCACCACCATATTTTGTTGAAATATAGCTTCTTCTTTGCTTATAAGAGCTTTAACTTACATTTGTGGATTTCACTGAAAAGTGTATTCACAGTCATTGAATTCTAGAAGTGTTGCTGAGCCCACTCAGTTATTTGCAAAACTGAATCATGCCTGTTTTTAATGTAGTGCTAACTAAAGAACCATTAGATCACAAGCATCCAAAATTGACTGTTGGTCTTGTCCCTTGTGCATATGCACATTTCTTCAAAATCTCTGAATCTTTTGATTATGTTTTTTGATTATATTGCAACCTGCAGATGGTGGAATATTTAAGGTCTTTGCAATTTTACATTGAAGAACATTTTTCTGATGTTGTACCACAATTTTTAGACACTTTTTCTCTCGGAAGCTCTGACCATCTTTGCTTCTGAGAAACTCTGCCTCTCTAACCTATTTAACATGCTCTTTTTATATACATTTATATGACTTAGTTGAAAAATGATTCTCCAGCTGTTTTTCATGTTCCATTTACTTCTTCCATCCTTTGTTAACCGTGCCCCAACTTTTTGAGATGTGTTGCTGCCATCAATTCCTAAATAAGTTAACTTTTTCAAATTAAATGGAAAAAATGTCTAACTTTCACCTTCTGATCTGTGCTCTATGTTTTGCTGAGAATAAAATATGGCTATAAGAGATTCCAAATTATTTGATTTATCTTTTCTTTACTTTTAGCACAGCGTTCCAACTTTTTGGGTTTTGGGGTTGTAAGAAATAAATATATGTAATGATTTTTATAGAATATACTAGAAAAATTATAATTGCTATATTTTTCCTCTCTTTAGATCCATTTCTAGTTTTGGCTACAAAAAATACATGTACCGCATATACTCGTGTATAAGCCGACCGTGTATAAGCCGACCCCCCTAATTTTGCCACAAAAAACTGGGGAAAATTATTGACTCGTGTATAAGCCGGGTGTATAAACTGCCCTCCTGCTCTGTGCTGCCCCGTCCTGCTCCTTGCTCCCCCATCCAGCTCTGTGCTCCCCCATTCTCCTCTGTACTCCCCCCTCCTGCTCAGTCCTCCGCTGTGCTCCCCCATTCCTTCTCCGTCCTCCTGTGCCCCCCGTCCTGCTCAGTGCTCCTCTGTGCCCTCCATACTCCCCTGTCCTGCTCCATGCTTCCCCGTCCTCCTCCACGCTTCCCCGTCCACCGATCTCCCCCCCCACCATCCTGCTCCATGCTTCCCCGTCCTCCGTTCTCCCTCATCCTCCTCCATGCTTCCCCGTCCTGCTCCAGCTTCCCCGTCCTCCTCTATGCTTCCCCGTCCACCGTTCTCCCCCCCGCCATCCTGCTCGTGCTCCTTGTCCTCTCCTCCATCATACTCACCCCTCCCCGTGCCATCGCTGAGCGTCCCTGCAATCCTGCAGCTCTCCCCGGCTTCCTGGCTCCTGCAGCTCTCCAGCACTGAGCGGTGATGTAATACCGCTCATTAAGGCCATGAATATGGAGGCCACGCCCATGGAGTGGCGTCGCGTCCATATTACATGACCTTAATGAGCGGGTATTACATCACCGCTCAGTGCTGCAGGAGCCAGGAAGCCGGGGAGAGCTGCAGGAAGCCGGGGAGAGCTGCAGGATTGCAGGGACGCTCGGCGATGGCACGGGGAGGGGTGAGTATGATCCCAGCCACCGGCTCCTGCCGCGGCATCCCCTCCCCCGCTGGTTTCTGCCCTATGACTCGTGTATAAGCCGAGGGGGCATTTTCAGCACGAAAAAAGGTGCTGAAAATCTCGGCTTATACACGAGTATATACGGTAACACCTGCAATGAAATGCGAAGTGTGAAAATGCACATGACAAATGCAAAGAAACTATTTTTATGTATCTTAATAGTATTAACAATAACAATGATATATTATTTTGGCTTGTTATAATATATGAACATACTGACCCCTGCAGTAAATAAACAAATTCTACCAATCACCACTTCAAAGCGATATTTTTATATCCATATAAACACTAAACCAAGCCAAAACGGTTGTAATGAAATACATATAATTTGGCACACTGATAGCTAAATTAACTATAATTTAACTATAATTTACAGCTCTGGGGGCCGAGCGAAATGCGCGTCGGGGTCAGAAGTGTCAGCGTGCCACTTGGCGCTATATGTGTGTAAAGCAGCTAGCACACAGGTAATATGTGTGGGCCATGGGATATTGACAGTTTACTATTATTATAGGGTGGCAACTATTAATGTGGCTATTTATATATATACATTGGAATTAAATGCACTGTGCCATTTTTCAAATTATAGTTACCGTATATTCCGGCGTATAAGACGACCTGGTGTATAAGACGACCCCCCTACTTTTCCTGTTAAAATATAGAGTTTAGGATATATTCACTGTATAAGACTACCCCTTTTCCAATGCTTACCAAACACCGGTAAAAATTTAAAAAAACAGATTTGAATTTAACATGGTAATTTTTTAATTTAAATTCTTATGACATGCAGGCGTATAAGACGACTGGGCGTATAAGACGACCCCCCAACTTTTACAGTCAAAATATGAATTTGTCTTAAAAGTGTGGGGGGGTCTTCTTATACGCCGGGTGTCATCTTATACGCGGGGTACGGAACATATGGTGGGGGGAGTGGGCTTTTCAGAGGTGTTTACCTAGGGTCTAGGCGCTGGGCGACGGCGGCGGCTCCTTTTGTGCAGCCTGGGGGGGCTCTGTGCTGGGGGATGGCGTCGGAGGCTCCTCTCGTGCAGTCCCCAGGCTCTGTGCTGGGGGACGGCGGCGGCTCCTCTCGTGCAGCCCCCCAGGTTCTGTGCTGGGGGACAGCGGCGGCTACTCGTGCAGCCCCCGCAGGCTCTGAGCTGGGGGACGGCGGCGGTGATTCTTTTCTCAATCCCCGGAGGCCCCGGCAGCTCCATTGATGCGATGCGGTGGCCTCCGGGAAAATGGCCGCTGAGGGCGGCGCATGCTCAGTTTCAGATCTCGTCTCCCGAGATCTTGAGACGAGATCTGAAGCTGAGCATGCAGCGGCCATTTTCCCGGAGGCCATCGCATCGCATCGCAGCAATGGAGCTGCCGGGGCCTCCGGGGATTAAGAAAAGAATCACCGCCGCCGTCCCCCAGCACAGAGCCTGCGGGGGCTGCACAAGAGGAGCGCGCCCCCCCAGCACAGAGCCTGCTGGGGCTGCACAAGAGGAGCCGCCGATGTCCCCCAGCGCCTAGACCCTAGGTAAACACCTCTGAAACGCCATACCCGGCGTATAAGACGACCCCCGACTTTGAAGACGATTTTCAGGGGTTAAGAAGTCGTCTTATACGCCGGAATATACGGTAATTTAGCTATCAGTGTGCCAAATTATTTGTATTTCATTACAACGGTTGCGGCTTGGTTTAGTGTTTAAATGGATATAAAAATATGGCTTTGAAGTGGTGATTGGCCAAATACATAATGATATGATATAGTGTTAACTAGGATGTGTTAAACATTAATGATATTGTGATGACCACACCATTGATTTTGCAATTGGTGATACACTATAGCTATATATAACTTAAAATATTTCCTATGACCACGCAATATATATTCCTGTATATTTTCTGTACTGTTTTAGCTGACTTTTTGTGTGTTTATTGGTTTGAGGCATCCTATTTTTACATGTTTATGTTTTTTAGTATTGACAAAATAAAGTATTACATTTTATAAAAAATATTTTTCCAACTATATACACTTCTTGATCCCGACGTGGTTTATTTACTACAGGAGTCAGTATGTTCATGTATTATTCAAAGTGTTGCCCATTCTGTTTCTAGGAAAATGGGCTTAGGTAGTGTGCTTACACTTGTTATAATATTTGTAAATATTTAGTGTAAATCTGAATTTGTTACACTTCTTTGTATTAGAATAATAATTTTAGATTTTAATTAATTTTAAAATTAAAAAGTTTTATGAAAGGAAAACCCATTTTCAAAAATATAATCATCATGTATCTTCTTACTGCAACGTGGCATTGAACATTTTAGTTGATATCGCTGGTTATTTGTTGTCAGAGAAATGGTAAGTCAGTAATTCCGACAATAAGTATAATTTTTCATGAATCCGGCAATTATTGGAGATAGTAGAAAGTGATTTCTAACTAAAGTTTTCTGTAAACAGTTTTCACAAGAGCTAATTATTAGTGATTATGATTTGTAGTAAAACAATAGTAACTATGTCCAAGTGGCCTCTGATGCAGACATCTGTAAGTAATAGCTTCTCAGGTTCAATACAATGCAGGCTTGAAAAGTGATTTTTGCTTCCTTCACATAATGTATCATTTTATTCCCAGTTCTATTACAAAAGCCAATTGCACTTCATTTATGTGACGTAGCTTTCAACCAGAGCCCAGTAGAGATGAAGGTAGAGGAAATGTGCTTTCTCTTCTCTTTCTCAATAAGTACAGCAAATGTCACTCTTATTTTTATTAGTAATCAATATCTATGTAGATTGATTGTAAATTCATTTAATAAACTCTGGCTTGCACTGTTTTTTTATGCAAGGAACAATAATTTAGTAATTTTTTTAAAGAAATAAATTACACAGGTTTGCATGAGTAAAATTGTTTGAAAAGTAAGATTTTTATATACTTTTGATTGCTGAACTCAGTAAAAATATAGAAAAAAATTCCATCACTTACAGTTTTTCCACAAACACTGACTCCATAGGCCTTTTCTTGCACCATACGTTGACCCTTTTGCATGACCTTTGGTGGGTGAGTTTGGTGTCATTAGATTGATTAGAAATTAATAAATGTTGCACTGCGATTGGCTGTTGTGGGCAGAAAAGATTTTCTTAACCCAGCTTCCAAAGAGTGTGATGGTGTCCATAGCATCCAACCATAGCATATCTTTCATTTTACCTCAGCAGTATAAGAAATGAAATCTGTGCTGTGATTGGTTGTTATGGGCAGTAAAAACAGATTTTTTTTTTAGTCATAGTTCATAACAATGTTGTGATGTCCATAGCAACCAAGCAGAGCACAGCTCTCATTTTACCTTAGTAGTATAAGAACTGAAAGCAGCACATTGTGTCATGGTGGCGGTGGTAAAGGTGACAGTTCAACAGGAGCAACAAATTTTTTGAGCAAAGACCTGAAAAACATTATGGACCTTGAGAGCTTGAGATGAAAAAGTACAGGGTTGATCACGGCGACCACCTTATAAGGACCAATAAACCTAGGACCTAATTTCCAAGCAGGATCTTTCAGTTTAATATTTTTTGTGGATAGCCATACTAAATCATTCACCCCCAGGTCCAAACCTGACAATTGTTTCTTATTGGCCATACATTTGTATTTGTCCCCCCATGATCTTTAAACTATTCTGAACCTTTTCCCATACCAATGAGAGCAAAGAGGAAAATTGTTCCTCCCCAGGAAACCCTGAAGACTCATCTTCACTGAAGGTACAGAATTGTAGATGAAAGCCATATGGGCCAAAAAATGACGACTTACCAGTGGACTCACTATGACGATTGTGTAATGCACAAGTATTCAAGCAGCTGACAGCACTCGGGAGTTAGCACGGATGCACGTTCAGGCGTTCAAGGATCCAAATGAACAACAGTCCAACGAAAAAAATAGGAACAGCATCCAATCCAGGTGAAGTATAACAAGTCTTTATTCAGCCACCATAAAATACGACGTTTCGGCCATTTTCAGGCCTTTGTCAAGTGTAATGCAGACTCAGCCAGTGGTAAAAAAGACCAATCCTCCTGGTTATCTGTCAGAAAACATCTGAGGTAAGTCTCCAAACTTTGGTTTAGACTTTCAGGCTAGCAATTAGTTTGAGGATGGAATGCCGAACAAAATGATAGATGCATCCCTAAACAAGAACAAAACACTCTCCAAAATTTAGATACAAATTGGGTCCTCCGATCTGACACCACATTCGAGGGAACCCCGTGAAGCTTCACGATCTCAGTGACAAACACCTGAGCCAATGTCTTTCCGTTAGTGAGAGCAGGTAAAGCAATAAAGTGCGCCATTTTACTAAACCTATCCACCACAACTAACATAACAGTTTTACCAGAGGATGAAGGAAGATCCATAATGAAATCCATGGATAAATGAGTCGGTCAGGAATGGTTAATGGTAAAAGAGCCTCAGAAGTACGAGTATGTGGGGGTCTTGGAATGCGCATAGATAGAGCAGGAGGACACAAAGTCAACTACATCCTTATGCAACTTTGGCAACCAAAATCGATGCGAAATGAGATCCAAGGTCGCCTTACTACCTTGGTGACCAGTCAGAGCCGAGTTTATGATGTGCCTCCAAAATTTAAAGATGCAGATGTACAGGTACAAGCAATTTCACTGAATGACAAGCAAGTGCATCCCCTGAGCCTTCAATACCTCACCTTCAAGTTGAAAACACACTATAGAGATGCCCACCCCTTCTTGTAAAATAGGGACAGCATCATCAGTACTCCCAACCCCAGGAAAACTCAGACAAAGCATCCGCTTTGACTTCATAATCCCAGGATAGTAAATGGAGGACATTAAACTGCAGAAGTGCAGAGAAGGCAGATAAGTGCATAGTTAAACACCATATCAAAGTTGTGATAACTGTGTAACTGTTGTTATTATTGGGGAACAATCTGTGTTTTGTCTGTGTATGGGTTAAAGCTTGTCTAAAGGAAAAAAATGAGTAGTCTGTGATTGGTCCATGTGACTAAGTGTCTGTGTGAGCAGTGTTTATTCTAGAAGTTTCTAGCAAATTCACCTGTTCTGTGCTGTCTGAAGGACTACAAATTCCAGTGAACCTAAGCGAGGCTGCATTAAAGTTTTAGAGGTGGCAAATAAGTGCATAGTCAAGTGCATTATCATAGTTGTGATAAGTGTGTAACTGTTGTTATTGTTGGGGAACTATCTGTGTTTTGTCTGTGGGTTGGTTAAAGCTTGTCTAAAGGGAAAAAAGGAGTAGTCTGAGATTGAGCCATTTGACCATGTGTTCTCTGTGTGAAGTGTTTATTCAAGAAGTTTCTAGCAGATTCACCAGTTCTGTGCTGTCTGAAGGACTACAGATTCCAGTGAGCTTAAGCAAGGCAGCAGAGCTGAGCAGAGGCTGTATTAAAGTTCAGAGGAGGCAGATAAGTGCATAGTTAAACGCAGTATCATAGTTTAACAGAAGAACATAGTTTGTTTTCCTTACTAGCTTTCCACTGTTTTTTTCTGCCTCTATCTGTATTGTTTATCCACCCTTGAAATGTGCTCCATGGACAATGCTACCAGGTGTGCATCTTGGGAGATGTATGCATGCCTTGAATAGCCATTTGAGGGTGAATATATCTGTGATCGATGTCATCATGTTTCATGTTTGGAAACCCAGAGACATTGCAAACCTGGAGAGGAGTTTATAGCTTACTGAGCATGCTCTGGCTGGGGCCAGTGATATGGAAGAGAGTGGAGGTGGGGAAGATTTGGCCCCAGAAGTAGGTAGCTGGATAACAGTTAGAAGAAGGGGTAGGGAGAAAAGCACCCAGAAGCACAGTCCTGATCTGGCAAAACCTAGTAAATATCCCTGTTTGGCTGATATTAGGAATGTAATCCCAGAACTGGGATCACTACAGCATAACGTTGCTCCTAATAACCAGGAAAACAACTGTTGTAAGAAAAAGGGAAATAAAAGTGCAGCAAAGGCAAGACAGATGTTGGTGGTAGGGGACTCTACAATTAGGCAGACAGATAGGGTCATCTGCTGCCAAGACTGTGGATGCTGAACAGTGTGTTGTATGCCATGTGCTCAGGTTTGACATATTGCGAATCGGATAGACAGATTGCTAGGTGAGGCTGGGAAAAACCCAGCAGTCATGTGACACATTGGTACCAATGACAAAGTTAGAGGGAGGTGAAATGCCCTTAAAAATTATTACAGGGAATTAAGAGACATGCTGAAGGCCAAGACCTCTTTTAAACTAGGATCTGGGGGAGAGAGGGCAGTTGTGATAACAAGAGGATAGATAGAGTAGACAAAGACAGTGAGACAATAGGGGTTAATGAGAATTTATGCGGGATGGGATATGCAATGAAAGTAGGGAGATGAGTAGGTATAACAAATGTACTAATAGTATTAAATGTCTGCTGGCAAATGCAAGAAGTCTCACAAAGTGAATGAACTGGAGATTCTTATGTCAGTCACAGAATACGATGTGATCAGCATTACGGAAACCTGTCTGGACGAAAACCATGACTGGGTGACAAATGTAGAGGGCTACTCTATATTTAGAAAGGACAGGAAAGACAAATAAGTTGGAGCGGTGTATATTTTTGTAAACTCCAACTTAAAACCTGTGCTCAATGATATCATTGGGGGAGTAAGTATGGGTAAATATACAGTACAGACCAAAAGTTTGGACACACCTTCTCATTCAAAGATTTTTCTGCATTTTCATGACTATCAAAAATTGTAGAATCACACTGAAGGCATCAAAACTATGAAGTAACATGTGGAATTATACATTACACTTTACAAAAAAGTTTGAAACAACTGAAAATATGTCTTATATTCTCGGTTCTTCAAAGTAGCCACTTTTTGCTTTGATTACTGCTTTGCACGCAGAAAAGGTGAACGGATGGACTCTACATGCCTGGTTCCCACTGTGAAGCGTGGAGGAGGTGGTGTGATGGTCTGGGGGTGCTTTACTGGTGACACTGTCGGTGATTTATTCAAAATTGAAGGCATACTGAACCAGCATGGCTACCACAGCATCTTGCAGAGGCATGCTATTCCATCCGGTTTGTGTTTAGTTGGACCATCATTTAATTTTCAACAGGACAATGACCCCAAACACACCTTCAGGCTGTGTAAGGGCTATTTGACCAAGAAGGAGAGTGTTGGGGTGCTACGCCAGATGACCTGGCCTCCACAGTCACCAGACCTGAACCCAATCGAGATGGTATGGGGTGAGCTGGACCGCTCACCGCTTCAATTTTGAATAAATCCACAACAGTGTCACCAGCAAAGCACCCCCACACCATCACACCACCTCCTCCATGCTTCACGGTGGGAACCAGGTACGTAGAGTCCAGCCGTTCACCTTTTCTGCGTGCAAAGCAGTAATCAAAGCAAAAGGTGGCTACTTTGAAAAACCTAGAATATAAGACATATTTTCAGTTGTTTCACACTTTTTTGTAAAGTGTAATGTATAATTCCACATGTGTTAATTCATAGTTTTGATGCCTTCAATGTGATTCTACAATTTTCATAGTCATGAAAATACAGAAAAATCTTTGAATGAGAAGGTGTGTCCAAACTTTTGGTCTGTACTGTACATGGAAAGGGAAATAATGGAAAGCTGCTATTTAGAGTTTACCACAATCCTCCTAGCATAGCTGAACAGGTAGAGGAAGAAAAGCTGCAACAAATAAAAAAGGCAGCATATTCAATGGGACATAGAATCTTCTGGTTGTGCTAAAGCTGCAAGTTCTTATCTGGCAGTTTAGGACAATTACCTCTGTCAGCTGGTAGATGACCCACCCGAGGGGTAATCTGCTGGTTCTGGTATTTTTAAATAAACCAGATACAATTTCAGATTTACAGGTCAGGGAGCATTTGAGAAGCAGTGACTATAATATGGTAAGTTTCAATGTAATTTTCAATCAAACATTCAAAAGGGGAAATTTAATGGTAAAGCTGAAAAGGCAGGTGTGAGCAAGGAGACCTACAAACCAGGATCAGTTACACCAGTTTTGTCAGGAGGAATGGTTCCAAATTCCGACCAACTATTGTGAGAAGCTTGTGGAAGGATATTCAAAACATTAGACCCAAGTCATTCAGTTTACTGGCAATGGTACCAAATACTAATGAAATGTATGCAAACTTTTGACTTAGCAATAAGTAATAAAAATGGCTTAAAACATTCTCTCTCTCATTATTCTTACATTTGGCAAATATTAATAATTATGGTAATCCTAATTGATGGGAAAGGTTTTATTCTGATTTCATGTCAGATATTGAGAAAACATGCAGATGTGTCTTTTTATGTAGTGTATGTAAACTTCTAGTTTCAACTGTAAATAATATATACACATATGTATATAACACACACACCTTGGTTGTATCTTACTTCTCTTTGCTGCTGCCTAGTCACACTACCTGAGAATGTCACATGATCCAAAAGTCTTGACAAAACATTTGTATTTTGCATAGACAGAATGGTGTCGGAAGGACTGATGGTAACTCTATTTAGCATCAAACATTTTGCTGGTGGTATGCAGCACATTTAGTGAAGTGTAGAATGACATCACATAACATTAAGAGTGCACAAACAATGTTTTATTTTGAAATTTGCGGGCAAAGAATGTAATTTCTCCACCATACATCACAGCCAACAAAGTATATGAAATTCCCGGACACAAAAGCAGAGTCTTTTTCAATCCTCTTACCTAGGCCGGGATCACACTTGCGAGAAGCTTGCATGATTCTCTTGTGAGTTTCTTGCATCAACACCCAGCACTGCCGCCGCCACTCGGACCGGAGCGTGAGGCTGCATAGAAATACATGCAGCCGCACGCTCCGGTCCGAGTTTCGGCCACAGCGTCAGGTGTTGATACGAGAGACTCACACGAGAATCGTGCGAACTTCTCGCAAGTGTGATCCCTTCCTAACTGAGATAATGGCAGATATATGGATGGATGATAGCTATTAATAATAATAATTTTATGTCTATAGCGCCAAGAAATTCTGCAGCACTTTACAATTAAGTATTGACATGTACAAGCAATAAATTCAAAACAAGGTAAGACGATTACAGGAGGAGTGAGGACCCTGCTCACAAGCTTACAATCTGCAAGAAAATAGGGGTGGACACATCAGTTGAAAAGCTGCATATATTTTCATATAAAGCTGCATTATTCAGTAATTATATATAGTGGAGAAAATAACTATTTGATACACTGACGATTTTGCAAGTTTTCCCATCTACAAATAATGGAGAGGTCTGTAATTTTTAACATAGGTACACTTCAACTATGAAAGACAGAATCTAAAAATAAAAAAGAGAAAATCACAATGATAGATTTTCAAATAATTAAATTTCATTTTATTGCATAAAATAATTATTTGATCACCTATCAACCAGCAACAATTCTGGCTCTCATCGACCTGTTTGTTTTTCTTTAAGAAATACTCCTACTCTGCACTCATTACTTGTATTAATTGCATGTGTTTGAACTTATTAGCTGTTTAACCCCTTAACGACTACCGATATGCCTTTTAATGGTGGCAATTAAGGGTACTTATGCCTCAGCGGCGCTTTTTAACGGCACTGAGAAATAAGTGTAAAGCGCCCCCCAGAGTCAGAATTTATCCGTGGTTACGATCGCCGTTATTAACAGTATAAAGGTGATAATAAAAAAAAAGGTTGAATTTCCATTTAATTTCTCCTCTGATGTGATCGCACATCAGAGGAGATAGAAATTGGGTCCTCTGAACCTCCCCCGGTAACTCTTGTGTCCTTGCAACCCCCGTGAAGTCCCCCGGGCCGCCGGCATCTTCTTCCAGGATAAACTGGCGGGCGCATGCGTAGTAAAATAGTAAATTAAACCCACCTTTATCACCCCTTTAGTTAAGTAAAAATAATAAAATAAAAGAAATTTATTTATTTCCGTTTTTCCATTAGGGTTAGAGTTGGGCTAAAGTGAGTTGGGCTAAAGTTATGGTTAGGATTGGGCTAAAGTGAGTTGGGCTAAAGTTAGTTGGGTTAAGTTAGGGTTGGGCTACAGTTAGGGTTGAGCTAAAGTTAGGGTTAGGGTTGGGCTATGGTTAGCATTGTGGAAGAAATTTTACCACTGACATGAAATACAATATGTCATGAAAAAAAATCTCAGAATCAGTGGGATATGTTGAAGCGTTCCAAAGCTATAACCTCATAAAGTGACAGTGGTTGGAATTGTAAAAATTGGCCTGGTCATTAAGTACCAAATTGGCTCTGTCAGTAAGGGGTAAAAGAGACCTGTCCACACACTTAATCACACTCCAACCTCTCCACCATGGCCAAGAAGAAAGAGCTGTCTAAGGACATCAGGAACAAAATTGTAGACCTGCAGAAGGGCTGGGATGGGCTACAGGACAATAGGCAAGCATAATGGTGAGAAGGCAACCGACGAAGATTGACAGTCATCTTGTATTTCTTTTATTTTGTGCAGTTGTTGGCACAATTATTAGAAAATGGAAGAAACACAGGATGACTGTCAAACTTTGTTGGTTTGGGGTCCATGCATGATCTTGCCTCGTAGGGTAATGATTATTCTAAGAAAGGTCAGGTATCAGTCCAGAACTAGTCAATGACCTGAAGAAAGCTGTGACCAAAGTCTAAAACATTACCTTTAGTAACACACTACGCCATCATGGATTAAAATCCTGCAGGGAAACTTCTTTCTTTTCCTGCAAAGGGGACAGAACGACTGCACCATATTGAAGGGAGGATGGATGGGTTCATATATTGCTAAATTTTGGCCAACAACTAGTCAATGACCAGAAGAAAGCTGGGACCAAAGTCTAAAACATTACCTTTAGTAACACACTACGCCATAATGGATTAAAATCCTGCAGGGAAACTTCTTACTTTTCCTGCAAAGGGGACAGAACAACTGCACCATATTGAAGGGAGGATGGATGGGGTCATATATTGCTAAATTTTGGCCAACAACCTCCTTCTCTCAATAAGAGAGTTAAAGATGGGTCATGACAATTGTCTAGATGACAATTATCAGAAACACACAGCCAGAGCAACTAAGGAATGGCTCTGTAAGGCAATTGTCTATGCTGTGAAGATACGAGATGTGCAACATCTGAAACAATGGATACTTGAAGTCTGTGCTAGCATTTCTTCTGCGGTGTTGCTATCAGTGTGTCAAGAGTGGGAGAATAGGGTTGCATTGACAATTCAACACAATGGGCAGCACTTTGAACACATTTTATAAGTGGTCATAAACTTGTAAATAATTAATGAAAAAATGTTTTCTCTTTCTTAAATAATAATGACAGCCAAAAACATCCAAATGACCCTAATCAAAAGTTCACATACCCCATTTCTTAATACTGTGTATTGCCCCCTCTAACATCAATAACAGCTTGAAGTCTTTTGTGGTAGTTGTGGATGGGGTTCTTTAGTTTTTCAGATGGTAAAGCTGCCCATTCATCTTGGCAAAAAAGCCTTCAGTTCCTGTAAATTCCTGGGCTGTCTAGCATAAACTGTGCACTTGAAATCTCCCCAGAGTGGCTAGATGATATTGAGGTCAGAAGACTGATGACCGATTCCAGAACCTTCACTTTGTTCTGCTGTAGCCTATGACAGGTGGCCTTGTGGTTTGGATTGTTGTCATGTTAGAACGTACAAGTACATCCCATGCGCAGCTTCCAGGCTGATGATTGCAATTTTGCCTCCAGTATTTGTTGATAACATGCTGCATTCATCTTTCCTTCAACTTTGACCAAGTTTCCTGTGCCTTTGTAGCTCACACATCCCCAAAACATCAGCGATCCACCTCCGTGCTTTACAGTAGGAATGGTGTTCCTTTTATCATAGGCCTTGTTGACCTCTTTCCAAATGTAAGGTTTATAGTTGTGGCCAAAATGTTAAATTTTGGTCTCAACACTCCAAATTACCTTGTTCGAGAAGTTTTGAGGCTTGTCTCAGTGCTGTTTTGCGCATTGTAGGTGAGATACCTTGTGGCATTTGCTCAGTAATGGCTTTCTTCTGGTGTCTCGACCACGCAGCCCATTTTTCTTCAAGTGCCTCCTTATTATGTGTCTTGAAACAGCCACACGGCTAGTTTTCAGAGAGACCAGTATTTCAGCTTAAGTTATTTGTGGGTTTTTGCATCTCAAACAATTTTCCTGGCAGTTGTGGAATAAATTTTTGTTGGTCTACCTGACCGTGGTTCTGTTTTTACAGAGCCCCTGATTTTCCATTTGTTAATCACAGTTTGAACACTGCTGACTGCCATTATCAATTCCTTGGATATCTTTTTGTATCCCTTTCCTGTTTTATACAGTTCAACTACCTTTTTTCCGTAGATCCATTGACAATTCTTTTGCTTTCCCATGACTCACAATCCAGAAACATCAGTGGCTAGATGAAAGATGCAAAAGTCTGTCTGGATCCCAGAAACTCACTCAGCTTTTATGCACATATGCTGATTACAAGCAAACAGGTCACAGGGGAGGATGCTACATTTAGTAGCTATTCAAACCCATTTGTGTCAACTTCTGTGCATGTTATCAGGTCAAAATCACCAGGGTATGTGAACTTTTGGTCAGGGTTATTTGGATGTTTTGGGTTGTCATTATGATTTAAAAAGAGAAAACACAGTAGTTTGACAATAAATGGCTTCACACAGCCACCAACCATGAGTGGAGAAAAAGTTTTGGTGCTATTATTCATATTCTCCGAAAAAAGGCCAAGAAAGCAAAAATTCTGCCGGGGTATGTAAACTTTTGAGCACAACTGTAGATAGATAGATTTGTGTATGTGTGCTCTAACAAGGGTACATTTTAAGTTAATTAGTGTCTGTACATTGAGATTTTTACTTCCTCCTATGTTTTACAGTTGGCTAATTGTTAGGCTACTTTCACACATCAGTTTTTTTGTGTCAGGCATAATCCGTAGTGTAGCTGATAGGACGGATCCAGCTCTGAAATGAAAAAACTGATGCAACTGATCAGTTTTCTTGACGGATCCGACCTGACCTTTTCAACCCGGAAAAAGAAATTTTCTATGTGGAAAATGCAGGTACGCATGTCCGGACGAGGAGAGAGAAGAGAGAGCTTGGTTTCCAGAATCCGGATCAGTCTTTTGACGGATTTTACAAAAGACTGGTCCTGTTCCATAGACTTGTATTATTTCCGGCCACCTGATGCGCCGATTCAGGCACTATCAGGCGGCTCCGGAAAAAAAAAAACGTTGCAGTCAGCGTCTTGTTCGGCCGCCGGAAGGTACATTTCCGCCGGATCTGGCCAAAAACGGATGCAACGCAATGACATCAGGCGCGATCCGGCGCTAATGAAAGTCAATGCCAAAAATAACGCATCCGGTACCGGATCCGTTTTTTTTAAAACACGCCGGATCGCGCCTGACGTAAAAAAACTGATGTGTGAAAGCAGCCTTAGGAAGTGATGGATGTAAGGGAAAATTACTTATCGCAGGCACAATCAAGCTGTGGATACAAATATCTGTACTTGAGTGCTAAAATTACATTTTATTGAGGTTATGATTTGCCTTGAAACATTACCCTGACACAGTATATGATTGCAAGAGAGGATGTGAGCTCAAGACAATCTAATCTGTACAGGAAGGAAATGCCTTGGGCACTCAAATATACTAAGGTCAATAAAATCCTTATTTACAGTGCTGCATACAGAAACAAGGTCTAAAGTAGATTTGCTTAACCCCTTCACCCCCAAGGGTGGTTTGCACGTTAATGACCGGGCCAATTTTTTCAATTCTGACCACTGTCTCTTTATGAGGTTATAACTCTGGAACGCTTCAACGGATCTTCGCGATTCTGAGATTGTTTTCTCGTGACATATTGTACTTCACGTTAGAAGTAAAACTTCTTTAATATAACTTGCGTTTATTTTTGAAAAAAACGCAAATATGGCGAAAATTTTTAAAATTTTGCAATTTTCAAACTTTGAATTTTTATTCCCTTAAAACAGAGAAATATATCACACAAAATAGTTAAGAAATAACATTTCCCACATGTCTACTTTACATCAGCACAATTTTGGAACCAAAATTTTTTTTTGTTAGGAAGTTATAAGGGTTAAAAGTTGACCAGCGATTTCTCATTTTTACAACAAAATTTACAAAGCCATTTTTTTTAGGGACCACCTCACATTTGAAGTCACTTTGAGGGGTCTATATAGCATAAAATACCCAAAAGTGACACCATTCTAAAAACTGCACCCCTCAAGGTACTCAAAACCACATTCAAGAAGATTATTAACCCTTCAGGTGCTTCACAGGAACTAAAGCAACGTGGAAGGAAAAAATGAATATTTAACTTTTTAGCCAAAAAAAGATCTTTTACAAACTTTTTTTTTATTTTCACAAGGGTAAAAGGAGAAAATGGACAGATAAGGTTGTTATGCAATTTCTCCTGAGTACGCCAATACCCAATATGTGGGGGAAAACCATTCTTTGGGCACACGGCAGAGCTCGTAAGGGAAGGAGCCCCGTTTGACTTTTTCAAACTAAAATTGGCGGGAATTGAGATTGGACGCCATGTCGTGTTTGGAGAGCCCCTGATGCGCCTAAACAGTGGAAACCCCCACAAGTGACACCATTTTGGAAACTAGACCCCCTAAGGTACTTATCTAGATCTGTTGTGAGCACTTTGAACCCCCAAGTGTTTCACAAAAGCTTATAATTCCTGGGTGTGAAAAAAAAAAAAAAACAATTTTCCACAAAAATGATTTTTTAGTCCCAAATTTTTGAATTTTTCCAAGGAAATTGGACCCCAAAAGTTGTTGTCCAATTTGTCCTGAGTACGCTGATACCCCATATGTGGGGGGGGGACTGTTTGGGTGCACGGCAGGGCTTGGAAAGGAAGTAGTAACGTTTTGGAATGCAGACATTGATGGGGGTCATGTTCCGTTTGCAGTGCCCCAGATGAGCCTAAACAGTGGAAACCCCCCACAAGTGACCCCAATTTTGGAAACTAGACCCCCTAAGGAACTTATCTAGATCTTTGGTGAGCACTTTGAACCCCCAAGTGCTTCACACAAGTTTATAATGCCCGGGCATGAAAATAAAAAATCCTATTTTTTTCCCACAAAAATTATCTTTTAGTCACTAATTTTTTATTTTCCCAAGGGTAACAGGAGAAATTGGACCACATAAGTTGTTGTCCAATTTGTCCTGAGTACGCTGATACCCCATATGTGGGGGGAACCACTGTTTGGGCGCACGGCAGAGCTCGGAATCGAAGGAGCACCATTTGACTTTTTCCAACCAAAATTGGCTGGAATTGAGATTGGATGCCATGTTGCATTTGGAGAGCCCCTGATGTGCCTAAACAGTGGAAACCCCCCACAAATTACCCCATTTGGGAAACTAGACCCCCTAAGGAACTTTTCTAGATCTTTGGTGAGCAATTTGAACCCCAAGTGCTTCACACAAGTTTATAACGTAGAGCCGTAAAATTTAAAAATCATATTTTTTCCACAAAAATGATCTTTTCACCCCAATTTTTATTTTTCCAAGGGTAACAAGACTCCAAAAGTTATTGTGCAATTTGTCCTGAGTGCGTTGATACCCCATATGTGGGGGTAAACCACTCTTTGGGTGCATGGCAGAGTTTGGAAGGGAAGGAGCGCCGTCTGACTTTTTCAACGCAGAATTGGCTGGACGCCATGTCGTGTTTGGAGAGCTCCTGATCTGCCTAAACAGTGGAAACCCCCATAAATGACACCATTTTGGAAACTAGACCCCTCAAGGAACTTATCTAGATGTGTGGTGAGAACTTTTAACCCCCAGGTGTTTCACTAAAGTTTATAACGTACAGCCGTAAAATAAAAAATCTTTTTTTTTTTTTACAAAAATGATTTTTTCGCCCCCAATATTTTATTTTCACAAGGGTAACAGAAGAAATTGGAACCCAAAAGTTGTTGTCCAATTTGTCCTGAGTACGCTGATACCCAATATGTGGGAGAAAACTACTGTATGGGCGCACGTCAGGGCTCGGAAGGGAAGTAGTGACGTTTTGGATTGCAGACTTTGATGGAATGGTCTGGGGGCGTCATGTCACATTTGGAGAGCACCTGATGCACCTATACAGTGGAAACCCCCCACAAGTGACCCCATTTGGCAAATAGACCCCACAAGGAACTTATCTAGATGTGTGGTGAGCACTTTGAACCCCGAAGTGCTTCACAGAAGTTTATAACGTACAGCCGTAAAAATAAAAAATCTTTTTTTTTTTTTTTACAAAAATGATTTTTTTGCCCCAATATTTTATTTTCACAAGGGTAACAGAAGAAATTGGAACCCAAAAGTTGTTGTCCAATTTGTCCTGAGTACGCTGATACCCAATATGTGGGAGAAAACTACTGTATGGGCGCACGTCAGGGCTCGGAAGGGAAGTAGTGACGTTTTGGATTGCAGACTTTGATGGAATGGTCTGGGGGCGTCATGTCACATTTGGAGAGCACCTGATGCACCTATACAGTGGAAACCCCCCACAAGTGACCCCATTTTGGCAAATAGACCCCACAAGGAACTTATCTAGATGTGTGGTGAGCACTTTGAACCCCGAAGTGCTTCACAGAAGTTTATAACGTACAGCCGTAAAAATAAAAAATCTTTTTTTTTTTACAAAAATGATTTTTTCGCCCCCAATATTTTATTTTTACAAGGGTAACAGGAGAAATTGGACCCCAAAAGTTGTTGTCCAATTTGTCCTGAGTACGCTGATACCCAATATGTGGGAGAAAACTACTGTATGGGCGCACGTCAGGGCTCGGAAGGGAAGTAGTGACGTTTTGGATTGCAGACTTTGATGGAATGGTCTGGGGGCGTCATGTCGCCTTTGGAGAGCCCCTGATGCGCCTAAACAGTGGAAACCCCCCACAAGTGACCCCATTTTGGAAAATAGACCCCACAAGGAACTTGTCTAGATGTGTGGTGAGCACTTTGAACCCCGAAGTGCTTCACAGAAGTTTATAACGCACAGCCGTAAAAATAAAAAATCTTTTTTTTTTTTTTTGCAAAAATGATTTTTTTGCCACAATATTTTATTTTTACAAGGGTAACAGGAGAAATTGGACCCCAAAAATTGTTGTCCAATTTGTCCTGAGTACGCTGATATCCAATATGTGGGAGAAAACTACTGTATGGGTACACGTTGGGGCTCGGAAGGGAAGTAGTGACGTTTTGGATTGCAGACTTTGATGGAATGGTCTGGGGGCGTCATGTCGCATTTGGAGAGCCCCTGATGCGCCTAAACAGTGGAAATCCCCAACAAGTGACCCCATTTTGGAAAATAGACCCCACAAGGAACTTATCTAGATGTGTGATGTGCGCTACGAAGCACCAAGTGCTTCACAGAAGTTTATAATGTACAGCCGTAAAAAAACAAAAAAATATATTTTTTTTGTACAAAAATGATATTTTCGCCCCCAGTTTTTTATTTTCCCAAGGGTAACAGAATAAATAGGACAAATTGCACAATAACTCTTGGGGTCCAGAGTACGCTGATACCCCATATGTGGGGATAAACTACTGTTTGGACGCATGGCAGAGCTGAGAAGTGAAGGAGCACCGTTTGACTTTTTGAACGCAGAATTGGCTGGAATTGAGATCAGACGCCATGTCACATTTGGAGAGCCCCTGATGTGCCTAAACAGCGGAAACCCCCCAATTCTAACTCCAACCCTAACCCCAACACACCCCTAACCCTAGTCCCAACCCTAACCACAAACCTAACCCTAACACACCCCTAATCCCAACCCTAACCCTAATCCTAACTTTAGCGCCAACCCTAACCCTAACTTTAGCCGCAACCCTAACCCTAACCCTAATGGGAAAATGGAAATAAATACTTTTTTTTAATTTTATTATTTTTCCCTTACTAAGGGGGTGATAAAGGGGGGTTTGATTTACTATTTATAGCGGGTTTTTATGATTGGCAGCTGTCACGCTAAAAGATGCTTTTTATTGCAAAAATAGTTTTTGCATCATCACATTTTGAGAGCTATAATTTTTGCATATTTTGGCCCACAGAGTCATGTGAGGTCTTATTTTTTGCGGGACGAGTTGTCGTTTTTATTGGTACCATTTTTGAGCACGTGACGTTTTTTGATCGCTTTTTATTTCGATTTTTGGGAGGTTAGAATGAACAAAAATCAGCAATTCATGAATTTCTTTTGGGGGAGGCGTTTATACCGTTCCGCGTGTGGTAAAATTGCTAAAGCAGTTTTATTCTTCGGGTCAGTACGATTATGGCGATACCTCATTTATATCATTTTTTCATGTTTTGGCGCTTTTATAGAATAAAAACAATTTTATATAAAAAATAATTATTTTTGCATCGCTTTATTCTGCGAGCTATAACTTTTTTATTTTTTCGCTGATGATGCTGTATGACGGCTCGTTTTTTGCAGGACAAGATGACGTTTTCAGCAGTACCATGTTTTTTTATATCGGTCTTTTTGATCGCGTGTTATTCCACTTTTTGTTCGGCGGTATGATGATAAAGCATTGATTTTTTGCTTCATTTTTTTTTTTTTATTTTTAAGGGGTTCACTAAAGTGGTTAACTAGTAGGACAATTTTATAGGGGGGGTCGTTACGGATGCGGCGATACCAAATATGTGTACTTTTATTGCTTTGTTTTTTTTATTTACAGGAAGAATGAATTTATTGGGGAATATATATATATATTTTTTTTATTTATTTTGGATTTTTTTTTAAAACATGTTTATTTTTATTTTTTTAACTTTTTTACTTTGTCCCAGGGTGGGACATCACTGTATTTTATCAGATCGCTGGTGTGACAGTGTGCACAGCACTCTGTCACACCAGCGATCGCTCAGGCAGTGCAGCAGGCTTCTCAGTGCCTGCTCTCGGCAGGCACTGAGGTAGCCGCCTTCCTCCAGGACCCCGGCGCCATCTTGGATCCGGATCCTGGGAGGGAGGAAGCCCTCAGAACAGCGCGATCACATCGCACTGCTCTGAGGGTCTCAGGGGGGCGCACAGGGA
Source organism: Oophaga sylvatica (assembly GCA_033576555.1). Classification (NCBI taxonomy): domain Eukaryota; kingdom Metazoa; phylum Chordata; class Amphibia; order Anura; family Dendrobatidae; genus Oophaga; species Oophaga sylvatica. The sequence continues at coordinate 453,873,972 of JARQOD010000004.1, read as the reverse complement.
GCCCCCACCCTGCGCGATCCTCCCCTGTGCCCCCAGTACACCGCGATCATGTTTGATCGCGGTGTGCAAGGGGTTAATGTGCCGGGAGCGGTCCGTGACCGCTCCTGACACACAGTCATGGGTGTCAGCTGTGATAACCAGCTGACACCAGGCCGCGATCGGACGCGCTCCCCGGGAGCGCGTCCGATCGCACGAGACGTACTATCCCGTCCCCGGTCATACGGGCCCAGGTACCATGGACGGGATAGTACGTCCGATGGCAGTAAGGGGTTAAAATTATCCTACTGTAAATAAGTTTGCATGGTAAAAATCCAGAATATGGAGACACAAAACCCTTTCAAAGAACAAAAAAAACAGAGGCATACAAAGAGTAAAAGTAGCTGCAGAGCAAACTATTAAAATCATTATCCTACTGTTGAAGACTTTATGAATGTTTCATTGCGTGGCAAGTGCTTAAATTTATATTTTGTTAAAGAGAACCTGTCAACTGATTCATGTTGCCCAAACCACTTGCAGGATGAATCAGAGCCTGGCTGCACAAGAATATATCTTCTCTCTGAAATGCTTCAGCATTGATAGCCTAGCTGGGAACCATAGCCCCATAAGGTCTAACCGTAGTTAGAAGGTGCAACACCTTTGCTGTAGTAGATTGACAAGTCCCCTGCTATATACACGTGAGGGTGAGACCTGTCAATCACCTGGAGCGGCACTGGGATTTTCTATTTATAATATATCAGAAACACTGGAGCATTCAAGAGAAGAATAAATCTGGTTGCAATCGTGCTGCCAGGCTCTAATACATGCTGCTTGCAATTTTGGGAACATTAGCCAAAGGACAGGTTCTCCTTAAATACATAGTAATAACCTTAATATTTAGTACATTTTAAGAGATATAAGGGACATTTTGCCATATATTTATAGTGACTGCATGGCATAGGCATCCAGTGCTTCCAGGTCTAACATGAGCATTTATTAATCCCTATAAAACCTCAGCACCAAAGTGTTACAGTGTGTTAGGCGTCGAGATCCCGCCGCTGTACAGGGGCAATCTCAAGCCATGTCCTCTGTGGTCTGCCATTCTTCTTCAGCCACAGAGGATCCTGCTCAGCGGAGACATCGGTCCCAGCGTCTTGTTCAGGCTAATGCTATGTGTTTTTTTGCTGCTGCCGCCCAGGTTCAGCTATAGCAACCAGCATCAGTCAGCGGCGAGCAGACAATCCTGAGACTAAGTCCTGCTTTGCTCCATCTTAGCATTCCCGTGAGACGACCGCTCATTGGTTTTCAGAGGTCACATGCTCAGGTCTTCAAGCAGTTCGGATTGGGCCATCAGCAAGGTCCTGGAAGGCTGCAGTTATAAAAGGATAGCACGGCCACACGCTAGTATAAACCATGTGGTGTGTGAGCAAGTGGAAACGCTACTAGTGATGAGCGAGTATACTTGTTGCTCGGGTTTTCCCGAGCACGCTCGGGTGGTCTCCGAGTATTTGGAAATGCTCGGAGATTTAGTTTCTGTTGCTGTAGCTGCATGATTTGCAGCTATTTGACAGCCTGAATACATGTGGGTAGAGATGAGTGACTTTGGTCGAGTCGGGTTTCGGACCACCCCACTTTACCAAAAGTCGTTTCGGACGAAATTGGTCCGACTAGCGGCAAAAAAAGTCGGAGTTCTAACCGAAATTTGACCCCAATGCAAGTCAATGGAAATAAAAGTCGGCACTGAGTGGAGGACTGTCCTCCACTCACTGCGGACTTTTATTCCCCATTGACTTGCATTGGGGTCGGGTTTCAGTTGGAACTCCGACTTTTTTGCTGCTAGTCGGACCAATTTCGTCCGAAACGACTTTTGGTAAAGTCGGGTGGTCCAAAACCCGACTCGACCAAAGTCGCTCATTTCACATGTGGGGATTCCTTAACAAACAGGCATTCCTCACATGTATTAAAGATGTCCGTAGGCATAAATCATGCAGCTGTGGCAACAGAAATTAAATCTCTGAGCACTTCCAAATACTCGAACACCACCCGAGCATCACTATATGCTACCACTCTGTGTATGCACGGGTGTTTGGGCCGAGAACCTGCCACACTGTCGGCGTGTATGATCGTCTAGTGTTCCTTAGTCAGGCAGGTTTTTACACAGCTTGACCTAGCGCCTGTCTCGGCCATGTGTGCTACTTAGCACGGGCTGTTTACAGGGCACAGTCAATACACTTGCTCTGGAACACACATTTTGGTACCACTCTGCGGTCAGTTGAGCCTTTTTCTCTTGTTTTTTAGTTAGCTGTATTTGCCACCACTGAGTGCCAAGTAGTGGCATGGCTAGTGCGACGCCATGTGCATTGTTGGTCTGGTCAGACTCAAGTCCCCGTGTTCTAGGTGTTGAGCCTAGAGACTTCACTCACACCATATCAGCTGTGTCCTGTGACGTGTAACAGGGAACAGCGCTTTATTACTTTGTTGCTGGGGCTCTGTGAAGTAACAGAGTTCACCGCTGTTCATACCAGGTGACATCTAACCCACGTGTTGTCGGCATTCAACCGCCGCCTTGTTCTGCCATTGCTTAGCAGCAGGTTCCTTCCCTGCACGGTGGACCCCGGGTTGCGAACGCTCCTAATTATTATTATTATTATTATGTATATTTCATTTGGTGGGTTCCGCCAATCCTAACACAGTGTATTATTGAAATGATCACAGTGTAAATAAAAAAATTGAAAAATATATTTAAAAAACTATTTAAAAAAGTAAAAAAAACACTTATCCACTACATAGTACTTTACTATTAAAATAAATAAATACAACGCACATATTACTTTATCCCCTACATAGTACTTTACCATAAAAATAAATAAATATAAAAACATATAACTCTTTATCCACTCTTTATACTTTACTATAAAAATAAAAAAGCAACAAATTTCCATTTGTGGTACTATTGACTGGGTGCTCAAAAGTTCATGTTAGTAGACTAGAGAGTAAACATTAGCAAATCAATTTGATTAAAATGTATGTGGAATTGTATGAAATTTGCAAGTTTTGAAGGAGCTTTCATAGCCTTTATAAAAGTCGAGGCAGGAATACAGCAGCTATTTCTGGGTGTTTTATATTAATGAGCATATATCTGAGGTCACTAGTGATGAGCGAGTATACTCGTTGCTCGGGTGTTCTCCAAGTATCTGGAAGTGCTTGGAGATTTAGTTTCTGTTGCTGCAGCTGCATGATACTTGACAGCCTGAATGCATGTGGGGATTGTCTGTTTGTTAGGGAATTCCCACATGTATTGAGGCTGTCAAATAGCCGCAAATTCTGCAGCTGTGGCAACAGAAATGAAATCTTCGATCACTTCCAAACACTCGGAGATCACCCGAGCGTGCTCGGGAAAACCAGAGTAAGGAGCATATTCACTCATCACTAGAGGTCACAGCTCAAAAATAGAGAGAGGAAGAGAAATCCCCAATACTTTGGACAATTACTCCAGACAATGTGTTTTGTACCGCTGCAATTGTGCTAAAGATGAGTGTAGTTGTCTTGGAATGATACAGAGATTCAATTAATAGGGAAAGAGAGCTATAGGTTAGGTGTAGCTGTGTTAGACTCAGAGTAATTGACCTATGCTATGATGCAGCTGGTAGAGATTATGGAATCTATTCAATGCAATTCAAAATCATGTCAAATGTTATGAAGATCTCAGGGCCTGGTGAATTCAAACAATGTGCAATTTGATTTGCACAAATTAGCAAAAAAAATTCCCCAGCCTTTTTACACATTGCAGAAGATTGCATCAGTCACAGAAACCTCGGAATAATAAAGAGATTCAAATGATAGGGGGAGAGGGAGATACAGTACGAGAGATACCAACATGCTTGCAGCATTACCAGCCTCAGTGTGATTGATTAACGATGTGGTGTAGCTGGTTTCTGTCTTACTGGATTTGAATTACAATTACATGTATTTTTCTTTATATTATATACACTAGAAAGCAGACACAAGGTAGCACACAATTTGTTTTATCCCCCAAAATACTTAAATCATTGTCAAACGTTTTGCATCTCATGAGCAACTGTACTGAGATTTTTCATTTTTTGTGCAATCTATTTTGTGAAGGGGGAATCATTGTTCGATTTCTTTAACCACTTTACAACATCCACCAGACATGTACAGAACTGCGGGAGATGCATTGCCGCAAACCACCATACATGAATGGATTGATGATCCAGCAGGATTTGCTTCATGCGCGGGTGTGATCAAAAATGGGTGTCAGCACTATAAGAGAGCTGACACCCTGCAGAAATGCCCACGATCAATGCTAATGCCGATCATGTGCATTTAACTCCTTTAATGCCACTGTTATTGGAGACATTGACATTGATTGGCAACTTAGTGGGATCGAGCTCCAATTGGCACAACGCAATTTCAATTGCATTTTGCTGATTGTCTCTACAATGACCCCGGGCTGAAAGATGGCCTCTGGGTCACCCAGGAATGGTGAGCTGTAAGCACCTGCTAAGAGAAGGAATTGACACTCCTCTCTGTATGTGATACATTGACCCAATGTCCTGAAATGCAAAAGCATTGCAGAGTATTAGATCAGCGATCAGGACAGGGAAAGTTTATGTCCTGTTCTAGAACATGGTAAAAAAAAGTAAAAAAGGTTTAAAAAATTTAAAATTGCTAAAAAGTGATGGCACTCTTGAAATTCCAGAAGTTCCAGAAAATGAAGTATTTCTCCCAGACAATTATTGCAATATTTTGTTATACGCGTTTATTTTCCTAATACAAAATGCAAATTAGACATAATTTCACACAACACCCTAAAAATGGGCTGGACAAAATTGTTGGCTCCTTTATAAAATTGTGAGTAAACAACTTTGTTTCAAGCATGTCAAACTCACATGTGGCAAGTAACAGGTGTAAGTAATATGAAAATCTCCCAGAAACCAGATAAAAAGGGGAGAAGTTGACTCAATCTTTTGCCACACTTAGCATGGAGAACAGAAAGAGGTCAAGAAAACTGTCTGAGGACTTGAGAACCAATATTGCTGAAAAAAATCAGCAATTTCTAGGTCATCTTCAGATACAGATATCTTGATGCTTCTTTGTCCAGTGTACATAATATACAGTGGCATGTAAGTTTGGGTACCCCTGGTCAACAGTACTGTTATTGTGATCAGTTAAGCAAGTTAAAGATGAAATGACCTCTGAAAGGCCTAAATTTAAAGATGACAGTAAAGACCAAACGTTTGGACACACCTTCTCATTCAATGATTTTTCTGTATTTTCATGACTATGAAAATTGTAGAATCACAATGAAGGCATCAAAACTATGAATTAACACATGTGGAATTATGTATTACACTTTACAAAAAAGTGTGAAACAACTGAAAATATGTCTTATATTCCAGGTTCTTCAAAGTAGCCACTTTTTGCTTTGATTAATGCTTTGCATGCAGAAAAGGTGAACGGATGGACTCTACATGCCTGGTTCCCACGTCAAGCATGGAGGAGGAGGTGTGATGGTGTGGGGGTGCCTTGCTGCTGACACTGTTGGGGATTTATTCAAAATTGAAGGCATACTGGACCAGCATGGCTACCACAGCATCTTGCAGCGGCATGCTATTCCATCCAATTTGCATTTAGTTGGACCATCATTTATTTTTCCACAGGACAATGACCTCAAACACACCTCCAGACTGTGTAAGGGCTATTTGACCAAGAAACAGAGTGATGGGGTGCTATGTCAGATGACCTGGCATCCACAGTTACCAGAGCTGAACCCAATCGAAATGGTTTTGGGTGAGCTGGACCGCTCACCGCTTCAATTTTGAATAAATCCCCAACAGTGTCACCAGCATAGAACCCCCACATCATCACACCACCTCCTCCATGCTTCACGGTGGGAACCAGGCATGTAGAATCCATCCGTTCACCTGCTCTGCGTGCAAAGCAGTAATCAAAGCAAAAGGTGGCTACTTTGAAGAACCTAGAATATAAGACATATTTTCAGTTGTTTCACACTTTTTTGTAAAGTGTAATGTATAATTCCACATGTGTTAATTCATAGTTTTGATGCCCTCAGTGTGATTCTACAATTTTCATAGTCATGAAAATACAGGAAAATATTAGAATGAGAAGGTGTGTCCAAACTTTTGTTCTGTACTGTACGTATATAGATATATAAATATATATACAGCACGGGCAAAAATTAAGAGACCACTGCACAGTTTTATAAAAATCAGCTTCTCTACATGTCTGACAGCCATTCCTGTTGTGAATATGCTGGAGGCGGCTTCTGAGCTAGGGCTCCCTCCGGTGGTTGCTGAGGGCAATGAACTGATTAATGAATGGCCTTCAGCTGGCGCTGAATGGTAGGATATAAGTGGTCTGATTTCCCAGCAGCCTTGCCGGTTATCAATTGTTCTTCTGGTCTTGCTTGAAGCACTGCTAGTTTCCTGCTCTCCTTCAGATAAGTGTTTGCTATTTTTTTTCTCTGTTTGATTTTCTCTGCTGGTTTGCTGCCTGCAGTGGTCTGCAGCCTGTCCCCTTTTGGGGGTCTGGTGCTGCAATTGTGCTCCGTTTGTGTCTGCACTTTTGCTTTGCTCTTTTGTTACTTTTATTTGCTGAATAGCGTTTTGTTACACCAGAGATCTGATATAGGTGGAAGAGGTTGTGTGATCTCAGGTTTTTTGGCAATCAGAAGTGTTGATATTTTTTGTTAGGGTTTTTGTTGGATTGCAGTGTCATGTATAGTGTACAGTTCCTATAGCGTCTTGTGCTTGGGTGTGAGGAAAACACAGGAGACATAGGTTGAAATGAAATGACTTGTATTACTTCATACAAGCATGCTGAAAAGTTCACACAGTTTGCAGGAACAGAGTCAGGAGACACAGCAGGCCAGAGTAATTTCAAGCACTACAATAAATTTCCAAAGCAGGTTCAGGATCTCTTCTCTGTACCGTAATTCCTCTGCAAACATGGATTCACCAAACAGCAGGTTTCCAGAGTCCAAAAGTGTTCAAAGGTTCCTCAGTAGGGAATAGCTGGAGTACAAGTTCAAGGTTTCCAGGAGTCAGGTCACAGACTGACTGAGGCTTGATTCAGGAGCACTGATTGTTCAGCTGAGGCTGCTTAAGAAGCAAGAGGGAAGAATCAGGGCGGGAACATGAAAACTGGAACTCCATATTAACTGAGGGCAAGAGCTGCAGAAAGACAGAAAGCAAAATGGCCGACGGAAAACTGAGTTTCAAGGAACATGTCAACAGAGACAAAGAACCTTACATTACTCCCCCCTTAGGGACAACCTCCGGATGACCTCAGACCAGGCTTGTCAGGGTACCTCTGATGAAACTGGCGGAGCAGGCGAGGAGCATTTACATTGTTGACTGGTTCCCATGAGTTGTCCTCCACTGGGTAGCCCTGCCATTTAATCAAATATTGCAACTGATTTCTGTACAACCTGGAATCTAGAATCCTTTCCACCATAAATTCTTCCTGACCATCGACCAGCACTGGGTCAGGGCAAGGAGAAGAACGTCCAGGAAACGTATTGGGTGTTGCAGCCTTTAGTAGGGATACATGAAAGACAGGGTGGATTCTCATTGTTCTGGACAGTTGAAGACGACAAGCAACAACACTTATAATCTTACTGATCTTATAAGGTCCAATGTACTTATGTCCCAATTTAGACAATGGAATCTTTAATTTAAGATTTCTGGTTGACAGCCAGACCAAATCTCCTACCTTGAAAGCTGGTGCAGGTTTACGAAATTTATCTGCTGCTTTCTTGTACCTTTCCTGAGCCAATTCTAGATTTTCCTTTAGAAGATCCATATTCTTTTGTAAAGAAGTGATTCTTTCAGCCACTGCCGGCAAGGGCGTATCTATGGGAAATCGAGGAAGAATGTTAGGATGATAACCTAGATTGGAGTAAAAAGGAGACTGCTTAGTGGAGGCGCTCTGAGAGTTGTTATAAGAGAACTCAGCCAGTGGAAGTAGATCCACCCAATCATCTTGTAGGTGGCAGATAAAACAGCGGAGATACTGCTCCAGGGTCTGATTGGTTCGTTCTGTCTGTCCATTAGTCTGAGGATGAAAAGCAGAAGAAAGGTTTACTTTAATGTCCAATGCTGCACAGAAATTTTGCCAAAACCTTGAAGTGAATTGCACCCCTCGATCCGAAATGACCACATCCGGTACTCCATGTAAGTTAAACACATTCTTAATCATCAAGTCTGATGTCTGTTTTGCAGTGGGTAAGCCGACACAAGGGATAAAATGAGCTGCCTTTGTTAGACGGTCAACCACCACTAGAATGGTGTTCTTCCCTTGAGAGGTTGGTAACTCCACAATGAAGTCCATAGAAATGGATCCCCACGGGCGGGACGGGGTGGGAAGAGGTTGAAACAGACCAGTTGGTGAGGAGCGAGGTGTTTTGCATCTTGCACAGATTTCACATGAAGTGACATAGTTTAAAACATATTTTTCCTGTAAGTGGGCCACCAAAAGAAACGAGAAAGAAATTCTTGTGTCTTTAGAATTCCCCTATGCCCGGCTGTCTTGGAATCGTGGATGAGTTGCAATACTCTCAATCTGACTGTTTCAGGTATATACAGACGTTGTCCCTGAATCCACACACCATTCTTAAAGACAAGACTTACGTCCCTTGGGGGTTGAGCCAACAAAGAATCCGCATGGTATGCTTCCTTGATGTCCTTAAGTAGGTCTTGATTATGAATCACTCCCAGGAATCTAGAGTCAGGAAGAATAGTCTTAGGAGGAGTAAGTGGACGTGTCTCTGCTGAATGAATCCTAGAGAGTGCATCAGCCTTTCCATTGTGCGATCCTGGTCTATAAGAAATGACAAAATTAAATTGGTTTAGGAAAAGATTCCAGCGAGCCTGGCGAGGAGTCAGGCACTTAGCCGACCTGATAAATTCAAGGTTACGATGGTCTGTCAGGACGACTATTTGCTGTGCAGCTCCCTGAAGAAGGTGTCTCCATTCCTTGAAGGCGGCAATAATGGCCAACAATTCTCTATTGCCCACATCGTAGTTCCTCTCAGCCGAAGACAACTGCTGGGAAAAGAAGGCACAGGGATGCAAGACATTCTTCTCACCTGTTCTCTGAGAGAGTATAGCTCCAACGGCACAGTCTGAAGCATCCACCTCTATTATGAAGGCAAGCTCAGGGTTGGGATGTACTAAGATAGGTGCGGTGGTAAATTTATCCTTTAAACAGGAAAATGCTTCCTGAGCTTGCGGGGTCCAGGAGAACCTAGACTGTTTCCGGGTAAGTTGGGTGATAGGTGACACTACCTCAGAAAAATTTTTAATGAAACGTCTATAGAAGTTGGCAAACCCGATGAAGCGCTGCACCTCCTTCACATTTCTAGGAATTGGCCAATCCTTGATGGCTTGGGTCTTGCTTCCATCCATACTAATCCCTTGCGTAGATAGTACATACCCCAGAAATTGAATTTCGGTCCTATGGAATTCACACTTTTCAAGTTTGATGTAGAGATGGTTTTGTCTTAGGCGTTCTAAGACCATTCTCACATGTCCATGATGCTCCTCTGTGGAGTTAGAAAAAATTAGAATATCATCCAGATAAATCACCACGAATGTATCTAGGAGATCCTGAAGATATCATTCACGAAGTGTTGGAAAGTGGCTGGGGCGGTACTCAGACCAAAAGGCATAACTAGATATTCAAAGTGTCCATAGCGTGACCTGAAAGCAGTCTTCCATTCATCCCCAGGTCTAATACGGACCAAGTTATAGGCCCCACGGAGATCCAGTTTAGAGAAAATTTTGGCATGCCGCACTCTCTCCAACAACTCAGGGATTAAAGGCAATGGATAACGGTTTCTAATAGTAACCTTATTGAGTTCCTTATAGTCTATGCAGGGTCTCAGAGATCCATCTTTCTTCTTCACAAAGAAGATGGGTGCACCTGCGGGAGATGAAGAGGGGCGTATGAAGCCCTTGGCTAAATTTTCGTCTATATAATCCTTCAAAGCTTTTAGCTCGGGCCCCGCTAGGGGGTAGATCTTACCAAAAGGTATCTCGGCTCCAGGCAATAATTCAATTGGACAATCATATGGACGGTGAGGAGGAAGCTGATCAGCGTTCTTCTTGTCACATAAATCCACATAGTCCTGGTATACAGCTGGTAGTTCAGGGACTGACATGGTTCCTTTAGGAACAGAGCAAGCTGAAACTCCTTGACTCATCTGTTTCTCCGGAAAGTGTAATTCCTTGGTCTCCCAGTTAATCGTAGGATTCTGCGCCTGCAGCCATGGTAGCCCTAGAATAATGGGAAAGTGGGGAGAAGAGATAAGCATAAAAGATATTTTCTCCTGATGATCTTTACCCATAAGGACCCTCAAAGGCTCTGTTTCTTGATCCACTGGTCCAGAATCAGTAGAGAGCCATCCACAGTCTCCATCTGTACTGGAGTAGCCTTCTTCACTGAACGTATCCCCTGTTTCAGAGCAAAGGAGATATCCATAAAATTTCCACTTGCTCCTGAGTCGATCATAGCAGAGCTAGACACCCAGACTGAGTCAACCCAGAGTTTGGTGGAAAGGAAGCAATGAGAATTGTTTCTTTTACAACTCAGCTGGAACATCGCTGAGGAAACTTGAAAAATTGCAGCGTTTATACCGTCATCGTCCCCAGAACTAACAGAGTTTAAGTCCGAGAAATCAAGATCTCTTGCAGCAGATCTCTCTGGAGCCTGAGGCTCGGACATGACAGAGCTCCTCTCGCAACACTCACAGTGAATGACTGCTGCAGTAGTCTTACGAGAACGGCTGGGGCAGTTTATAATGAAGTGCCCTGACTTACCACAGTAGAAACATAGATTTTCCTTTATACGATGTTCTTTGCGTGCATCACTAACCCGTCTTTGTAAAGAGTCCACCTGCATGGGTTCAGGTTCTGGTTCCCTTGTGATCCTACTCAAAGGTTCCTTAGCTGAGGAGGGAGGTAGTAAAAGATTAGTGCGATTATTTTCGAACCATCTCTCTTGTCTGCGTTCAGTCAGACGAGCATCAATACGAATACAATAGTTAATAAAGTCACCTAACGCAGTGGGAGGGTCGGCACGAGCAAGTTCATCCTTAATCAGTGGAGACAACCCTTTCCGAAAAATAGATTTCTTAGCGGAAGTGTCCCAAGTGGTATCAAGAGCCCATCTCCTGAAATCCAGGGCATATTCGGCTACTGAACGCTTACTTTGGCGCAAAGTTAACATGGCTGCTTCAGCTGTTGCACCTCGATTGGGGTCATCAAACACCTGCCCCATGGCTGAAATAAAAGCATCAAGGTGATTCAAACAATCATCCTCAGTCTCAATCAGAGGGTTTGCCCACATCAAAGCCTTATTGGTAAGCAACATGATTATAGTAAGCACTTTGGATCGTTCAGTGGGAAATTGTGAAGCATGTGCAGAGAAAAATAGATTGCATTGATTAATAAATCCCCTGAATTTCTCACGTTCACCGCCAAAACGAAAAGGAGGTAATTTGGGGATCCCAGAACTCGGGGTTATGGCAGGAGCCTGGGCTCGTTCCTCTAGAGCCTCAATCCTGGCTAGCAATTCCTGGGTAGTCTGTCCAAACACTTGCAAATTATGATTAGTGAGGTCCTGTAGGCTTGCAAAACGGGTTTTTAAAGTCTGTACATCTGAAAGGATTGTATCAGTCACTCCGCAAAGTTCCTTTATGCGGGCCTCCATCTTCCAGATCTTTTAAGGCAGAAGTGCTGGAAGGAGAAGAGGAAAGGAAAAAAATAAAAAAAACAATAGTGTTTACCTGTGGTAACACTGCAGAGTAAAATTTTAAGGGAATGCGCTCACCTGGAATGGTTGTGAGAAGTCACAACCACTGTCATCACATAAGGCATTTAAACGGACATCTGATATCCACAGTCACAGCAGACACGGCTTTCCCAGACCCAGCAGACACTAAACATTGGCTCCTGAATCTTGTCATGTATAGTGTACAGTTCCTATAGCGTCTTGTGCTTGGGTGCGAGGAAAACACAGGAGACATAGGTTGAAATGAAATGACTTGTATTACTTCATACAAGCATGCTGAAAAGTTCACACAGTTTGCAGGAACAGAGTCAGGAGACACAGCAGGCCAGAGTAATTTCAAGCACTACAATAAATCTCCAAAGCAGGTTCAGGATCTCTTCTCTGTACCGTAATTCCTCTGCAAACATGGATTCACCAAACAGCAGGTTTCCAGAGTCCAAAAGTGTTCAAATGTTCCTCAGTAGGGAATAGCTGGAGTACAAGTTCAAGGTTTCCAGGAGTCAGGTCACAGACTGACTGAGGCTTGATTCAGGAGCACTGATTGTTCAGCTGAGGCTGCTTAAGAAGCAAGAGGGAATAATCAGGGCGGGAACATGAAAACTGGAACTCCATATTAACTGAGGGCAAGAGCTGCAGAAGGACAGAAAGCAAAATGGCCGACGGAAAACTGAGTTTCAAGGAACATGTCAACAGAGACAAAGAAACTTACATGCAGTCAGATTTCTTTCCTGTACTTTTCTGTCTAGACAGATTGGGCCCCAGCGTTTGCTCATTCCATTTGCTGTCTGTGTCCGTGCTTTCTTCTTGTCTAACCGCCATTACATGTTTGGGGGCTTCCTATTTTCTTTGGGGATCTGCTCCGAGGCAGAGAGCTTTCATCTTTCTGCCTTTAGGTGTAGTTATCTCTCAGGCTGTGACGAGGCGTCTAGGATCAACGTAGGAACGCTCCACGGCTACTTCTAGTTGTGTGGTTAGTAGAGTTGAGCGATACTTTCCGATATCCAAAAGTATCGGAATCGGAATGGTATCGCCGATACCATTAAAATATCGGTGATACCCGATACCGATACCGGAAATCCAATGTAAGTCTATGGGAACAAAATATCGTAACTAAAAAACCTCTTTCTTTCCTTGTAAACACTAAATATACACACATAGAATACATATATATATATATATATATATATATATATATATACATGTCATTGTGACATATATATATACATATATTTATAGTTTATACACTTCTACATAGTAAAATAGCCTCTGATTCAATTGCCGGGTAATGCCGGCTTCTGTGAAAAGACAGAAGCACCCGACATGAAATGACACTTGGTTTACATAGAGTTAACCATGTCTTTTCATGTAGTTTGATATCTGATTTGCACAAACAATTACATGAGTGTAAGTGTGCAAAATTTCACACCTGTAGGGGTTAATTAAAGGTGTAAATTCGTTGTAAAAAAACAGACTTTTTTGCTACGAATTTACACCTTTAATTAACCCCTACAGGTGTGAAATTTTGCACACTTACACTCATGTAATTGTTTGTGCAAATCAGATATCAAACTACATGAAAAGATATGGTTAACTCTATGTAAACCAAGTGTCATTTCATGTCGGGTTCTGCATTTTCACAAAAGCCGGCAATTGAATTAGCGGCTATTATACTATGTAGAAGTGTATGAACTATAAATATATATATATATGTTTCACAAACTCAATGACATGTATATATATATATATATATATGAGGTGTAAAATTGCTAAAAAAAAAATGCGTGGGCTCCCGCCCTATTTTCGCAACCAGACAGACAAAGCCAGTGAGTGGGGGCAGATAATAATAGCCCAGAGAGGGACCATTATTTTTGCCCCCCCCCCCGGCTACTAACATCTGCCCCAGACACCCCAGAAAGGGCAAATCTCTAATTAGATTTGCCCTTTCTGGCACTTTGCCCGTCTATTCCCATTGCCCTGTAGCGGTGGCGAATGGGTTAATAAGGGGTTAAAATGACCTTGCAATTGAAAGGTCACTTTAAGCCAGGTTAATAATTGAGAGCTGTCAATTAGACAACTATCAATTATTAATCCTATTGTATGAAAAAAAAATCAAACACACACACTTTAATAAAAAAGAAGTTTAATGAAATAATCACACAGTTTTTGACGATATTTTATTTACCTGCTAAAACCATTTCCTGTAATAAAAATAAAATAATAAAGCAAAATTATTCTTACCTATCCCATGCACAGTCAGGTCCCACGGTGTAATCCTTCAGAAAGGGTTAATGTTTACTGCAGGGACCGCAGCTAATGCTGCAGCCTCACAGTAAACCCCCAAATGAATGAGCTCCTCTCCTGGCTGACAGGAGAGGAAGTGGAAAGCTTCATTGATTGCTTTCCACTTTCACTTCAGGTCAGCCAGGGACACCATCAGTGACGTCAGAGGGAACTGATTAACAAAAATAGGGGTTCCCTTCAAAAAAAAAATGGCGTGGGGTCCCCCCTATTTTTGTTAACCAGCCAGATGAAGCAGACCGCTGAGGCCTGGATTTTCAGGCTGTTAAGGAGCCAAGATCCATGGACCTTGCCAGCCTGATAATACCAGGCCACAGCAGTCTGCATATCTTGGCTGATTAACAAAAATAGGGGATCCCCTCGAAAAAAATTGGCGTGGGGTCCCCCCTATTTTTGTTAACCAGCCAGATGAAGCAGACCGCTGAGGCCTGGATTTTCAGGCTGTTAAGGAGCCAAGATCCATGGACCTTGCCAGCCTGATAATACCAGGCCACAGCAGTCTGCATATCTTGGCTGATTAACAAAAATAGGGGATCCCCTCGAAAAAAATTGGCGTGGGGTCCCCCCTATTTTTGTTAACCAGCCAGATGAAGCAGACCGCTGAGGCCTGGTTTTTCAGGCTGGTAAGGATCCAATATCCATGGACCTTGCAAGCCTGATAATACCAGGCCACAGCAGTCTGCTTAACTTGGCTGGTTAACAAAAATAGGGGATCCCCTCGAAAAAAAAACGGCGTGGGGATCCCCCCTATTTTTGTTAACCAGCCAAGTAAAATGCAGACTGCTGCGGCCTGGTATTAAAAGACTGTCAAGGCCCATGGATTTTGGCCCTCAACAGCCTGATAATACCAGGCTACAGCAGCCCCACATTTGGCGCATCAAAAGATGTGCCAATTGTGGCACTCTACCCGGCTCTTCCCGCTTGCCCTGTAGCGGTGGCAAGCGGGGTAATAAGGGGTTAATGTCACCGTTGATTGCACGGTGACAATAAGCCCGGTTAATAATGGAGAGGCGTCAATAAGACACCGATCCATTATTAATCCCAAAGTTTTTAAATGTTTAAAAAAAAGACACAGCAAGAAAAAAGTATTTTAATGAAATAAAAGAGACAACACAGTTTTCATTTCTTTTATTACACTCTCATTCCTGCGACGCCATCGATCTCCTGTAAAAAAGAAAAAAAACAAACCAACAGTATACCACCTGTCCGACGCAGTCCATAGTAACGAGTGTCCCACGACGATCCAGCTCTGCTACATCGGAATGCCAGGCAGAGCCTGACATCCCAGCGCAGCACAGCTGATTACCTGCTTCTCCGGCGGTGACGTCATCGGACTGCTTTACGGCCGCGATTACCCAGCAGTCACTGCAGTTATCGCGAGAAACTGCATGTGACCGCCAGGGAAAAGAGGATGGCGGCCATCAAGCAGTCCGGGATGTGACCGCCGAAGATCTTCTGCCGGGTAAGTGCCGCTGACTCCTGACAGACCCGACCGACGGACACTGACAGTGACAGTGACATTCCGATTCCGGTATCCGATATGACGAAAATATCGGAACTCGGAATCGGAATTCCGATACAGCCAATATCGGCCGATACCCGATATTTGCAGTATCGGAATGCTCAACCCTAGTGGTTAGTTCAGGTTGCTGCAATCCAATAGGTTCCAGCCTCTCTGGAGGCTGCTATTTTTGCCATTTCTCCTCAGTTACCGAAACATAACACATTCCATTCCAGTGTCAGTTGAATTCCAACCAGAGTACACCTCATTCTGCTTAATGTGCTTCTGATTAGGTGATCACGTGAACCAAAGCTTATTTAATGAAGGAAAGTATAAAAAACACTGCTGTGTTCTTCACAATCCACTTGCAATAGGACAAGCTGGATGGCAAAACAAGTGCTAGTAATATCCCAAAAGTAATAGGAATGAAAAAATAACTTTTAACCATGTCAAAGGAGTTGAAAAGTCTTGAGTCAGAAAAAAAAGGGCTCAATTCTGGCTTTACTACCAAAGGGATACAGTGAGCGTCATGTTGCCTCCATCCTTAAAATTTCTAAGACGGCAATCCATTACATCAAGGTCAAGCAGCAGTCATTGGGGACAACAAACTTACAGACCGGCAGAGGGCGAAAATGACTTTCCACTGACCGGGATGACAATCATCTTATTCAAATGTCACTCAGCAACCGCAGGATGACATCAACTGACCTACAAAAGGAATGGCAAAAGGCAGCTGGGGTGAAGTGCACGGCAAGAACAGTTCGTAACAGGCTCTTAGGGGTAGGGCTCAAGTCATGTAAAGCTGGAAAAAAGCCTTTCATCAATGAGAAGCAAAGGCGAGCCAGGCTGAATTTTGCCAAAGACCATAAGGATTGGATCATAGAGTACTGTAGTAAGGTAATCTTCTCTGATGAGTCTAATTTTCAGCTTTTCCCAACACCTGGTTGTCTAATGGTTAGGCAAAGACCTAGAGTGGCGTACAAGCCACAGTGTCTTGCAGCCAATGTGAAATTTGGTGGAGGATCGGTGATGATCTGAGGATGCTTCAGCAAGGCTGGAATTGGGCAGGTTAATCTTTGCAAAGGGCGTATGAATCAAGCTGCATACAAGGTTATCCTGGAAAAACAGTTGATTCCTTCTGCTTAGGCACTGTTCCCCAACTCTCAGGACAGGTTTTCCAGCAGGACAATGTGCCATGCCACACAGCTAGGTCAATCAATGTGTGGATGAAGGCCCACCACATCAAATCCCTGTCATGTCCAGCCCAATCCAGACCTGAACCCCATTGAAAACCTCTGGAATGTAATCAAGAGGAAGATGGATAGTCACAAGCCATCAAACAATGAAGAACTGCTTCAATTTTTGTACCAGGAGTGGCATAAGGTCACCCTAAAGCAGTGTGAAAGACTGGTGGAAAGCATGCCAAGACGCATGAAAGCTGTGATTAAAAATCCCTCATTCCCTCATTGGTAAATACTTTGATCTATGTGTTTATTGTTATACTGCAATGTCTACTATTTGTACAAGTCCCCTCTATAATGTAAAGTGTTGCGGAATATGTTGGCGCTATAGAAATAAAATTACTATTATTATTTGTAGAAGCCATCTTTTCAACTTCAGCTTTTTTTATAGATGGTGTTATGTTTGCATGAAGAATTTGTTGAAATTTCAATGAATCTATTCTTCCCTCTAATGTTCCCCATGTCATTAGCTGCAACACAACCCAAAAGCATGGTTTATCCACCCTCATTCTTAATGGCTGGCAAGATGTTTTTTTCCTACAGAAGTCCCATCAGCCAACGACCAGAAGGAAACCTTATACCTCCAATCACAGCTGTGAGCTCACGCTGTCATTTGAAAGCGTGGGAACTGTGGCTGTCTGACTGTCAGTAATAATTCTACAGCCAATCAGAAGCAGTGTTTGCTGCGCTGTCATGCACATGTGGTGTTCCCAATTTTTGGATATGTTGCTTTTTCTATTGCTTTTCTCAGTCATGCACATGACAACGCAACAAACACACAATGTTCAGGGGAGGTGAACCCGAACAGTAACATGGACTTCCTGGTAAAGGTGCTTGGTGCAGGCGCCGAACTTTACTGTTTGGGTTCTTCTATCTCTACTCAAAACAACAGTAATTTTGACAAGGGGGGCCAAAAATTTAACATGACACTGTATATGACCAGGCAGTTCCTAGAAAGTTGAATAAAATGATTCATTGATATCTGCAATTAGATTTTTCATTTGAGAAAAATCTCCTTTTTACTAATATGTAAATAAGCTGTTAAGATGCACGGTTTGGCACAGATCTACATGAGAATCTGCCTCCAGAGCTTATTTTAAATGAAAGGGGGGCATTACTACTGTCAGTCACGTAATTACTGGCAGTCTACTTTCCTGATTTACATGTCTAACACTTGAAATGCCTCATTTCATTTAAAATGAGCTCTAGTGGCAAATTCTCTTTTAGCTCAGTGTCCAGATCATAGATTTTAACAGCTCATTTACATCTTCTCAAGAAAAACATGTATTTCTCAAGAATAAAACATCAAGTCATATTTATAAAGGTATAATTTTTATTTAACTTTATGTGACCTACATGCCCATATAGATGGCTTAGGAAGTTAGGAGGGTTGATATTACTGATAGATTTCCTTTAAATTTTTATTTTTTCATTCAGCATTATGTTAATTCCTGTGACACATGTAAAGGGTTAACTAACTTTCTATCATCTATTAGTAGTTTTTTTTTTAAATGGCGTCACTTTTGGAAGTTTTCTATTATATAGCTTCCTCAATGCCACTTCAAAGCTGAATTGGGCCATAAAAATTGATGAGTTAAAAAAAATGAAAACTCACTTTTAAATTTTAAACCTTCTAAAATCCCAATAAAATAGTTTGAAAAATGATGCTGATATAAAGTAGATATTTATAAAATTTTATATATTAGCTATTTTTATGTGGTATTACTGTCTGGTTAACGGATATAAAAATTCAAATATGAAAATTACAATTGTAAATTGCTTTGAAAAGTTGCAGATTTTTTGTGCAATGCAGAGTTGTGCAAACATTTAGAGACTTTTTCCATTTCTACTATAGTTTCTTGAGGCTCTGTCAAAATGGCCATAGCTGGGGTAGAACAGGGGAGTGATGGATAGCTTATGTAATTGATGAAGAGCTGTAGCAATTCTTTTGCCAGAACGCTTACTCTGGTCACTGACTAGTCTAAGATTTGTGTGGGGGGGGCACATTGTGACACGCCATTTGTCAGATGCTCCTGAATCTTTAAATGGCATACTATTCTTAATGAATCAGGAGCATTTGACTCCAACATGCCCTCTAATCAGGACCGGTATGAATATTGCCAATCCATGAATGTTGCCAATTTTAATAAATTGGGACAGTTGACTTAAATTTTCCACTAATACAAATACAATGTGTCCCCCCCAAAGATTCTCACAATATGTAGACTTATTCCAAAGTCATTACCACATAAAGTGACATGTCCTAATTGAAAAATCGGGATCGGTCAGAAAGGCCAAAATTGGTTCCATCGCTAAGGGTTAGTTTTAGTGTTGACAGCTCATTGTCTAGCTGGCTGGTCACCACTGCAATCTCATAGTGTTGGTTGAACATGCACAGTGTTTGCAAATTCTTTCCAGTTCTTAAAACTGGTTAATGCTGTTCTGAAGCTGTTCACGATTGCTAGAGCACACTGTGAGCTCTTGATACAACAAGCTTCAGTCCCACTACTCTCCAACAATGCTGAAAAGACAAAACTGCCTTGTATTGCAGCATTGTTGAGCGCACAGTAGGGCTCAGGGGCATGATGATGCCACTGGCCTGAATTATCAATCAAGCAGGAATATAACCCCCCAGCAAGCAGAAAGCCAAAGGGTTGGGTAAGGAAGTTCTCTTGAAAAAAGAATATGAGACAACCCCTTTAGCTACATCTACATTATAATTTACATCAGGGTTCTCAAACACACCCTCCACATGTGGCCCCAGAGGCTCTGCTGTGCGGCCGTTGGGCCCCTGAGATAATTGCGTCTAGCGAGCCAGGGGCTGCTGATGTCAGCGTTTCTTTTCAACTGAATATGTGTTCTCTGACACACATTCAATTCAAATGAATTGCGGCGCTCTGCACCCCAATACCAATACCAGCCGCTGGTCAATCAGAGGCCAGCAGCTGACGTCGGCGTCCCAGCGTGGCCGCACATGATATCATTGCTAAGTGCCCCGGATGTGGAGGAGGAAGAGGATGCTGTTCGCCGAAGGAGCGAGGTCAGGTGAGAAAAATAGAAGAATTTTTTATATGTATGTAAAGAGCAGCAGAATGGGGGGCATTGTTTCAAGAAGAGGACAAGGTTAGGGACATTTCTATATGATGGAATCAAGATGTAAAAATTACTATAACAAGGGACCAGTCTGGGGCCATTACTATAAGATGGGACCAGGATAGAGACATTACTATAGGATTGGGGACATTATTACAGGCTGAGGTACATTATTACAGGACATGTGACATTATTACAGGCTTGGGGATACTATTACAGGACTGGGGACATTATCACAGACTTGGGGACATTATCACAGACTTGGGTACATTATTACAGTTTTAAGGACATTATTACAGGACGGGGGATATTATTACAGGACGGGGACCATTATTAGAGAAGGAAGGACATTATTACACGCTTGTGGATATTATTGCAGGACAGGGGACACTATTACATGACGGGGAACATTATTATAGGACAAGGGACACTGTTACAAGCTCGGGAACATTATTACCCAACAGGGGATATTTTTACAGGCTTGGGGCACATTATTACAAGACATGGGACATTATTACAGGCTTGGGGATACTAGTACTGGAGTGGGGACATTATTACAGAATTGGTGACATTATTACAGGGTACGAAACCATTAATACTGGATGAAGGACATAATTACAGGACGGGGACCATTATTATGGGACGAGGGATATTATTTCAAGCTTGGGAATATTATTGCAGGACAGGGGACATTATTATAGGCTGAGGAACATTATTATAGGACAAGCAACATTGTTACAAGCTCAAGGACATTATTACAGAACAGGTAATATTAGTACAGACTTGGGGACATTATTGCACAACAGGGGACATTATTACAGGACTTGGGACATTATTAAAGGACAGGGGACGTTATTACAGGACAGGGGACACATGTCACGCTGTATAGCAGATATATATATGTGATGACATAGAATTACCTGACAGAATGTCCAGTGGGTAAATACGGAATCCGTTATACGCTGTCTCTGGCTAGAGGGTGACCGGGGTCTATGCTGACCCTAAACTGGGGTCCTAACTAATCCCTCTACCTGGAGGTACTGTTAAAGGTACAGAGGTCCAGGTCACCAGCGTAAACCCTGTCTCCTATCAATCCCTACCAACTGTAATCTAGTCCTAAGAAGGACCCTGATTACCACCAAAGGGAATGAACAGGTAACGGTTAATTAACAGAAAGACATACAAGAAAGACAAGAAATAAAGTAAATAAAGTCTTACATTCAACACTCACACACAGTAGGAACACCTAAGGTCTCAGAGATAAACTATAAGCTATAAGAGTAAAAACAACTAAGGAGCTCTTAGCTTAAGTATTCTCAGAACCGATCCAGTCTGCTAGACTACATGAAGGCTTTCACCGGCATCTAACACCCAGACTGGCAGGTATTTAAAGGAAGCTAATTAGAACATAATCAAAAGCAGCCGGGCGAGGCTGGACCTAGTCTTAGCAAAGAGCTAGGTAAAATTAACTCTCTCATTACCAAACACAAAGTAACAGCAACTCAGCTGCGAGAAGTCAGAATGTGCAATCGCGACGATCCTCGTGGCGATGCACCCATGACAGTACCCCCCCTTCTACGAGGGGCCTCCGGACCCTCAAGGCCAGGTCTGCCCGGGTAAGTTGTGTGGAAGGTCCGAACCAATCGATCTGCGTTTACCTCCGACGCAGGGACCCACGTCCTCTCCTCAGGATCATACCCCTTCCAATGAACCAAGTACTGAAGGGATCGGCGACTGAGACGTGAGTCAATGATTTTCGACCCATGAAATTCCACGTTATCATTGACCACCACTGAAGGAGGAGGTAGAGGTGATGGTATGACTGGTGCCACATACTTTTTAAGTAATGACTTGTGAAACACATTATGAATTTTAAACGTAGGAGGGAGGTCCAGACGAAATGCCACCGGATTAATTATGGAACTGATCCTGTACGACCCGATGAATCTGGGACCCAACCTCCAGGAGGAAACTTTAAGTTTTATATTCCTGGTAGACAACCAAACCAGATCGTTCACCTTCAGATCTAGACCAGAAACTCTCCCCCTATCAGCCATCCGTTTGTAACGGTTCCCCGTAACCTTCAGTCTTAACCGATCTGGAACTATCAGTCTCCCTGAAAGTCCCACAGGGGCGTCCCCCTGAGCCCCCAATACCTCCCCCTCAAGCTCAGAGCATACAGCTGACACTACAACTCCCTCCTGAGGAATAGGAACCGGATCATCCGTCCTCCCGGCCCCTGGGAAAGTACGAGATAAGGCATCAGGAAGCAACTTTATTGAGCAGTCATATGCGCGATGAGGAGGTAACTCTTTACACCCCTCCTCTGAGAACATCTCCCCAAAGTCCTCCAGAAAAGGAGACAAAGTCCTAGGCACAACCGCACCGATGACCGTGCTCATGCAGTTATTCCTGCAAAATTCACCCCACTGGCTTATCTTTCCGGATTGCCAATCAATCACTGGGTTATGTTTAGCCAACCAAGGAAGTCCCAACACAATAGGAGTAGGTAGACCCTCCAACACATAACAAGACAAATGCTCTTTATGTATTGCCCCTACTCGAAGATCTATGTTATGAACAGCTTGTACCAAGCTACCTTGACCGAGAGGTCTAGAATCAATAGAGACTATAGGGACCGGTTTGGCCAAAACACTCAGTTGCATACCATGCACCTGGGCAAACCGAGCGTCCACCAGATTAGCCCCGGACCCACTATCAAGAAAAACCGAAATCCTCTCAGTTCTAGTACCAATCACCACCTCCGCAGGCACGAGAAACTGAGAGGGATTTGGGGACGAAATACACACTCCCAGGTTAACTCCTTTGCTCAAAGAGGCCCGGGATGGACACCCCCCAACAAAATGTCCCTCTCTCCCGCAAAAGAAACACCTTCTAGTCTTGCGGTGCACCGCCGGTTCCCTCCTACAAAAAGATGTCCCTCCCAACTGCATGGGTTCCTCAGAACAGACCAGGGGAACCTCAGTATAAGGGACTTTAGTAGTAGGTGGAGTCATCACGGGAGGCGGAGTTACCTCGCGTCTTCCCCGAATTCGTCTATCAATGCGAATAGCGAGGGCCATAGCAGCCTCCAGTGATGGAGGAGAATCATACTGAGCCAACACATCTTTTAATTTGTCAGACAACCCTTGACAAAACTGGCTCCTAAGAGCTGGGTCATTCCACTGAGTATCTGTTGCCCATCTACGGAACTCAGAAGAATATTCCTCCGCTGGACGATTTCCTTGCCGTATTTTACGTAACTTTGTTTCAGCAAGGGAAACTCGATCCGGATCATCATATACCAGACCCAGGGCAGTAAAAAATCGATCCACTGACTGGAGATCTGGGGAGCCTGGAGGAATAGAGAACGCCCAAGATTGAGGGTCCCCTTGTAAGAGCGAGATAACAATTCCCACCCTCTGCTCTTCACTCCCAGATGACCGAGGCCGCAGCCGAAAGTACAATTTACATGCCTCCCGGAAAGTAAAAAATTTGTCCCGCCCACCAGTGAACCTGTCCGGAAGAGCAACCTTAGGTTCAGATCTGGTTTGCTCCGGGGGGGACAAAACCTTGGACTTAATGTCTGCCAACTCCATGGACAACCCCTGCAACTGCCGGGCCAGCTGGGCTACTGGATCCATGACAGCTGGGGAGAATCTTTAGTATGGGCCGGTGAAAATGTCACGCTGTATAGCAGATATATATATGTGATGACATAGAATTACCTGACAGAATGTCCAGTGGGTAAATACGGAATCCGTTATACGCTGTCTCTGGCTAGAGGGTGACCGGGGTCTATGCTGACCCTAAACTGGGGTCCTAACTAATCCCTCTACCTGGAGGTACTGTTAAAGGTACAGAGGTCCAGGCCACCAGCGTAAACCCTGTCTCCTATCAATCCCTACCAACTGTAATCTAGTCCTAAGAAGGACCCTGATTACCACCAAAGGGAATGAACAGGTAACGGTTAATGAACAGAAAGTCATACAAGAAAGACAAGAAATAAAGTAAATAAAGTCTTACATTCAACACTCACACACAGTAGGAACACCTAAGGTCTCAGAGATAAACTATAAGCTATAAGAGTAAAAACAACTAAGGAGCTCTTAGCTTAAGTATTCTCAGAACCGATCCAGTCTGCTAGACTACATGAAGGCTTTCACCGGCATCTAACACCCAGACTGGCAGGTATATAAAGGAAGCTAATTAGAACATAATCAAAAGCAGCCGGGCGAGGCTGGACCTAGTCTTAGCAAAGAGCTAGGTAAAATTAACTCTCTCATTACCAAACACAAAGTAACAGCAACTCAGCTGCGAGAAGTCAGAATGTGCAATCGCGACGATCCTCGTGGCGATGCACCCATGACAGTACCCCCCCTTCTACGAGGGGCCTCCGGACCCTCAAGGCCAGGTCTGCCCGGGTAAGTTGTGTGGAAGGTCCGAACCAATCGATCTGCGTTTACCTCCGACGCAGGGACCCACGTCCTCTCCTCAGGATCATACCCCTTCCAATGAACCAAGTACTGAAGGGATCGGCGACTGAGACGTGAGTCAATGATTTTCGACCCATGAAATTCCACGTTATCATTGACCACCACTGAAGGAGGAGGTAGAGGTGACGGTATGACTGGTGCCACATACTTTTTAAGTAATGACTTGTGAAACACATTATGAATTTTAAACGTAGGAGGGAGGTCCAGACGAAATGCCACCGGATTAATTATGGAACTGATCCTGTACGACCCGATGAATCTGGGACCCAACCTCCAGGAGGAAACTTTAAGTTTTATATTCCTGGTAGACAACCAAACCAGATCGTTCACCTTCAGATCTAGACCAGAAACTCTCCCCCTATCAGCCATCCGTTTGTAACGGTTCCCCGTAACCTTCAGTCTTAACCGATCTGGAACTATCAGTCTCCCTGAAAGTCCCACAGGGGCGTCCCCCTGAGCCCCCAATACCTCCCCCTCAAGCTCAGAGCATACAGCTGACACTACAACTCCCTCCTGAGGAATAGGAACCGGATCATCCGTCCTCCCGGCCCCTGGGAAAGTACGAGATAAGGCATCAGGAAGCAACTTTATTGAGCAGTCATATGCGCGATGAGGAGGTAACTCTTTACACCCCTCCTCTGAGAACATCTCCCCAAAGTCCTCCAGAAAAGGAGACAAAGTCCTAGGCACAACCGCACCGATGACCGTGCTCATGCAGTTATTCCTGCAAAATTCACCCCACTGGCTTATCTTTCCGGATTGCCAATCAATCACTGGGTTATGTTTAGCCAACCAAGGAAGTCCCAACACAATAGGAGTAGGTAGACCCTCCAACACATAACAAGACAAATGCTCTTTATGTATTGCCCCTACTCGAAGATCTATGTTATGAACAGCTTGTACCAAGCTACCTTGACCGAGAGGTCTAGAATCAATAGAGACTATAGGGACCGGTTTGGCCAAAACACTCAGTTGCATACCATGCACCTGGGCAAACCGAGCGTCCACCAGATTAGCCCCGGACCCACTATCAAGAAAAACCGAAATCCTCTCAGTTCTAGTACCAATCACCACCTCCGCAGGCACGAGAAACTGAGAGGGATTTGGGGACGAAATACACACTCCCAGGTTAACTCCTTTGCTCAAAGAGGCCCGGGATGGACACCCCCCAACAAAATGTCCCTCTCTCCCGCAAAAGAAACACCTTCTAGTCTTGCGGTGCACCGCCGGTTCCCTCCTACAAAAAGATGTCCCTCCCAACTGCATGGGTTCCTCAGAACAGACCAGGGGAACCTCAGTATAAGGGACTTTAGTAGTAGGTGGAGTCATCACGGGAGGCGGAGTTACCTCGTGTCTTCCCCGAATTCGTCTATCAATGCGAATAGCGAGGGCCATAGCAGCCTCCAGTGATGGAGGAGAATCATACTGAGCCAACACATCTTTTAATTTGTCAGACAACCCTTGACAAAACTGGCTCCTAAGAGCTGGGTCATTCCACTGAGTATCTGTTGCCCATCTACGGAACTCAGAAGAATATTCCTCCGCTGGACGATTTCCTTGCCGTATTTTATGTAACTTTGTTTCAGCAAGGGAAACTCGATCCGGATCATCATATACCAGACCCAGGGCAGTAAAAAATCGATCCACTGACTGGAGATCTGGGGAGCCTGGAGGAATAGAGAACGCCCAAGATTGAGGGTCCCCTTGTAAGAGCGAGATAACAATTCCCACCCTCTGCTCTTCACTCCCAGATGACCGAGGCCGCAGCCGAAAGTACAATTTACATGCCTCCCGGAAAGTAAAAAATTTGTCCCGCCCACCAGTGAACCTGTCCGGAAGAGCAACCTTAGGTTCAGATCTGGTTTGCTCCGGGGGGGACAAAACCTTGGACTTAATGTCTGCCAACTCCATGGACAACCCCTGCAACTGCCGGGCCAGCTGGGCTACTGGATCCATGACAGCTGGGGAGAATCTTTAGTATGGGCCGGTGAAAATGTCACGCTGTATAGCAGATATATATATGTGATGACATAGAATTACCTGACAGAATGTCCAGTGGGTAAATACGGAATCCGTTATACGCTGTCTCTGGCTAGAGGGTGACCGGGGTCTATGCTGACCCTAAACTGGGGTCCTAACTAATCCCTCTACCTGGAGGTACTGTTAAAGGTACAGAGGTCCAGGCCACCAGCGTAAACCCTGTCTCCTATCAATCCCTACCAACTGTAATCTAGTCCTAAGAAGGACCCTGATTACCACCAAAGGGAATGAACAGGTAACGGTTAATGAACAGAAAGACATACAAGAAAGACAAGAAATAAAGTAAATAAAGTCTTACATTCAACACTCACACACAGTAGGAACACCTAAGGTCTCAGAGATAAACTATAAGCTATAAGAGTAAAAACAACTAAGGAGCTCTTAGCTTAAGTATTCTCAGAACCGATCCAGTCTGCTAGACTACATGAAGGCTTTCACCGGCATCTAACACCCAGACTGGCAGGTATATAAAGGAAGCTAATTAGAACATAATCAAAAGCAGCCGGGCGAGGCTGGACCTAGTCTTAGCAAAGAGCTAGGTAAAATTAACTCTCTCATTACCAAACACAAAGTAACAGCAACTCAGCTGCGAGAAGTCAGAATGTGCAATCGCGACGATCCTCGTGGCGATGCACCCATGACAACACAGTAGCAGGATTGGAGACATTATTACAGAATGGGGGCCAGAATTACTGTGAGGGGCTAATTGTAAAACTAGGTTCTTGTATGGAGTCGATTGTGGTTAAAAAAAGGAAAAAAAAAAAAAAAGAAAAAATGAAACAATAATGGAATAATACTTAACCACTAAAACTGCTGTTTTATGCAATCTTCTCAAACAAAGAAAACTGCCCTTCATATTGATATTTTCAAAGTATGGCTATGTATGGACGGTGACCGTTATTACTGGATGAGGGGCATTATTACAGGACGAAGGACATTATTACAAGCTTGGGGATATTATTACAGGACAGGGAACACTAGACAGAACGAGGGACATGATTACAAGCTTGGGGACAATATTATAAGATTAAAATACACAGTAATCTCCAGGCTCCAGCGATCTCAGGCAGGAAGGTAAGTATAAAAATTATTCCTTTATTTCCTTCATTAAAAGAGCATGATACCGTCAGTGGATACCCCAGTGGATGGTAAAAATCTGACGCATTTCAACTCAGAAGAGTCTTAATCATGAATTAATGATTATCCTGTACATTTGTACAGGATAGTGGACATTATTACAGGTTTATGGAAGTTATAAAGAAGCCGAAAGACATTATTACAGGCTGAGGGACATTATTACAAAACATGTGACATTACTACAGGCTTGAAGATATTATTACAGGATTGGGGACATTGTTACAGGACACAGGATATTATTACATGACAGGGGACATTAGTACAGGACTGGGGACATTGTTGCAGGATTGGAGACATTATTACAGAATCGGGGCTAATTTTAAAACTAGGTTACTGTATGGAGTCGATTGTGGTTAAAAAAAGGAAAACATAAAAAAATGTAAAATTAAAAATTAAAAAATAATGGAATAATAGTTGACCACTAAGAGTGCTGTTTTATGTAAAAATTGAAGTAAAATCAGAATCCGTGTAATAACCAACAATAAAGAGAATAAAAAACATGCCAAAAAGATGATGATCAAAAAGCCATACTGTCTCACTGTAGCATCACTGAAAATGTAATTTTCTCCTTCAAAGTATGCGACCCTTCATAGTCAATTTTTTCTATGTGAGGGCCATTTACCCGGCTTAGTTTGAGACCTCTGATTTACACTATGGCTTTTAACAGTTAATAGTATGCAATTTTGCAGTGTTAAGTTCCAAAGAGTGCAGGGCAGAGGAGAAAATTTCAATACGAGTCTTCAAATAAATGAAGTTTATGCATAGTTATGTCTCGCCCAGGTTCATAAAGATGTGAGCTTAATAATTTACTATCTTGATATACAATGTTAAAAATGGCCTTTAAGTTGTACATTCATTTCCTTATTTTTCCATGTAAAGTGATACCACAACAAAACTATATTTCTCCAAAAACAAATAGAATTGTCTTCTATATACTTGAATATTCATTGATGATGTATACAAACATTATGTGCAATATTATATTGAATTCATTCATGAGGACAAGAAAATAGACAACCTTTTTCTTCACTGGTGATGGTGAAAATATTCATTATGCAAAATATAGATAAAATGCAGCTGACAAGTCCATCTCCCGACTGTCAAAAATAAATAATGAAATTGTGAAGACGGCCTTCTTTATAATAAAATAAAAGTTAAATGATACCATCTGTTTTGGAATAGGAAATCAGGAGCAGACATGCCAGTGTTGGACTTAGCTGCCACTCACTGCCATGGTACTGTGGATATTTATACTGATTGCAGCCACAGAGGTAGAATATTTCCATAATTATTCAATGACTATAGAGATCTGTCAGATACAAACGCAGTGACAATAAAAGCAAATATTGAAAATGAATCTTATGAAATTTCAAAATCCCAGGAAATAGCTGAAAAGTAATTGTATGGACAGATTCATCTTGCATATTTTACTTTATATCATGTACTACTATTTGGACTAATCATCACTAAATAATGACTATTATTATTATTATTATTATTTATTTATATAGCGCCATTAATTCCATGGTGCTGTACATGAGAGGGGTTACATACAAAGTTATAGATATCGTTTACAGTAAACAAATTTACAATGACAGACTGGTACAGAGGGGAGAGGACCTGTCCTTGCGGACTTACATTCTACGGGATAATGGGGGAGAAACAGAAGGTCGGGGGTGCGGCAGCTCTGGTGGTGGCGAGGCGGCAGCTTTGGTGGTGGCGGCAGCTCTGGTAGTGGTAGCGGCGAGGCGGCAGCTCTGGTGGTGGCAGCGAGGCGGCAGCTCGGGTGGTGGTGGCGAGGTGGCAGCGAGGCGGAAGCTCGGGTTGTGGCGGCAAGGCGGAATGGTTATTGCAGGCTGTAGGCTTTCCTGAAGAGATGGGTTTTCAGGTTCCGTTTGAAGGATCCAAGGGTGGTGGATAATCGTACATGTTGAGGCGTGGAATTCCAGAGGATGGGGGATATTCGGGAGAAATCTTGGAGGCGGTTGTGTGAGGAACGAATAAGTGTGGAGGATAGTAGGAGGTCTTGGGAGGATCGAAGATTGCGTGAAGGAAGATATAGGGAGATTAGTTCAGAGATATAGAGAGGAGACAGGTTGTGGACGGCTTTGTAAGTCAGTGTTAGTAGTTTGAACTGGATTCATTGGGGAATTGGGAGCCAGTGGAGTGATTTGCAGAGGGGAGAAGCAGGGGAGTAGCAATAGGAGAGGAGGATTAGTCGGGCAGCAGAGTTGAGGACAGACTGGAGTGGTGCAAGAGAGTTGACGGGGAGGCCACAGAGGAGGATGTTGCAGTAATCGAGGCGGGAGATGATGAGGGCATGCACAAGAGTTTTAGTAGATTGAGGGCTGAGGAAGGGACGGATTCTGGAAATGTTTTTAAGTTGGAGGCGACAGGAGGTGGAAAGAGTTTGGATGTGTGGTTTGAAGGATAGGGCAGAGTCAAGAGTTACTCCGAGGCAGCGGATTTCAGGTGCAGGAGAGATCGTGATGCCATTTACCATAATAGATAGATCGGGTAGGGAAGATACATGAGATGGAGGAAAGATTATGAGTTCGGTTTTGTCAACATTGAGTTTTAGAAAGCGAGAGGTGAAGAAGGAGGATATGGCTGATAGACACTCCAGGATTCTGGACAGCAGAGAGGTGACATCTGGGCCAGAGAGGTAGATCTGAGTGTCGTCTGCATACAGGTGGTACTGGAAGCCATGGGACTTTATGAGTTGTCCTAGGCCAAGGGTATAGATGGAAAAAGTAGGGGCCCCAGGACAGAGCCTTGAGGGACTCCAACAGAGAGAGGGCGGGATGAGGAGGTAGTGTGGGAGTGGGAGACGCTAAATGTGCGGTCGGAAAGGTAAGAGGCTATCCAGGACAGGGCAAGGTCTTTGATGCCAAGGGAAGAAAGAATCTGTAGCAGTAGGCAGTGGTCGACTGTGTCAAAGGCAGATGACAGGTCAAGGAGGAGGAGGATGGAGAACTGTCTGTTAGCTTTAGCTGTGAGTAAGTCATTAGTAATTTTGGTCAGGGCAGTTTCAGTGGAGTGGTGGGGGCGGAAGCCAGATTGGAGGTTGTCAAGGAGAGAGTTAGATGAGAGGTGGGAGGAAAGTTGAGCGTGGACATGCTGCTCAAGGAGTTTGGAAGCAAACGGGAGCAATGATATTGGGCGATAGCTGGGCATAGCAGTTGGGTCAAGGTTTGTTTTTTTGAGGATGGGTGTGATGGTGGCATGTTTGAAGGCAGAGGGAAAGGTACCAGAAGATAGCGATAGGTTGAAGAGATGGGTTAGGGCTGGGATGAGCGTGTTAGTGAGGTTGGGGAGCAGGTGGGAAGGGATGGGGTCAAGTGCACAGGTGGTGAGGTGAGATTTGAAAAGGAGGTGAGTAAGCTCTCCTTCAGTGATGTTGGAGAGGGAGGTTAGTAGGGAAGGACAGAGGTCTGGTATATGGAGTGGTTGGGGTGGTGGAACAGTAAAGGTTTGCCTTGTTTGGTCGATCTTATTTTTGAAGTAGGTGGCAAAGTCCTCGGCAGAGATGAGGGGAGTTGGAGGTGGCAGTGGTGGGTGAAGGAGAGAGTTGAATGTGCTGAACAGTTATTTTGGGTTGTAGGATAATGAAGATACAAGGTTTGCAAAATAGGTCTGTTTAGCAGAGGTGAGGGCTATTTTGAAGGCAAGTGTAGCTTGTTTGAAAGCAGTGAAGTCGTCTGGCAGGCGTGTTTTTTTCCAATGCCGCTCCGCGACCCTGGATGATTGTCGAAGTTTTTTGGTGAGATTGTTGTGCCAGTGTTGCCTATTGATTCGTCGCACTTTGCCATGCCTGAGAGGGGTGACTGAGTCTATGGCAGATGTGAGGGTGGTGTTATAGAAAGTGGTGGCGCTGTCTGTGTCGTGGAGTGAAGATATGGAGGACAGAGGTAGGAGAGAGTCTGAGAGTCTGTGAATGTCTAGGTGTGCGAGGTTTCTGCGAGGATGTGCCAGTGGCTGGACATAGGGGGCAGGTGAAGAGGACAGGGATGAGAAGGTGAGTAGGTGGTGGTCAGATAGGGGAAGGGGAGAGATTGTGAGATTAGATAGGGAACAGAGGCGAGTGAAGATGAGGTCTAATGTATGTCCGTCTGTGTGGGTGGCTGTGGAGGACCACTGAGTAAGTCCAAAGGATGAAGTAAGTGACAGGAGCTTGGAGGCTGCTGGCTGGCGGGTGTCAATAGGGATGTTAAAGTCACCCATGATAATGGTGGGGATGTCAGCAGAGAGAAAGTGAAGAAGCCAGCTGGAGAAGTGGTCAATGAAGGCAGTGGCTGAGCCGGTGGTCGGTATATGATGGCCATTTGGAGATTAGAGGGAGAGTAGATACGGACCGAGTGGACCACAAAGGAAGGGAGGATGAGGGAGGATGGGGTTTGGATACGGTTGAAGAAGCAGTTATTAGAAAGAAGGAAACCCACGCCTCCACCATGTCTGTTGCCAGAGCGAGGAGTGTGGGTGAAGTGGAGGCCGCCGTAACTCAGTGCAGCAGGGGAGGCCGTGTCAGCGGGCATCAGCCAGGCTCAGTGAGGGCCAGGAAGGAGAGGTTGCGGGAGGTAAAGAGATCGTGGATCACGTGGAGCTTGTTGCAGACGGAGCGGGCGTTCCAGAGTGCTCCAGAGAGAGAAAGCTGGGGGGTAGGGTTTAGTGGCACAGGTTTTAAGTGTGAGGGATTGCGGTAGTTTCTCTTACTGTGAGAAGTATAGGGGTGAGGATTAGTGGGATGTATGAGGCAGGGGGGCCAGGATTGGGGGATATGTCGCCAGCAGTGAGAAGAAGCAGAGAAAGGGAAAGCAGATGGGTGAAGGAGAGTGAGCGGCTTACGTTATATTTTAGTGGGAGAGGTCTGAGGTTAAGAAGCAGGTCTGCAGATGAGGCGATGTGGGGGGGTAGGAGAGAGGGGGAGACAGTTATTAGGTTGGAGCTTGCAGGGGTTTGGGGATAGCGAAGGAGAGTGAAGATTAGTGGAGCAAAAACGGTGAGGGCAAATGTGAACATGGTTAAAGAACAGGGTAAAAGAAAGGCAAATTAGAAGACTATACATTGAATTACAATGCTTCATGCAGTAAAGCAATTAAAGATTATAAGTTACACAAGAACAGATTTAGTTTCCCTGAAAATCACTAAAGAGGAACAGCGGAGAGACCGGGCAAAAACTGAGAACAAGGATGAATTCTCATCGCCACACAATAAGAGAAAAAAGAATAGATCTACCTGTGACAAAACATTTTTCCCTGGTCATAGCATGGTCATAGCATGTTGGACATGAAATTACTTGTACTGAAAGGTAGTTTCACATCTTAGAGACACAGAAGAGTTTGCGAATACAAATTGATGGTGACCTTTGACACTCTTAATGCTGGAATGAACCTGTCACACGGATTTATGACGTTTTACATCAATTAAGGAATTTACTCCAAAGACCCTGTGAGAACATCATAAAACATTACCAGACCCCAATCAGAGGGCAATAAAACTTTCACACTCCTTATCTATGAACTGTTCCAATATTTATGTTCATCCCTCTGCCATAATGACTATTCTGCTTCATGTCACTTGTCTTACCTATTGCATTATTTCTGTGCTGTGTTGTGTATAAATATGTGATTCTTCAGATTTTGTATTAGTCTAGCCTGATGAAGAGACCTGAGTAGTCTCGAAAGCTTGCAATCTGTTACCATCTTTTCAGTTAGCCATTAAAAGGTATCAACCACTGAGGACTCTCAACTCTAAATATTTTTCTAAAGCGGAACAAGAATGGCAACACTCCGAAATGCTGCATAGCTAAATAAGCATTGCACAGAAATCAATATTCACTGACATAGTAAAGCAATAAGTGAAGAAGAATCACCTTATTCTGCTAAACTGTGACATTGTCCACAATAAAAATGTATCCCAAAGTCTGCAGAGGAAGCTAAGAAGTGGTAAGTCTAAGGCAAAATAAACTAGATGAATCAAGAAGATGTTCCAAGCGTAACCACCGATGTTTTCACTTTCATTATATAAATCAGTAGTACACAAGAATATAAAAAAACTTTGTAATATAGCTTATCAGAAGACGAATTGTATCTGTACCAACCTCCTCTAAGCCCAGGCAAGACATGTGTCAGAACATCTCTTTGGGATTGCATCTATTATTATGCACTGATCTTTCAATGCCTATTCATATTCTGTGCTGCAGCATATGTTTTTCTTGAGTGATTGTCTTTATGAGCATTTGTTTTATATATGCACTAGATGCTTTTCTACTTGTCCTTAGCACATATGACCTCCTTTTTTTCTTATGTTGATTCATACAGTTTACTGGTGCTCATATGTCTTGGCTCATATTTATGAAGCTATTTATTTAAGCACTAGACACTTTTCATATATAATTTAAATATATATACTGTATATATATATATATACAGTACAGACCAAAAGTTTGGACACACCTTCTCATTCAAAGATTCTTCTGTATTTTCATGACTATGAAAATTGTAGAACCACACTGAAGGCATCAAAACTATGAATTAACACATGTGGAATTATACGTTACACTTTACAAAAAAGTGTGAAACAACTGAAAATATGTCTTATATTCTAGGTTCTTCAAAGTAGCCACCTTTTGCTTTGATTACTGCTTTGCACGCAGAAAAGGTGAACGGATGGACTCTACATGCCTAGTTCCCACCGTGAAGCATGGAGGAGGTGGTGTGATGGTGTGGGGGTGCTTTGCTGGTGACACTGTTGGGGATTATTCACAATTGAAGCGGTGAGCGGTCCAGCTCACCCCAAACCATTTTGATTGGGTTCATGTCTGGTGACTGTGGAGGCCAGGTCATCTGGCATAGCACCCCAACACTCTCCTTCTTGGTCAAATAGCACTTAAACAGCCTGGAGGTGTGTTTGGGGTCATTGCCCTGTTGAAAAATAAATGATGGTCCATCTAAACGCAAACCGAATGGAATAGCATGCTGCTGCAAGATGCTGTGGTAGCTATGCTGGTTCAGTATGCCTTCAATTTTGAATAAATCCCCAACAGTGTCACCAGCAAAGCACCACCACACATCACACCTCCTCCTCCATACTTCACGGTGGGAACCAGGCATGTAGAGTCCATCCGTTCACCTTTTCTGCGTGCAAAGCATTAATCAAAGCAAACGGTGGCTACTTTGAAGAACCTAGAATATAAGACATATTTTCAGTTGTTTCACACTTTTTTGTAAAGTGTAATGTATAATTCCACATGTGTTAATTCATAGTTTTGATGCCTTCAGTGTGATTCTACAATTTTCACAGTCATGAATATACAGAAAAAATCGTTGAATGAGAAGGTGTGTCCAAACTTTTGGTCTGTACTGTATATATATATATATATTAAATGTCTAGTGCTTAAGTAAATAGCCTAATAAATATGAGCCAAGACCTATAAGCACCAGTAAATTGTAAATGTAAATTGTAATGTAGATATATACCGTATGTACATTAATTATCTTAACAATTAAAATATACATTAATGTGTGTGTGTTGTAAGCTTTTCAGGGGATATAGCTCTGGGATCGCCGTCCGGGTAGATGGAGTGGCACGGAAACAGTTCATTCACAGACAGCAGTTCTGGTAAAAACTGGCCGCAACCAGTTTTATTAAAGTCCACAGCAAACAGAACATAAGCAAAACCAAATCATAAACACAAGACCTGGGCTTGTCCAGCCACTAATTACACTTAGATAGATTTCCCTTTCTATCCGGGTCCAGACTCTAATAGCCTGGGCCAAAACAACACATATGTTCAGCATTTACCAGCATGGAGTTTCACAGAGTCTCCTCCTTGTGTCTGAAGGCACCTTCAACGTCCAGACTTGAGAGAGCTCCCCTCCTATTCAGCAGCTATCCGCATGGATTCTCACTGAGACTACTCCTGTGTCCGGGGTACATCGAGCACCCAGACTGAGACAGCTCATATTCCTGGAGACTCCTTCTTGTGCCTGGACTCCTTGTCCAGACTAAGCGAGCTCTCTGTCTGTGTTCGCAGACACCTACTTCTGGTCTCCTAATTAACAGCTGAGTGGTTTCAGGCCTGAGCTGCAAGTGTGTACTGAATGTAAGGTGTAGTGACCTTTCTCTACCACTAGGTTTACAAAGCCATACATTTCCCTTATACCAGTCAGCAAAGTATCTAGGTGAAATGTACACCCCATTCAACACACATACTCTCACTGTCTCACATATCCCCCCCCTCTTCTCCAGACCGGAGGGCTGGTCATCCAGACCGGAGGGCTGGTCAACAATCCAAAAGAGACAGTGAACTCTGGACCAGTCATGGCCCTCATCAGCTTCATCTTCACTACTGTCATCTGTATCTTCACCTGAGCCATAGCCAACATCAGCTTTCTCTTCATCTGAAGCATCCGCACTACCCTGTACCCTCCCAGGCCTATGCTCTCTGCGGGCCTCGGGTATCCTGCACGGTTTCATCTTGACCTTAGGGCCGGGCTCAGTTTCGATATAGTGCCTGGCCAGAGAAGTACGACCCGGCACATCAGAACACTTCTGCTGACTCTTCCTCAGAAACTCACGTACCTCCTGTCCTTGGTGCACTGACCATGTGTCACCAACTATTACAGAAGGTATAGGGGGTTTTTCACTTTTCTCTAGTTCCCCTTGAACCCTCTTTAGCACATCTATTTTATTGAATATCGGTTGACTCATAAAGTCTATTTCACAGACCTTAAGCTCCTCTGCCATGGTCTCTGACCATTTTAAGCTACTCTGTTCAAATGATTGGTACTGTAGAAGGAGCAGATCGTTTTTCTTTTGCAGTACACATAATTCATCCGCTAAGTCTCCAGCTGAATTGTAATGTTCTACCGTGACAACAGCATTCTTATATAGAGCCTTAGACTTATTGAGCAACATTTGCTCTTGCAACGAAGAGATTCCCTGTATCCTTCCTTTTACTTCATTGACCTTCTCACGAAGATGCTCATGGCTTTCATCACACTCCTTCGTCACAGTTTGGAGTTTTTTCTGAGAAGTCATCAATTCATCTGGTACCTGTTGGACGTCTTTTATGTCTTCGGCCCCTTCTTCAGGCTCTTCTGGTAGAACATGCTCAGAAGCCCTACCGTCAGTCTTACATTCTACCTCTTCAGTCACATCATTATGGTCTCCAATATTTCCATTTATTCCGGCTTTCAAGTTCTCCTTGATAGCTGCATCTGTATACTCAGAACCCGCCGGATTCTTCTCTTCCACCACGTTCTGCATCCCATCTGAGCTCCCGTGTGTCTGCAGCGGCAACGGAGTGACACATAGCTTTTCCCATTTGTTGGGACGTGGCTCCGATGTAGACTCCATGAAAGTGCGCTTGAGCTCACCAACGCCAGCCTGATGTCTCAAAATCTCATCTTGTGACTTATCCAGATCCTTGGTGTCACTCGGAAACACCGCTGGGGCTCCGGGCGCCGAACTTCCAGCCTGAGCTTCACGAGTTGCAGCTACTGATCCGAAC
This sequence comes from Oophaga sylvatica, assembly GCA_033576555.1. Lineage (NCBI taxonomy): Eukaryota > Metazoa > Chordata > Amphibia > Anura > Dendrobatidae > Oophaga > Oophaga sylvatica. The sequence continues at coordinate 453,836,841 of JARQOD010000004.1, read as the reverse complement.
CGCAACCCGTCCATGCTGCTGTCTTCGGCAGAAACAGATTCCTGGACAGAGTCAGTCCCCATATCTTCAGTCTTGTTCCTCACAGCTTCACTTGAGACCTCAGCTTCTGATGAGGCATCTGGCTTGGTGACTACCACTTCTATGGCTTTTTCCACCTCTGCAGCATCTCCCTCAGAGTCCTTGGCACGATACAGATCCACACCATACCTTGGTAACTTCACATTTCCAACAGCATCTTCTTGGGCTGTGTTCAGTTTCAGAGTCCTGCCTTTAAAGCTCAGCTCTCCTCCTTTCACCTTAGTCTTCGCCAGGGAACCGGCCAACTGTAAAACATCTTCACATGCCATCTTCTGTCCGACTGCAAGGTCAGCATCAGCCTTCCTCTCAGGACTCTCAACCTCCTCTGCTACCATGCCTTCCTCATTTGCACTGGTTGCTTGATTGTCATCAGATGATTCACTATCACTACCACTATCCTGTCTGACCCCTTTTTCTCAGCCACATCTGGCTCACTTTCAGGGTTATACACTTCATTTTCATTCACATCCTGCTCACTGTCAGGGTTATACAATTCATTCTCATTCACATCTTGATCTGGAACCTTAGTTAACATGTCATCCACAACATTAACTTCACCATCTGGTCCCTGGTTTCCCTCAGGTGGTACCTCAAGTATGTGACTATGTGACAACCCCAGCACTATACTTCCATATAGCTCAGGTACTAGGAGCTGGCTCACGACCTCTCCCTGGACTTCAGTGTCCCTATACAACAGGTGAGTGTTTATGGCAACATGAGGAAACCTCTCCTCAGAGCCAGGCTCTTGGGAAACCTCATTTAGAACATTTATATTTTCCTGGGCCGTTTTAAGAGAGGGGTCTCGCCACTGCTCACTCTCAAAATTGTCACAGGACACAGGTAAGTCAGGGACACTCGGTTCCCGAGAACCACCATCCTCGTCTCCCAACATCACCTGCAAAGGAATTTCATCACTATCACAGTCATCATTATTATCAATATCATTATCATGATTATGATCAGTATCATCATTACTATCATGATCATCATCATTATCATTATCAGCATCATTATCATGGTCATCATCATTATCATGATCATCATCATCAACATTATCATTATCATTATCATCATCATCATCATTATCACATAAGTTTAACGGCCTACTAGCATTGTGTTCCGCCCCTCGGGACTGCGCACGCTCAATAGGAGCTTCATCACACTGTCTATCAGAAACATTTTTCCCCCAGAGATCCTTAGACCGGGGAAAGTCATTACCCAATATGATGGGGGGCACCAGGTTCTTCACTACCCCCACTTCACATGAAACCTCCCCGCGTTTGGGGATCAAGTCCACGACAGTCTCTGGGTAGACTTTGGTGTCTCCATGGACGCACACCACACTCAGGTGTTTATCAGGGATAAAGTCCCTATCAATCAGGCTGTCCCTTTACGGAAGTCACTGGACTCTCTGAGTCCAAGAGGGCCTGTGCTGGGCAGTCATTTACAACCACCGGGGACCCCTGTGGTCCAGTCTCTTCGGCTGAGGTGGACACACACACAGGCTCTGCGCAGGGAGAGAGGGATCCGCCAACATCACAACACATAGGCTCCCCCTCTATTGGACAGTTGGCTGCAATTTCACGACATCTCCAACACTGTCCATCACACTCTCCCACCCACACGACCCCAACAGCTGGAACGCTCTTACCGGGAGAGTTCGGCGTCCAGGAACTCTGAAGTGACGACCTCTCAGACGGCTGGTCACGGAGGCAGTCTTTGGTGGCGAAGGCCCTCTCCATCAGGCTGACCAGACGATTGGCGTCCTGGTGGTCTCCTTGTCCGACCTCTGGCTGTACCTCAGGAGGACGTGCTTGGGTGTAGCGGTCCACTATCACCTTTTCAACTCCATAATCAGGTTTGCTGACTGCAGACTCCCAAATGCATCTCCAGTCATGAACTCCCCTGGCATGGGCTGTCACCATAACTCCCAGCCGGGTAAGAATCTCCGCTTTCAGCTTGGCATAGTCTTGGCTGTCCTGCTCGCTCAGGTCAGCATAGGCCCTTTGGGGTTCTCCAATCAGATAGGGTGCGACCATCATGGCCCATTCAGATAGGGGCAGATTCTCCTCTGCCAGTCCCTCAAACCTAGTGAGATATACCTCCACATCGTCACGAGGTGTCATCTTTTTCAGGGACCGTCTTACCGCCTTCTTTACAGCGGACAATGCAGGTGACTTTGCAACATTACTTTGGGACGATGCGCTGCAAGTCTTTTGTAGTGCTGCAACCTGCTCAAAAAACAACCGGTTATTCTCCTGCTGCTGCTGCAGGAATTGCTGCTGGGCCTGCTGCATGCGCTGCTGGTGCTGCAGGCGCTGCCGCTCCATGCTCTGCTGCATGCTCCGCTGGGCCTGGACCAGGTACTCAACGAGCTCCTCCATACTGCCGGACTTATCTGTCTCAACCACGGCAGTCTTATGTTGCACATTAACTTGCGCCATTTGTTCAAACAGCGCCTCCATGCTGTCATCCATGCTGTCAGACTTCTCTGTCTCACAAACGGCAGTCTTCACTCAAGACATACACACTCCACAGTCTTTTCCACAGAAAATTCAGCTTTGCTGTGCAGACACTTTTTTTTTTTTCTCTGCAAACTCTATTAGGGACACTGTCTCTTTAAGACTGCTCCAACAGACTTTTCATTTGCTGCTGCACACTCCACAGTCTTTTCCACAACAAGTTCAGCTTTGCTGTGCAGACACACTTTTTTTTTTTTTTCTTTTGCAAACTCTATTAGGGCTACTGTCTCTTTAAGACTGCTCCAACAGACGTTTCTTTTGCTGACACACTTTTTTTTCTCTGCTGCTGCTTCAACAGACTTCACCTTTTATTGCTGTCTCTCGCCACTGTGCTGCACGCACATTCTAGCACCAATTGTAAGCTTTTCAGGGGATATAGCTCTGGGATCGCCGTCCGGGTAGACGGAGTGGCACGGAAACAGTTCATTCACATACAGCAGTTCTGGTAAAAACTGGCCGCAACCAGTTTTATTAAAGTCCACAGCAAACAGAACATAAGCAAAACCAAATCATAAACACAAGACCTGGGCTTGTCCAGCCACTAATTACACTTAGATAGATTTCCCTTTCTATCCGGGTCCAGACTCTAATAGCCTGGGCCAAAACAACACATATGTTCAGCATTTACCAGCATGGAGTTTCACAGAGTCTCCTCCTTGTGTCTGAAGGCACCTTCAACGTCCAGACTTGAGAGAGCTCCCCTCCTATTCAGCAGCTATCCGCATGGATTCTCACTGAGACTACTCCTGTGTCCGGGGTACATCGAGCACCCAGACTGAGACAGCTCATATTCCTGGAGACTCCTTCTTGTGCCTGGACTCCTTGTCCAGACTAAGCGAGCTCTCTGTCTGTGTTCGCAGACACCTACTTCTGGTCTCCTAATTAACAGCTGAGTGGTTTCAGGCCTGAGCTGCAAGTGTGTACTGAATGTAAGGTGTAGTGACCTTTCTCTACCACTAGGTTTACAAAGCCATACATTTCCCTTATACCAGTCAGCAAAGTATCTAGGTGAAATGTACACCCCATTCAACACACATACTCTCACTGTCTCACAGTGTATATGTATATATATATATATATATATATATATATATATATATATATACATATACACACACACATTTATTTCATATATCTACCATTTGTGGATAAGGCTCTTATTGCGATTCACTAGAGACCGAAAGCTTTCGAAATGGCTTTATAACCTTTTCCAGACTGATAGATCTCAATTACTTTGTTTCTCATTTGTTCCAGAATTTCTGTGGATAGCGGCATGATGTCTAGCTTTTAAGGATCTTTTTGTCTTCTTCACTTTGTCAGGCAGGTCCTATTTAAATGATTTCTTGATCGCGAAAAAATGTATGGCAGTAACAAGGCCTTGATGTGGCTAGGGAATTTGAGCTCCGCTTCTCAAAGATGTGATAAACCACAGTTAATTTATGTTTTAAGGTGGGGGAGGGCAGTCAGTTCTTCACACAGGGCCCTGTAGGTTTGGATTTCTTTTTCCCTTAATAGTAAAGACCTTCATTTAAAAACTGCATTTTGTGTTTACTTGTGTTATCTTTTTCTGATGTTTAAATATGCTTGGCGATCTAAAACATTTAAGTGTAACATGCAAAAAGAATGGGAAATCGGAAAGGGGGCAAGAACTTTTTTACGCAACTTTATAATATATATATATATATATATATATATATATATATACATACAGTACAGACCAAAAGTTTGGACACACCTTCTCATTCAATGATTTTTCTGTATTTTCATGACTATGAAAATTGTAGAATCACACTGAAGGCATCAAAACTATGAATTAACACATGTGGAATTATACATTACACTTTACAAAAAAGTGTGAAACAACTGAAAATATGTCTTATATTCTAGATTCTTCAAAGTAGCCACCTTTTGCTTTGATTACTGCTTTGCATGCAGAAAAGGTGAACGGATGGACTCTACATGCCTGGTTCCCACCGTGAAGCATGGAGGAGGTGGTGTGATGATGTGGGGGTGCTTTGCTGGTGACACTGTTGGGGATTTATTCAAAATTGAAGGCATACTAAACCAGCATGGCTACCACAGCATCTTGCAGCAGCATGCTATTCCATCCGGTTTGCGTTTAGTTGGACCAGCATTTATTTTTCAACAGAACAATGACCCCAAACACACCTCCAGGCTGTGTAAGGGCTATTTGACCAAGAAGGAGAGTGTTGGGGTGCTACATCAGATGACCTGGCCTCCACAGTCACCATACCTGAACCCAATCGAGATGGTTTGGGGTGAGCTGGACCGCTCACCGCTTCAATTTTGAATAAATCCCCAACAGTGTCACCAGCAAAGCACCCCCACACCATCACACCACCTCCTCCATGCTTCACGGTGGGAACCAGGCATGTAGAGTCCAGCTGTTCACCTTTTCTGCGTGCAAAGCAGTAATCAAAGCAAAAGGTAGCTACTTTGAAGAACCTAGAATATAAGACATATTTTCAGTTGTTTCACACTTTTTTTTAAAGTGGAATGTATAATTCCACATGTGTTAATTCATAGTTTTGATGCCTTCAGTGTGATTCTACAATTTTCATAGTCATGAAAATACAGGTATATCTTTGAATGAGAAGGTGTGTCCAAACCTTTGGTCTGTACTGTGTATATATATATATATATATATATACACATATATATATGTATATATATATATATATATATATATATATATACACACCAGAATGGGGGGTGGTCAAAATCGATACGTACATTGGGGTGGTGGAAACGCTGAAGGCAGCTGGTGACATTTACATGTAAGTTCAAATATGGCTCTTTGAGTTTCCCCTCTGCTGTTTACATACCTTGGAAAGCTTCAACCATTTAATTCCAGCATCTCTAGGGGATTATTATATATTTATAATACACTATGCATGCTTGCATATGCTTATGTTCCCCTGCATGTGTATCTAGTAGCATCCGTTTTTTTTTAGTCTTCTTCTTTTTCTTATGTATGTTTTATATATGCAATAATAAAAATCTTTTTAATGGGCAAATATACTCCATAGGTTTTCCAATTCTCCTTGTGTTTCTGAATGTCTAAATTAGTTTAGCCCTTTGGTATTATTGGTTAAGGGTCTTGTGTAGCTAAGCAGAATAAGGTACAAAACTAAAAAGGGCATCAGTAACTAGTATGATCAGAAATGCCAGATGACAGTCACAGAGATTTCTGATGACCTCAGTTTATGGTAAAAAGGTAAATTGTTCCTTCCTCCTAATACGCTGATGCCTGCTTTGCGATGCACATCCTCAGGGAGTGTTAAAGTGGAAAAGAAGTCACTTAAAATAGCTTAGAGCATTGAAACACAGTAAGATCAGTGCTACCTTTCAAACAAAATTTTAAATTCACCGTGCATAAGTTTAATGAGTATAAGTTTAATAAAAACACAAAACATTTCTAATATAATGTGGAATAATTACATGATGCTTCCAGCCAACAGTTTTCTTTCCTTTCTGCTCTGAATAAATCAAGAAAAAGCAGTGACCATCAGAGATCAAAGGATGAAAATTCCAGTGATCAACAGACATTAAATGATGAGTTTGTCATACCACGAGAATGGCTAATGTTATCTGTGAATTTGATAAGCAGGTAGCATGTGAATGTTAATGACAGGGCATTATTAAACATTTTAAATGCTTTTGTAACTAGAATCATTCATATATTTAAAGGCTATCTTCCCTTCTGTGCTACCTTCCTTCACTTGCAAGATTCCCTTCCTTCGCTCTCTTTACTACCTTATTCCCCTCACCTTCCTTCCTTCCTTCTTTCCTTTCTTCCTTCCATCTTTACCTTCATTCCCACCTTTCTTTAATTCTCTTCTTACCTTTCCTTCCTTCCTTCTTTCCTTCCCTTCCTACACCCTCTTCCATTCCTTCTCTTCATTACTTCTCATCATACCCTTTCCTTCCATCCTTCCTTGCTATATTCCCTTCCATTACTTTTCTCCCTTACTTCCATCCAACCCTTCTATACTTAACCTCTCTTCCTACCCTTTCTTAATTCCCTTCCTTCCTTTCCGTTCTTTCCTACCTTCTTTCTATACTTCCTTATTTATTTTCTTCACTTCCTTCCCTCCCTCATTCTTCCCTTCCTATCTTTCTTTCTTCCTTCTTTCTCATCCATTTTCCTTCCTTTTCTTCTACATTTCCTTATTTATTTTCCTCCCTTCCTTCATACCTTTCCTTTCCTCCTTTCATTCCCTTTCTTCATTTTCTTCCTTCCCTTTCTTTTCTCCCTTCCTTCCCTCCTTCCTTCTTTTACTTCCTTCCCTTCCTGCATTCCCTTCCTTCACTTCCTACATTCCCTTCCTTCCCTTCCTACATTCCCTTCCTTCCCTTCATTTCTTCCTTCCCTATTTCCTTCCTTCCTTACCTTCCTTCATTTCCTACATTTCCTTCCCTTTCTTCCTTTCCTTTTTACATTTCCTTCCATTCGTTCTTTTTCTTCCTTTGCTTCCTTCCTTTCTTCCTTTTCCTTCCTTCTCTACCTTTCCTCTGCAGATTCACTGATGCACTGATGATTCTTCCAGTCAGCATACAGTGGGTTTGGGACGTAATTCAGACCCCTTTAAATTTTTCACTCTTTGTTTCATTTCAGGCTTCAGCCATTTGGTAAATGCAAAAAAGTTCACTTTTTTCTCATTAATGTACACTCTGCACCCCATCTTGACTGAAAAAATAAAGAAATATAGAAATTTTTGCAAATTTATTAAAAAAGAAAAACTGAAATATCACATGGTTATAAGTATTCAGACCCTTTGACCAGTATTGAGTAGAAGCACCAATTAGAGCTAGTACAGTCACGAGTCTTCTTGGGAATGATGCAAAAGGTTTTTCATACCTGGATTTGGGGATCCTCTGCTATTCTTCCTTGTATATTCTCTCCAGTACCGTCAGGTTGGATGGTGAACAGCCATTTCCAGGTCTCTCCAGAGATGCTCAGTTGAGTTTAGGTCAGGGCTTTGGCTGGGCCAATCAAGAATAGTCACAGAGTTGTTCTGAAGCCACTCCTTTGTTTTTTTAGTTGTGTGCTTAGGGTCATTGTCTTGTTGGAAGGTGAATCTTTGGCCAAGTCTGAGGTCCAGAGCAAACTGAAAGAGGTTTTCATCCAGGAAATCTCTGTTCTTGGCTGTACTTATGTTTTCTTCAATTGCAACCAGTTGTCCTGTCCCTGCAGCTGAAAAACACCCCATCGCAGGATGCTGCCACAACCATGTTTCACTGTTGGGATTGATTTGGGCAGGTAATGAGCAGTGCCTGGTTTTCTCCACACATACCGCTTAGAATTATCACCAAAAAGTGCTATCTTTGTCTCATCAGACCAGAGAATCTTATTTCTCATAGTCTGGGAGTCCTTCAGTGTTTTTTTTAGCAAACTCTATGCGGGCTTTCATATGTTTGGCACTTAGGAGAGGCTTGCGTTGGGCCACTCTGCCATAAACATCCAAATGGTGGAGGGCTGCAGTGATAGTTGACATTGTGGAACTTTCTCCCTTCTCCCTACTGCATCTGTGGAGCTCAGCCACAGTGATCTTGTGGTTCTTTTTTACCTCTCTCACCAAGGCTCTACTCCCATGATTGCTCAGTTTGGCTGGATTGCCAGGTCTAGGAAGCCTTTTGGTGGTCCCAAACTTCTTCCATTTAAGGATTATGGAGGCCACTGTGCTCTTAGGAACTCTGAGTACTGCAGAAATTCTTTCGGAACCTTGACCAGATTTGTGCCTTGCAACATTCTGTCTCTGATCTCCTTGGCCAGTTCCTTTGATTTTCATTTGGTCTTACATGCACTATGAGCTGTGAGGTCTTATATAGACAGGCGTGTGCCTTTACAAATCAAGTCCTATCAGTTTAATTAAACACAGCTGGACTCCAATGAAGGAGTAGAACCATCTCAGGGAGGATCACAAGGAAATGGACAGCATTTGACTTAAATACGAGTGTCTGAGCAAAGGGTCTGAATACTTATGACCATGTGATATTTCAGTTTTTCTTTTTTAATAAATGTGCAAAAATTTCTATATTTCTGGTTTTTATCAGTGAAGATGGAGTACAGAGTGTACATTAATGAGAAAAAAAATGAACTTTTTTGCATTTACCAAATGGCTGCAATCAAACAAGTGAAAAATTTAAAGGGGTCTGAATACTTTCCATACCCACTGTATGACGACTGCAGCCGAACAGTGATCACATTGATTTCATGCATTAGGGGAACATCACTAATCTTGACGAGTTTTCATTCATTGACCAATTTATTCAACCTGACAGATTGAATGAAATTCTGCAGTGATTTATCAATGCTTATTTTACTGTTCACACAATGTAAACACTGAGTTAAAAAAAAAACTCAATGCTTTGTGCATAGTAGTCCTCCATGAGAAAAGACAATATTGAAATTCTCTTCTGTTTGTAACGATCTCCTGGCCTAGCACTCAACTTTAGATTATTGTATGTAACCTAGAAACCAAGCAAACAAGCCATAGTATGGTGTGATCTGACAGCTGTACAATACGCCTCACTAAAATACACAAAGTGCACTGATTTTGTTTTCAAGGAATCTTTCCTGAATTCTTCTGCACTGAGATCAATACATTTCAAATAGCGCTGTATCATTTACTAGCAGAATAATAAGATGTTTTTGTTCAATAAAGCAATTACATTGCTGCTTCAGCCAGACAGTCCATCAATAATGGAGTTTACTAAACCGTTATTGACCGCTGTCTTAGAATATGCTTTATAATATTAAGATTTGCTGCATCCAGCAATATTTTTCCATAAATAATAAGATTGGTTTATCTTTATACTCTAATCAATACAGCTTTTATAAGAATTCTGGAAATAATGACAAATGCATAGTGCATAGGATGAAGAATATGGCTCTTCAATCTACGGATCATCATTCAGCAGGTAATGCCTTGTAAGTAGACAATGTCAATTTGAATGAAAGAAAATTAATTTTGTAAAGTTTCACAATTTAAACTCTTTTGGGCCAATTCACTAAAGCTTGGATACTCCAAAAGTGGCATAGAAGCTTTGAAAAATGGCAAAAATTTCCACCCACTCATGAAATTAATCAAAAGTGTCAGCTTTTGTACTCAAGAAATGTTTCTACAGTCTCTAACTGGTAGCGTTTCGGGTGCTGCACTCGAAGGTGCATGTTGCTTAGGACAGGAGCCAAATTTATAGAGTGACGTGCATCTTTTAATGAATTTAGTGTCTTTTTTCTCCTACAGGACTGGCGTAGTGCAATCATGCTCCCATAGAAGTGAATGATGAGAGTCACAAATGCATGGTCTCCTCTATAGTTGACAGAATGCTGCACAGCTTAGTTTTCAGACAGATGCATCTCCCGGCAGTGGAACCCACATCTATTACACTTGTATGGCCTATCCTGTTGATAAGTTATAAATATGCCTGAGGAAACAACCTAAGTATTACCTGATAATATGCAGAATGACTCAGAGTGTCAAAATATGGAAATATAACTACTCCATCTGTTACACTAGGGGTGCACAACCCTTTCTGGTCCAAGGGCCACAATGTCATACTGAATCAATCTTGTGGCAGCAGTAAAAATCAAAAGGGTACTACCTTATTGCATATCGAAAGTATATCCCATAAATGACTTACACATATTCGACTTAGATGAATCTTACCTCTACCAATCAGTAATGAGTACTTTGTGAGCCTTTCATGCTATGTATTTTCATTGCATCAAAAAAATCAGCATTTTACAGGTCCCTCAATGAGGATGGCAGTCATAGAAATCTCATGCCCACTGTGCTTTTTATTATGCAGTATAAACTGATCTAGGGTGCGTGTTTCAAATCCGCAATACGTTAATTTCTATTGCGAGTACGCTGAGTTTTATGTGTAGATTTTCCCCATAGAATTACTGCACTTTAGATGCGGAAAATCCACAGGTCAAAAGCATAAGTAATCCACATATGACTTTCAATAAGGTTTTCTTATAGTAAGCAAAGTAATGCTTTATTTAATGAATGACTTACCAAAAAGAGATAAAAACTGGCGTTAAATTTACGCCGATGTTGGACTCCTTGCCTTTGATGTGGGCCCGTCGGTGAGCCCACATCTTTTCTGGTACATGTGAGTCGCTCATAGCCAGGGCCTGTGGGGTACTCGGCACCGAGCCCGTTCACTTCACTGAGGGATGTCACGGGTAGCACAGCTCGGTCCGTTGCTCTGGGCGCTCACTAAAAAGGGGATATTTACAGGGGATTATAAGTTTGTAGAAATGTTCGTGATGCCACCTGTGGTTCCTGGTCAGGATGACCAGCGCTGCAGGGTGTAACGCTGGTATTGTCTGTACTTTGTTTTCCAGCGTTACTCTGCATGTTTTTTGCATTAACCCTTTTGCTCCTTTCCCCCTAACCAGCTGGGATACTGTTGTCTGTTACCTATATGGATGCTGCTCAGTTCCCGGCTCTGCTGCGTACCCGTACTTGCGTGAGTGGCTCCGCTGCTTTGCATGACCGCCCGCATGTGCGGTTCCTGACTTGCTGTGAAAGCCGTCCGTAGCTTGCAAAGTCCTCTGCAGTGGTGCATGACTTACTGCGTGGTTGGCAGCAGCCATTGTTGGGTTCCCTCTGTGTTGTGCTGTCTGGCTCTGCATAGGGGGCGCGGCCCACACCTGTCCTGCTTTTATGTGGATTGGGTGTTTACTAGAATTACTGCTCCAGCCTATCGCTGTGAAGCAGCTCATATATAAAGTTCCCCAGCCCTAGTGGGCGTGGCCAGAGCTTTCTGTAGCGCTTCCCACGGCTGTGGGGCGTCGGGACATGGCATAGCTTGCCTAGCTAGCCAATGCTCCCACGCCGCCAGTCTACGACGATGTGAGGCATGGGTCCCAGATGGTAAGAGAATGTGGACCCACTGGACCACGGAGGGAGACCCGGGCCTGCCCGGACTAGGGCAGGGCAGCGACCGGGATCCGTGGCAGCTGAGCATGTGCGGTCTGCAGGACTTTCTCCAAGCTCCACCTGATGTGCGAACTAGACTACTTGGTCCCCACAGGGTAAGTGGACTAGATGGCTCGATTCCCCGCTTGGTCAGCGGTTCGGACTTTTCGAGCTATTAACTCTGCTGCCATATTGTGAACTATGGGACTTACTGCCAAACCCAAGTGAATTTTTCTGGGGAATTTTTTTTTACTTGGGTCTTCAGAAGAGGGGGCCTGAGGAGGGGGATACTGTAACGCTGGTATTGTCTGTACTTTGTTTTCCAGCGTTACTCTGCATGTTTTTTGCATTAACCCTTTTGCTCCTTTCCCCCTAACCAGCTGGGATACTGTTGTCTGTTACCTATATGGATGCTGCTCAGTTCCCGGCTCTGCTGCGTACCCGTACTTGCGTGAGTGGCTCCGCTGCTTTGCATGACCGCCCGCATGTGCGGTTCCTGACTTGCTGTGAAAGCCGTCCGTAGCTTGCAAAGTCCTCTGCAGTGGTGCATGACTTACTGCGTGGTTGGCAGCAGCCATTGTTGGGTTCTCTCTGTGTTGTGCTGTCTGGCTCTGCATAGGGGGCGCGGCCCACACCTGTCCTGCTTTTATGTGGATTGGGTGTTTACTAGAATTACTGCTCCAGCCTATCGCTGTGAAGCAGCTCATATATAAAGTTCCCCAGCCCTAGTGGGCGTTGCCAGAGCTTCACATTGAATCCACACTGAATCCCTGAACCTAGCCGTATGTGGTTGTGTGTTCAGCTCCTGCTCTGAATTTGATCAGCTCTGGAGAGCTGATTCCCTGTTCCTGTTGTGTCTTGTTCCCTGATCCTGGATCAAACCCGGTACCTGAATGTCTGAATTATGTCTTGTGTTTCCGCCTATGCTGGGGGCTGATTACCCAGATCGCCGTTCCTGGAGGCTGTATATCCAGGCCTGTTCCTGCTGTGTCTAATTACCTGAACCCCTGATCCTGGATCGCATCCTGTACCTGAATGTCTGAACTGTGTCTTGTGTTTCCGCCTATGCTGGGGGCTGATTACCCAGATCGCCGTTCCTGGAGGCTGTATATCCAGGCCTGTTCCTGCTGTGTCTAATTACCTGAACCCCTGATCTTGGATCGCATCCTGTACCTGACTGTCTGAACTGTGTCCTCTGTGTTATGTTCCTGAAATCCTGCTGTGTCCAGAACCCTGTGCCAGTGACTGTGAATCCTTGCTATATAACCTGAGTTCATCTTGGAAGGAGGAGTCCGGTGTGTGCTTAGTTTCTGTTACTCTGTGCTCAGCCTCTGTGCAATCCCCGGCCAGCTCCCCTTGAGCCTGGCGGGGCTTGCACCAGACCGCTGGGGTTCCTTTTCAGGTCGCTGCCAGATGTCCGGATCCTATCCTTCCTGCCTGATGTCCGGATCCTGCCGATCATTGCCAGATGTCCGGAGTCCGAGGCCTGTGTTCCAGTCCGTGTTCCTGTGATCCAATCCTTGTTCCTGTCCGTGTTCCTGACTCCCTGAGACCCAATCCGTGTTCCTGACTCTCTGAGATCCAATCCATGTTCCTGTCCGTGTTCCTGACTCCCTGAGATCCAATCCGTGTCCCTGTTGTTCCTGTGCAGTCTAACTCTGTTTCAGCCATCAGCTCCTGATTCCAGTTTCCTGCCTGTTACCTGTCGGCTTGCCTGTCTGCCATCCGACTGCAGCTCCATCCGGAAGTTCGGACATCATCTGCAGAGATCCCCGGCTCTTGCCTGCTCACCTGGGAGCGATCATCTGCCATCCGACTGCAGCTCCATCCGGAAGTTCGGACATCATCTGCAGAGATCCCCGGCTCTTGCCTGCTCACCTGGAGCGATCATCTGCCATCCGACTGCAGCCTACCTGGAGGCTCCACCATATCAGGTCGTATATACCTGCCTGTCTAGAGACTGCCTGGTCACTTGCCGTGACAACCTGCCTGTCCCAGAGACTGCCTGGTCACTTGCCGTGACAACCTGCCTGTCCCAGAGACTGCCTGGTCACTTGCCGTGACAACCTGCCTGTCCCAGAGACTGCCTTGGTCACTTGCCGTGACAACCTGCCTGCCCTGGTCACTAGCCGTGACAACCTGCCTGTCCAGAGACTGCCTGGTCACTTGCCGTGACAACCTGCCTGCCCTGGTCACTAGCCGTGACAACCTGCCTGTCCAGAAACTGCCTGGTCACTTGCCGTGACAACCTGCCTGTCCAGAGACTGCCCTGGTCACTTGCCGTGACAACCTGCCTGCCCTGGTCACTAGCCGTGACAACCTGCCTGTCCCAGAGACTGCCTGGTCACTTGCCGTGACAACCTGCCTGTCCCAGAGACTGCCCTGGTCACTAGCCGTGACAACCTGCCTGTCCCAGAGACTGCCTTGGTCACTTGCCGTGACAACCTGCCTGTCCTGCCGGTTCCTCCTTGGTCTACCCTGTGATGACGTCTGTCCTGGGTCGGTGTCTGATGTTCTCCTGCTGAGCCTGTGCTACGCCTGAGGCCTGAGAGAGAGGCCGTCCTAGTATGCCCGTGCCAGATGACCCTGGACTTCATCAACCCGTGATGACCCCGCCATCGTCTGACGTTCGTCCTGGGCCGGTGTCTGATGTTCTCCTGCTGAGCCTGTGCTACGCCCGAGGCCTGAGAGTGAGGCCATACTAGTATGCCCGTGCCAGATGATCCTGGACTTCATCAACCCGTGATGACCCCGCCATCGTCTGAAGTCTGTCTGAGGTCGGTGTCTGATGTTCTCCTGCTGAGCCTGTGCTACGCCTAAGGCCTGAGAGAGGGCCGTCCAAGTATGCCTGTGCCAGATAACCTGGACTGCATCTACCCGTGATGTCCTCCAGCACTCGTCTGTGATCCTGAGTTGTGTACCCTTCTCTGATGTGCGGAATCGGGAGCCCGGTCTTATGTTCTGTTTATGTACTTTGTTTCTTTAAGTAAACTTTATGTTTCTTCTTACCTGAAGTTGTGCGGTGTTGTCTAGTCCTGCAGGTCGCCACCTTGCCCACATGCTCAGCTGCCACAGATCCCGGTCGCTGCCCTGCCCTAGTCCGGGCAGGCCCGGGTCTCCCCGTGGTCCAGTGGGTCCACATTCTCTTACCATCTGGGACCCATGCCTCACGTCGTCGTGGACTGGCGGCGTGGGAGCATTGGCTAGCTAGGCAAGCTATGCCATGTCCCGACGCCCACAGCCGTGGGAAGCGCTACACAGGGTAGATCTCTGAGGGGTTCTTACTGGGCAGCAAGGTGTTAAGTCTCCACAGGCGAGACTGATCCCTCAGGGTATATGGCGGTGTAATATAGGGGTGCAGGAGCAATAAGGCAGACACACACAAGAAAGTCTCTTTCTGTACCTTTAGAAACAGCGCGTTGGGGCTACGTGTCTGTTGGAGAGAGGCACTATGGGTGAGAGTGGATGCTATTTTTCTATACTATGATTTCTGCTTTGTGATATATGTCCATACTTGGGCTAGCCTGGTGACGTCACCGTTTATTATGTACCATTGTGAGTCTCTTTGACTCTTTTTGGCTTATTGACCTGAGTTTGTGGAAGCACGGCTTTGTATATGTATTTGGGTATATATATATCTTAGATTATATCAATAAAAGCAGGTAATTTACTGGCATATATATCTGTGAGCATTACCCCCCACCTCGTACTATAGTGGATATTTTATCCTGGACCGCAACATTATTTGTGATTGTTTGTCCTTTCCCTTATCTGTGCCTTATAGGCGATTTGGATGTTATATTTCCTGTATATATATATTTTTGATACTAATAAAATTCATATTTTACTATATTGGTGTTTTTTTTACACTATGTTTTGGATGTTTACTATATCTTAGTCAGTGTACCACAAGATTTGTATACACCTTTGTCTCTTGAATTTTCAGGGGAGGTGAATATAATATGTATGCAATATGCATTCTGTTCTAATTTGTATAATTACTTCATGATAGTGGTAAAATTTCTTCGATATAACTTGCTTTTATTTATGAAAAAATGGAAATATGGTGAAAATGTAGAAAATTTTGCAATTTTCAAACTTTGAATTTATATGCCCTTAAAACAGAGAAATTTGTCACACAAATTAGTTAATAAATAAGATTTCCACATGTCTACTTTACATCAGCACAATTTTGGAAACAAAATATTTTTTGTTAGGAAGTTATAAGGTTTAAAAGTTGACCAGCAATTTCTCATTTTTGCAACAAAATTTACAAAACCATTTTTTTAGGAACCACTTCATATTTGAAGTCACTTTGAGGGGTCTATATGGCAGAAAATACCCCAATTGACACCATTCAAAAACCTACACCCTCAAGGTACTCAATACCACATTCTAGAAGTTTATTAACCCTTCAGGTGCTTCACAGGAATTTTTAGAATGTGGAAGGAACAAATGAACATTTAACATTTTAGTCACAAAAATAATCATTTACAACCTTTTCTTTATTTTCACAAGGGTACAAGGAGAAAATTGACAGATAAAGTTGTTGTGCAATTTCTCTTCAGTATGCCAATAGCACATATGTGGGGGAAAACCAATGTTTGGGTGCACGGCAGGGCTCGAAAGGGAAGGAGCGCCGTTTGACTTTTTCGAGCCAAAATTGGCTGGAATTGAGATCGGACACCACGTCGAATTTGGAGAGCCCTGATGTGCCTAAACAGTGGAAACTCCCCACAAGTGACACCATTTTGCAAACTAGACCCCCTAAAGAACTTATCTAGATGTGTGGTAAGCACTTTGAACACCAATGTGCTTCACACAAGTTTATAAAGAAGAGCTGTGAAAAAAAAAATCATATAATCTATTTTTCCACAAACATGATCTTTTTGCCCCCAATTTTTTATTTTCCCAAGTGTAAGAGGAGAATTTGGACCTCAAAAGTTGTCCAATTTGCCCTGAATACGCTGATACCCCATATGTGGGGGGAAACAGTGTTTGGGCGCACGGTAGAGCTCAGAAGGGAAGGAGCGTCATTTGACATTTTCATGCCAAAATGGCTGGAATTGAGTTTGGACGCCATGTCGTGTTTGGAGAGCCCCTAATGTGCCTAAACAGTGGAAACCCCCTAATTTTAAAACTCCAACCCAAACCCCAACACATCTCTAACCTTAATCCAACCTAACCACAAACCTAACCCTAACACACCCCTAACCTTAATCCCAGCACTAACCCTAATCCCAACCGTAACCCTAATTCCAACTCTAGCGCCAACCCTAACCCTAATTTTAGCCCCAAACCTAACCCTATCTTTAGCCCCATCCTTAACCTTAACTTTAGCCCCAACCCTAAAGGTACTGTCACACTAAGCGAGATCGCTAACGAGATCGCTAAAGCCTCAGCGATTTTAGGACGCAGCAGCGATCTTGTTAGCGACGTCGCTGTGTGTGACATGTAGCAGCGATGTGGCCCCCGCTGTGATGTCGCTGTTCGCTCATGAACTTCTGAGCCGTTTTTTTTGGGCATTGGTGTCCCGCTGGTGAGCCTGAATCGCTGAGTGTGACACCCCTTTTTGAACGACTTTACCAGTGGCACAGGTGGGACTAGGTTTTCCCAACGACCGCAGAGGTCGTTATACAGAAACGCTGATCTCTGATGAGATCTTTGTGTTTGGAAGCTAACTAGCGACCATATAGCGATCGCACCAATGGTCTCACCAGGTCGTGTGTCGTTGTTGTGATCGCTGGTGCGATCGCTAAGAGTGACAGTGCTTTAAAACCCCAAGTTTAGCTCCAACCCTAACCCTAACTTTAGCCCCAAAACCTAACCCTAACCCTAATGGAAAATGTAAATAAATAAATTTTTGTATTTTATTATTTTTCGCTAAACTAAGGGGGTGATAAAAAGGGGTTTGATTTACTCTTTATAGCGGGTTTTTCTGTTTGGCAGCTGTCACATACTAAATGATGCTTTTTATTGCATGAAATAGTTTTTGCATCACCACATTTTGAGAGCTATAATATTTCCATATTTGGCCCACAGAGTCATGTGAGGTCTTGTTTTTTGTGGGGCGGTTGACGGTTTTATTGGTACCATTTTTGGGCACATGAAATTTTTTGATCGCTTTCTATTCCGATTTTTGGGAGGCAGAATGAACAAAAACCATAATTCATGAATTTCGTTTGGGGGTGTCGTTTATACCGTTCCGAGTGTGGTAAAATTGATAGAGTAGTTTTACTCGTCGGGTCAGTACGATTACAGCGATACCTCATTTATTTATTTTTTATGTTTTGCTGCTTTTATACAATAAAAACTATTTTTATAAAAAATAAATTTTTTTTGCATCGCTTTATTCTGAGAGCTCTAACTTTTTTTTAAATTTTTTGCTGATGACACTGTATGGTGGCTCGATTTTTGCGGGACAAGATGACGTTTTCAACGGTACCATGTTTATTTATATTCATTTCTTGATCTCCTGTTATTCCACTTTTTGTTCAGCAGTATGAGAAAAA